>JBBGZY010000073.1:1305000-1905000 GCA_037952925.1 Lithobates clamitans | reverse complement strand
AATAAAAATGTATAATGTTTGGGGGTTCTAAGTAATTTTCTAGCAAAAAGAGATATGTCTGTGATTCAAAAAATGCATAATTTTTTTCTGGCAAGTAGGAGGTGTTAGAACAGTGATTGCATCATATCCTCTTCTCTCTCTCTAACTGTAATCAGACTACATTTCCCATGAATCCTTGGGATTGGAGTGAACGTGGGAGGTACACTAGGCTTGTATATGTAAATGTGAACTCGCCCACTTCAACATAAATTACACCCCTCATTCTGCAGCCAGCAAGTCATACATAACACAAGGTATGATAGGTTACAGCCTTATAAATACAAACCAGTGCAACGTGTCAGTGTCCACCATTGCAGAAGGTCAGACCACCAGAGACAAATGTCAGGGCCAAATGTCAGGGACCACCAGAGCCGAATGTCAGGGACCACCAGAGCCAAGTGTCAGGGACCACCAGAGCCAAATGTCAGAGACCACCACCAGTGCCGAATATCAGAGACCACCAGTGCTGAATGTCAGGGACCACCAGTGCTGCATGTCAGGGACCACCAGTGCCGAATGTCAGGGACCACCAGAGCCAAATGTCAGGGACCACCAGTGCTGCATGTCAGGGACCACCAGAGCCAAATGTCAGGGACCACCAGAGCCGAATGTCAGGAACCACCAGAGCCAAATATCAGGGACCACCAGAGCCAAATGTCAGGGACCATCAGTGCAGATTATCAGTGCCCATCAGTGCAGTGACAGCAGTGCCTTATCAGTGCCCATCAGTGCAGTGTCACCAGTGCCTTATCAGTTCCCATCAGTGCGGTGTCACCAGTGCCTTATCAGTGCCCATCACTGCGGAGTCACCAGTGCCTTATCAGTGCCCATCAGTGCGGTGTCACCAGTGCCTTATCAGTGGCCATCAGTGCGGAGTCACCAGTGTCCTATCAGTGCCCATCAGGGCGAAGTCACCAGTGCCTTTTCAGTGCCCATCAGTGCAGTGTCACCAGTGCCTTATCAGTGCCCATCAGTGCGGTGTCACCGGTGCCTTATCAGTGCCCATCAGTGCGGAGTCACCAGTGCCTTATCAGTGCCCGCAGTGTGGAGTCACCAGTGCCTTCTCAGTGCCCATCAGTGCGGTGTCATCAGCGTCTTATCAGTGCCCATCAGTGCAGTGTCACCAGTGCGTTATCAGTGCCCATCAGTGCGGAGTCACCAGTGCCTTATCAGTGCCCATCAGTGCGGTGTCATCAGTGTTATATCAGTGCCTGCAGTGTGGAGTCACCAGTGCCTTCTCAGTGCCCATCAGTGCGGTGTCACCAGTGCCTTATCAGTGCCCATCAGTGCGGAGTCACCAGTGCCTTCTCAGTGCCCATCAGTGCAGTGTCATCAGTGTCTTATCAGTGCCCATCAGTGCAGTGTCACCAGTGCCTTATCAGTGCCCATCAGTGCGGAGTCACCAGTGCCTTATCAGTGCCCATCAGTGCGGTGTCATCAGTGTCTTATCAGTGCCCGCAGTGTGGAGTCACCAGTGCCTTCTCAGTTCCCATCAGTGCGGTGTCACCAGTGCCTTATCAGTGCCCATCAGTGCGGAGTCACCAGTGCCTTATCAGTGCCCATCAGTGCGGTGTCATCAGTGTCTTATCAGTGCCCATCAGTGCAGTGTCACCAGTGCGTTATCAGTGCCCATCAGTGCGGTGTCACTAGTGCCTTATCAGTGCCCATCAGTGCAGAGTCACCAGTGCCTTATCAGTGCCCATCAGTGCGGTGTCATCAGTGTCTTATCAGTGCCCATCAGTGTGGTGTCACCAGTGCATTATCAGTGCCCATCAGTGCGGAGTCACCAGTGCCTTATCAGTGCCCATCAGTGCGGTGTCATCAGTGTCTTATCAGTGCCCATCAGTGCAGTGTCACCAGTGCGTTATCAGTGCCCATCAGTGCGGTTTCACCAGTGCCTTATCAGTGCCCATCAGTCCGGAGTCACCAGTGCCTTATCAGTGCCCATCAGTGCGGTTTCACTCAGTGCGGGAGGAGGAGGAGAAGGAGGACACCACCTCTATGGGCGGCACAGACCAGGGGCTGTGAGACCCCCTCCGCCCACTACAGCAAACCAGGCGGAAATAGAACTCCCTGCTCCCTTTCAAAGGACTATAAGGGGGCGTGTCAGACTGCTGGCTGAGGTTACTGGAGGGGTAGCAGCCAGCGGTCTTACAAACAGGAAATCACCGGTAATAAAGGTTTTTCAGCAAGTTCAGCAGGCTATTGCAGAGGAACTACAGAGCTCAGAAGAACATGACTGACATAGTTGGTGAAGGTAGGAGATCAGCAATGTGAACATGTAAAAATTTTTTTAGTTCTGCTTTAAGATCCTATTTTTCTATCCTATAGTCTACTAAAAATGTAAAAATAAATTTAACCACTTCCGGAGCGCCGTACGCCGAAATATGTCCTTACTTTGAAGGGGGATATCTTTGTTAAGGGAGCAGCTAGCTGCCATAACCCGGGCATCCTCGTGTTCGGCCGCTGGTCCGGTTTCTGGTAAGAGTGGTCTCTTGGCAGATTTGCCGCAAGATCACTTTTATCGGCGGTGCGAGTGGGCCCCTCCCGCTGCGCTCCGGTGCCCTCCGCCGCTTACCGGATCCGTCGGCAGCGGCGGAGGCAATCTATTCAATCTGGCTGGGCATGGAGACGAGTGAGGGGAAAATGGCCCCCACCCGTCTCCATAATAATGCAGGGCGGAAGCGACGTCAAAACGTCACTTCCGCCCACAGCTCTTAAAGGGCCATTTTTTTAAATGACAAATTTTTTTTCTTTTTTTAAATTGCATTTAGATGTAAATATGAGATCTGAGGTCTTTTTGACCCCAGATCTCCTATTTAGGAGGTCCTGTCATGCTTTTTTCCTATTACAAGGGATGTTTACATTCCTTGTAATAGGGATAAAAGTGACACAACTTTTTTTTTAAAAAAAACAGTGTAAAAAAAGAAAAAGGTAAAATAAATAAGAAAAAAAAAACAATTTAAACGCGCCCCGTCCCGTAGAGCTCACGTGCAGAAGCTAACGCATATGTGAGTAGCGCCCGCATATGAAAACGGTGTTCAAACCACACTTGTGAGGTATCGCTGCGATCGGTAGAGTGAGAGCAGTAATTCTAGCCCTAGACCTCCTCTGCAACTTAAAACATGCAACCTGTAGATTTTTTTTAAATGTCGATTTTGGAGATTTTTAAGGCTAATAGTTTGTCGCCATTCCACGAGCGGGCGCAATTTTGAAGCGTGACATGTTGGGTATCAATTTACTCTGCGTAACATTATCTTTCACAATATAAAAAAAAATTGGGCTAACTTTACTGTTGTCTTATTTTTTAATTCAAAAAAGTGTATTTTTAGTTTTTTCAGTGCTTGTAAAACTGCTGAGCAAATACAGCGTGACAGAAAATATTGCAACGACCGGCATTTTATTCTCTAGGGTGTTAGAATAAAAATGTATAATGTTTGGGGGTTCTAAGTAATTTTCTAGCAAAAAAAAATGTTTTTAACTTGTAAACAACACATCTCAAAAAGAGGCTCGGTCCTTAAGTGGTTAATGAGTATATCCCTCATTATATACAACCATACTGTAACTAGTGATGCAATACATGGGAGAAATAAAAGTTATAAGCTCACACAACATTAGCAAATTCAATGAAGCCACATTGTATACCTGTTATCAGATTTTTTTTTTCCATATTACTTACTATATAAATACTGTGACAATGCCCAAGTGTACACCCAGCCACTCCTATAAATGGAGACTGAGCATGGCTTTCAGTGCGAGAATAAAAATCTCACTGGCCATAGATGGATTATAAGTTGGCCAGGTCAGCAGGGACAGGATGAACTTCAACCAATCTATGACCATTCCTGCTAGAGAAAAGTCGATCTAATGATCAGCTTCTCGCAAACAGGAAAGTTGGAAGATTTCAAGAATCGGCTGCAGCACTGATCAGTGTATTCTGACAGCGGAGGAGTCCCTGCTTTCCTGCTGTCAGAATACAATAGCGGGGAGGATTCCTTCATCTAACAATGCACCCACAGCCACCCCTAAAATCAGTCGGGTCACTCCTGATTGTCCAGGAGAAGAATAAGGAAGACAATAGCGAATGTTCATTTGCTACTGTCACACAAGTGGGTATGCTCGGGGCGCATTGCGCTGCGCCCTGGGCCCACCCTTTTTTGAAGCCTATTAGAGCCTATTGCTCTAATCACGTGCTTCTAAGAAAAAAGAAAAAAAAAAAACCCCATTGGAATCGATGAGTCCGGTACCCCGCATGTAGATTAGGGTGCCAGATGCATGGATTAGGAGGGCGCCCCCGGCTCCCTGCATTACGGCCACCACTGGTGGTGCACACCTATGGGGCGGGCTCATACTACATTATCATTTGCCACACATCTCTCACATTTTCTTAGGCAGCCCATTCATTTAACACACACAAATTATTTAAACCTCTGCTGGATCAATCTACTTGTGTTAACAATTTTTAACATATTTATAATTAATGTTTTGTCTGGAGTTCTGCTTTATGCATATTTTTTAGAATAATTTCCCTGCAGTGTCGGATTATGATCTTCCTTTTCAGAACTTTGCTTCTGACAGTTTACAGTGAAGATCTCTATAACACTCAAAACCGCCCAGCTTGTATGAGAGCTTGGGAAACCTGCATATTGGTGATTTATGTCTGGACACAAAGCTGCATACTATCATTATCAGTGAATTCCTCTGCCAGATTCTCTTTTAGTATGAAGTTAAGCTCAGAGCCATGAAAAGTCTATTCCTCCACTCGTGTACCTCACGTGCTCTAGTTTTATGGCCCCACCAATTTAAAGGGATGATTACCCTGAGTTATCCCATTCCATATGGGGACTTCACAGATGTGCAGGACAGAACACACACCGTGTGTCAATGTACAACCACATCTGTAATTTCCCTTTACAGGCAGAAAGCAAAAATTCTTCAGTTTTCTGTTTTTCCATGATGAAGCTTTGAAGAAATGTTATGAGCTTTACTACGTGAGTGCTTTTGCAGCTTATGAACGTTCATGTAAAGATGTGGTTCTGAGGTTCCAGTTAGGGTAAGAGATAGTAGAAAATGTATTGAAATTATAGCTTGTATGTTCTTCCTGAGCTTGTTCTTTTTTTTCCCAGGTGCTCTGATTGCCTCCCCCAATGACTAGGGTCCGAACATTGCACTATTAGCCTCCTTGAAGGAATGGAAGTTTACCCCGAAAGGCCTATGGAATTTAAAGCTGAATGCCAGACAAAAAGCTAAATACTGTACATACAAAGTTGTAGCTAAAATACATATATATGAACTGTCTTACCTAGCAAACATGTTGTAGTATTGTCCTATGATCCAATCACCTACCACATAGCACAGCCTGTTCCTAGACTCATATTTGGTCCAGGATATAGACCGAACAATAAAAAATCAGCAGCACACTGATGAGTCATCAATCTGCTCTCTCCACCAGAAGGCGTGTTAGACTTAAAGTGATGCAAGTCTAATATTTTTTTTTTCGTTAAAACTAACAAACATGTTATACTTACCTGCTCTGCGCAGTGGTTTTGCACAGAACAGCCCAGATCCTCTTCTTCTCGGGTTCCTCTTTGGTGCTCCTCCTGTTGAGTGCCCCCACAGCGAGCAGCATGCTATGGGGGCACCCGAGCCAAACCACAGTTCCCTGTGTCCATTCGGACATAGTGTCCCGGCCCGGCCCTGCCCTCTTTCTACCCTCATTGGCTCACTGACTTTGATTGACAGCAGCGGGAGCCAATGGCGGTGCGATGCTCTCTCAGCCAATGAGGAGGGGAGTTCCGGACAGCCGAGTCTCTCGTGCAACATCGCTGGATCGAGATGGGGCTCAGGTAAGTATTGGGGGGGCTGCTGCACACAGAAGGCTTTTTATCTTAACCACTTAACAACCGCGCTATAGCCGAATGATGGCAACAGTGCGGCTCGATAACTCTGGGAGGGCGTACTATGACATCTCACGGATCATGGTAAATGGCCGTTTACAACGTGATTGCTCCGTCAAATGACGGAGTGATTACTTGTAAACAAACCGGCGTCATGTCCGGTTCCTCTCTCCCCTCTCAGTACAGCAGCGCTGTGGGCTAGATCTGTAGTGCCCACAGCGCTGCCCTGTGCCAATTCAGGGACTCATCCATCCATCCATGCTTATTCATCCCGATCCCATGCATGCCACCCATACCCAGCCATACTCAGCAATACCCAGCCATACCTAGCCATATTCAGCAATACCCAGCCATACCCGGCCATACCCGGCCATACCCAGCCATACTCGGCCATACCCAGCCATACTCGGCCATACCCAGCCATACTCGGCCATACCCAGCCATACTCGGCCATACCCAGCCATACTCAGCCATACCCAGCCATACTCAGCCATACCCAGCCATACACAGCCATACACAGCCATCCTCAGCCATACACAGCTATACCCAGCCATACACAGCCATACTCAGCCATACCCAGCCATACTCAGCCATACCCAGCCATATTCAGCCATACCCAGGCATACTCAGTCATACACAGCCATACACAGCCATACTCAGCCATACTCAACCATACCCAGCCATACCCAGCCATACTCAGCCATACCTATTCATGCTCAGTCATCCCATCCATACTCAGTCATCCTCAGCCATCCACATTCATGGCTGAACCATGCTCAGCCATCCCCATCCACGGCTTATCCATCCCTATTCATGCTCATCCATGCCACAACAGTTCTCATCCATGCCACTACAGTGCCCCACAAACATGCAATAGGTAGTCAAATTAGATTTGAAATTTACGCCCCTAGAACACCTGAAGGTGCTCCCTGCAAGTTGGGCCTCTGTATGCGATCAGGCTGTGGAAGAGTCTCACGCATGTGGTATCGCCATACTCAAGACGAGTAAGAAAATCTATTTTGGGGTGTTATTTTTGGTATGTACATGCTATGTGTTAGAAATATTGTATAAATGGACTTTGTGTAAAAAAAAAATGCGTTTTCATTTTCTTTCCACATTTTCCAAAAACTTCTAGAAAAAAATGACATGTTCAAAAGACTCATTATGCCTCATAGATTATACGTTGGGGTGTTTTCTTTCCAAAATGGGGTAATTTTTTGGGCGTTTCCATTGTCCTGGTGCTCCAGGGCCTTCAAAAGTGCAAGAGGTAGTCAAGAAATTATATGTGTAATTTATGCTCCTAGAACACCTGATGGTGCTCCCTGCATGTTGGGCCTCTCCATGTGGCCGCACTGTGTAAAAGTCTCACAAATGTGGTATCTCCATACTCAGGAGGAGTAGTAGAATGTGTGTTGGGGTGTAATTTGTGGTATGCATATGCTATGTGTGAGAAATAACCTGCTAATATGAACATTTTCTGGAAAAAAAAAAAAGAAAAAAAAATCTTGATTTTGCAAAGAATTGTGGGAAAAAAATACAACTTCAAAAAACTCACCATGCCTCTTACTAAATATCTTGGAATGTCTACTTTCCAAAAAGGGTCATTTGGGGGTATTTGTACTTTCCTGACTTGTTAGGGTCTCAAGAAATGAGATAGGCCGTTAGTACATCAGGTATGATCAATTTTCAGAGATTGGCACCATAGATTGTGGACTCTATAACGTTCAGACAGACCAAATAATATACACCGATTTGGGTTATTTTTACCAAAGATATGTAGCAGTTTACATATCTTTGGTATATAAAAATTACTAATTTGCAAAATTTATAACAGAAATGAAGAAAAATGCATTTTTTTACAGATTTTTTTTTTCTTTTATAGCGCAAAAAATAAAATACCCAGATTAAATACCACCAAAAGAAAGCTCTATTTGTGTGAAAAAAAGGACAAACATTTCATATGGGTACAGTGTTGCATGACTGAGTAATTGTTATTCAAAATGTGAGAGCACCAAAAGCTGAAAATTGGTCTGGTTAGGAAGGGTGTTTAAGTGCTAAGTGGGTAAGTGGTTAATGCATAGAATGCATTAAAATAAAAAAAAACTACTGCAATTACGCTTTCACATTTTTACCTACAGGTAAGCCTATAATAAGGCTTACCTGTAGGTAAAATGGATATCACCTTGCATGCAGCTGCTGACGTCAGCGGCGCAGGCGCTCTGAAAGTCCGGCAGATGGTGCTGGAAAATCAGAGCTCCTTGTCGGAAAGAGGACTCCCGCATGCATGCGCGGAAGTGACGTCATCGCGGCTCCTGCCACTCACAGCGCCGGAGCCGCGAACCCAGAAGAAACGCAGAGGGAACATGTCAGCTCCCTCAGTGGTGACTGGGAGGCGATGCCGGCGCTTCATTCTAAGGTAAGTATTTCATAATGGGCTGAGAGCGCTGATCGGGAGCCGGTCGCTGCTGGTTTTCCAGCATGCTTGTCCGACAGAAGCAAGCTGAATGGCCAGCTTCTATAGGACCCGCTGCCATACACACAGGCTGAATGTCGGCTGTTTTTTATTGAACTGACCAATGTCGCTCTACATTCGGTCCGTGTGTACTAGGCTTTAGAGTAGTTTGCACGGCTGCAAGTGTGCTTGGAGCTGGCTCTCCACTCCTCATCCAGTTTGATTGCACAAAGCTGATACTTTGCATTTAGGCTCCATTTACACTTATAAGACTTTGGTGGAACTTTGATGTAACTTTGAGGCGACTTTGGATGGGTGCAACTTGTTGTCCCTCTGCAAAGTCCGACCCACTGTTGCATGTAAAACGGTACGAATTTCATTACATTTTTGAGGGTTAACAATGAAGTCTATGGCCCTTGAGTTGCATGAAAGTCAGACCAAAGTAGTGTATGAACTAATTGAAGTTGCTGCAACTTTAAGTCACACATATATGAATGGCTATCACTGGAAAACATTGGGTACAACTTGTCATGCGACTTTAATGTCCAAAGTTGCAAGACAAGTCGCACAGGTGTGAATGGGGTCTTTAAATGCATTTCATTATTTTTCATTGGACATAGAAGTGCATTAATTACTTATACAAAATATGACCAGCACTCAGACCCTCTTATTATTATATTCTGATAGTACATAAAGTGCTCAAAACTATTGAACTCACACTAATGTAAATATCGAGTGCTTTACTCCAAATACATGTGCAAAGATGTCAATTTCAGTAATGTTATGTGCATAAAAAGTGTCCACAATGTCCACAAACAAAGTGTCTAAACAAATATTCTACTTCTTGATTTAAACAAAAGTGCCAAATCTTCAACACAGTACATGTGCTCCTCCGACTCCCTTAGAAGTGGTCTCTCACCAGAATTACTCGGCCTTTTATAATGAAAGTGGTATGAAACCCCAAAGCCAAAAGCAAACATTTATTATATAGCAGCTTACCAATTCTAATGCCCCATACACACGATCAGAAATTCCGTCAGAAAAAACTTGGATGGTTTTTCCAACGGAATTCCGCTCAAGCTTGGCTTGCATGCACAAGGTCACGCAAAAGTTCTCGGAACTTTCGACCGTCAAGAACGCGGTGACGTACAACACTACAATGAGCCGAGAAAATGAAGTTCAATGCTTCCGAGCATGCGTCAAATTGTTTCCGAGCATGCGTGATTTTTTGTGCGTTCAAATTGCATACATACGAACGCATTTTCGGATAGGAACTTTTTCCAACCGAAAAATAGAGAACCTGCTCGCAATCTTTTGCTGGCTGGAATTCTGCAAGCAAAAGTCCGATGGAGCATACACACGGTCGGAATTTCTGACCAAAAGCTCACATCTGACTTTTGCGGGCGGAATTTCTGATCGTGTGTACGGGGCATTAGATGTGATGGTTGCATTAATTTCCTTTTTAGGCTTTCTTTCTTCTAGTTTCACAGTGGTGATCTAGCCAGCAAATCTGCTGTTTTTCAAAACACAAGCTCTCCAGCAGAATGTATCAGTTTACATGAATGAGATAAATCATTTAACACTGACAGGGGTGATTAAAATGATCAGCTTTTATTTAATCATGTAAAACCTTTATGCTGAAAGAAAAAATAAATAAGAACAAGTCTTTTTAAAATCCTCCTTTGTTTAACATGTCACAGGAGGAACAGGAACAGGAACAGGTTCAGGATAACAGGATAACAGGATCACAGATTCAGGTCAGGGCACAAGGACAATACTAAGGCAAATGTATGAGCGTCTTCCGGGTATAAATACACACCTCCTGCAATCAGTCTCAGGTGACGCCTGATTGCAGGAGATGATGTCGGCTCCAGACTGCTGGAAGACACCTGCTGGTGGACACCAGTACAGCGGCCCAAAGATCTGACAGTGCCACCAGCAGGTGAAACCTTTCCTGACATATTTGCAATGGTGAGTTAGGTTAACTTGATGCTTATTTTGCATATTTGTATTAACCTGTTTGGAAAAATATGAGCCAGACTGAGACCAGAGAGATTGACCTCTGATATCACTTGTTGTAGGCCCAGGATAGAAGCCTCACAGTGTCTCTGAAAGCTGGGGCTGCGAAACAGGGATGAGCAGCCATGGATGACTTGGGAAGGTCAGCCCCCAAGTGTCTGAAAGTTGCCATTGAGCCTGATGTAACATGTTAAGTGTCTGCCCCATGGTCATGGGTATCCAAAGAACTTTTTTTCGGGGGTGGGGGGGTATCACTTTAAGGTGACCCATGCTCTGACCTTTTTCGACAATGTCATTATCACATTATCACGGTCAGAGACTGCAGACGTAGTACAAGAGACAATCAGAGACTGTGGACATGGTACAGGAGATGGTCAAAGATTACAGACTTGGTACAGAAGACGGTCAGAGACCGCATACATGGCACAAGAGATGATCAGAGACTGCACACATGGCCCAAGAGACTGTCAGTGACTGCATACATAGCTCAAGAGACCGCGGACATGGCACGAGAGATGATAAGAAACTGCATACATGAGGGGGGTGACAGAGAGAGACAGAGGGGGGTGACAGAGACAGAGGGGGTGACAGAGAGAGGGGTGACAGAGAAAGACAGAGTGGGGTGACAGAGAGAGAGACAGGGAGGGTGACAGAGAGAGAGAGATGGGGGGGTGACAGAGAGAGAGGAGGTGACACAGAAAGACAGAGGGAGGGTGACAGAGAGATACGCGGGGATGACAGAGAGAGAGGGGGTGAGAAAGACAGAGGGGTGACAAAGAGAGAGAGGGGGTGACAGAGAGTGGTGTTGGGGGGTGAAAGAGAGAGGGGGGTCAGAGAGAGAGACCCCTAGCCCTGTCTCCAGTCCCTCCAGTGCCCCTATGTCCCAGTGGTGTGTGTAATGCAAAGTACGGTACCTTGCATGCCAGTAGGATGTCCATGATGGCCAGCAGCTGGCAAGACCCATTTTCATTCTGGGTGAGGACAGGAGGTGCTCTGTTCCTTCCATCGGATCTATAACATGGAGCGGTCCCTGGTTGCTTGCATTTCCTGCTTGTCCTTGTTCTCTGAACCCCTGATCAGTCTGTCCTCCAGGCCTGGGAGTGGTGAGGAGGTGTAAGGAGTCCAGGGGTTCCAGGCTCTGGAAGGCAACGGGGACAGTCTGCCCGCTGTTCCTGGCATCTTCCTTTCCCGCGGCCTCTATCTCCTGGGCTGCTCACTCGCACTATGTAGACCAGGTGATGTCATCCTGCCCACCTCTTGAGGCCTTTGCTGTCCCGCTCCTCACACCTACTGTCAACGTCCCTGCTAAACTGTGTACAGGTGCGAGCAGGGCCGTCCACCGGCGCTAGGAGTGGGGAACCCTCGACTCGAACCCTGATTGCTACCTGTGGACACCCATGGTGCTCGAAGACATGAGAACACTTGGCAAGTTGATTTGGGAGGCTGTGATATTATTATTTTCAAGCAAATTAATAATAATAATAAAAATAAACGTTATTTTATATAGTGCCTTTAAAGGTGGCTTCTCAAAGCGCTTTTCAAGGAAAACACAAGAAATACACAATATACCATTACATAAAGGATTAAATTAAGCACAAAAAAATGAGTGTTTCCATTTTCCAAGTTTCACCAACAGGGAAATTAGTATTTTGCTATGAAATCAGTTTAGCAGAAGTCACTCCGTTCATCCCTTGTGAGGAGTTTTCTTATTTTATTCGTATTATTTGACAGTGCTGGAACACAGGTAGAATGTGAAAAAATGTAATCCAGCTCTAGACTGAAATCACAGCCTGCCAAAACTGTTAGCTTATCAGAGCATGGGAATCCAAACTAACTGCTAGGATCTCACATTTGACAAGGGTGGTAAAATATAAATTTCAAAAACAGACATTCAATTTGAGGGAAAAATACTGCTATCAGAAGACATAAATCTAAAATGAGCACGGAAGAGCAGTGAAAATTGTGTTTAGTGCATAATATTTATGTTCTTGATATGGAGAGAAAGAAATCATGCAGAGTTTTAAAGCAATGCCAGAATTTTCATGCTGCACTCAGACTGCAGCATACTGATATCTGTAGTCAGTTAATACAGAGGTGGACTGATGGGCTGTTAGTGATTTACAGTATGACAGTTATAAGGGAAAATTCTAGAGGTTAAAGTATAAGTAAAGGCCACATTTTTTTTTGGATATAGTAAGTAGAAGTTATAACACTAAACTAACACTCTCTCAGTTTTTTTTGCCTAACTTGTTCCCATTTAGGAGATTTCCATTGACTTCCTGTCCCATAGCTAAAAGAAGAACTTAGAGGAAATCCCTCCAAAGTAAAGGAAATCCCTGTTTGTCACCAGAACCAGTTGGACAATTTCTACTGCATTGCTGTTATGGGGAAAATTTGGGACTTTATTTTACGCTCAGTGATAAGCAGGAAAAATATAGAGGTTGAATAACAGGGACATAGATGGCATAAAACTGACAGGTATTTAATTCCTCTCCACTCTATCCAAAACTAAAGAATAAGATAAGATACGTTAATTTACTAAAGTAGTATACATTTGCTTAAATGAAATGACTGTAGAGCATGTAGGCAGGTTGAAATAATCAGTTAGGTGCTGTCTTGGCCAGGAGGGTAAGAATTAATACCTTTCCCTGTTCTTTGTTTTTTTGGTGAGTTGTCCAATGGGTCCGACCCACTGATCCTGTGTTATAAAACAGAGACAGTGGTCCGGAATAGGGCTTCCCCCTAACAGGGAGCCCAGGATTAGAGCTGAGAGTTCTTGGGTCTAGGGCCCGAATCAAGTCAGACACTCATAAGGGAATGAGACGGAGAATGACACCCGCGAGGGACAAAGGGATGTTGCTTACTAATTCCTGGATGTAAAGTCGTCAGAACCTGAGGTTCACCCCGAAGACACCAGCTCTGAAAGAATGTCTCTGATGAACTCTATTGCACTAACACTACCTTTTGTCAGTAGTCTGTGGTAGTGAGCTCTTGTAGATCGCAAACTCAGGGTTCCCCAGGCCGCCAAGTCTAAGCCCTTGCCTGCTTCTTCACTAGAGCCCCTGATGGGCCCAACCTGCAGCTGATCCAAATGGGAGGAAAGTTCCTGCAGACACTGCATAATCAGTTCTTGATGGGCCTGCTGGACAACAACTCTCTGCGCCAAACACTGAAGTTGATCCAGAAGAGGCTGCAGTATCTCAGAGGAGCTCATGGCCTGAGCAAACTGTCAGGAGTCTGTGGTAGTGAGCTCTTGTAGATCGCCAACTCAGGGTTCCCCAGGGCGCGGAGTCTAAGCCCCAGCCTGATGGTGGGAATGGACTTGCAGCAAGCTAGAACCAGGTCGCGGCCCCCAGGTACACCCAGCTGATGATGCGGAGACCACTTGCGTGTGCAGAGTGCAAGCAGCGGACAAAAGGAAATCCAGAAGACAAGCCAAGGTCAGGACAGGGAGCGAACAAGCACAGATGATAAATGAAGCCGGGGTCTGTACACTGGTAGTCAGTGGCGACTGGTGCTCAAAATTTTTGGGGAGGGCGCAAACAAACTGAAAAATTCTGAAAAAAACCCCATCAATTGCAGCCTCGGTATACCATCAATCGCAGCCACTGTGCCATCAAACGCAGCCACTGTGCCCATTAATTGCTGCCACTGTACCATCAAACGCAGCCACTGTGCCCATCAAACGCAGCCACAGTGCCCATTAAATGCAGCCACTGTGCCATATCAAATGCTCCCCCTGTGCCATTAAATGCTGCCACTGTGCCATCAAATGCTGCCACTGTGCCATCAAATGCTGCCACTGTGCCCCATCAAATACAGCTACTGTGCTCATCTTGTGCAGCCACTGTGCCCATCTTATGCAGCCACTGTGCCCCATCAAATGCAGCCACTGTGCAGCATCGAATGCAGCCACTGTGCTCATCAAATGCAGCCACTGTGCCCATTAAATGCAGCCTCACTGTGCCCCATCAAATGCAGCCTTACTGTGCCCCATCAAATGCAGCCTCACTGTGCCCCATCAAATGCTCCTACTGTGCCCCATCAAACGCAGCCACTGTGCCATATCAAATGCTGCCAGTGTGCCCCCCGCCCACCGTCTGAACTTACCCTGTCTCGGTGGCTGTGGGACAGCTCCTCAATGTCTTCTCCCATCCTCTCTTCCCGTCCTCTGCTATGATTGGACGCCTGATAGGCGTCCAATCACAGCTCCTGTTATTTCAGCCAATCAGGTGACGGGTAACAGATCCGAGAACCTGATTGTCAGAGAGGCGGTTTAGTGTTAGGAAAGTAAATATCATTCGCTTTTCTAACACAGCTGAATCACCTTTTTTGATGCCTATTAGAGCCTATGGCTCTAATCAGATGCTTCAAGAACACCCCCCCGTCGCTGTAATTCAGGCGCCCGAAAAGGGGCCGGGTGCCTGAATAGGGGGTGGCAGCGACGGACATAGATAGATTCATGCAATGCATAAATCTATCTATTGGTGATAGAGGGGTGGCTGGAGACTGTCTATAATTTTAAAGGGTGCCTGGACTAAAAAAAGGTTGAGAAACACTGACCTAGAGTAATGGAAGTTTTACAGCAGCCTGTCGATAGCATGTAGCCATGGCCTCTAGCCGCGAGGGAGATGTTGCCGGCACTCCTTCCGCCATCGGTCTGTCTCCCACTGGAACGGGACGCGCCACAGAGTTCCCCAACCTGTACAGAGGTATGGAGGTTCAAGAGCTAAGTTAAGTGCAAGTGTGTAGCCCGTGCAAGGTGCATGGTGGGGCCCACTCGGCTACAGGGGAATATTAGTGGAAATGCTGTACAGGAGGATGTGGACAGGGCGCAACGTGTCCATTCTAAATGTAAGTTACTGAAAAGGTGTACATTGTCACGGGGACCCAAGAGTTAACTGGAGAACAGTTGTGGTGCAAGTGTACATGGTGTACATTCATCTTTGAGAGTAGAGGTCTGCCTTAAGGTTGAGTATTACAGCAGCATCAGCCTTGTCCCAGAGCATTGAGTGAAATTACCCAAAACAAAGGTACCCCATGTGTAGTAAAGTGACCACATACAAGGTGTCTAGCATAGCCAGACGAACCTACTCTGGGGTAAGTCTCTTATGTGACCCTTGCTTGGTGCTCAACGAAGAGGAAAGCATGGAGGACATGACAACCACCCTGTCACCTTGACCTGCCCCCTACTCCTTCAAGCAGACTTTTATTTTTTTACACTCACAATGCCATTATTGAGTCATCAGGTGTTCGGAAATTGATGAATTTGACACTTTCATTTACATCCCCAACTTTTACAGACTGCAGTACAAAACCCATGGAAAGCTGGGAACTCTCAATGCCATTCTTTCTTTGGACAGAGCAGATAATTGTTAAAATCGCTGCATCAACATTTAGCCTTCAGTATTAGCATTCATCTGGACAGGGAGACTCATTTGTCTGATTAGTGAACTACTGAATTGACTAATGCTGCTTTATTGATGACAGATTCCCTTTAAAATGTGAATGAAATTAATATTGTCAAAGCAATTGGCAGGGTACCCTCTAGTGGCAAAATATCTTACTTTTTTCCCTACTGCTGCTGATTATAATCTCTGCTCAAATGGCTTAAATGAAATGTATATGAAATGAAATGTATAGACTCATTAATGTTTTTTGGTTTATAAATATGTACAAGATATCTGCTGAATAATTTTATTAATATGTGTTGTAAACAACCTTCTAGGTACAATTTGTTACAATATATGTACATGCATGCTTATTACTTATCCATATTGTTTGCTTTCTACACCAAGCTAACAATGGTTCAACTCAACATGAAAATGAAACTCAAAATTCAAAATGCACTCACTGCATGGCTGTTATTTTATCTCAATTGTTGTAAAATGAAAATTGTACTGTGAGACTGCTAAAGCAATCTCTTTCTAAAAATGCTAGCTGCTTGGCTGTCACTGTCCTTAAAGGGTTATCGAACCCTAGGATGGCAAATCTTTCCTCTGCTTCCCTTTCCCCTTCTGCAAGCTAAAAGCCAGACTGAAGGCTGCACTGTCCACTTCTATTTTCACCTGGTAATCTGGCCAGTATGTCTGTTGTTTTTCATAAGAACTAACTGTCCTGCAGATGTATCAGTTACATGGATGAGAGAAACCATTTAACACTGGCAGGGGTGCTTACAATGGTCAGCTTTTATTTATATATGTAAGACCTTTATCTCAAAAGGTAAAAAAAAACAATGCTTAGCTGTAACTGCATTTAAAGCATTCGCTGGAGGTTGGCTTCAATGTGTTAGTGTATTTAAATCTATCTAGTACATCTAGCACTCCCACGCCAAGACTGACAAATGCCACTCTCTAAAAGTGTCCCCTGTGCTCATGCATACAGAGTGGGGGCACTCTAATACAGAAGGTATGTTACTGGCTAGATCACCAGGTGAAAATAGGGGAAAAAAAGAAAACTAATTGTTATTATTATTATACTACTGGATTTATATAGCACCAACAGTTAGCTAATGATTGCAACCACATCTAATGATTGGTAATGGCAATAAATTGGCAATCTATAAAATTTTTGGTTTTGGTTAAATACTGCTTTAACTCTTTCCAGCAAAGGCCAGAAGTTCAGGCAACAGCACTGAAAGTTGTAGAGTGCAAATGCTAGGGTAAAAAATTTGACAAAAAGTTTACTGGGGAGTATTTATTTAATTGTAATCAATGGGGGAGATTTAATAAAACTGATGCATACAGAATCTTGAGCAGCTGTGCATATTTACCAGCTTTTAACTTTAGCTTGTTCAATTAAGTTTTAACAATAAATCCTGGAAGCTGATTGGTTACTATGCACAGCATGTGCACCAGTTTTAGTACACGACTCCCAATGAGTTAAGCTAAAAAATGGGGGTTAATACTACTTTAATACCTCCTGAGTCAACCAGCATGCATATAGTGAAGTTTGAGGAATGGCAGATCTGCATCCTTGTTCTAGTTCAATGGCTTAAATGTTTATGTCTGTTGGTCTATTGATCAATATCATAGACAATCGCCTAGCAATATTAGGAAAAGTTCATCAATAGCAACTCCCCCCCCCCCCCGATACAGATTCCATTTAAAGTAAACCTGCCATAAGAGAAATATAGGGTGTGCCATGGCTGACCTCTTTTTGAAGACACTGGCCTTGTCTTTGGCCCTGTTTTTTTTCTTTGAATCACTAGAACAAGCATGCATCTAGTGAAGTCAGTGGAAAGTCAGATCTCCTGATCTGCATACTTGTTTGAGATCAGTGAACCAAAAAACATGGAAACCATTGGATTACCATTAAAGCAAAGCATTTATTCTGTTCAAAAAGGGGGTTTATTAATAGTAGCCTACCTAAGCTAAGAGAGACTGAGCAATTACACCTAGTGATAAGATCCCCTTCTTGGCTACCCTAAAAATCTCTGTAGTTAATAATAAAATATGGGAAACCTTGCTTTGTAGATATCTCTTTATAGATGTCCTCTGTATTGTCTGTTTAAAAAATTCTAATAAAATCTTTATGAAAAAAAAAATATATGGGAAACCAAGCTTGTAAAAATAGGAAAGTTACATAAAAAATGACTTTAAAATGTTGTTCCAGGCAAAAATTTAAAACTGTGTATTGCAAGTGCCTTATAATCATTGCACATTCAAAATATGCTACTTTATACAGTGCCTTGAAAAAGTATTCACACCCCTTAAAATTTTCCAATGTATTTTATTGGGATTATTTGTGATAGAGTACTCACTCACCGGAAAGAGAATAGATGGAGAATTCGCAGTCATGTGATGGAAAGCAAAAAGTTAATAATAATAGTTATAAAAGTTAAGTATTTTTATGTGAATTTATTAAACATCAACACATCATAGCATTACTGAACAATATTAAAGCTATAATTTGGGCTGTTGTATATAGGTTGATTTTTTTATCTACTTTAAGGTAGACAACCAGGGCTGCTGTTAGAAGTCACGGGGTCCTGTACAGCCTACCTGACAGGGCCCTCTCTTACAAAATTTCAAAATGATATTTTCCTGCCCTGTTTTCTCCCACCCTCTCTACAGCCCAGCTCTCCAATGAATGCAGGGGGGCAGAGCAGAGAACCACAGACTGACAGTCCTCGACTCTCTGCGCACAGAATGCTGAGAACTGAGCGATCAGCAATCTTTGATTGCTCAGTTCTCAGTGCAGAGCCAGTGGGGGGACAGATACTGCATCCGATCAATGCTGCATCCACCTAGAAGAGTAATATTATCTTTATTTTAAGTCCATACTTCTCTTTTAAAATGGAACTTTACCCAAAAGGGGAAGTTCTGCTCTTCCTCCTCCCCCCCTCTCCTCTGCCCCATTTGCATTTTTTTGTGGGGGGGGTGGGGGGGTGGGTACCTGGTTTTGACAGGTACCCGCTTCCACTTCTAGTCAGATTGCCACACTGGATCCACCGGAAGTCCTCCTACCACATCCCCCTGTCCCTCTCTCCCCCCACAACCTTCTGAAACACACCACAGGTCCCAAAACGCTGAGGGACCTCTCACATAGCGTGGCTCGTGCATGTGCAGTGGCAAGCCAGCTGTGTCACATCCAGCTGCCCACAATTAACTTGGGGACCAGAAGACCTGTGAACAACTGGCCCAGTTGAGGATAGCGCCTTACCCCTGGACAGGTAAGCGTCCTATTATTAAAAGTCAGCAGATACAGTTTTTGTATTTGAATTTTTTTAAAACTGACTGAAGCTCCTCTTTAACCACTTGCCGACCGCCTAACGCAGATATACTGCGGCAGAATGGCACGGGCAGGCAGAATCACGTACCCCTACGTGATCTGCCTCCCGCGGGCGGGGGGTCCGATCGGACCCCCCCCGGTGCCAGCGGCGGTCGGCATTTGACTGGGAGCGTCGGGAGGCGAGGGGGAGACCATCCGATCGTGGCCCCCCCTCGCGATCGCTCCCAGCCAATGGGAATCCTCCTCTGCCTGTGTGTAGTTTCACACAGGCAGAGGAAGTGATGTCATCTCTCCTCGGTCTGGCAGTTTCCGTCCCAGCGCCGAGGAGAGAAGACAAGTGAGTGCACAACACACACACACACACAGTAGAACATGCCAGGCATACCTTACACCCCCGATCACCCCCGATCGCCCCCCGATCCCCCCCCAATCACCCCCCCCCTGTCACAAACTGACATTAGCAGTATTTTTTTTTTTTTTCTGATTACTGCATAGTGTCAGTTTGTGACAGTTACAGTGTTGGGACAGTGAGTATTACCCCCCTTTAGGTCTAGGGTACCCCCCTAACCCCCCCTAATAAAGTTTTAACCCCTTGATTACCCCCTGTCACCAGTGTCACTAAGCGATCATTTTTCTGATCGCTGTATTAGTGTCGCTGGTGACGGTAGTTAGTGAGGTAAATATTTAGGTCAGCGTTTTATAGCGTCAGGGACCCCCATATACTATCTGATAAATGTTTTAACCCCTTGATGGCCCCCTAGTTAACCCTTTCACCACTGATCACCGTATAACTGTTACGGGTGACGCTGGTTAGTTCGTTTATTTTTTATAGTGTCAGGGCACCCGCCGTTTATTACCGAATAAAGGTTTAGCCCCCTGATCGCCCGGCGGTGATATGCGTCGCCCCAGGCAGCGTCAGATTAGCGCCAGTACCGCTAACACCCACGCACGCAGCATGCGCCTCCCTTAGTGGTATAGTATCTGTACGGATCAATATCTGATCCGATCAGATCTATACTAGCGTCCCCAGCAGTTTAGGGTTCCCGAAAACGCAGTGTTTAGCGGGATCAGCCCAGATACCCGCTAGCATAGGGTGACCAGACATCCCCGGTTTCTGGGGACAGTCCCTGGATTGAGGACACTGTCCCCGGACCAAGTCTGTCCCCAGTTTTGTCCCCGGATTGGATTTGAACAGGGGCTGGGGCAATTTCAAAGACAGTTAGTGCAGAATAAAAAAAAAATAATCTTACTAGCTTAGGGGTGTATTTTCCCATTATCTGTGCCCCTTTCTGATGATCATGTGCTGGTCGGAGCGGAGGGAAAATTCTTCAGTTTTGGGTGCATGCCCATTTAGCCCTGCTCGCATGTTCTTCTGCCTTGGCTCAAGTCCCAGCCAGCCGCCTGCCTGCTTATCTCCTTGCCTTCCCTGGTCAAGTGATCTTCCTGCGCTCCCCACCCAGTAGTAGCTGGGGCCCGGAGAGTAAGACCTAACAGGCTCCGAGGCTGCGGTGGCAGCGGTGGAGTCACTGATTGCCACCATTACTAGTAAAGAAAAAAAAATATGTCCCCAGATTTCATTTGAAAAATCTGGTCACCTTACGCTAGCACCTGCGTTTTGCGCCTCCGCCCAGCCCACCCAAGTGCAGTATCGATCGATTACTGTCACTTACAAAACACTAAACGCATAACTGCAGCGTTCGCAGAGTCAGGCCTGATCCCTGCGATCGCTAACAGTTTTCTTGGTAGCGTTTTGGTGAACTGGCAAGCACCAGCCCCAGGCAGCGTCAGGTTAGCGCCAGTACCGCTAACACCCACGCACGCAGCATACACCTCCCTTAGTGGTATAGTATCTGATCGGATCAATATCTGATCCGATCAGATCTATACTAGCGTCCCCAGCAGTTTAGGGTTCCCAAACACGCAGTGTTAGCGGGATCAGCCCAGATACCTGCTAGCACCTGCGTTTTTCCCCTCCGCCCGGCCCAGCCCAGCCCACCCTAGTGCAGTATCGATCGATCACTGTCACTTACAAAAGACTAAACGCATAACTGCAGCGTTCGCAGAGTCAGGCCTGATCCCTGCGATCGCTAACAGTTTTTTTGGTAGCGTTTTGGTGAACTGGCAAGCACCAGCCCCAGGCAGCGTCAGATTAGCGCCAGTACCGCTAACACCCACGCACGCAGCATACGCCTCCCTTAGTGGTATAGTATCTGATCGGATCAATATCTGATCTGATCAGATCTATACTAGCGTCCCCAGCAGTTTAGGGTTCCCACAAACGCAGTGTTAGTGGGATCAGCCCAGATACCTGCTAGCACCTGCATTTTGCCCCTCCGCCCGGCCCAGCCCAGCCCAGCCCACCCAAGTGCAGTATCGATCGATCACTGTCACTTACAAAACACTAAACGCATAACTGCAGCGTTCGCAGAGTCAGGCCTGATCCCTGCGATCGCTAACAGTTTTTTTGGTAGCGTTTTGGTGAACTGGCAAGCACCAGTGGCCTAGTACACCCCGGTCGTAGTCAAACCAGCACTGCAGTAACACGTGGTGACGTTGCGAGTCCCATAAGTGCAGTTCAAGCTGGTGAGGTGGCAAGCACAAGTAGTGTCCCGCCGCCACCAAAAAGACAAACACAGGCCCGTCGTGCCCATAATGCCCTTCCTGCTGTATTCGCCAATCCTAATTGGGAACCCACCACTTCTGCAGCGCCCGTACTTCCCCCATTCACATCCCCAACCAAATGCAGTCGGCTGCATGAGAGGCATTTTCTTTATGTCCTCCCGAGTACCCCTACCCAGCGAACCCCCCCAAAAAAGATGTTGTGTCTGCAGCAAGCGCGGATATAGGCGTGACACTCACTATTATTGTCCCTCCTGTCCTGACAATCCTGGTCTTTGCATTGGTGAATTTTTTGAACGCTACCATTCACTAGTTGACTATTAGCGTAGGGTACAGCATTGCACAGACTAGGCACACTTTCACAGGGTCTCCCAAGATGCCATCGCATTTTGAGAGACCCGAACCTGGAACCGGTTACAGTTATAAAAGTTAGTTACAAAAAAAAGTGTAAAAAAAAAAAAAAAAAACACATACAAAAATATAAAATAAAAAAAAAATAGTTGGCGTTTTATTGTTCTCTCTCTCTCTATTCTCTCTATTGTTCTGCTCTTTTTTACTGTATTCTATTCTGCAATGTTTTATTGTTGTTATGTTTTATCACGTTTGCTTTTCAGGTATGCAATTTTTTATACCTTACGTTTACTGTGCTTTATTGTTAACCATTTTTTTGTCTTCAGGTACGCCATTCACGACTTTGAGTGGTTATACCAGAATGATGCCTGCAGGTTTAGGTATCATCTTGGTATCATTCTTTTCAGCCAGCGGTCGGCTTTCATGTAAAAGCAATCCTAGCGGCTAATTATCCTCTAGACTGCTTTTACAAGCAGTGGGAGGGAATGCCCCCCCCCCCCCAACGTCTTCCGTGTTTTTCTCTGGCTCTCCTGTCTCAACAGGGAACCTGAAAATTCAGCCGGTGATTCAGCCAGCTGACCATAGAGCTGATCAGAGACCAGAGTGGCTCCAAACATCTCTATGGCCTAAGAAACCGGAAGCTACGAGCATTTTATGACTTAGATTTCGCCGGATGTAAACAGCGCCATTGGGAAATTGGGAAAGCATTTTATCACACCGATCTTGGTGTGGTCAGATGCTTTGAGGGCAGAGGAGAAATCTAGGGTCTAATAGACCCCAATTTTTGCAAAAAAGAGTACCTGTCACTACCTATTGCTATGATAGGGGATATTTACATTCCCTGAGATAACAATAAAAATGATTTTAAAAAAAAATGAAAGGAACAGTTTAAAAATAAGATAAAAAAATAATAATAATAAAGGAAAAAAAAAAAAAAAAGCACCCCTGTCCCCCCTGCTCTCGCGCTAAGGCGAACGCAAGCGTCGGTCTGGCGTCAAATGTAAACAGCAATTGCACCATGCATGTGAGGTATCGCCGCGAAGGTCAGATCAAGGGCAGTAAGTTTAGCAGTAGACCTCCTCTGTAAATCTAAAGTGGTAACCTGTAAAGGCTTTTAAAGGCTTTTAAAAATGTATTTAGTTTGTCGCCACTGCACGTTTGTGCGCAATTTTAAAGCATGTCATGTTTGGTATCCATGTACTCGGCCTAAGATCATCTTTTTTATTTCATCAAACATTTGGGCAATATAGTGTGTTTTAGTGCATTAAAATGTAAAAAAGTGTGTTTTTTCCCCAAAAAATGCGTTTGAAAAATCGCTGTGCAAATACTGTGTGAAAAAAAAAAATGAAACACCCACCATTTTAATCTGTAGGGCATTTGCTTTAAAAAAAATATATAATGTTTGGGGGTTCAAAGTAATTTTCTTGCAAAAAAAATTATTTTCTTATGTAAACAATAAGTGTCAGAAAGGGCTTTGTCTTCAAGTGGTTAGAAGAGTGGGTGATGTGTGACATAAGCTTCTAAATGTTGTGCATAAAATGCCAGGACAGTTCAAAACCCCCCCAAATGACCCCATTTTGGAAAGTAGACACCCCAAGCTATTTGCTGAGAGTCATGTTGAGTCCATGGAATAATTTATATTGTGACACAAGTTGCGGGAAAGAGACAATTTTTTATTTTTTTTATTTTTTTTTTGCGCAAAGTTGTCACTAAATGATATATTGCTCAAACATGCCATGGAAATATGTGAAATTACACCCCAAAATACATTCTATTGCTTCTCCTGAGTACGGGGATACCACATGTGTGAGACTTTTTGGGAGCCTAGCCGCGTACGGGACCCCGAAAACCAAGCACCGCCTTCAGGCTTTCTAAGGCCGTAAATTTTTGATTTCACTCTTCACTGCCTATCACAGTTTCGGAGGCCATGGAATGCCCAGGTGGCAAAAAAAAACCCCAAATGACCCCATTTTGGAAAGTAGACACCCCAAGCTATTTGATGAGAGGTATAGTGAGTATTTTGCAGACCTCACTTTTTGTCACAAAGTTTTGAAAATTGAAAAAAGAAAAAAAAAATTTTTTTTTCTCGTCTTTCTTTATTTTCAAAAACAAATGAGAGCTGCAAAATACTCACCATGCCTCTCAGCAAATAGCTTGGGGTGTCTACTTTCCAAAATGGGGTCATTTGGGGGGGGTTTGTGCCACCTGGGTATTCCATGGCCTCCGAAACTGTGATAGGCAGTGAGGAGTAAAATCAAAAATGTACGCCCTTAGAAATCCTGAAGGCAGTGATTGGTTTTCGGGGTCCCGTACACGGCTAGGCTCCCAAAAAGTCCCACACATGTGGTATCCCCATACTCAGGAGAAGCAGCTAAATGTATTTTGGGGTGCAATTCCACATATGCCCATGGCCTGTGTGAGCAATATATCATTTAGTGACAACTTTGTGCAAAAAAAAAATAAAAAAAAAATTTGTCACTTTCCCGCAACTTGTGTCAAAATATAAAACATTCCATGGACTCAACATGCCTCAAAGCAAATAGCTTGAGGTGTCTACTTTCCAAAATGGGGTCATTTGGGGGGGTTTTATGTCATCTGGGCATTTTATGGCCTTCAAAACTGTGATAGGTAGTGAGGAGTAAAATCAAAAATGTACGCCCTTAGAAATCCTGAAGGCAGTGATTGGTTTTCGGGGCCCTGTACGCGGCTAGGCTCCCAAAAAGTCCCACACATGTGGTATCCCCGTACTCAGGAGAAGCAGCTAAATGTATTTTGGGGTGCAATTCCACATATGCCCATGGCCTGTGTGAGCAATATATCATTTAGTAACAACTTTTTGTATTTTTTTTTTTTTTTGTCATTATTCAATCACTTGGGACAAAAAAAATGAATATTCAATGGGCTCAACATGCCTCTCAGCAAATTCCTTGGGGTGTCTACTTTCCAAAATGGGGTCATTTGTGGGGGTTTTGTACTGCCCTGCCATTTTAGCACCTCAAGAAATGACATAGGCAGTCATAAATTAAAGGCTGTGTAAATTCCAGAAAATGTACCCTAGTTTGTAGACGCTATAACTTTTGCGCAAACCAATAAATATACACTTATTGACATTTTTTTTACCAAAGACATGTGGCCGAATACATTTTGGCCTAAATGTATGACTAAAATTGAGTTTATTGGATTTTTTTTAGAACAAAAAGTAGAAAATATCATTTTTTTTCAAAATTTTCGGTCTTTTTCCGTGTATAGCGCAAAAAATAAAAACGGCAGAGGTGATCAAATACCATCAAAAGAAAGCACTATTTGTGGGAAGAAGAGGACGCAAATTTCGTCTGGGTACAGCATTGCATGACCGCGCAATTAGCAGTTAAAGCGACGCAGTGCCGAATTGTAAAAAGTACTCTGGTCAGGAAGGGGGTAAAACCTTCCGGGGCTGAAGTGGTTAATAGTTAAGACCCCTTTCCCACCGAGCCGCCCCGGGTGTCAGCGGTAAAGCGGCGCTATTTTTAGTGTTGCTTTACCGTCGTTTTAGTGGCACTATTCGGCTGCTAGCGGGGTGGTTTTAACCCCCCACTCGCGGCCGAAAAGGGGTTAAATCCGGTGGAGGAGTGGTGAGTTCACAGCTCCAAAGAAGCTGCTGGCAGGACTTTTTCTGACGCCCTGCCAGCGCACCGCTGCAGTGTGAAAGCCCTCGGGCTCTCACACTGGAGTGAATGGAGCAGCTGTTTTGGGGCAGTTTGCAGGTGCTATTTTTAACGCTATAGCGCCTGCAAAAGGCTCCAGTCTGAAAGGGGTCTAAATCAATTACAAAGACACTTACTAGACACATCGCCTTGTAATAGTTACATCAATTGTAGGGCTTGCTAGCAGTCATATATAAGGTCGGACACTGACCGAGTATTAATGAACAGGTAAACCCACCTGTCGGCATGGTGAAACCACAGCTAATGGAGGAATGGTCAGGTAACAGCTGAGGGAATGTGGCCTGGTACGGTCGAGGGGTGGGGCGCTCTCTTGTCCCCCCCTTTTCCTACGGCGTGCTCGGATAAGGATCAGGTATGGATACGCCATTTTTTAAAAAGTTTTGGTGCGGGGTTCCCCTTAAAATCCATACCAGACAATTTTTTGCCTGTTCGCATGTTCTGCTGTGAACCAGGGGGTGTTCAGCTCATCCCTAGTGATGAGGCAGCTCTTCTGCTTGTCGGGTACCCAGGCCCCTTTTTAAACTGTTGGGGCCAGGTACAGGAGGGCCAGCTGTACTGCCTTATTATCAGCCCTGTAAACAATGTAATAATAATTTAATTTACTTTTTATTAGAGTAAGGGGGGGGATTATAACACCTATTTTCCATCTGTGCCTCATTGGGGAGATTTCCTTTCACATCCTATCACATAGCCAAAGCAGCAAATAAGCGAAAATCCTTACAAAGTCAGGGAATCCCTGGTTGTCGCCAGAACTAGTGTCCATATTAGAACATTTTCCCTCTATTCCTGTTCTGGTGACAACCCAAAATTTGGTATTCTCTTTCACTTTCACATAAATAGTCATTAGGACAAATAGTGTGAATCCCCCTAACAGGAGCACAGACAGGAATATATACCTATAAGAAAAAAATGGAGGACACCGACCTTGTGCATTACCAAAGATTATTTTAATTGAGGTAAAAACAGTAATGGTTATACTCACATATAAATGTGGTTTAGAAGCATGTCAAAGCAACAGCAATAGCGAACGGTTTCCCTTAGGTCTATAGATGGGACTGAAGATGCCGGAGGACGAGACGGTATTGCTTTGGCTCTGAGGAAGAGGGTCCTCCCTTGAAACGCCTTAGCCACCTTGTAATACTGTCTGGTCCTCAGGGCCGATCCTGGCCGGCACCACAGAGGTGGGGGCGCTGAAGCGCCGTAGTGCTCCCTTCCCTCCTCATCTCCTAGGCAGCTCTCTCCGCCGGTCACCGCCACCGCCACCGCTGTGCCCATCCCCCCTCCCTCCTCCTGTCAGAGGAGGAGAGCGAAACAGCCAGAGACCAGAGCGGCTGTCTCTGTGTGCAGAGAGAGACCAGCCGCGGCCACGCAGTGATGTCATGGGGGGGGTGGTACGAGCCCGAGCCCGACGTGTTCCACTTCTCCTCCTGTGTGTAACTCCTGCCTGCTGCCCAAGCCTGACACGCTCTGTTCTCCACCCGGGCTGCGCGGCTGCACACCGTCCTCTCCTCTCCAGCTGCTGCCCGGGTGTTTTTAATTAGCCTAATGGAGGGGGGTTCTGTACTAATGTAGGGGGGTGTTTTGTCCTGGGGGGTCTAAACTAGTGTAGGGGGAGGAGATTTATCATGGGGGGGGTCTGTACTAATGTGGGGGGGTGATTTGTCCTGGGGGGTCTGTACTAATGTGGGAGGGGGGTTGTCCTGGGGGGTCTATACTAATGTAGGGGGGGTGAATTGTCCTGGGGGGGTCTAAACTAATGTGGGGGGGTGATTTGTCCTGGGGGTCTGTACTAATGTAGGGGGGCGGTTTGTCCTGGGGTCTATACTAATGTGGGGGGGGTGATTTGTCCGGGGGGGGTCTGTACTAATGTAGGGGGGATGATTTGTCCTGGGAGGTCTGTACTAATGTGGGGGGGGGGTGGTTTGTCCTGGGGGGTCTATACTAATGTGGGGGGGTGATTTGTCATGGGGGCTTTAAACTAATGCAGGGGGGGTGATTTGCCCTGGGGGTCTGTACTAATGTAGGGGTTGTGGTTTGTCCTGGGGGGTCTGTACTAATGTAGGGGGGGTGGTTTGTCCTGTGGGGGTCTGTACTAATGTAGGGGGGTGAATTGTCCTGGGAGTTCTTTACTAATGTAGGGGGGTGGTTTGTCCTGGGGGGTCTGTACTAATGTAGGGGGGTGGTTTGTCCTGGGGGGTCTGTACTAATGTAGGCGGGTGATTTGTCCAGGGGGGTCTAAACTAATGTGGGGGGGTGGTTTGCCCTGGGGGGTCTGTACTAATGTAGGTGGGGTGGTTTTTCCGGGGGGGGGTCTAAACTAAACTGGGGGTTAACACTACTTTAATACCTCCTGAGTCAACCAGCATGCATATAGTGAAGTGTGAAGTTTGAGGAATGACAGATCTGCATCCTTGTTCTAGTCCAATGGCTTAAATGTTTATGTCTGTTGATCAATATCATAGACAATCGCCTAGCAATATTAGGGAAAGTTCATCAATAGCAACTAAAGTTTTTTCCCCCCGATCTATGGCCCTGTTTTTTTTTCTTTGAATCACTAGAACAAGCATGCATCTAGTGAAGTCAGTGGAAAGTCAGATCTCCTGATCCGCATACTTGTTTGAGATCAGTGAACCAAAAAACATGGAAACCATTGGATTACCATTAAAGCAAAGCATTTATTCTGTTCAAAAAGGGGGTTTATTAATAGTAGCCTACCTAAGCTAAGAGAGACTGAGCAATTACACCTAGTGATAAGATCCCCTTCTTGGCTACCCTAAAAATCTCTGTAGTTAATAATAAAATATTGGAAACCTTGCTTGGTTTGTCCTGGGGGGTCTGTACTAATGTAGGGGGGTGGTTTGTCCTGGGGGGTCTGTACTAATGTAGGCGGGTCATTTGTCCAGGGGGGTCTAAACTAATGTGGGGGGGGTGGTTTGCCCTGGGGGGTCTGTACTAATGTAGGTGGGGTACTTTGTCCGGGGGGGTCTAAACTAATGTAGGGGGGTGATTTGTCCTGGGGGGTCTGTACTAATGTAGGGGTGGTGGTTTGTTCTGGGGGGTCTATACTAATGTAGGGGAGGTGATTTGTCCTGGGGGTCTGTACTAATGTAGGGGGGGGTGGTTTGTCCTGGGGGTCTATACTAATGTAGGGGGGTGGTTTGTCCTGGGGGGATCTAAACTAATGTAGGGGGGTGGTTTGTCCTGGGGGGTGTATAGTAATGTAGGGGGGATTTGTCCTGGGGGGTCTAAACTAATGTAGGGGAGAGGTGATTTGTCCTGGGGTGTCTGTACTAATTTAGGGGGGGGGGTTGTCCTGGGGGGTCTATACTAATGTAGGGGGGGTGATTTTGTCCTGGGGGGTCTAAACTAATGTAGGGGGGTGATTTGTCCTGGGGGGTCTGTACTAATGTAGGGGGTGGTTTGTCCTGGGGGTCTATGCTAATGTAGGGGGGGTCATTTGTCCTGGGGGTTCTGTACTAATGTAGGGGGGGTGGTTTGTCCTGGGGGGTCTATACTAATGTAGGGGGCGTGGTTTGTCCTGGGGGGTCTATACTATTGTAGAGGGGGTGATTTGTCCTGGGGGGTCTGAACTAATGGAGGGGGGTGATTTGTCCTGGGGGGGGTCTAAACTAATGGAGGGGGGTGATTTGTCCTGGGGGGTCTGTACTAATGGAGGGGGGTGGTTTGTCCTGGGGGGTCTGTACTAATGGATGGGGGGGTGGTTTGTCCTGGGGGATCTGTACTAAGGAGGGGGGTGGTTTGTCCTGGGGGTGTCTGTACTAATGGAGGGGGGTGGTTTGTCCTGGGGGGTCTGTACTAAGGGAGGGGGTGGTTTGTCTGGGGGGGTCTGTACTAATGGAAGGGGGCAGGTGGTTTTTCGCAGGGGTCTGTACCAATGGAGGGAGGTGGTTTGTCCTGGGGGATCTGTACTAATGGAAGGGGACAGGTGGTTTGTCCTGGGGGGTCTGTACTAATGGGGGGTGGTTTGTTCTGGGGTGTCTGTACTAATGTAGGGGGGTGGTTTGTTCTGCGGGGGTCTATACTAATGTAGGGGGGTGATTCGTCCTGGGGTCTGTACTAATGTGGGGGGGTGGTTTGTCCTAGGGGGGGTCTAAACTAATGTAGGGGGTGGTTTGTCCTGGGGGTCTATACTAATGTAGGGGGGTGGTTTGTCCTGGGGGGATCTAAACTAATGTAGGGAGGGTGGTTTGTCCTGGGGGTCTATAGTAATGTAGAGGGGATTTGTCCTGGGGGGTCTATACTAATGTAGGGGGGGTGAATTGTCCTGGGGGGGTCTAAACTAATGTGGGGGGGTGATTTGTCCTGGGGGTCTGTACTAATGTAGGGGGGCGGTTTGTCCTGGGGTCTATACTAATGTGGGGGGGTGATTTGTCCGGGGGGGTCTGTACTAATGTAGGGGGGATGATTTGTCCTGGGAGGTCTGTACTAATGTGGGGGGGGGGGTGGTTTGTCCTGGGGGGTCTATACTAATGTGGGGGGGTGATTTGTCATGGGGGCTTTAAACTAATGCAGGGGGGGTGATTTGCCCTGGGGGTCTGTACTAATGTAGGGGTTGTGGTTTGTCCTGGGGGGTCTGTACTAATGGAGGGGGGTGGTTTGTCCTGGGGGTCTGTACTAATGGATGGGGGGGTGGTTTGTCCTGGGGGATCTGTACTAAGGAGGGGGGTGGTTTGTCCTGGGGGTGTCTGTACTAATGGAGGGGGGTGGTTTGTCCTGGGGGGTCTGTACTAAGGGAGGGGGTGGTTTGTCTGCGGGGGTCTGTACTAATGGAAGGGGGCAGGTGGTTTTTCGCAGGGGTCTGTACCAATGGAGGGAGGTGGTTTGTCCTGGGGGATCTGTACTAATGGAAGGGGACAGGTGGTTTGTCCTGGGGGGTCTGTACTAATGGGGGGTGGTTTGTTCTGGGGTGTCTGTACTAATGTAGGGGGGTGGTTTGTTCTGCGGGGGTCTATACTAATGTAGGGGGGTGATTCGTCCTGGGGTCTGTACTAATGTGGGGGGGTGGTTTGTCCTAGGGGGGGTCTAAACTAATGTAGGGGGTGGTTTGTCCTGGGGGTCTATACTAATGTAGGGGGGTGGTTTGTCCTGGGGGGATCTAAACTAATGTAGGGAGGGTGGTTTGTCCTGGGGGTCTATAGTAATGTAGAGGGGATTTGTCCTGGGGGGTCTAAACTAATGTAGGGGGGAGGTGATTTGTCCTGGGGGTCTGTACTAATTTAGGGGGGGTGGTTTGTCCTGGGGGTCTATACTAATGTAGGGGGGGTGATTTTGTCCTGGGGGTCTAAACTAATGTAGGGGGGTGATTTGTCCTGGGGGGTCTGTACTAATGGAGGGGGGTGGTTTGTCCTGGGGGATCTGTACTAAGGGAGGGGGGTGGTTTGTCTGGGGGGGTCTGTACTAATGGAAGGGGGCAGGTGGTTTTTCGCGGGGGTCTGTACCAATGGAGGGAGGTGGTTTGTCCTGGGGGGTCTGTACTAATGGAAGGGGACAGGTGGTTTGTCCTGGGGGGTCTGTACTAATGGGGGGGGGGTGGTTTGTTCTGGGGGGTCTGTACTAATGTAGGGGGGTGGTTTGTTCTGGGGGGTCTATACTAATGTAGGGGGGTGATTTGTCCTGGGGTCTGTACTAATGTAGGGGGGGTGGTTTATCCTGGGGGGTCTAAACTAATGTATGGGGGTGGTTTGTCCTGGGGGTCTATACTAATGTAGGGGGGTGGTTTGTCCTGGGGGGATCTAAACTAATGTAGGGGGGTGGTTTGTCCTAGGGGTCTATAGTAATGTAGGGGGGATTTGTCCTGGGGGGTCTAAACTAATGTAGGGGGAGGTGTTTTTTCCTGGGGGTCTGTGCTAATTTAGGGGGGGTGGTTTGTCCTGGGGGTCTATACTAATGTAGGGGGGGTGATTTTGTCCTGGGGGTCTAAACTAATGTGGGGGGGTGATTTGTCCTGGGGGGTCTGTACTAATGTAGGGAGGTGGTTTGTCCTGGGGGGTCTATACTAATGTGGGCGGTGAATTGTCCTAGAGGTTCTGTACTAATGTAGGGGGGTGGTTTGTCCTGGGGGGTCTATACTAATGTAGGGGGGGTGGTTTGTCCTGGGGGGTCTATACTAATGTAGAGGGGGTGATTTGTCCCGGGGGGTCTGAACTAATGGAGGGGGGTGATTTGTCCTGGTGGGTCTAAACTAATGGAGGGGGGTGGTTTGTCCTGGGGGGTCTGTACTAATGGAGGGGGGTGGTTTGTCCTGGGGGTCTGTACTAATGGATGGGGGGTTTGTCCTGGGGGTCTGTACTAAGGAGGGGGATGGTTTGTCCTGGGGGTGTCTGTACTAATGGAGGGGGGTGGTTTGTCCTGGGGGTCTGTACTAAGGGAGGGGGGTGGTTTGTCCTGGGGGTCTGTATTAATTAGGGGGGTGGTTTGTCTGGGGGGGTCTGTACTAATGGAAGGGGGCAGGTGGTTTTTCGCGGGGGTCTGTACCAATGGAGGGAGGTGGTTTGTCCTGGGGGGTCTGTACTAATGGAAGGGGACAGGTGGTTTGTCCTGGGGGTCTGTACTAATGGGGGGGTGGTTTGTTCTGGGGGTCTGTACTAATGTAGGGGGGTGGTTTGTTCTGGGGGGGTCTGTACTAATGTAGGGGGGTGGATTGTCCTGGGGGGTCCTGTGCTAATGGAGGGGGTGGTTCTGTACTAATAGAGTGGGTGGTTTGTCCTGAGGAGGGTCTGTACTAATGGAGGGGGGGTGGTTTGTCCTGAGGGGGTCTATTCTGATAGAGGGGGGTGTATTTTCCTGGGGGGGGTCTATACTGAGGGAGGTGCTTATACTTAGTGGGGGGTCTGCACTGACGGAGGGGGGTCTATACTTAGTGGAGCGGGGTCTGTACTGAGGGGCGATTATAGTTGGTGGAGGGGGTGATACCATGTTTTACCGCACCGGGTGACACCAACCCTAGTGACGCCACTGCAGCCGCGGGCTCTTGTTTCCCCTCTCCCTCTCCTCCTCGTGCGTGCTGCTGTGCTAGTGAGCGGCGCACTATGTTTCTTCTCCCACCTTCATATCGGCCAGGGAAGAAAAAAAAAATGGAGCAAAGAAGAGGATTGTGGGACATTTAGTCCCAAGGACTGGCAGCCCCACTGTAACACAGAAACTGCAGACCACACAGCATGCTCAGCTGAATGGGAGAGAGAGAGCCAGGACCCCGGGAAAGCTTTCAGGGAAGTGCACCCAGGACTCCAGAGGGAGAGGACAGTGCTGAGGGAACATCATCAGAGAGAGAACCCCACTGACCTGCGCCACATGACGGAAAGCCACACAGCCTGGCACCATCCCTGGTGGAGAAATATAGATCTGGGCTCTACCCAGCGGAGTCACCACAGGCAATTCAGAGTGAGCTGACTCCTAATCAGAGGAACCGTTGTTGCTGTATCGCTGGGTCAGGTGAGAAGGACGATCGGCCATTATTTACTAACGTCCATAGGAACTGCAGTCTCTGACCATCTCTTGTAACATGTCTGCAGTCTCTGACCATCTCTTGTATCATGTCTGCAGTCTCTGACCATCTCTTGTTTCATGTCTGTGGTCTCTGTCCATCTCTTGTATCATATCTGCAGTCTCTGACTATCTCCTGTAGGATGTCTGCAGTCTTTGACCATCTTCTGTACTGTGTCTGCAGTCTCTGACCGTCTCCTGTAGTATGCCTGCAGTCTCTGACCGTCTCCTGTAGTATGTCTGCAGTCTCTGACCGTCTCCTGTAGTATGTCTGCAGTCTCTGACCGTCTCCTATATTATATCTCCAGTCTCTGACCATCTCCTGTACTATGTCTGCAGTCTCTGACCATCTCCTGTATTATATCTCCAGTCTCTGACCATCTCCTGTAATATGTCCACATTCTCTGACCATCTCCTGTAATATGTCCGCATTCTCTGTCCATCTCTTGTAACATGTCTGCAGTCTCTGACCATCTCTTGTAACATGTCTGCAGTCTCTTACCATCTCCTGTAGTATGTCTGCAGTCTCTGACCATCTCTTGTAACATGTCTGCAGTCTGACCATCTCTTGTATCATGTCTGCAGTCTCTGACCATCTCTTGTATCATGTCTGCAGTCTCTGACCAAAGCCACACAGCCTGGCACCATCCCTGGTGGAGAAATATAGATCTGGGCTCTACCCAGCGGAGTCACCACAGGCAATTCAGAGTGAGCTGACTCCTAATCAGAGGAACCGTTGTTGCTGTATCGCTGGGTCAGGTGAGAAGGACGATCGGCCATTATTTACTAACGTCCATAGGAACTGCAGTCTCTGACCATCTCTTGTAACATGTCTGCAGTCTCTGACCATCTCTTGTATCATGTCTGCAGTCTCTGACCATCTCTTGTTTCATGTCTGTGGTCTCTGTCCATCTCTTGTATCATATCTGCAGTCTCTGACTATCTCCTGTAGGATGTCTGCAGTCTTTGACCATCTTCTGTACTGTGTCTGCAGTCTCTGACCGTCTCCTGTAGTATGCCTGCAGTCTCTGACCGTCTCCTGTAGTATGTCTGCAGTCTCTGACCGTCTCCTGTAGTATGTCTGCAGTCTCTGACCGTCTCCTATATTATATCTCCAGTCTCTGACCATCTCCTGTACTATGTCTGCAGTCTCTGACCATCTCCTGTATTATATCTCCAGTCTCTGACCATCTCCTGTAATATGTCCACATTCTCTGACCATCTCCTGTAATATGTCCGCATTCTCTGTCCATCTCTTGTAACATGTCTGCAGTCTCTGACCATCTCTTGTAACATGTCTGCAGTCTCTTACCATCTCCTGTAGTATGTCTGCAGTCTCTGACCATCTCTTGTAACATGTCTGCAGTCTGACCATCTCTTGTATCATGTCTGCAGTCTCTGACCATCTCTTGTATCATGTCTGCAGTCTCTGACCATCTCTTGTTTCATGTCTGTGGTCTCTGTCCATCTCTTGTATCATATCTGCAGTCTCTGACTATCTCCTGTAGGATGTCTGCAGTCTTTGACCATCTTCTGTACTGTGTCTGCAGTCTCTGACCGTCTCCTGTAGTATGCCTGCAGTCTCTGACCGTCTCCTGTAGTATGTCTGCAGTCTCTGACCGTCTCCTGTAGTATGTCTGCAGTCTCTGACCGTCTCCTATATTATATCTCCAGTCTCTGACTATCTCCTGTACTATGTCTGCAGTCTCTGACCATCTCCTGTATTATATCTCCAGTCTCTGACCATCTCCTGTAATATGTCCACATTCTCTGACCATCTCCTGTAATATGTCCGCATTCTCTGTCCATCTCTTGTAACATGTCTGCAGTCTCTGACCATCTCTTGTAACATATCTGCAGTCTCTGACTATCTCCTGTAGTATGTCTGCAGTCTTTAACCATCTTCTGTACTGTGTCTGCAGTCTCTGACCGTCTCCTGTAGTATGCCTGCAGTCTCTGACCGTCTCCTGTAGTATGTCTGCAGTCTCTGACCGTCTCCTATATTATATCTCCAGTCTCTGACCATCTCCTGTACTATGTCTGCAGTCTCTGACCATCTCCTGTACTATGTCTGCAGTCTCTGACCATCTCCTGTATTATATCTACAGCCTCTGACCCTCTCCTGTAATATGTCCACATTCTCTGACCATCTTCTGCAATATGTCCGCATTCTCTGTCCATCTCTTGTAACATGTCTGCAGTCTCTGACCATCTCTTGTAACATGTCTGCAGTCTCTTACCATCTCCTGTAGTATGTCTGCAGTCTCTGACCATCTCTTGTAACATGTCTGCAGTCTGACCATCTCTTGTATCATGTCTGCAGTCTCTGACCATCTCCTGTACTATGTAAGCAGTCTCTGACCATCTCTTGTAACATGTCTGCAGTCTCTGACCATCTCTTGTAACATGTCTGCAGCCTCTGACCATCTCTTGTGTCATGTCTGCAGTCTCTGACCATCTCTTGTATTATGTCTGCAGTCTCTGACCATCTCCTGTAGTATGTCTGCAGTCTCTGACCATCTCCTGTACTATGTCTGCAGTCTCTGACCATCTCCTGTAGTATGCCTGCAGTCTCTGGCCATCTCCTGTACTATGTCTGCAGTCTCTTACCATCTCCTGTATTATATTTCCAGTCTCTGACTATCTCCTGTAGTATGTCTGCAGTCTCTATTCATCTCTTGTATCATGTCTGCAGTCTCTGACCATCTCTTGTATTATGTCTGCAGTCTCCGACCATCTTTTGTATTATGTCTGCAGTCTCTGACCATCTCCTGTACTATGTCTGCAGTCTCTGACCATCTCCTGTAGTATGTCTGCAGTCCCTGGCCATCTCCTGTACTATGTCTTCAGTCTCTGACCATCTCCTGTATTATATCTCCAGTCTCTGACCGTCTCCTGTAGTATGTCTGCAGTCTCTGTTCATCTCTTGTATCATGTCTGCAGTCTCTGACCATCTCTTGTATTATGTCTGCAGTCTCTGACCATCTTTTGTATTATGTCTGCAGTCTCTGACCATCTTCTGTATCATGTCTGCAGTCTCTGACCATCTTCTGTATCATATCTGCAGTCTCTGACCATCTCTTGTAATATGTCTGGGGGCTCTTTCTAACAGATTCTCTAACAGAAGCCTTCTCTGTGTGCATCAGAGAGACTCCCCTCCAGGTCTCATTAGTGTACGCTCTTCCTGTATTTTCTTTATTGTTAAAAGATCATGGGAGGATCCTAGGGTAACGAAGAGTTCTTAGGGGAACATCTCTGTGTTGGTAAGATGACCACGCCCACGTGGGGGCGCCAGAAATATTTCTGCACCCAGGCGTCTGTGACCCTAGGATCGGCCCTGCTGGACCTCCAGCATCTTCGGACCCATTGCTGTTGCTTTGACATGCTTGTATACCACGTTTATATATGAGTATAACCATTGCTGTTTTTACCTCTATTAAAATTATCTTTGGTAATGCACAAGGTCGGTGTGCCCTCCCTTTTTTCTTATATGTTGCAGTTCCAAGGACACCCATTGTTCTAAGGAGGGCAGCAAGGCCATTGACATTCCATTCCATACAAAAAAAGGGTTGACTGCACCACACATTCCTAGACTCAGCACTCAAGCGCAGGAGAATTGTTTTGTGATTTTTAGGAATAATGATAATAATAATAATAATAGCACCTGACAGGTGCTCTAATCCCTATCTACTCTAGCCAATCTATCCAAAAATTCTAAAAAAAATGTACCTTCAGTTATAATTTAAAGCAAGTGCTCACTAAAAATACACTATATGCTCCCCTAATCAAGACATAACACTTCTGTTTTCCTAGACTACTAATAAACTTCAACACAATTAAATAGTAAATTAGTACAATCGTATACTGGATAAGTAGAGGGAAAATGGATTGGATATAGTTGGTTCATTACAGAAGTGGTCTGAAACAAATTTCTAAAGCTTTGCACAGTACAGGGAATGGATACATTCAGAGTTTAGAGTGCTAAAGGTACCAGGGAAAATAACCAGGTCATATATTCCAAACCTTAGGAAATTTCTTAGAGGAATTTCTATGTTCAAAAATGGCTTATTATATGGAAAACGTAATATTTTGCCTTGATCTATTTGTTTTCAGTTTTCCATTGTTGAATTTCCAAACAGCAGATATTATTTCCATGGTAAAAATGGCAGTCATTGAAAGACCTGACATGGATATATGCACAAGAGACAGACTATTATACATGTCCAAGAAGAGAAGCGCTTACACAATTTCAAATATGGAGCATAATGGAGGAAAGATAGGATGATGTAGCCTGCATGGCATGTGCAGAGTCTTTGGGCAGCACAATGTCTTAGCGGTTAGCACTTCTACCTAGCAATACTAGGATTGTTGGTTTTCATCCCAACTACAACACTACCTACATGGAGTTTGTATGTTCTCCCTGTGCTTGTGCGGGTTTCCTCCCACACTCTAAAAACATGTTTGTAAGTTAATGATCTCTACTTTGGGAATGTGCTTTAGGTACTTTGTATTATAAGCTCCTTGAGGGCAGGCACTGATGTGATCATACAATATATCTGTAAAGTGCTGTGTAAATTTTCGGTGCTATATACCAAAAATAATATGGAGGTATCAGTTGCATACCTCCCAACTTTTTAAGATGGGAAAGAGGGACAACTATTATCAAAAGCATGTGGGCATAGGACACACACCCTGCCATGCCCCATTAAAGGAAAATTATTAAAAAAAATTATTAGTCAAACCCACAACCCACTATTACTTTATACTAACTTTTGAAACTTACAAATGCAGCAATTTTGAAATTTGCTGAAAATTAGCATTGGGAATATGGCTTTTCAAAGGCCACAGCTCCATTATTGTTTCTTGCATTTACTTAGAGCCAAAAAACTAACTTTAGTTCTGATTTACTTAGCAGGAAACATACCCTGATCTTCTAATGCTGATAGGCAGTTCTTTAAGTTAGGATACATGGATACATGGGCAATGGGCATCAATGTTCATACATTTCAAACATTCATTACACAGTTGAAAGACAAGTTGGCAGTTTTTGGACACATACAGGTGGGCATATCAAACTGGTAACCCAAGTAAGGGCAGGGACTGATATGAACTTGTATGTCTCCCTTTATATATATACAACACTCAAAATGTGATCATTTGTATGTCTGTTCCTAGCTAATAGAACAGAAGCCCTTGTGTATGGGTATCCTAGAGTTAATGGTCTTGTACGTAGTAATTAACATAGGACCCTGGGCTGATGTGAACAGAGATACAACCAGGTAGCTGTGAAAAGTGACACCTTGATTAATTTGGGCATGAAAGCCTAGACTGAGAAAAACACACTTGCTGCAATGGTCCATCTATCAATCCCAGCAGAATGAAATGATATATTTTATCTTCACCTATTGTATTGTTTGTTGTATATGGCTCCCTGGGACGCATACCTGCCAGTCCCACTGAGAAACACCAACAGGTGATTTGTAAACAAAGGCACTGAGGCATGGGCAAACAATGCAATGAATCATAAAGTGGAATCAGAGCAGATCAGTAAATTGTGAGCCACTACAAACACAGGGGATTAGGTTTCCCTTTTAACAATGTGATAATTTGACTTTTATGGGATACTAGCAAGGTATTTACCTTCCAGCAGTTTTGGTGGTGGTGTTGAAGTGGGGGGGGGGGGAGAGTCTGTGAATTTCCATTTCTTTAGCGCAATATATACTAATGTCTGCTTTCCTGCTTAAGATGTATGAAAGGCCCTAGGATGTGTGTCTGTTTCTTGTTCCCCCCAGTGATAAATGTATGGCTAAGGATGTGTATTGGTTTTGAGCAATGTATTTAATGTAGCAAATGTACAACCATTTCTTTCAGATATAGGCTTTCTAAAGTCTGAGGATATATTTTATAAATTCTGAAAAGTGAACTTTCAGCACATTAATTATTTTTGAAGCCTCCCTCCTCAGCAGTTTCATAATGTTATATATTATACTTACCTGAAAAGTAGCTTTTTTGTGATGTCACATACCAGATGGAGACCAACGGCAGTTTCTCTTGCACCTCCAGTCCAAGTGTTCTTGGTAGCATAGACATGATAGGGACTGAAAACACTAAAGAAATCAACAGGCAGGCAGCAGCAGAACCAGGCAGAAGACAGGAGGAGGGCCAGGAACAAGGCAAGGTCATCAGCACTTACCAGGTATCAAGGGACAGAGTTGGTCAGAATACAGAGTTGAAAAAAAGCTAGAGTTTATAACCAACAAACAGAGAGCCAAGCGCTATAGCCAACCATTTATCTGTCCTCTAAGTCGGTAACAGCAAACAGCAGACAGCAAGCAGGTTGGGTAAGGTTCGCAAGAAAAGCTAAAGATGTGTCATCTTTGGACTTTGGTGAGACTGAGCCTAATATAGGCTGATGGACCACAATGGCAGGTGTGCATGTATGCATGCACATGTTGTGGAATGCACAGGAAAATGCCCTTGCACAGATGCGTTAATGTGTGTGGCCTGCCTCGTGTAGTTTTGCAATACTTTCAAGTATCTTATACAGTTGTAGTCAGAACACGTGATACAATTATTCCTCGACAAACACAACTCATACAATTAAATTACATTGTGGTCCTGGATCTTTATGGAAATGGACTTGTGGAATACAGTTGAGAAACCAACAAACAAACATTATCTTTGTATTGGTTAAAAATATCGGCAGCAATCAGTCAAGCTACGTACACACGATCTGATTTTCCGACGGGAAATGTGTGATGACAGGCTGTTGGCGGAAAATCCGACTGTTTGTACGCTCCATCGGACAACTGTTGTCAGATTTTCCACGGACAAATGTTTGATAGCAGGTTTTAAACTTTTCCGCAGACAAATGTTGTTGTTGGATTTTCCCAGCATGTGTACACAAGTCCGTCAGACAAAAGTCATAAAGTCCAAAGTACAAACACGCATGCTCGGAAGCAAGGGTGAGCCAGAAGCGGTCGGTCTTGTAAACTAGTGTTCGTAATGGAGAATTAACATTCGTGACGTCGCAAATTATGAAATCGCGAAATGCAGCGCACATTCTCTTCTTTTTTAATGGGATAATAATGAAGCTGCTTTGCTGGTGATACTGATGGAGTTATTGCAAACAAATTTTCAAAGGCTTTTTTTTTCTAGTGATATCAAGAATAATATTATTATGCTTTTTTTTTTTCTTTTTTTATCCTGTAGTTTTTAAGATCAAAGATACAACCATGTTGGTGTCCCTTGTCAATTTTACATTGTATTTTTTTTAAATGTAAGAAAGCTAATAAAATTAGACATGCTATCTGCCAATTGAAATTAACCAAAAAGTGCATTCTATTCATCCAAAAATATAGAAATGTAACAAATCAAATCATTATTATTCAACCAAAAAATAAAATAAAAGCCTCATGCATGTGTCCTGCTTCTTAATATAGGGGGTCAACAATGCCAAGAGTTGGTGAAAGCAGGGGTCCGTCATCCGGATGATAATTCCGAAAATCATCTGGATTATTCTCCTGGAGCTCCCGCAGCAAAGGCATATGACATAATTGGGCACGATTAATAAAGCAACCGATTTTTGGTCCAAGAACTCCTCCTCCTCCTGTTCCTGGACTGGATTTGGGTCAAAGCAATAACTCCAAGGCCAATAATAAACAACACGTTATCTCCTCCGATTCCGCAACATGTCTGGTTGACGAACTGCTGTTCAGAAACAAACTGAAAAGCATGAGATGAAAAGCATGAAATGAAAAGCGCTAAATGAAAAGCACAAAATGAAAAGGGCAAATCAACACTCACCAAACTTCTACTAACACAAAATTAGCAGAAGGAGCCCAAAGGATGGCGCTAAACAGCTGAAAAACCACGTAGTATGTCACTACGTTCGTGTTTGTTGGCTCACAATTCCTTGCCATTTGTATGCAAGACAAAATCCAGGCACATGCCTTCGGACAAAAGTCTGAGGTTTTGTCTGCAGAAAGTCTGATTGTGTGTATGAGGCTTTAGAGCAGCCTTTCCAAAACTTTATCACCTGAGGAAATTATTTTTGGGTCTCCCGGAACTCCTGCTAAAATCAATTAAATTTTGGGTCATTGGGAAAAATGCCCCTTGCATTGATAGCCATTGGAAAGAATGCTAGAATGCTTCCCCTACAGACAGCTAAAGAAATATCATTAGTTTCATGCATTTGGCTCTAACCAGTGGCATTAGCCCTAGAGCTATGCAGGCACCATCAAATGGGAGGTAAATAAGCCACAGCTCCATGAACCCCTAGTAACTTCTCAAAGAACCCTGGTTGAGAATAGTGGATTTAGAGACTTAAAACATGCTTAATGAACAATCAGTAAATATGCTTAGATTTGAGATTAGTAAAAAGGATTGTTTAGTTTTATTTGCCACATGAATGACTCTCATACTAGTGAATATTTCCTTTTTGATTGTTTCAAAATTGTCTAATAAAGGACCTTCCATCTAGAATCTAAATTGTATGTGTTGGTAGGTGAAGGAAACCTAATCTACCTAAAGGTTTCATATGCTGTGTCTCTACTAATGAGGTGCTTGAGTTTCCCCGGTTTGTGTTGCATCCAAGACTATAAAGTCTCAATCTCCTTTATTAAAACCTTTGTTTACTTTATAATATGGAAAATCCAACAGGAGTAGAGGGAACATCCTCAATGTAGGTAGAAAAACCAAACCTGCAGGGTGAGCCAGAACAAAGCCAGGGGTTAGTCCTGGAGATTTTGCTGCTAGGAATTGTGAGTCCAGCAGACCCTACATGTAACTGAAAAGTTACTTTTGGATGAACTGATAAAAATATAATATTTAATCATACTTAAAGTAATCCTGCCATTAGAGAAACACGGAGACTGTCATGGCTGTCTTTTTTTCTGAAGATAATTTTTGCCCAATTGTCATACTGACAGCCTTGCTTAAATTAATTTAGTTACTGACCCAGGACAAGCATGCAGACAAAGAGTTTGGACATTTCTATGACTTCCCTGATTTGCATACTTGTCCCAGCTTAGTGGAGCAGAAAGTATCGATGCCAGTTATTCATCATAACAGGCAGGCAAGTAGTATTTTATGGAGCTTAGTAATAACAGATCTTTAATTTTCCTCATGTTAGGTTTCTTTTTAAAAAATAACCTTACAAATAACATTTCCTGGCTCAGCCTCATGCCAGCAACCCTGGGTCAACTCCGCCCCTTGATCCAGTATAGGACATCCCTGAATAGATCAATAAAAAGGCCACCAGTACCTGGTGCAGTTGTTCTTATTCTGTCTTCGCTCCAGACGTTCCTGTTTCTTGTTATCCTGCCGTTAGTCCCCGCGGTGGATGGTCCCTTGTTGGGGGAAAAATCTCCCTGATAGTGGGCGCCCCTGGTGCCGGGGCAGGCACAGGCAAAAGATGCTTCACGCCCGGTATCTATAGCAGCCTTCCTGGGTCTTTTTCGCTCTCTCTCTTACCTCTCACTGTTAGTTTCTGTGGCTGTAGCATAGGCTGCCGTTCCAGTTGAGTGAAAAAAGAAGTGGAAGGTGCGTGATCTAACGCATGAATCAAAATTATATAATTTAATTCTTAAACAAAGTAGAAGAGAACAAAGAAATTACTACGTATTCATAAAAACTAGGTTACAAAATATTCATTAAGAATTAATCATGCCCATACAAGGGCAAATGCTCAATGGTATGCTAACGCGTTTTGAGGGGTTCCCTCTTCATCAGAGCCTTGGAAAGCAAAAGAAAGTCTGTAAAGCTTGGTAGATATACATGGAAAGGAGTGGCTGGGAGATGTATCACATGGTGGATGATAGCAATACTATCAAGACTAAAGGATACATATTAGAATAGTCTAGTGTCAGATACCATATATGTTTGGTGTCAGTTTACCACTCCTACATACATCTGAGGATAGACCCAAATTTCACCCTCTTTTTTTCACTTCTTCTCCCTTCCTTATTAACAAATTCCCCACAGCCGTCAGCTGCTTTGGCACTCTGCAGGCCATAGCTCTGGCAGGGGAAACCCTGAACAGTGTACCACAGACTAGGCTGGTCATTGAATACAAGTACTATCTTCACTATACGTGGCCACGCCTATATCAATGATGGTGTGCGTTCCAGGGAGCTACTGGGTCGCTTCCTGGTTCTTACACACCGATCATATGGTCACCGCTTGGAGCCGCCCATTCCATTTACTCACACAGAACGGCCTCTGGAACGCACGGCCACCTCCACATGCACGATGGCGATGGCCACACCCACATGCACGATGGCGTGCGTTCCAGTGAGCAGCCTACCCACTTCCTAGGTCCCACCACCTCCGTTCTATACACACTTGCATGCCAATTTAAATGCAGCTGAGTTCCCACACAGCTGCAGACTGCTAGAACTTATCTTGCAAAACAGGACAGCACTCTGCTAGGAGGATCGCAGAACCCCCCAAAAAGACTATCTTCAGCCTGCAACTGACGTGTATGGGCTGCAGCCCTTTAACAAGTTCAAACACAGGTCAGCAATATGGATGATTCAATTCATTCCATTCCTTTTATACCTACTGATATTGTTGAGTTTGCATTATATCAGTATATTGGGTCATTCCCTCCGGGTCCATCTCTCTGTGTCATTGATATCTCTGTAGGTACAGATGACAGACAAACAACAAATATCAAACCAACCATTTATTCTACGTTATGTAGGTAGGTATCATTAGGATGCCCCTCATTTTTACCAGTCTGTCATCTCACTCCATTTGCATCTCACTCCATTTGCATGTGTTTTGATAAACACAGGTGCGTTTACACAAGAACCTTTCCAATTCTATCACCATTGAATACACACTAGTGACTTCCATCTTGTGGAATATATGCATTCTCTTTATGTATGTGTATGCGTATGTGTTTGTATATGCATGTGTATATTATGTGTATTAAGAGAAAAATAGAACTGCGCTAAACCTTTAAATCATAAATGATGATTAATCAATATGTAGTCCACCAGTGCTCAAAAAAAAATATATAAACCATAATAATTGATTATATGAATTATAAATGAATATAAAGTCCACCAGTGTTCAAAAAATGAATTAAACCTATAAAGTCCATCAATGTACATCAATATAAAATCCACCAGTGCTCAAAACTTAATCGATGAAGTCTATCCGTATGTGCGATGGCGGCTCCAAACGCTATTAGAAAAATCGTGTTGAATCCACCACCAAAATTAGAAGAAATCACTTCTTACCAGATGACTGTGATCCCCCGTTACAGAGGATGAAGGAAAGCATGTAGTATAAAGCACAGCTTGATTCCAATATGCAGCGAGCACACTCAAAGCTCTTCGGACCATCTCATTAACCATTCAGACAGATGAGTGGATACACGTAGTACATATAAAATATAAATGCTCCAAATAGTATAAAACCTTTTTAAATTTATTGAAAGAAGCAAAGTATTACACTTACAAATGGTAGCGTCAATAAAAGCCTGAAGCCCCCTGGACGATGTAATCTCTTATGAAACACGTAGGGTGGAGCGACGCGCTGACGTCACCTCGTGTGCTACTTTTTGTTTCCCAGAAGGACGGGTCTGTCTAATTGTTTGCCGGCGGCACATCAGACTTCAGGCTTTTATTGACTAATGGCTTACAGTTTTAATGGTTCACTGCTTTTAAAGTATTTATATACGTATAAGTATTTTATACTTTTCAAGTATTTTTAAATAATATTTTAAAAATAATTTTTAGTTTCTAATGGTTTTTAATGTTTTTTTAATGTTTTAATGTTTTAATACTTCAATGACTTAATGTTCTGATGTTTCAACATTTTAATTGCTCCACTTATACGTCTCTTATCTGTAATAACAATGTACAATGCATAATCCCAACACTTTCTATACATATGCCTTCTACTACAACCTTAATTATACACAAATACATTTGGTATTTATCTCATCTAGAGCACTGTGATGTGGATACTTCTAGACTAAAGGAGAATACATCACCCACCATGTGATACATCTCCCAATCAGCCACTCCTCTCCATGTATATCTACCTTGCTTTAAAGACTTTCTTTTACTTTCCAAGGCTCTGATGAAGAGGGAACCCCTCAAAACGCGTTAGCCTACCATTGAGCATTTGCCCTTGTATGGGCATAATTAATTCTTAATGAATATTTTGTAACCTAGTTTTTATGAATATGTAGTCATTTATTTGTACTCATCTACTTTGTTTAAGAATAAACTATATCATTTTGATTAATGCGTTAGATCATGCGCCTTCCACTTCTTTTTTCACTCAGCCTTCTTCGGACCACCCCTGGTCAGTTTAGGCAGTGGGACACGCATGATCGTCCTATACTAGCCACCATTCCAAATTACTACCACTTTACATCAATACTGCCTGCACAAGCGCAGGAGAAATACTTTTTCTGTTCATATTTATTTGGTTCCTGTAGCAAGGCTGACAGAGGCGGCAAGACTCCATGCAAGCTAGGCGCCGATCGATGACTTCATCCCTTGCTGTGGGTCCTGGCCCTCTTCTCTCCTCGGCTTTGCATTTCCCCTGCATTCCATCGACAGCGGCGTGGGATGATGATGTCAACAGGCCTCTTCTGATTGGCCGCTGGCCGGCTGCCGATTGGTGCAGAGAAGCACCACTTCCCATTGCAGGGAACGGGGACGCACGGTGTTTGAAAGGCCTGGGTTGGTCTGAAAACTGCGGCCGCTGGTTCTCTGCCTGTCCCACTGGTCCTGTGAGTGCTCTGTTCTATGCTGCCCTCCTGCTCCCTCACATGATTGGCAGTTATGCAGACTAATGGTTGTCATGCTCCAGCTGTTTTGCCTGGTAGTCTGCCTGAAGGATTCTTCCTGATACCTTCCTGTGAGCTGCTGCAGTGGGTAAGTGAGTTCTGGGGGGTTCTTCCTAGGGATTGTCTTTCTTTTTGTTTACTTATTCCTCCTTTCTTGGTTCCTGACTTTATATTTCTAGCCCAGGATTAGCTCGCCAGTCCCAATGGATGAGGCACTGAAAACTGCTTAAAGGTAAGGAACTCCTGTATAGGCAACTGTATATCTTGTACTGCATATTGTCAATAAACTTCCTTATTGACGGAGGGGTTATTCACGTAGAAGCCACAAAATTGTGTTTTTACACAGGTACCACCGTAAGCTAAGGCTAATGCCCTGTACACACAATAGGATTTTCCAATGGAAAATGTGTTATAGGACCTTGTTGTCAGAAATTCCGACCGTGTGTAGGCTCCATCACACATTTTCCATAGGAATTTCCGACACACATAGTTTGAGAGCTTGCTATAAAATTTTCCGACAACAAAATCCGTTGTCGGAAATTCCAATCGTGTGTACACAAATCCGACTCACAAAGTACCACGCATGCTCAGAATAAATTAAGAGACTAAAGCTATTGGCTACTGCCCCGCTTATAGTCCCGACATATACGTGTTTTACGTCACCACGTTCAGAACGATTGGATTTTCCGACAACTTTGTGCGACCGTGTGTATGCAAGACAAGTTTGAGCCAACATCCGTCTGAAAAAATCCATGGATTTTTTGTTGTCAGAATGTCCGATCAATGTCCGACCGTGTGTACAGGGCATAAGTGTTATCCTGTACAGTACCTCCCATCATCTGGTCATACCCGGGCTCAAACACTAGCTGCCACATGGCTCTTCCAATGGTCTCTAATTCATATTTAGCTATTTTAAGAGGGACTGCAGTCTACTCACATAATTTGTAATAAAAACATCTTTGCCATTCTGAATCTTCCCTCCAACCACTTTGCATATTATTTTATATATACTGTGATTCTGTACTTGCCAAATATACTGCAGAAATCTCCCTCCACTGAGTCTGGCTGCAGCCATTTTAACTGTGGGCAGCTGAAGCTGCTGCCTGTTCACTTCCTGGACTTACACAGACACTCAAAGGTGCACCACCAGTTCTGCTCTGGCTCTCTTATGACTCATCCCCCTCCCTTCCTGGCAAGCTCTCAAAAGAGTGGGAGAGGTGCACACGAGGTCATAGGTCTGCGTTAATCACCAGACAAGAAAACAGAAAGTGGGCTGTATAAGGTATTTACTGGTGCCCTTTGTCACCCCTCCTTTTTGCCATTGCCATTGAACTGTTTGCATCCCTTCTTTGGACGGCTTCGGACATAACGGGTCTGGTAAGAGGAAATATGGAGGAGAAGATAGCATTACATGCTGATAATGTTATTTTTATCAAATCTTCAGTCCTCTGTGCCAGCGGTTATGAGCTATATGGATGAGTTTGCAAGGTTCTCAGGGCTTCCTATTGATTGGGAAAAGTCTGTGCTTCTGCCACTGGATCAACTCCATTAATATGCCCACAACTTCTAATTGTTTCCTCTTTCTCAAATATCTGGGAGTTACTGTGACTGCATTCCCTCTGTCATATGTAGCGGATAATATTGCTCCATTATTGACAACATTTCAACATCAAAGTAGGGTTTGGTATAAACTTCCCCTTTCAGTAATAGGCCGCATAAATTTAATTAAGATGGTCTGACTTTTATATTTTTTACATAATTTCCAGTTTGGATCCTTCTGAAGAAAATTATTAGGATTAATAGGATATTTAGAAATTTGATTTGGGGAAATAAGACCCCTCATATCAAACTAGATATCCTACAATATGCAAAGGAGGCTCGGGGGTTAGCGGCCCCAAACCCAAGGATTTTTTTTTCTTGCTGCTCAATTGCAGCATCTAGTACAGTGGGAATCGGAGGCCTCAAATGCTCCTTCATTTTGCTTAGTTTCTTTTCATTACCAAGGACGCCAGTCGCTATTAGCCCTGGAGGGGGCATCGGGGTGCTCTTCCTTTTCTAATATACCCACCCTGGTACTTATATACAAGGTGTGGGAATCTGTTAAAAGGATATTGGGTTTTCCTCCCTAACTAAATATAACCCTATTTGGGGCAATGAAGGGCTCCCTGAGATATTGACCCTCCAGGGCTTTCAGCGATGGGAACGAGTCTTTATTCTTACCCTCTCTCAACTTTATGAGAGGTGTGTACTTAAACCTTTTGATCACTTGGTAAGGGAATTTTCTTTAAACTCTAGATGGTTCTACCAATTTTTGCAGCTGCGACATGGCTTATATGCCAAGTTTTCTTCTTCGCCTGTTTTGTTTCCCCCAGACCCGGTTTTGGAAAGAGTGGTTCAGGCAACCGCTACTAAAGGTCTACTATCCGCTGCATATAAGTCTCTATTACAGTGTACTTCTAATAAATTTCATTGTCCATCTAGAGAGAAATGGAACCGCGATATTGGCCCTATCTCTGACTATGTCTGGGATAAGATTGTTTGGGCTCTACCCCTTGTATCTCTTTCACCCTCATTTAGACTAACACAATTTTATATTTTGCACAGGGCTTATGGAACCCCACAATTTTTCTTTAATATTGGCTTAAGAACTGACTTGGCTTGCTCCAGATGTGGCAATCCGGGGTCATTGATACATTTATTATGGCGATGCCTGAAACTTCAGAGGTATTGGCAGAGGTTTTGGGTACACTTAATGGGCTCTTAGATTTGAATCTTTCAGTGGATCCTTTAAAATGTCTACTGGGCTATCTTGGTAGCTCAGTGCTTAAACCACCAAGGTGGTTTACTGTTGCGTGAGCGCTCTTTGTAGCTAGGAGACAAATTGCCATTAGGTGGACCTCTCCTCACTCTCCGACTATATCTGATTGGATATTTGATCTGAATAGATCCATCTCCTATGAGAGGCATGTTTTCTATATGGGAAATTTATCTAAGAGGTTTGATACTATTTGGAAGCCGTGGCATGACCATATGGATACAGGGCTGAGTTAGGAGTTACCTTTGCCAGAAAATAAATGTATGGAAAAAGAAAAACTGTTTTTATTTATAGGCTAAAAGGATTGTGTATTGACTTGACAGTGGAAGGAGTGGGAAAAGGGGTAGGTTAATGAACCCCCCCCCCCCCCCATTTAAAAAAAATTTTTTTTTTGCTTTATGTATGTTTTTTTGTGTTTTGATTTCAATGTTATATTTGTGTGTATGTTGCTCAAAATTGGGAGCGGAATCTGATATTGCTCAGGATAACCATTAACCTAAAGAGCCATGGAAGTACTATCCCTATCTGGGAAGGGAGCTCCCTAATTCCCTTTCATGCAGGAATGAAGCAGTTAATAAGGACGAGTGGGCCTAGCCAGGTGGGAGTCCGGCAGTGTAAAGTGGGTTAGCAGACTATACTCATTTCGCCATTCAGATTAGAACCCTGGGATTCACCTCCTAAGGTCGATGCGTCCTTGCAGCGACCCTCCATGGAGAGAAGGGCTGACTCAGGGTTGAAGAGAGTCTTTACTGCAGCAGGGGCTGCCTGCAGGCCGGCAGGGGCCCGGACTTCCATTGGTAGAGCGTTAGGGTATGTTTGTCAAACTTGCAGTCGGCTTTAGGTTGCCATTCAGAAGAGGAACTCCTGTCTTCAAGCCTTCAAATCCTGAAACTGTCAGACTGAGTTAATAACTGAAAAAGCAGTGGACTTCATCAGATTTACGCTGGGCTGCAGATTCGGCATCAAAGCAGGCTTTATGTTCTATTCCTTTCACTGGAGGCACGCTCTTTGGTAAAACATTGGAGGATGCAATACGCAGGGTGCTGTGGAAAATTTGGCTTCTTCCCCAGGATCCGAAGTGTTGGCCTCAGTCCTTTTGGCCAAACAGAAAGTCTTGCGAACAGTTCAAAGGTTGACCGATCTTATAGGCCAAGTAAAGAGTTCCTGCTTGCAGATTAGGCCAAATCCAAAGGTCCTCAGCCTACAAAGGCTTCAACCAAGTCCTTCCAGGCATCGCCGGTAGGGGCAAGATTAGCTCACTTCGGCTATATCTGGTCAGACAGGATTATGGATTAGTGGGTCTTTAGGGTGTTCATAAAAAAAAGAGAAGAAAAACCCTAAATTCTTTCCTGGGCCTCAGTCCTTCCACATGACATTGCTCAAAATCATTATCACAGTAGTCTGTCCAGGCATTTGAATGATTTAGGCAAATCATCAGTTTTTTTTCACAGGCAACCATTTCCAATTCAGATGTCTTCTGTTCGGCCTCAGTTCGGGCTTAGAAACTTTTTTCGAGGCTTATGGTCACAATGCTTGCTTATCTCCGACAGAAGGGCATATGAGTTTTTCATTACCTGGACGACATCTTAATTCTCGCTTACTCCAAGGACCTTCTGGTGCAGCACCAGGACCAAGTCCTGACCACTCTAGCAGAGTTTGGATGGATGATAGTACAGAAAGAAAGCTGACTTGTTCCATGTTAGAACTTTGTGTATCTAGAGAGGTCATTCGACACTCTTCAGTGCAAGGTGTTCCTTCCAGAGGAAGAAAGTCGAACTTCCTCAGAGGCCTTGGAGAGGATGACTGCACCCTTGGTTATGGTCCGCAGAGGTATACGTTTTCTGGGAAGCCTGACAGCTTGTATTCCAGCAGTGCCATGGGCACAGTGGCACACAAAGAGGTTCCAGAGTTGCCATGTGAGCAGGGGCATTGGGGATAACGACATCAGAAAGTCAATGTTCTGCTCTTTATTCAAGGTGACCAGCGGTGGTGGAACCAAGGGTTTAACCTTTCCCGGGATAAGCCCATCAACCCATAGAACTGGGTCTTCATTAAGTCAGATGAGAGTCTGCAGGGTTGGGGTGCTCATTGCCAAGGCCTGTGATCTCAGGGAACTTGGTACTCTCAGTTCCTCCAATCTGCTAGAATTGAGTGCAAAGGTGAAGCCCTAAAAGCATTCTTTCCCATCACTCAAGGCAAGAAAGTCAGACTTCTGATGGATGACAAGACTGAAGTTTCTTATGTGATGAAGCTGGGAGAGCGAGGAGTCTGTGCCTTCTCAAAACACACTTAAAGAGTCGGCTATGCCACAAATTCTCCAGCCACAGGGAATGGAAGCTGAACCCGAAGTATCTGTCAGAGATCTTCGCACGGTGGGGGACTCCAGAGGTGGTTCTCATAGGACTCCAGACAATTGTCAGACCCCACAGTTTTTCTTCCACTTCTTTCAACCACAAAGGTTGAAGGAGGAATCACCCCAATCTGGCTGAGGAGGCCATAGTTCTCCCTTCTTTGTCACCTAGCAAAGGGCCCTCCAATCATATTGCCTAAAAGCCCAAGACCTGCTTCTCCAAAACGGCCATTTTCATCCAGATCCAGACCGACTAGCCTTGACTGCATGGCAGTTAAAAGGAGAAAACTGAGGGGCCTTAATCTTTTTGATTCGGTCATGTCAACCCTCCCTTCAGCAAGGAAGATCTCGACCAGGTATACTTACTGCCAAGCTTGGCAGAGATTGGAGGGTTAGACTGTCCAACAAGGATTTTCCTTTCAGTCCCCCTCGGTGGCCAATGTGCTGGGATTTCTTCAGTCAGGACTGGAATTAGACCTAAGTTGCAATACCATTAAAGTACAGGTTTCGGCATTGTCGGCATTTACTGACACTTCCTGGTCCAAGGAATCGCTGTGGTCAGATTTATAAAAGCGGCAATTAAAATACAACCTCCAATACATCCGATATTTAGAATATGGGATTTTCTGTTGGGTCTAAGGGAGTTGCTGAAGTCTCTGTTTGCTCCGGATTTGAGCAGTCCATTATATTACCTCACTTTGAAGACAGATTTTCTTACAGCTATCGTCTCAACTAGGCGAATCTCTGACATTGCTGCATTCTCCTGCAAGGAGCCATACTGCACCTTTTTTTCTGGTCAAAGTGGTGTTACCGCCTTCTCCAAATTTTTTGCCTAAGGTTCCTTGGAAGTTCCACTTTGATTGCCAATCGGCCTGTCCAGTTTTTTTAAATCCACAACACCAAGCCCAAAGGTTTGGATTTGCATAAGTTGGAGCTAAACTCTATTCTACAATGTATACGGAGAGAACAGAATCATTCCGAAAGTTGTGCATGCCAGCTCTCCCAAAGACCAGCTCAACATGGGTGGTAAGGTTTATTCAATCAGCTTACTCACAGGAAGGCCTCTTCCCCCTCAAGAGATTTGGGCACACTGCTCTGGTAGTTTTTTTCCTCCTGGGTGGCCTGGTCCAAGGTCTCGATGGATGTGGTCTGTGGGGCGGCCAGCTGAAGTTTCCCTAATACCTTTATCAGGCATTACAAGCTAGATGTAGCTTCCTCCCAATTGATATCATGGGAGCTTCTGTGTCGGCTTTTGCTTTGTCCAAATAATAAATTAATTCTAAGCAGCACCTGGTGTTGGTGGTTTTGTTTTACTCCCTCCCTAGGTCTGGCTATCTAAGTCCCAAGGTTGCTGGCATGAGGCTGAGCCAGGAAAATGGAATTTTTTTTCCAATACTTACCGTAATTTTCCTTTTCTGGCTCTGCCTCATGCCAGTACACACCCTCCCTAGTCCATCGCGGGCTATTTATGGAACACCTGCACCAGGTACTGGTGGCATTTTTATTGATCTATTCAGGGATGTCCTATAAAGGGTCAAGGGGTGGAGTTGATCCAACAATTTTCCGTTATTTAACCACTTCCCGACCAGCTCACTTATATATACTGCGGCAGGTTGCCAGCCCTGCACAAACCGCCCTATAGGTACGTTGACTCTTTTAAGAGCCTTAGAAGGGACGTGTGGCCACCAGTGATCGTGGGCACGAGAGCCAGAACGGGGATCTGTGTGTGTAAGCACACAAATCCTGGCTCTGCCAGGAGAGGAGAGACAGATCGTATGTTCCTAGTAATTAGGAACAGCGATCGGTCTCCTCCTCCAGTGAGTCCCATCCCCCCCCACAGTTAGAAACACACATGAGGGAACAGATTTATCCACTTGATCACCCCCTAGTGTTAACCCCTTCCCTGCCAGTGACATTAACACAGTAATCGGTACATTTTTATAGCACAGATAGCTGTATAAATGTCAATGGTCCCAAAAAAGTGTCAAAAATGTCCGATGTGTCCGCCACAATGTTGCAGTCCGGATAAAAATCGCTGATCGCTGCCATTACTAGAGTAAAGAAAAAATAATAAAAATGCCATAAATCTATCACCTATTTTGCAGACGCTACAGCTTCTGCACAAACCAATCAATATACGCTTATTGCAATTTTTTTACCAAAAATATGTAGAAGAATATATATTAGCCTAAACTGATGAAGAAATGTGTTTTTTTTACAAAAGAATTGGGGGATATTTATTATAGAGTAAAAAATATATATTTTTTTTCAAAATTGTAGCTCTTTTTTTGTTTATAGCGCAAAAAATAAAAACTGCAGAGGTGATCAAATACCACCAAAAGAAAGCTCTATTTGTGGGAAAAAAGGACGTCCATTTTGTTTGGGTACAGCGTTGCACAACCGCGCAATTGTTAGTTAAACGACGCAGTGGCGTATCACAAAAAATGGCCTGGTCATTAAGATGGCAAATCCTTCTGGGGCTGAAGTGGTTAAAAGAAAAGTATAATTTTAGCAAAAATTACACAAACCCACTTTTGATAATGTTCCTGAACTGAACTATGCTAGAAATCCTCCAACTGAAACCCTCCTCGGTGCAGGCTGTGCCTGCTCAGCGGTCCCAGTGTGGGTTGTTGCAGCGTGGTGTGGCAGCAAAAAACACTCAGAGTCCAGATGCAGAGAAAGAAGAATATATTGTAAGTGATGTTCGGCAATGCATAACTAGCCCAACGGGAAGGCAACTGACCAGCAGCACTCACAGATGCAACAGCAAGGAATCAGTAGTAGAAGGTCACGCCTGTCTTGAGGAGCCAAATGTGGCCTGGCCTTACTCCAGCCAGCAACCCAATGGCAGTATCCAATCGGATAGCTGCCCCTGTGACCCAAGAAACCATAGGGGAACTATGTTCCTCTTCACTTCTTCTCCCTCCTGAAAGGCTGAAGGAGAAAAGCAGCACTTAAATGTACATTGTAAATAAGTAAAGAAAGGTAAAATCAGTATTACAAAAAGAAACGTCATCCAATTAGGGTTGAAATCTACTTTAATTCAAAGTGACACTAAACTCTAGTTATAAAAAGATATAGTCTATTCAAGTATATATTCTGAACTCAAAGAGTACCCTCTATTGCTCCTATAAAACTCTAAATTATTTGTTCTTGCTAGTCTGTAGTCTGACTTATCACTAGAGGGTAGTTATGTTTGTTCTCCATGGTCCCACTGCATGTAGAATGTAGACACCCATTCTTGCTTGCTCCTTAGATGGACTATGGACTATGGAGGCTGTAGTGTGCATAAAGCAGTTCACATGACCACAACTAATGTGCACTGCTTGTTCCAAACAGAAGTTAAAGTGTTAAAGTGTGTGTGTGGGGGGGGGGGGGGGGGCATTACAAGGAGGAATACAAAAAATACAGTAAGAAACATTCTTTATGCAAAATAGATTATACGTTTATTAAGTAGTGCATGTGTACAGTTTATTTGGGGGGGGGGGGGGATATTGTTTGGTGTCACTTTAATTTTTATGCTTTTATTTTAATTGTGCTCTTCACATATGAGCACTCAAGTGTCATTAGTGGATGTCGGAAACTCAAAAGGGACATGAGCTATACTCAGAATGTGGTGTTTTTGTCACCATAGCACATGAAAAACACCTGAAAATTAGCATTTTTCAAGCTTAAGCAATCTACTCTGAGTAACTAGCTTTGCTGAAACCTGAATACACTGAAAATGCTGAAGCCTGAATACACTGGAAATGCTGAAGTCTGAATACACTGGAAATGCTGAAGTCTGAATACACTGGAAATGCTGAAGCCTGAATACACTGGAAATGCTGAAGCAAGAATACACTGGAAAAAATGCACATTAACATATGCTCCAAAATCAGTGGTAAACAGTCACGCTCAGGTGTAAATGCAGCCCAATGCCAAATTCATACCTTGAGTTAGGTTCAAAAAGTTTTTGATACTTCTAACTTGAAACCCACATATTGTGCTGTAATCTTAATCACTTATTGTTTCTTTGATACATTATCAATTATTGAACAATTGTAAATTGGCAGTATAAATGACAGATAGATTAGATAGACAGTGTTGGATTTTTGACTGTATCACCATATTCAAGATATAAAAATATATGCTGAGAGATAAATGTTTCTTTTTCATAACATGTATAACTTTTTTATTTCTCTAAGATGATCTCTATACTTCTATTGGTTTCCTTTTGTATTGTTGCATTTTTCCCCTATTTAAATTCTTGTATGATCTTTTCCTTTATAAAATGGTATCAACTTCAAAATGTTTCTCTTTTGTGCCAGACATTTACATGTAGTTTTATTGTAGTTAGGTACGAGATTCTCACTATAATAATTAAGGGAAAAGTAACAAGTTTTACAAAGATCAATTGCCTCTGAATTGCAAGGCATAACCCCTGAGTGACCTGGAACTCATTCTTTTGTAGTCTGGAACTGAAGCATAGAAGACCAGTTGGAAAACATAAACTCATTTAGAAAATGCAGTATCCTGGTCATCTAGCTACCAGTTGTAAGTGTATGTGTGTTTGCATTGGTGAGTGATGAGTTGTACTGTGAGACATTACATATGAAGCTTATCAGTTTAGGAAAATTACACATTAGTGTTTCTTTTTACTTAAAAATAACATGATAATACTTGATAATGTGGAAAGGGGACAATGTAGATACCTTTTAAATTAAAGCGTAAATGCTTAAAAAAATCATCTCAATTTTTGAATCCTTTATGGTCTTTTAAATATATGATTTAAAGATTCTGTTATATCTGTTTGACAAGAGACAGTTATATTTGACAATCCAATATAAGCTCACTTGAAAAATCTTTTTTCATGTTGTGAGTTCTACCATTTTCTTCCACAACTTCCTGGATTTACTGCATGTGTTGCAGTTTCTCCTACTTTAGTTTCTTTCCTTTTTTAAGGACTACATATCCCATGGTACCTTGCTGCCTACAAGCAGCATTTCCTGTACTGACTCCGCCTGCTAAAACTCCTCCTGGCAGCACTTCTGTAGTTCAGAAAGCAGGCTCTGTGAAATGTGTGACTGAGCAGCACCTACCTGCACAGAGTTATCATATCGAAGGAGAATTTGTCTAACGTCCAGACAGGGTAAATGTCTTTCACAGAAGCTTTATAAACAGCCCTTAGTTTGGTATGTCCATAATTCAGTCATTTACGACAGTCACTTGATATAATGTTCAGGATCAGTACTTATTTATTAACTGAGAGGCTGTTGTGGCTCTTGGCATATTGTCTCCTCCTCAGACATGGTTTATGGCACATGGCACTGTTTATAAAGTGCACATGGCTGGCAGCTTTGTAAAAGTCTAGAGATAATATGGGAACTAACTCTCTATGCTCTGCCAGCCATATGGGGAACTTATTTACCTCTCCCAAGTGTACCTCTTTCCTGTAACTGGCCAGGTCAGTAAGGGTGCATGGAAACACAAATCAGCAAAAGCACCAACAAACTTTTTTGGGGAGATTGGTCTTTCTGTTTAACAGATAGTCTACTTACATGGTATTTAGGGTGACACTCCTTCCCTAATAACCAACAGGCATTGACTCCCTACCTGCTCCCTAGTGTTCACCCTTTTGATTCTGGGGATAAATCTCCAGCTACTGGTGTGTCCCGGAAATAAGCCAGGATGTAAGAATTTGGAGCAGTTCAGATAGGGTGCTTAAATTATATAAAAAAACACCTACATTTATGACATTTAAAAAGGTTTTATGCAAAAATTGAACTTAGCCTTTAATTCCTCATTCAAAGATAATGTATAGAGCTATCCAAACTGTTTTCTGTATGTCCCATTGGTCAGTTTATTGCACAGATGCAGACAAAAATATATGTGCATTATAATCAGGGATGGCTCCAGACATTTTTTTTGTTGGTGCTGTGCCAGTGCTGGGTGTAAAAGTGGGGAGCTAGGTTTCTGGTCCTAAATCCCATCTTATTATAAAAGCAGACATACCATAGAAAGAAATTGCAGAAAAATAAATAAAAGTTATAGAGTAAATAACACAAAATATAATATACTGCTCAAAAAATTTAAAGGGACACTTTTTAATCAGAGTATAGCATCAAGTCAATTAAAATCCTGGGATATTGATCTGGTCGGTTAAGTAGCAGAGGGGGTTATTAATCAGTTTCAGCTGCTTTGGTGTTAATGAAATTAACAACAGGTGCACTAGATGGGCAACAATGAGATGACCTCCAAAACAGGAATGGTTTTACAGGTGGAGGACACTGACATTTTTTTCCTACTTTTTTGATTCTTTTTCATTAGTTTTGCATCTGGCTAGGGTCAGTGTCACTACTAGTAACATGAGGCGATACCTGGACCCTATATAGGTTGTACAGGCAGTCCAACTCCTCCAGGATCAATACAATTTGGCTAATGCCAAAAGTTTGCTGTGTCTCCCAGCCAGCACAGTCTCAAGAGCATGGAGGAGATTCCAGGAGACAGGCAGTTACTCTTGGAGAGTTGGACAGGCCCATAGAAGGTTCTTAACCCATCAGCAAGACTGGTATCTGCTCTTTTGTACAAGGAGGAACAGGATGAGCACTGCCAGAGCCCTACAAAATGACCTCCAGCAGGCCACAGGTCTGAATGTCTCTAACCAAACAATCAGCAACAGACTTCATGAGCTTGGCCTGAGGGCCTGACATTTTCTAGTAAGCCCTGTGCTCACTGTCCGGCATCGTGTAGCTCGATTGGCATTTGCAATTTAATACCAGAATTGGCAGGTCTGCCACTGGCCCCCTGTGCTTTTCACAGATGAGAGCAGGTTCACCCTGACCACATGTGACAGACGTGAAAGGGTCTGAAGAAGCCATGGAGAAGGTTTTGCTGCCTGTAACATTGTTCAGCATAACCGGTTTGGTGGTGGGTCATGGATGGTCTGGGGAGGCATGTCCATGGAGGGACGCACAGACCTCTACAGACTAGACAATCGCACCCTGACTGCCATTAGGTATCAATATGAAATCCTTGGGCCCATTGTCAGACCCTGTGCTGGTGCAGTGGGTTCTGAGTTCCTCCTGGTGTATGACAATGCCCGGCCTCATGTGGTGAGAGTTTTCAGCCAGTTCCTGGAGGATGAAGGAATTGATACCATTGAATGCCCCCCACACTCGCCTGACATAAATCCAATAGAACACCTCTGGGACATTATGTTTCAGTCCATCCGACACCGCCTGGTTGCACCTCATCTTTTCAGGAGCTCAGTGATGCCCTAGTCTAGATCTGGGAGGATATACCCCAGGACATCATCCGTCGTCTCATTAGGAGCATGCCTTGATGTTGTCATGCATGCATACAAGCACCTGGGAGCCATACAAACTACTAAGTACCATTTTGAGTTGCTGCAATTAAATTTCAGCAAAATGGACTAGCCTGCTGCATCATTTTTTCACTTTGATTTTCATGGTGTCTTTGAATTCAGCCCTCTGTAGGTTGATAATTTTCATTTCCATCAAACAATGTGGCATCCTTTCACTTCTTATGCCCTGTACACGCGGTCAGATTTTCCGACGAAAAATGTGTGATAGGACCTTGTTGTCAGAAATTCCGACTGTGTGTAGGCTCCATCACACATTTTCCATCGGAATTTCCGACACACAAAGTTTGAGAGCTTGCTATAAAATTTTCCGACAACAAAATCCATTGTCGGAAATTCTGATCGTGTGTACACAAATCTGACGCACAAAGTGCCACGCACGCTCAGAATAAATTAAGAGACGAAAGCTATTAACTACTGCCCCGTTTATCGTCCCGACGTACGTGTTTTACAGCACCGCATTTAGAACGATCGGATTTTCCGACAACTTTGTGTGACCGTGTGTATGGAAGACAAGTTTGAGCCAACATCCGTCGGAAAAAATCCATGGATTTTGTTGTCGGAATGTCCGATCAATGTGCGACCATGTGTACAGGGCATAACACATTACCCAGTCCATATCAGTATAGATATCCAGCATGATATTTTTCCCCATTGAGATCTGATGTGTTTTCAAAGTATTCCTTTAATTTTTTTGAGTACTGTACTTATATAGTAAACAACCACTTGGACAAGAGAGAAAAACAGCACGCTGCATTGAAATTTTTGCTTCCTTATATTGTAGTGTTTAATGGGAGCGCCCGAAGAAGCATGGTTATATAATACTGGAGCCTATTTGCTGTGTACACTACACACATTCTTCTTCCCTCAAAATATGCCGTAATTATGGAGTCACCGGTGAAAGTCACACAGACAGACATTAACTTTAAGACAAAAAGGTTAATTTTAGTAAAAAATTTACTTCTAATATATACAATTTTTCATGCAGAATATACGCTCAGAGCTCATATTTTGCATAAGCCAATCTTAAAGCAGAATTAAAGTCTCCTTTTAAAAAAAAATACTGGTACTGACAGGCAGTGTTTTGGGTCCAAAAAGTGGGGAGGGGGAGAGACGCGCAACAACCATAGTGTGGCATGTAAAGTGTAATTTTAATAGGGAATATAAAAATAAAAAAGCATTCACAAAGATAAAATAGAGCTCAGCATCATAGTCAGGTAGCCTCTGGAACCACTGTCACTGGAAAGCCAAAGCCATGGATGCAACACAGGGCCCAGGGTATGAAGCTTTGCTCCTTATGTAGTAGGAAAATGCTGGAGCTGGAACATGTTTTAAAGCAACCTTGCTTTTTCTTCAACCTATCAGTGCTAGAGTTTTGGGTCCCTTTTGTTATAAATGCTTCTCCCTGCCTGTCAGAGTTAAATGTACATTGAGCCACACATGCAGCACTGTCATGAATTGGCTGCCGTGCACGTGCACTGAATTGACGTCATCGCGACCTGGCCATTCAAGTGACCAAATGAAGAAAACCCGGAAGGAGGTGTATTAAAGTTTATCTAAGGCCAGAACTTTTTTGTTTTGAATATAATTAATAGAATCATTTTTTTTGTTTTTGTTTGTGTCATTATGGTAGAATTGTTTTCACTTCCTGTTTCAGAGACACAATGTGAAGTTAGAGGAAGTCTCATTAAAGAAATTGAAATTCTCAGACAGTTGTCAATGGAATAAATTTCCCTACTGAAATATTTTACTTCTATTGATGTTCTGATAACAACTCAAAAGTTTGGAATTTTCCTCACTATCAATTTCTGTAGCAATGATTTCCAGCAGGGACATAGACAACAACACTTCGCATCATACCTTTATGCCAAACGAAAATTAAAAGTTTTGGCTTTAGATACGCTTTAACTCTCAGTGGTACAAAATATGGGAAGCATGGGCTCTTATAGTTAGCACTTACTGAGCTATTTGGTGACACGGGGTACTGAGGATAAATTAGATTTTTTTTCCAACATGCAACATAACATTTAAATCTTTCATTGTAGTTCTACGTTTGTAATTATAAAAAGTATTCAAGTTGGCAGGTATACTAGTGCTTGCAGTCAAAATAAAATACATAAAATATATATATATATTCCTATAACACACAGGGAATTGCTCAGCAATGCTGTATGAACAGGCCACCCAAATAGAAGCTGTGCACTCACAGAAATAAAGTGCATAACACCTTGAAATTAAGAATAAATTGTAATGAAATAGTAGGTGTTGAAATGACTATGAACCATCACAGCTGATAGTTTTGACTCTGCTGGTTTCTTGATATAACAAGATGAATCGCACAGGAGACTCGGGGACTCTACAGAGGAGAGAAGTGCTGCCAAGAAAAATGGTAACAGATACATCTCAGTATCACAAACATCTGGCATGCATCAATTATTCTGGAACCTAATGTGTTATGCGACGCGCTTTGAAGTAGCCATGTCTTGTTATGTAATTTAGTGTAAATTCATTTTTAACTTAGTAAAGAGTTTAAGGAAATAGTCCCTTTTCCAGCATCACTGCTGGATTAGAGATGTACATGACTACATAAAGTTAATTTACCACTTACCAGTGACACTTTAAATATCTCAGTGAATGCTTATTTTAAAAAAACTAAATGTAACTAAAGCTGGACATACATGGTTCATTTCTTTTTGCTCAGCCAACTGGCTGAACGAAAAAAATGGAACCGATTCCCCCAAAAACACATTCGAGGTAGATGGGGGAGTCCTCCCTGCTGTGCTATTGTATTCTGACAGTGAGGAGACTCCACCACTATCAGAATACACAGATCAGAGTTGCATCGATTGGCTTTTATGCAACATGGCAGTTGAACACAAGTGGATCAATAGATCAACTTCAACTGCGGTCGCAACACATGGATCAATATTTGGCCAGTCGCTGCTGAACCAAGTCTGTTCTTGAAAGCTTGGGTAATGCATAACAATGTTGGCTGGAGGCTTATATTGTGCACACAATGCTTTATTATAGTTTTATTATAACCTTTATTTATAAATGTATTATACTTTCCATGCAATTGAATCATTGTGGTAATGGGTTTGATAACATTTCGATTTCTGGCAGGTTAGGTGTCTGTTTGCTGATACACATGTGGGAATTTAGGTGTCCTTCTGCTGATACATGTCACACAGCTGTGGAGGACTGGCAAGGTGGCAAACATCCCTAGGCTACTCCTTTTTTAATTAAACTGATCTAAAACATAAAAACAATTCGCTCTAATACTTGCATAAAATTCATAAATCAGCAGCTAGCATCACATTTGTTGATTACAAATAAACCATATATAATGATAACATGCAGCAATTGATATAAGTCTGTATGACAGAATATAGAAAAAAAAGTTCTTTGGAGAAAGCTGGAAGAAAAGGTATCCCAGCAGCAGCCTCAGTGTGACAGAGGGAACGACACACCACCACAGTGATCAAGCAATTCCCCTTACCAAAAGGAGTGGACCCTCAAATTTTAGAGAGGTCAAATGTGCTAGGTAGATATCAGATAAAAACCATCAATCCAGGGGAGCTATAACCACTTCCGATGGGAGACTCCAGCAGGGATTAAAAAGCCAGTGCCCTAAGGATCACCATTCAGAGTTCCAGTTGCTAGCAATCAAGCACACATCCACCTCCGATGCTAATGTGATACAACTCAGAAAAGTATAAAGTGTACCATGGTACAGTATGTACTAAAATCAATGGTAACTTTTATTAAAAAGGCACACTCACGTGTAGAAATAAGCACTTTGTATACACAATCATAAGGACCGCGGCATCCGTTGTGCTTGCATCATGCGTAGGGTCCCGCCTTACCTATTTCGTCATGACATCATCAGAAGGGTTTAAAATGATACTAAATGATATCCTTAATTTTCTAAATTAATTTATACATATCCACCACTTAATGACCCTGTAACAAATTTTTCATGAAATTGTTTCTTACTGTGTTTTTCTGCCTCCGTGCAGCATCCTCTATCAGCTCCTAAACCTCTACTTATCCTCTTATTTTTGCTTGTTTTAAATAAGCAGTACACAATAGTTGTGGTCATGTGCTCTGTTCTATGCACACTACCAATCCCATAGTCCCTAGTCCATCTTGGGAGAAAGCAAGAGAGGGAGGCTATGTTCCTACATACAGTGGGACCATGGAGAAGGAACATAGCCACCCTCTAACAGAAATGAATTTGGAGATATTGAGTAAGCGGAGAGCAAAAGAAGGAACTCTTTTGAGTTAAAGGAGAAGTTAAGCGAATGCTCGTTTGGCTGTACTTCTCCTGTGGATCACAGCAGTGCAGTTCGTTCTGCACGCCTGTGAGCCGTTTTCAGCAGACAGCGGTCTGAAAATTGGTGTCGGCTGACATCACAGATATCGTAGAGGCTCGGGCAAGATTGTGACAATGGAGTTGGGACCCGCCCACATGCCTGGACCGGCACCAGGCTCAGCCTCTCAGCAAGCCACTGAGAGCCTGAGCTGGTCACTCCCGCCCCTCCACAGCCCAGCACTTCAGTGAGTGCGGGGAGGGGGGGCAGTGCAGAGAGCTGCTGACTGACAGCCAGCAGCTCTATGCTTATGAAGCTGTGAAAACGGAGGCACCAGGGAACAACAACTGCAGCACCGAAATGATGCTGCATCAACCTAAGTAAGTACATCTCTTTTAAGAATACATACTGGAATATAATATGTATTAATGAGATTTGTTTGTCACTTTATTCACTTATTGTTTATGGAATAAAATTTCAATTGATAGATGAAGCTGAGTGTTATTTCAAGGCCTGGCATGTAGAATGCCGAAAGCCCTTGTCCTGATTCAGCTTACCTACAGAATCATATCCATACTTCATTTTTTCAGGAAATTAAACAATCACTGCCTTGACTAGTAAAAGAGAAAACAAGACAAATGTTTTCAGCTGCTGCATTTATTTTCAAGCTCCTGTTTTAGTAACCACAAGGCCATCACTATACCAAATACTGGTGAGGGCAATGTACATCTAGCTCTCCTCCACTAGAACTGATATTTTACGGAATTATTATAGCTGCCATATTTTGCCAGGGCAGTCACTAGAAGTAGCAAATCCTGGCAAAATAGGCATAGCTTTAACCAAATATGGGCATATTAAAAGAAGAGCCTGGCAGTGGACTCTTTAATTATACAAAAGTGTGGTACGCAGGTGTCTTTCTTAGAAGCTGGGAGTCTTCAGTCAGCAATTTTTTTTTTCAGTCAAATTCCAGTTTACTCGTTATTAAGTTTTTGATAAAATGTATCCATTGTTTATAAGAATATGTGCTATCCCTGTATAAAACCAGGTGTTTATGACAATACTGAACTTAATCAAGGAAAGCAGAGGCTCAAAGTACTGTGGCATTTTATCCTCCTGGCACCCAGCCTGTTTTAAGAAGCAAAAGAATGCAGAACCTCTGTTGGTATCATTGAGCGTCTGTACCAACTTGGAGCCATTTCTATTCTGAATATAACAGACACAGACCTTTTTTTTCAGGGCAGTCTAAAATAATTTTAACACCTGGGATAGTTGGCATCAGATCTGGTCAGATGTTACATAAATAAAATAGGGTTTGAGCACTTGAGGATTTTAGAGAAAATGAGCAGGAGAATAGTATAGCCACCTCTACAAACATTTCCACTTCATTTCTTTCAACACCCTCTGTTTGATCTTAACCTCAAAACATGTTATTAAAAATAGTGAACTTTTTTTTCCATCTAAAAGAACAGCGGCGCTGAGTTTTGGGAATGCATTCAGCTCTAGTGTTGAAATTCGGTTTACTGTAGCTGACCTAATATTACCTAATATACTGCTAAGCTTATTCTCAGCCTTTGTTAATAAATATAAATCCATTTCTAAATTACTACCTGCTTTAGAGCCATATTATAATGAAAACATTTACACAGACCTAGAGCTTCGGAGAGAGGCTGCACTGCACTAGACTTAAAGTAATCCTGTCATTACAGTAACATTTTTCAACAAAGCATGCCACGTAAAATGAATATGTATATATTTACCTATCCTGCCACCCACACTGTCAAATTTCACTCTGTTTGTGAAACTCGATCCTCCAAATATCAGCGGGAGACTGACACATCTAGGAGTGCCAATCTTCTCTAACTGGTTCCTCCTGGTTCTTCTCTTCCTGGAGGTTCTAATTGGTTCCTCTCGCTGTCTTGCTGGAGGTCAGCAGGAGAAACCAGTGACATGGGCAGCACAGTGGCTAAGTGGTTGACACTTCTGCCTAGCAGCAATAGGGTTGCTGATTCAAGTCCCAGCCACGATGCTACCTGCTTGAAGTTTACATGTTCTCCCTGTGCCTGTGGGAGGTTCCCTACTTCAAAGACATGCTGATAGGTTAATTGGATCCTGTCTAAATTAGCCCTAGTGTATGGCTCCTTGAGGGCAGGGACTGATGTAAACGTACATATATGTATATGTAAAGCGCTGCATAAATTGATTGCACTGTATAGGTACCTAAAATAAATAAAGTAGATTTGAAGCTGTTTCACTTATGTGTAGAAAGTGCATACAACACTAGAACACTATCCCATGAAGTCAATGGAGGGGAGGGGGCAATCTTTAAATAACATTTTGGCCATTTGCAAGGCTAATAGGCAAACTATTGTCAAGAAAAGACATGGGGACCTGAGAACTTCATTGGAAGACCATTAGTCAAGGAAACATTTGTCTGAAAAATACAGTACAGCAGGAAGAGTGTCCTTTTAATTCAACTTTGTAGGTGTGACAACGAATATTGGGTAAAAATATCTGCAGCTGGGAATGCTACAAGTTTGACCCAATAGGATTTTGTGGGGCTGACACATTTGGTGAGAGACTCACTTCAATCCCCTTTCAATCCTCTTTGGCCTTTTTCTGTGAGTCTTTCCTCAGTAAAAAGAGGGGAAAAGTAGGCAGCAGCAAAAATTAAGTATCCTTTGGCCATAAGCTGCCTGTCCTCCACAGAGTGAAGCCATGAATTTCAAAGCAGCAGTTGCCAACATTCACATTCTCCAGTAACAACCTTTCCAGGCCAGGTTTTTCGCTGGAAAAAAAATGTCTCCAAACCCTCTGTATTCTCAGCACCTGTACTCCAGCTTGGCACTTCAAATGCTTCTATACTAGCTGGTCAAAACAGCCCCCTTCTTTGAGTTAATGGTGGGTTGAAAAATAAGAACATTTTTCCATCCACCATCACTACTTTTTAACTTTTTTTTTACATCATTTACGGATTTACTTTTTTTATACTTTGCATTTTTTTTATTGTTTCTCAATTTTTTTGCAGTGGACCTAACAAACACCCACTGCAGATGTTATCTATTAATAAAATCAATACATTTATTTTATATACATTTAACAAACAAAAGACCTTTCCCAGTTATTCTCACTGTTTTTTGCCACTGCTGCCAACATTTATGCCTCCTGGCACCTCGCCTCCTTCTCTTTCCCTTTGCCAAAAAATCAGTTGACCCAAATCCAAAAAGAGTTAAAGCTTCAATTTTCCTGAAGAGAACTCTGTACCTTCTGTCTCAATATCTGGCCCTGTTCTCACTGCCTTGTGTCTCTCCATTTAGGCCTGTCATTGCTGTCTTTAAAATATGGCTCAAGTGGCTAATTTGCCAACGATTTGAGATACAGAGTCTAAGGAGCAGTCTGGTATTCACCAGCTTATCCCATAAGGAAAGCGGTAGGCAACCTGGGGCCCTCCAGCTGTTGCAGAACTACAAGTCCCATCATGCCTCTGTGAGTAATTGTAACTGCCAGCCTTGCAATGCCTCATGGGAAATGTAGTTCCACAACAGCTGGAGGGCCCCAGGTTGCCTACCCCTGCCATAAGGAGTCAGTAGACCTTACTACAGAACAGCTCCCAGGTTGCAGCTCTTGTGAGGTCTTAAAAATTGGCCCAATTGAGTGGCATTGCAATCTGCTTAATTGTTTTCACAGTTAAATTTGATATACTACACTATAAACTTTATTGTAGAAAACGCACTTGCCTTGTTTGTGTCTGCACAGTATGGACTATTATAACTGGATCGTTGACCACCTTGCTGCTGGTCAATTTTTTTCATGAAGTGTCTCTTAATGTAACAAAACACATGGTTTATATCCCAACCAATTACCTCATTAATATATTTACAAAATTGCCCTGCTGCTGATCTGTGGGTGCACTTAAAAAAGTCAGAGGGGTATACTGCCAACTATCATTTCATCCTCTCCAGCTAGCTATCCCTATTTTTTTGTCTTTCCACGTTGCGCTGCTGGCACTGGCTATGTGTTAGTCGCTAATTCCCTGTCACACAGTGGATGGAGATGCAGAGAGTCTCCCAATCACATAAGAGCCCCCCATCACATTAGATTTTCCCTCTTCACATCAGTCTTCCCCTTCACACCATAGCCCCCTTTACATTAGAGTCTCTCTCTTCACATTAAAATCGCCCCATTACATTAGAGTCTCCCTGTCACATTAGAGTCTCCCCCATCACATTAGAGTACCTTCCATCACATCCGATCCTCAGTTCCCTCTTTACAAATAGTCTAACCTAGAAATCTTCAGCCCAGCTGTGGTAGCTTGGCAGAGAGCAGGAGGCGGAGCGGGTCTGGACAGAAGCAAGACTTCTGTACTCTTCTGAATCCTTGCCCTGGTTCAATGTCATCCATTCCCATGGCGCAGGCAAGCCAGCTACCAGCACCATTGCAACAAATAACTTACTGCGTATGCATCCTGGTCGGCCCCCTACATGGAAACAAATGATGCGTTGTGGAAGCCAAGCCGTATTTGCATTGCTGAGACTGAGCAGTGCCACTCACTGATGTCACAGGTCCTGGGTGGGCATGAATTAAATCTGGGGAGGTAAATCCAACCCTAGCAACCCCCAAGATCCAGCCATGCAGAAGAGAATCATACAATTAATGAATCATGGTTTCCAGAATTCCTAAGCTATTTGGTTCTGCTAGGATCATATAGATCCCTATTAGACATATTCAAGAGTGCAGCGCTGCAGCAGCGCTTTGCAGGTGATTTTAACCCTTTATCGGACGCTAGCAGGGGTAAAAGTGCCCCGCTAGCGGCCGAATGCTTCCACAAATACGACGGTAAAGGGCCGCTTAAAATAGGGGCGCTTTACCGCCGACGCCGCCCCCGCCCCAGTGTAAAAGGGGCCTTACTAAGGGTCAGGGATAAACTAAAGTTATCGTTTTTTGAAAATCAGAAGATTTTAGCAAAATACATTGAATTCAGTCTGTCTCCAAATGACTCCAGATAGTTATAGAAGCAACTTTGAAACATCTTGGACTTGTTCTTATGCCAAAAAACGACCCCCCATTAGTATCATTACTTTACTTTTCTTTTCACAAAAAGAAAAAGACAATGAACAAAGGTAAATAAAAAATTTAGGGACAGTACACAAAATGATCAAATACACAAAATAGACAAAAATAGTGCAAAAAGCACTAAATGAAAAAACAAAACTACCCAAAATATGCCCTCAAAAACCCACATCCTCTAAATAAAGAAAAAAGAATTGAAACTTCTGTTTTTTGAGAAATTTTCACATATGGAAGCTCAATGTGTGAAATTTTGAATTTCTGAAATTTTGAAAATAGGTAATTTCACCATCATTACTCTATTTATAACTAGGGATAAGGTTCGGGTTGGCTTCTGCCAAGGGTTTACAGCTAAACACTGGTGCTCTCTGGATTTGCAAATTGTGAAGTTTTTGGCAAAAACTTTGCAGGTTCAGGTGTCCGTTTATGAAGCAGTGAAATCTATTCACTGCTTCGTTCTCCGGCATTCACAGTGAAGAATCTTCTCCTCTGTGTGCCAGTTTATGAAGCTTTGTAGATCGCTTCACCTTTGGAGGAGTGAAGAGATCTACAAATGCTTCAAATAGTGGAGAACGGCCCCTGATACTGGAATCTCGTGAGACTTTACGAGATTATAGTACCAAATGTCAGTTTATCAAGCAGTGATAAATTATCACCGCTCAACGGCGTGGATTAATGTTAATAAAATAACGAGTCCCCCTACATTATACACATATGTATACACACACACACACTATATATACATGTATATACACACACATGATATATATATACATATACACATTATATGTATATATGTATAAATATGTATACACATAAATATGACAGGGGGACATGCTTACAGTGTTGGGGGGTCTGAACGAGGCATAAGGAAGTTAAAAATCTTCCTCCTTCCCCCTCAGATCCCCCCAGATTTCCTCTTCACTCCCCGATTCACCACCTCTGAGCTGGTGAACCTGGGAGTGTGAATTCTGACACAGATCGCCAGTGAAGCGGTGAGATCACCGCTTCATAAACTGGCCGTTACTGTGTCATTCAATGAGGATTCTCCGTGTGTAGAGATAATCGGCGGGAGAACAAGTTCAAACATGTTCTCCCCCGATTATCACTGTTTCATAAACTGTTTATGGACTGTGATCAGCGGTGATCCTCGGGATCACCGCTGATCACTGCTTCATAAACGGACACCTATGTGCCAAAAATACAGAGCAGTCTATAATGCAGTGCAAAACCTTTGCTCCTAGTCAGCTGAGGCTTAACAGCCAATAATCTAAATCAAAGTTAGGCAAACCTCAGCCCTCCAGCTGTTGCAGAACTACAAGTAACCTGAGGCATTGCATGACTCTGACAGCCCCAAGCATGACTTCAGAGGTGGCGGAATGACAGGATTTGTAGCTACAAAACAGCTGGGGGGACAAAGTTTGTCTATCACCCTCACAACATAAGGGTTGGCTCACAGAAGTCAACCATCAATGTTTGTTGTTGTTGTTCTAGAGTGATGACAATTCTGTATAGGGGCATATATTGTGCTTTGTGGGTTTTTTTATTTTATTTTGGCATTAGTTCATGCCTATCATGACAATGCCAAGCTTCCCATAGCCCTACAAATAGAAATGAATAACAAGATTTATTCCACATAGACAATGGGGTTCACCATGTTGGTAAACTTTGAACAAGATTCACTAAACTAGGGGACGAAACTTGAGCAGATTCAGTCATCCATACCCCTAACTTCTGAGGATGTCTGCCTACCACAAATCATACACCATGGCCCATCTTATGTTTACAGCCCCCTGTAGTCTAGCATAACAAAACTAAAAAGGTTTATGGGTAGAAACAGGTAAAAAAAATGCTTAATAGGTTTGATCTCCACTGCCTTCCCATGAAACCTCTCCTTTAACATTTGAATGAGAAAGACAATGCGTTAAACGTATATATTTTTCTTAGTCCCTCTGAGGACTAAACAACACCTGACAGACGTACACTGTCTTGTGCGAACAAGAATTTCTGCTTTTTTGTATATTCGAACAATGTTCTTTCACTTCACAGGTCATAGAATGTTCTTGTAAAAGCAGACTTTAAAGGTTTTTTGAGGTAGTCAAATGCAGGGTGGATTTTGCCCCTTGTAAAATATATTTTATCATTAATCCTTTCTCAGCAGGTGTAAGTCAGGCAGAGCGATGACACGGTGGCTTTTAAAAAAGTGTTAGACTTTGAGGGAAAAAAAAAAAAGATGTCTTCTGCACAGATACTGTGAAATTCAGGACAATGAAAGCTAATTCACAATTACCTGAAACACAGGGAACAGCTGAAAACTTGCCCCGGGCAGTCATAAAGTCAAATAAAGGCTGTGAATATGAAAGGGCTTCACATTCCCTCCATTTCTTACCTCACACTACCATGCTGCCTCTGCAACAATGCTCAGCAGTTCTAGTCAGATTGTTTTCAGGTCTTTACTAATTGGCCAATCAACCTTCCTTCACACAGACCTTTTATGTGACCTTTTATCTGTATAACATTTTTTGCTGTGTTTTTTTTTGTTTTGTATTTTTTTATTATTATTATTTATTGTCCTTTTGAGCATTCTGGATGAGAACTTAAGATAAAACATTAACATTTAAAAAAAAAAAACAAAACCTTTCCAACTCTTTGGGCAGATTAAAACTTAAGTAAATCCCCTATAACCTTACTGTTTCATGTCCTAGGAGTTAAAGCCTAGTACATAGCATGAGATTATCAGACGAATGATCGTTCCCTTTTTTTTTTTTGCATGCTAGTCTCCATATCGAAAAGGAATAGGTTACTAAAGTAAGAAAATTCTCATAGGACAGAATAAAAATTCGGAAGCGATGTAATTTTTTATTTGTATTTTCGTACTAAAACTGTACTGATTAGACTATCTGGTTTCGTATGAGAAAAATGTTCATGTTTATCCCTTCGGATAATTTTGGACGAAAGCTGTGTACTAACGATCAGATTATCATACGATTGGTTTGAAAGCGGTATTTTTTGTTCGATATTCTGATCTTCTGTACTAGGCTTAAGACACTAGGATTCTCTACTCAAATATCTTTCGTTTATTTTTAGTCTCTTTTATTTTTATTTTTGTAGAAACATACTCTTGGTATACTCTGAAATTATAACTAACTCTTGGTTTAGGAGACAGTTCATCTACGCTTAGTTCACAGTGGTGTAGTGGTAGCACTCTCGCCTAGCAGTAAGAAGGGTCACTGGTTCAAATCCCAACCACGACACTACCTGCTTGGAGTTTGCATGTTCTCCCTGTGCCTGCGTGGGTTTCCTCCGGGTACTCCGGTTTCCTCCCACACTCCAAAAAAAATGCTGGTAGGTTAATTGGATCCTGTCTAAATTGTCCCTAGTATGTATGAATGTGAGTTAGGGACCTTAGATTGTAAGCTCCTTGAGGGTAGGGACTGATGTGAATGTACAATGTATATGTAAAGCGCTGCGTAAATTGACAGCGCTATATAAGTACCTGAAATAATAATAATCTACGCTTAGTTCAAAAAAAGTTATAATACCTCTATTGATTATAATTAATGGTTCCTGTTCATACATCACGGGACACAGAGGCTTGGTAATTACGTAGAGCGTTAGATAGTACCTTCAGGTGATTGGACACTGGTAACCCTAATTACAAGATGAGTTCCTCCCCTATATAACCCCTCCCATATAGAGAGTACCTCAGTTTTTTCACCAGTGTCTAAGGTGGTTGGTCACACAGATGTGCTAAGAAGTAAGCTCTGTTTGATGGTCTGTTTGGTATTGACCCATACCTTGGGCCACTACCAAAATGCCTAAGATGGATGGTACCCGGGCCTCGTGATAAGAAGAAACAAGGTTTTGCCTGTAATGTCTCTCCTTGGAGGTCTGGGCTCTGGTATCCAGGCTTTGGTGTACCAATATAACAGTGGCATGAAAAGTTTCTGGCAGAGTCTTCTACAGGTCCAGGGAAGAGGATTCTGCGAGTAGGAACCCAGAACCCTGGTTGGCACAACGCCTCTCGCCGTGATGGGTGAAGGCTGGAATCTGTCTGTTCTCAGCAGTTCCTGCGGTGGGGATAAGGTAAGTGAAGGCAATCCTAAAGTTTACACATTATGTATTATCTTCTGTGAGTAGTTTGTCTTACCTGGATTCTGCCACTAGGGGGAGTAAGAGACATACCTCGTGTATACTTACATGCCTTCCAGGATACACGGTCAGTGAAGCTGGCCTAAGAAGCCGCTCACCTCCTCCGCTGCAGGCTCTGCCACATAAACTGAAAGGGGGATCCCACGCAGTCCGGGGGTCCCATGCAGTCCTCAGGTGGTCTCCTTTCTCCCCCCTCGCCTCGGCTGCCGCCATGATGGTCCTACGCGCGCACGTGTGCAGGGGGCACGCTTTTACGGCAGGGTCGGTGGGGAAGGAGGGGGGTGTGGTTGCGGCGCCATGCACGTGTGGCGTGCACGGTGCGCTAGTGCGCAGGTGCAAATCAGGCATTTTTTAAAGGCCAAGGTGACAGAGCTCCTGTAAGCGGTGGGACACAGAGCTGTGGACAGTAAGCATCTCAGTGGATCGGATCCAGGCAAACCTAAGACACCTACTCCACATCAGGTTGTGCAATTTGTAGCTAATGTTTATATTGTAAGACTATAGCACAACAGTGATTGCACCTTACACTAGTACCTCTGCTTTGCAGCTTAGGACCATGTCTCCTCGAAGAGGGCTTCAGAGGAGGTAAAAGGGGCACCAGAAAATCAACGCAGGATACCATCCCTCCCTGCAAGACTGGAGGCAGCCTCACTGGATGAATCTGTACCCCTGTCAGGTTTTGCAGCCTCTCCCAATGTTTCAGTCCCTGTTTATGTCACAGAAGATGCTTTGAAGGCTGCATTGGATGGTTTAGAAGGAAGGATTACTACCTTTATCACAGCTTCCTTAAAAAATAGCAGAAAAAGGGGTAGATCCCCTCCCTCTGCTTTGGGTTCCCTATCAGATGAGCATTCTGATAATAGGGAAATATCCCTATCTGAGGATAGGGATCAGGTGCAGTCGGACGAATCAGGGGAAGAGGAGAAGCTCTCTTCTACCTCCCAGGCCCTCAAAGCGCAGGTGCAATACTATACTGAATTGGTGCGTTCCACATACAGATTGCCCTCTGCTGAGGCTGCCATTTCCCCTGTTTCCTCCCTGGGGTCCCGGAAATCCCCACAGGCTGCGTACGCCTTCCAAACTCATCCTTTACTGGATGAATTGTTGTATGAGGACTGGGGTTACCCAGATAAACAATTTTCTCCTCCTAAAAGATTTTCTATGCTTTATCCGGTGGAGGAAAGTTTCACCAAGAAATGGGGAATCCCAGCCATAGATGCAGCTGTTTCTTGTGTGAATAAGAGCCTGATCTGTCCTGTGGACAATGCTCAAGGGTTTAAAGATCCAACTGACAAAAAGCTGGAAACTTTATTTAAAGCCTCTTTCTCTGTGGCGGGCGCTGTGGTCCAGCTTACGGTCGCAGCAATTGGAATGTGCCAGTTCCTCAAGGAACAAATGAAGCAGGTACTTAGCCTCCTTTCCACTGAGAAGGCCGAGGTTTTTGCAGACCTTCCTAAAGCCTTGTGTTTTATGGTTGATGCAATTATGGATTCTGCTCAGCAAGCATCTCGCCTCACTCTCCTGCTGGTACACATGCGCAGGTCCCTTTGGCTTAAACATTGGGCAGCTGAGGCCTCATTCAAAAAATATTTAACTGTGTTTCCGTTTCGTAGAGAATGCCTGTTTGGGGATGATCTGGACAAATATATCCAGAAGATTACCGGGGGTAAAACCACATTGTTACCGGTCAAAAGGGAGAGTAAAGGTCCTTCATTTAGACGTTCTCTGTCCCCAGCCCCTGGAGCCTCATCCCCCAGGCAGTGGCAACGGCTTCCCCAATCAAATACTAGGGAAAAGGTCCAAAGTCAAGCCCAAGGGCAAAATAAACCTTGGGGTCCAAGATCTTGTAAACAGAACCCAAAGCCTCCCTATGAAGGGAGGCTGCTGCAGTTTGCAGGTGCCTGGCAGGAAGAGATTCAGGACAGATGGGTAGCCCCCACAGTGTCTCTGGGCTACAAGCTAGAGTTCCAGGAGCTTCCACCATCTCCTTCCCTAAGGTAAAGAGTCTCCAGGGATCCAGAAAAAAGAAGGCCCTTACTTCTGGCCTTAGAACGTCTGTTCTCCCAAGGGGTAATTATAGAGGTGGCCCTGGAAGAGCAAGGCTCAGGGTTCTGCTCAAACCTCTTTACGGTTCCAAAACCAAACTGAGAAGTCAGACCTATTCTGGATCTAAAAGACTTGAATCAATTTCTAGCCATGGATCGGTGCCACTTTCAATTTGTGGCCCTTCCTTTTGGTCTTGCTACCACTCCTCGAATGTTCACAAAAGTTCTAGCCCCGCCTCTGGCAAATCTAAGGGCTCAGGGCATAACTGTGACAGCTTATCTGGACCATTTGCTATTTAAAGAACAGTCCGTAACACGCCTAAGCCACAATGTGCTCTGCACGGCAAAGTACTTAAAGTACCTAGGCTGGGTCCTCAATCTAGAGAAATCATCCTTGCAGCCCCTAAAAAGGCTGGAGTATTTGGACATGGTCATAGATACAGTCCAAAGCAGAGTGTTCTTACCCAGATCAAAAGCCAGGGTCATAAAAGATTTGGTCCGGGTAGTCACAGCAAGGAGAAATCCCTCCATCCGACTATGTATGAGACTATTGGGGAAAATGGTCGCCTCTGTCGAGGCTGTCCCTTACGCCCAGTTTCACTTGAGGCCTTTACAAAGCAACATCCTCTCTGCCTGGAACAAACCTTGGATCTTCCAATGTGCCTATCCCCAGGGGTGTGCCAGAGACTCAATTGGTGGTTACTGACCAAGAATCTTCTAAAAGGAAAGTGCTTTGTCCCAGTTACTTGGAAACTCGTAACCACAGATGCCAGCCTATCAGGCTGGGGAGCAGTTCTGGAAGAAGCTTCCACCCAGGGAAGATGGTCCAGAGCCAAAAGGCTCTTGCCCATCAACATTCTGGAAATTCGGACAATTCATCTAGTCCTCAAGGTCTGGACTTTCAGACTACAGGGTCATCCTGTCTGGATACAGTCCGACAATGCCACAGCTGTGGCTTATATCAATCACCAAGGAGGCACCAGGAACCTGGATGCCCAAAAAGAGGTGAATCACATTTTTTTCTGGGCAGAAAGGCATATTCCTTGCCTGTCTGCAGTCTTTATTCCAGGGGTAGAAAATAAGCAGGCGGATTTTCTAAGTTGCCAGCAGCTGTGTCCAGGAGAATGGTCTCTACACCCTGACATATTTCAGACCATATGTCAAAATTGGGGTTCTTTAGTTCTTCTGACAAAGAAACTGGTCTTTTTGGTAGCCATTTCCTTGGCTAGAAGGGTATCAGAATTAGCAGCTCTTCCTTGTAAAGAGCCATATTTGATTATTCACAAAGACAGGGTGGTGTTGCGTCCTCATCCGACTTTTTTACCTAAAGTGGTTTCAGGATTCTATCTAAATCAAGATGTGGTCCTACTGTCCTTTTTTCCAGATCCGCGGTCTGCGGAAGAGGAGTTGTTACACTCTCTAGATGTTGTAAGAGCAGTCAGTATCTATCTGCAGGCAACCGCTCAGATACGAAAGACTGATTGTCTGTTTATTCTGCCAGAGGGCCCCAGAAAGGGCCAGGCAGCGTCGAAATCCACTATTTCTAGATGAATTTGGCAAGTTATTATTCAGGCCTATGGTATAAAGAAGAAGATTCCTCCTTTTCAGGTTAAGGCACACTCAACTAGTGTGATTAGTGCTTCATGGGCAGTGCATCACCAGGCCTCCATGGCTCAGATCTGCAAGGCTGCAACTTGGTCTTTGCTTCATGGGCAGTGCATCACCAGGCCTCCATGGCTCAGATCTGCAAGGCTGCAACTTGGTCTTTGCTTCATGGGCAGTGCATCACCAGGCCTCCATGGCTCAGATCTGCAAGGCTGCAACTTGGTCTTCAGTCCATACATTCACTAGATTCTATCAGGTGGATGTAAGAGGGCATGAGGATGCCGCCTTTGGGCGCAGTGTGCTGCAGGCAGCAGTATAGATCCTCTTGTTCGTTGGCGGCCTATGTATTTTCTGATCTGTGTCTCCCTCCCCTCAATTTGGGCATTTCTTAAGGACATCCCACTAAGTAATTACCAAGCCTCTGTGCCCTGTGATGTATGAACAAGAAAATAGGATTTGTAAATACAGCTTACCTGTAAAATCCTTTTTCTTGGGAATACATCATGGGAAACAGAGCTCCCTCCCCTCTTCGGGATTATACGTTGGGGTACTTATTGCTTTGCTACAAAACTGAGGTACTCTCCATATGGGAGGGGTTATGTAGGGGAGGAACTCATCTTGTAATTAGGGTCACCAGTGTCCAATCACCTGAAGGTACTATCTAACCCATTAAGTAATTACCAAGCCTCTGTTTCCCATGATGTATTTCCAAGAAAAGGATTTTACAGGTAAACTGTATTTAAAAATCCTATTTTTCTCTTTGTCAGCATTAATGTAACTTTGATTACTGAACTTTGTGTTATGGGATGATAATATATATTGGATACTTATCTTCAATGGTTACATGTAATTTATACTGATATTGTGATGAGGTAACACCGCAGTTTTTGTTCTTTTTTTTTTATATTATTTTTCTGTGTTTTTTGGAAATAATAAAAATTTTGCAAAAAAAAATAAAAAAATTACCAAAAAGAAAAAAAAAATATAGGTCCCAGTCATATAACTAATTTATTACAGCTGATGGAAAAATGTTTTGTCAAACACAGCCAGTTCAGATCATTTCACTTATTAAACTGAATCAGATAATATAAGTAAGAATTTGATTGGTTTGTATGGACAACACTTACACCCCCCTTTTCACTTCTGTCCACCTTGGTGCAATGCATTAACGAGCGTTATATTAAGGCAGCTCATTTTGAATTGGCTTTTGAGACCACCAGAGGAGACATGAAAATACACCTGTAGTATTTTATCTGATGCAGTACACAGTAGCATTACTGTGCTGCGCGGTCACTGCAATGCAGGTGTGTTGGGGTTCCATTCAAAATGAATGACACTACAGTGCACCAACATATGTAATGTACATTGCCCCATGCCTCGCTTGTGTGCGTCTTATCGCAGTTGTATGGTTGGACCCTAAAGAATAAATGTGCTTTATTTGCCCAGAATTGTGTTCATGTAATATACACCAGCATACATATAATATTACAAAGGTACATGTAATTACAACAGTGCTGTCTTGAGATCTTTATTGTGTGTCCCACTTAGTGCTCTGCTATACTCTAGTCTCTATTGAATGGAAAGCCCATCTGGGACATTGACAAGCTGACTTACCCATTAGTGCCCTTTCACACGAGCCAAGGGTATTATTGCTTTTGGTCGTTGTGCAGCCACATTGATCACAATGGGTGGGTTTTTTTTAAATCAAAAAAGGTTGTATTGAACATTCACATATTTTCCAACAATAATCAATGTTCAGGTTGCAATTACAGTTACATCATTAATGCCAATTAGGTTCACGTACATGTATACAGTAATTTTTCCAGCTAATTTGTCAATTTGTTGCATTTCTCCAGCCATCTATAGTACAACTCTCCCTGTTTTCACCATCACCGCCCACATTGTTATTATTATACAATCTGTCTTGCCCCCCCCTCATCCTGTTTAAAGAGATTGCAGGAGTCTAGACATCACCAGCTCTCTCGGGCTCAATCCCGGTGTGTCCAGCCATTTTGACCAGATACGCTCAAACCTACTTGGGCATCCCCTATGTTGGTATATATATTTTTCCCTGATAAGGGTTTGTCCCATGTGTTCCACCCAGGAGCCCCTGGTGGGTGGCAGTGTAGATTTCCACCCCATTAGGATAAGTTTCCTGGCCTGAAATAGAGCCCTGGAGAAAGCTACCCTAACCATTTCCTCCGGGATCTCCTCCTCCAGGACCCAGCAAGCAACACTTAGGATCGGTGGGAACCTTTGTCTGAAATACTCCATTGAGCGTGCCCATGACCTCATTCCAATACCGATGGAGCTTCGGGCAGCGCCATAGAAGGTGAACAAGGTCCCCGTCATGCTGTCGTAAGCGGGAACATAAAGGGTCTTCCGCCCTGCCTATCTTGTACAACTTTTTTGGGGTATAATGCACTCTCAATACTATAAACAGTTGGGAAACCTTTTGTGCAACATTAAGGGAGCAGGTAGATATAGACTGAAGAGCCTCCTCCCACTGTTCATCTGTGATCTGGCCAAGGTCCCTCTCCCAGGCAGAAGCCGCCTTGCATAGATAGGCCCGCAGGTGTCTTGCTAGCAGCATCTGGTAGCATTGGGATATGATTCCTTTAGTTTCACTACTAGACTGCAGTACATGAAATACCGGAGTGGATGACAATATCCACTCAATGGCATCTCCCTGCGCAGCGACAACATGTCGCAATTGAAGGTACGAGTAAAACATATTATTCGGTAGGTTAAATTTGGCTTGTAGTTCTGTGAAAGAAAGCAGTTTACTGTCCCTAAATATATGGGAAAGTAGTTTTACCCCGTGCTTACACCATCTAGACCTTTGCTGTAATTTTCCCAGTTCAGTATAGGAGCGGTTGCCCCATATTGGACTGAAATCCATGAAGCCTTGCACCCCCTGGATTTATTCCATATTTTCTGTACAAGTGACAGGGTTGGGGCCTTTTTATTGGATTTCGCAAACAGTTGTGCCTCAAGACCCATAGGGATGGTCTCCGCTCCAGAGGCAATCAGCATCATCTGCGCTGCTGAGCCCTGCGGTTCTGGAGTCATAGAGCCAACCAACTGCTGCAATTGGGACGCTATGTAGTACAACCAGGGGTTGGGAACCGCCAGCCCCCCGTTGTCCTTAGACTGCTGCAACTGTTCTAGCTTAATTCTGGGATGTTTGGTATTCCATAGTAATTTACGAAAAAGGGTATTTACTATTCTGAAAATTTTTAGGGGAATTACTACCGGTGTATTGTGCAGGAAGTATAATAATTGGGGCATTAAGATCATTTTAATTAAGAGCAAAGGCTTGTGAAACTCTATCTGTCATTCAAATATTGGCCTGAGGGGATGCATACAGTAGCTTAACCCATGCTATAAAGCGTTCCCCAAACCCAAATTTGTCTAATACTGCCCAAAGATATTTCCAGCTAACGCTGTCAAAGGCCTTGTTGGCGTCAAGGGACAACAGGGCTCTTTGACCCTTGTTATCTGCCTGCATTTGCATATTGAGGAACAATCTCCTCAAATTTGTGGCTGTGGACTTTTGGGGCATAAAGCCCGCCTGGTCTTTGTGTATAATGGAGGAGATGACCCCATTGACCCGGAGCGCCATGACGTTTGCAAGGATCTTTACATCACTCTGGAGTAGTGAAATAGGTCTATAGGAGCCGGGGTCATCCGGATCCTTCCCCTGTTTAAGAAGTAAAATCACATTTGCCCTTGCCATAGATTCATGAAGTCTGCCTGCGTCCAGGCAAGCGTTAAATACTTTTAACAGTTCAGGAAGTATCTGTTCACCATATTGAGTAAATACCTCCATAGGGAGGCCATCCCCACCCGGTTTGATAAGTGGTGCCATTTGTCAAAATCTGCAGCCCAACTTAAATGCTGCGACCATGAAGCAAAGCATCACAACCATGGCATGTGCACAACCCTGTCAGGCTGTAATATTAGAATTTGATTGGGCAGCTCAGCCACCTGTTTTTATTCCCCCCAGACAGTCTGAAAGACTCCTTATTCACTTGCCTAATCTCTGGGATTTTAATTTTTTGCTAAACAAATGAAAAATTACCAAAATATTGAAAAAAAAGATTTTCTTCATTTCTGTTATAAAATTTAGTAAATAAGTAATTTTTCTGCTTCACTGATGTGCGCTGCTGAGGCTGCACTGATGGGCATTGATAGGCTGCACTGATGGGCACTTATAGGCAGCACTGATGAACACTGATAGGCTGCACTGATGGGCACTTATAGGCAGCACTGATGGGCACTGATAGGCTGCACTGATGGGCACTTATAGGCAGCAATGAAAGACAGCACTGATAGGCATTGACATGCAGCACTGATGGGCACTGATTGGCACCACTAATGGGCACTGATTGTCAGGTGGTGAGCACTCTTGGGGCTGCACCAATCATCAGGACACTGATGATCAGTGCCCTGATTATCAGTGTAGATATCCCCCATGTGGATTGCCGCTTATCTGCTCTCCTCTCCTCACAAGAGTGAGGAGAGTATTGCCGATAACTGACAAATCCTGTTTACACTGTGATCAGCTGTGATTGAACATAGCTGGTAACATGATAAAGAGTCGCTGTGATTCGCTCTTTACCCCAATCTGTGATCAACTGCGCCCCTGCCCCCCAAGATGTATGAGCATTATGTGTCAGCAAACCCCCCCCTGGATGCATACCACTTATACATAAATTGTTTGTCATCCCAGTACAAATCCCCCCCCCCCAAATCCCCCCAGCACAAATATTTTCACCTGCCCCCTCTCCCATCTCAAATCCTTTCTAACGACAAATGCCACGACACCCCCCCCCAAAAAAAAATCACTGCTCTTGCCACAAATCTTCTACACTTCAAATTTCTTTGACCCCTCCAAATCCCGCCTCCTAGCACAAATACCTCCCAAATATCCCTATTAGCACAACCCCCCCCCCCAAAAAAAAATGCCCTCGTAGCACAATCTCCTCCCACCAAATCCCCCCTGCTAGCACAAATCCGCTTCCCTCCATTCACCCTCCCAACATAAATCCCCCAATTTGCCACTGATAGCACCTCCCCAAATGTCCACTCCTAGAACAAATCTTATCCCCTGCTGCCCCCCAGATCCCCCCCCAGCACAAATTCCCCCTCCTAGCACATATCACCCTACCCCCGTCCCCTCCTAGCAATAATCATCTTCTCCCTCCCTCAATTGTGTACCCAGATCAATTCCCCCTCTATCCAGCACACAGACCTCAGATAAAGTGCGGCTGATGGCTTTGGGATGTCCTTCTTCCCAGGCTCCTCCTCATTTTGACATGTCAGAGTTGAGGAGGAGCCTAAGGAAAGCTGACTTTTGACTTTAACATGTTTGACAAGCAGCCAGTGGATAGAGATGCCGCAGCTCCAGGGGTATGAGATTGCAGCTCGCAGACATCATTGCTGTCAGATCGGGAATATTTTTTGCTGGGAGGAGATGGGGGTGGGTAAGTAAGCCCTGCACAGTCTGATTCAGGAACGCTGCAGTAGTAGGAGAGAGGAGCTGGAGGGGAGAGTCCGCACAGCCCACACCTCCTACCAGCTCTCTCCTTCTCTCCAGATTTAACTTCTCTCTTCCAGCGCTAAGCTGACAGAAGTAGTGATGCCGCTGTCACTACTCCTTTCAGCTTGTAGCAGAAGGAAGTCGTCCCCCTCCACCTTACATGATACCACAGTGCCCAGGGCAGCTGTCCCTCCCCCCTTGTCACCTCCCTGAATGGGCTGCATTGCCAGTCATTCTCAACCTATACTCTGTAGGTTGCATTGAACCATATGGCTTAATGAAACCCACTTTTTTTAATTACACTGAGACGTGTCAGCAGTGCAATTGCTCACATCTTCTAGTCTGTGTTTGCAGGTCAGTTTTACGGATGAGCAAATCTGTCTTAATTTGGTTTGCAACAGTTCCAGAAATCCTGCTCACTTTGTGAACTTTGAGACAAACCCCATTGAAGTCTATGCGAGATGAAAAAACAATGTATCTCCCCAAACAGAATTATCATCTCACCCTAACAGCTTCAACACACATAGACAATATGTCTGCTGTAACTAGGGTTGCACTGATACTAGCGTTGGTATCGGTGCCGATACCGAATATTTGCACACGTATCGGTACTCGTGCAAATGCACCGTTGCCTGAAACCAATACTTTCAGGCTTAGTTCTTTGAGCTGTCAGTGGGAATGAACAAATGTTCCTATGTTTAACCCCTTATTAACCCTTAATTTACTCTAATCAGCCTTAATTAACTCCCTATTCTCCTCCATTTAATTATTATTTTCCTGTTTTTTTGTTTTTTTTTTGTTCACGACTATTTTACAAATAATTAACAATTAAAACTTTTTTGTTTGTTTGCTTTGTTAGTGAATATTTTCACACATATATATTAACATATATTTACACATTTCACATTTAAAAAGTACAACATTTAAAAACAAAATCAATTTATTTCATTTGTAAATGACTTTTCAATGCTTTGTACCATTGCTGACAGCTGAAGTGTAAACAAAACAGTTGCGGTAGGTATCAATAATTGGTATCGGTGAGCACTAAAAAAAAAAGTATCTGTACTCGTACTCATTATAAAAAAAATGCTATCGATGCATCCCTAGCTGTAACCCCAGCTTTTGATAGAAAGAGGGCTGGGTTATCCATCCCTATTAAATTATTGGCTCTTGTGAACCAGCTGACCAGGGTCAGTACAATGCAATGCAATAGGAAATTTCTATTTCTGGTGGCAATATTTTCAGCCAAAAATTTAGCTGCAAATTCGCCACGAACCCGTGGTAGTGGAAAACCTTACCCCTAGTTGGTTTGCTGAATTAATTCATCCACAGCTAGATCATTCAACTCCTCGGCGCTCTTCTGTCTGGGTGTGTGCAAGCCCTTCCTGGCTTACAGCTTCTGTAATGTTGTATTCAAAGGTTGGTAAAGTTAAACTAGTGATAATCATTGTCTTCTTCCAGAGAAGACAATGCCCCAGAAGGAGGGATTCCTGCATCAACACTGTCTGTGTTGTGCAACCCGTGGTTGCAGGAAAGAAATTTGCTCCGTGTATGCTTGGTGTAGCTTTATTTAACAAGATATTAAGTATTCAGCTAATAAATGTTAATCTTTCAATTCCTGTAGGAGAATTGGGCTTTTGTTTCAGACTAGGAGCTAAAAAGAAACAGCATGTGCATGTTAAGGGCCATATGCGTCCAGAGATTTATGCCCACAACAGGAATTCTGCATTCAGGCATACATCCCTCAACATCCCTGAATACTTCCATAAATACCAATTGGTACAGCATTTAGCTGCTGCAAATTTTAGCTTCTGGCTGGGGGATGGATACTGCACCCATGCCTCCCAGGCTCCCGAAAACATCAGGATTTAACGCCCATGATCCAGTGTACATAAGGTCTTAGACATCTAATATTTCAGTAAAAGCAAGAAAATAAACAGCAATGGGCAATTAAACACCCAATATGAAATGTTAATAAAACAAAGCTTTTATATACACAGTAAAACCTTGGATTCCGAGCATATTTCGTTCCGGAAACACTCACTGAAGGAACGGCCACCGGTGCCGTTCCTTCCAAGCCCTGTGTCGTGGACGGAGTGATGTCATTGCGGCTACGGGCTGTCACAGAGCCGAGCCCGCAAATCTGGAAGCAAAACGGGTGAAAATGGAAGCGGCTGCAGCACTGGCATCGTGACACTGGAACAGCCTGGTTTTAGGGTAAGTTTCACATAATGTGCGGTTTACAACCGTTAATGAAGGTACAACATTTTGCAACTCACATGGTTGGTGATTAAAACTGGCACATCTAAGTATACAGGCACCGTCCTTCACACCACCGGCTCTCACTGCTGTCAGTCTGCAATCATGACCGGGAAGACTACCCTGCAGTACAGCGATCTCAAAGTGAGGCTTGAAGCGCTCGTGGCGCACAGCTTGGAAGGGAGGAGGTTGATGGCAGTGTGGAGAATGGTCTATGTGGACAGCTTTACCCGAATGCTTACATACTGAGATGTGCCTCTTTTAATCATCAACCATGTGAGTTGATAAATGTTGTACCTTCATTAAATGTAACCATAGTGCTTAGAGGCGCCTCTCTTCTCTGTACTATACTCAGTTGTGACATGAGGCTACTTGTATATCATGACATTGCTCACTTATCAATTCCAAATTTATAAAAACACTCTCAAACCAAGTTACTCTCAATCCAAGGTTTTACTGTATTAAGATTTAGATCTGCATGCCTGTTCCAGGTCAGCATCTCAAAGTAATGAAACCAGAAAATGCCAGGCAACTAGTATATTTAGAAAGAAGTCAGTAATAGCATTATCCATACTTCTCTCAGAACAGGTTTACTTTATATATAGAAGACATCATGAATGACTTTAGTAATGTATTATGCACTTTCAATTAAGCATGCTCTTAGCATTTTGCAGTATTCTCTTGTTCAGACATCACCTAGGGCTGGATCATGCTTATGCATTGTGGTACTGTTATGTGTGTTGGTGCATTGTGGTGTCATTCATTTCGAATGCCACCTCAACAGTAGTATGTTGCCATGCATTTCATTACAAAGAAAGGGTCGTGTTTTGAACACACTGAGGTATGTTGGCAGCTCTTTCAAAACGAATGGACTGCCATAACACAATGTAATACGCATGTGACATAAAGCACATTAAAGTACCGCACAAATAATGATAATAAACACTTTTTATTGTTGGATTTGCTGTTTTTAGCGTATAATTATACACAAAAAAAATGAAAATAAAAAAACCTTGCACTTAGTTCAGAACACCCCAAGACTGCTGCACCTGGCAAATCTCGAATACTGGACTATGATAATAAATACATAAAGAAAAGGTGCGCATGTCCCTTTAAATGCTTAAAAATAATCAATAAAGATGTGTATCAGACAAACATAAATCCTAAATCAGTAAACATATTGCATATACTTTCTGACAGATATAGTGCTCAGTGATGAAAAAGGACAAACATATCACATAAGCTCTAACGAGCAGGGCCCTCCGATTCCTCTTGTACCAAATTGTATTGTAACTGTAATATCTGCTTTCATTTTGTAAAGTGCTCAGCAAACTGTTGGCGTTATAAAAATCCTGTATAATAATAATGTTAATAATAAGAACAATAATATGGTTTTTCACAAATGTGCAAAAAGGACAAAGTTCATAAAAAAGTGTGTAAGTCTAGCTTCACATAAGTAATTCCACGTGCCTTTAAGTGCTCAGTGATGAATAAGGGTGAATCATGCTCCAGTGCTAAAAAGTGATTTGCTATCTCGAATCCAAACAGGTCTGCGACCCCCCGAGATAGAGTGATGCATTTTAAATGTGATGCACATCTTGCATTGCAAGATGCAGTGAAATACTCCAAACCAAATGTCATTTAAAACCTAGACAAAGAGTAAAGAGTAACAAGCAAATGAACATCCACAAAGCATGGCTGTGGGACCTGCTGGAAAGCCGATGTATGATGACGTCACATTTTCAGCCCCACCGGAACTGGATCTGTGACGCCATTGCACACAGGCATGCCGGAAGGTCCCACGGCCTTACTTTGTGCAATTAAATATTCACCAAGGACAGCTAATATTCTGAAAGTGTATGTCCAGGCAAAACTTTTTTTAATAATTGAATAGAGTGGGAAAAGGGTAATACCTCCTTCAGGTTTAACCACCTCTCACCCAGGCAAAGCACAGATACGGGCAGGGAGCAGCGTCATTCTGACTGGAAGCACTGGTGAGTCCTTCTACTTTTGGTTCTCGTGCACATCCTCGGGGCCACGTAGCTGCATGATCTGTGACCCATTGTGTCCACCAGAAACAGCGTATAACAGATCAGTGTACCAGGCCGATGTAAGCTACCCTGGTATCATGTGATCGCTGTGGCCAATCACATTATACATTGATGCCATTACACATGTAAATGATTACTAATAACAGTAATCATCACTGTAAAAGGCAAACATAGTGTGGAAAAAAAAATCTTGTTACCCTCCCCCCCCCCCCCACAGTAGTACAGTGCCACTATGTTGACACTGCACTACTCTGGTGATAGTATGTGTAAGAAAAAAAATTGTAAAAAATTGTTTACATTTTTTTTTATATAAAAAAAAAAATAATAATAAAAAAATATTTTTTTTTACATACTATCACCAGAGAAAATGCAATGTCACTATGGTGACATCATACTGCTCTGATATCACTATAAGTCAATTGTCTCTGATCACCACCACAACAGTACAATGTCACCAGACCAGTGCTGCCAGTCATTATCCCTAATCACTGCCTCAACAGTCATTGTCCCTAATCACCTCCACACCAGTCAGTGTCCCTTATCACTGCCGCACCACGCACAGTGTCCCTGATCAGTGCCACACCAGTCATATTGTCCCTAATCACCGCCATGCTAGTTACAGTGTCCCTAATCACTGCCACACCAGAGTGTCCTTGATCACCGCCACACCTGTCCCAGTTTTTTATAACTGCTTTAGTATAATTATATTATAAAGTATTTATGAAATAACTCCAAAAAAGTAATTACAAGTAAAAATAAATAGTCCACACTTGTCACATGTCCTGAAGTCATGCTGTAGACCTGCAGTTTGACATGGCCACTCCTCTCCTCATCCTGCTGAAATTGTGCACGTCGCTTCAAAGTGGGGTGGTCAAGAGTCATATGAAGTAGATTTGGGTTAGGCTTCTGAGGGCAGCAGGTAGATAATGATGAACAGCACCAAGTCAAACAGTAAGAAAATCAACAGATCAAACCAGTAGGAATGGCAGGACAGGGTCTTCAGACAGCCCTCCGCCTCTTTCCTCCTCTCCGCCAGCTGTGTGGGCTCTCTGCTCCCCTCCTCCTTCTCCCGGGGCAGTGCTCTCTCCCGGCTCTCCATACTGTCTCGGTTTACAAAAGGCGGCGGTCAGTCAGTGCAGACGTGATCAGAGGCGCTCATGTGACAGGAAGCCGTGCTCTAGTCTCTATGGTGATCGGCGGCGTCCCAGCGCCCAGAATAGGCGGGTGGGTAGGGGAGGAGCTTGTGACACCTGTCCCAGTTTTACCAGAACAGTATATGCCAAAAATAGTGTTCCTTATCACTGCCACACCAGTCACAATGTCATCACACCAGTGTAATCCAGCAGCGGTGTCTTTGATTATCGCCACACCAGCCCCAGTGTCACCTGACAAGTGCAGCCAGCAAAAGGTGTTCCTGATCACCACCAGGACACCAGTGCAATGTAGCCTCTGCCTGTAATAACCCTGGTCTGTTTTTTTACCAGGTGGCCCCAGGTTCACAAGACTAGTGTATGTCAGCAACTGTGTTCCTGATTGCTGCCACACTACTCCCCAATGTCACCAGACTAGTGTAAGCCAGCAACAGTGTTCCTTATCACTGCCACACTAGTCAGAGTGTCACCACTCCAGTGTAAACCAGCAATGGTGTCTTTGATTATCGCCACACCAGCCCCAGTATCACCTGACAAGTGCAACCAGCAACAGTGTTCCTGATCACCACCACACCAGTGCAATATAGCCTCTGCCTGTACTAATACTGGTCTGTTTTTTTACCACATTTCTGCCTGTTGCCTGGGCCGATCCTTTGCCTGTTTGCTGACCATGTCTCTGCCTATGGACTGAACTGACCCACCTGCACATCATGCTGACTACATTCCTGTGAGACAAGATCCCAGCCATCTGCTGTGGACAACTGCATTTCTGGAACCAGAGGAACTCTTTTGTTCTTCCTTTCTTCAGCCCCCTCCACTTCCTGGCCAGTGAACATGGCATTCCTGAGGCAACCATGTACCAGTAGGCTAGGCTTGCTTGGTTTATAGGAACGTGGACTTCTATAGGTGACAATACACTAAGCTGTAATCCTTGACCACTCACATAGAGGCAACCATTACAGGACAGGTTTTGATACAATTTGTTAATTTGTGTGATACACAAGATAAAATGGCTGGTACTGTATATAATCAGTCCAGACACTGAAAAAATCTCACACATGTGGTATTGCCACACTTGTGAGGAGCAGCAGAATGTGTTTTGGGTTGTAATTCTAAGTATGCCTGTGCTGTGTATGAGAAATACCTATTTAAATTACAACTTTGTTTAAAAAAGAAATTTCATTTTCTTTCTGCATTTTCCAAACACTTGTGGAAAAAAAAGTCTTCAAAAGACTTACTATGCCTCGGGGCCTTGGGGTGTTTACTCTCCAAATGTGCTAATTTTGTAGGCGTTTCTACTGTCCTGGTGCTCCAGGGCCTTCAAAAATGTGTCAGGTAGTCAGGAATTTAGATGCATAAGTTTTCCCCCTAAAATGCCTGAAGGTGCTCCTTGGATTTTGGGCCACTAAATACATCTAGGCTGTGAAAAAGTATCACACATATAGTATGCACATACTTAGGACGCATAGAAGAATGTGTTTTGGGGTGTTATTGTAAGTATGCCTGTGCTGTGTGTCAGAAAAATCTTTTTAATTGACAACTTTGTTTAAAAAAAATATATTTTTCTTTTCTTTTCTGCGTTTTCTAAAAAAATTTGACAAAAAAATGACAACTTCAAAAAACTCACCATGCCTCCTATTAAATACCTTGGGCTGTCTACTTTCCAAAAAGGGGTCATTTGGGGTTATTTGTACTGTCCTGACATTTTAGGGTCTCGAGAAATGAGACGGACAGTCAGTACATCGGGATTCATCAATTTTCAAACATATACAGTATACCATAGTTTGCAGACTCTAACTTTCATACAGACTAAATAATATACACTAATTTGGCGTTATTGTTTAACCAACTAAATGTAACAGAATCAGTTTTGGCCTACATTTATGAAAAAAAGATTACTTATTTGCAAAATGTTACTTATACAAAAAATAAGAAAAACGTGTCAATATTTTTTTGCTTATATAGCAAAAATAAAAATCCCAGTGATAATTAAATACCACCAAAAAAAATCTCTATCTGTCTCAAAAAATGATAAATAAATGTAATTTGGGTACAGTGTTGCATGCCTGAGGAATGAGGCGTTGTCATAAGTGTGACAGTGTAGAAAACTGGCCTCTGCAGGAACAACTGAAAGTGTCCAGTCTTGAGATAGTTAATTGCTATCCTAGGCTCCAATAGAGAATTTACTTCTACTTAAAGTCCTGGTCCGAAGGAAAAATCTAAAACAGTACCAATAGCAAAAACAAAAATGTTTTTTTTATTAGGTTAGGAGGAGGTTAGAATATATGTGTGATTTTATTAATTAATTAATGCATTTATTATTGTATTAATTTATTTTTTGCCATCTGTGTTCCTGCCACAGATTTTCCCTCACTTCTGGTCTGGTGAGAAGAAATTTTTCCAGCAGAACTATGGATATCAGTAAAAACCTGACATATTTTTTCACACTAAACAAGATTTAAAATGTTTTGGCTGGACACTTTAATTATAAATCCCTATACACACTTTCCACTGCATTTTGGCCCAGGTAAATTCATGAGTACCTGCACATACCATGAGTGATAAGATCTGTTCTACTATAGTTGACAGCATTGGAACAACAATAACATACAGAGCAGTTTGATCTGCATGTAACTGCACCAAAGTAACGCAAACAAGAAAAGAAACGACTTCAGTCGTATGCTACCATCTAGTGGACATTTTCCATAACAGCATTTGCACTTTTTGAAAGTATAATTTCACTTCTGATAAAATAAGTGTTTTTATGCCCATCCTGAAAGTTAACATTTTCTAAACATGTGCCTGTATGGTGAACTTTATATTTATGGACCTCTCTGACCAGCATACATTAAATTGCAATAATAAGATTAATAGGGCCAAATCTTTATCTGCCCATTACACTTTTCTTATCTCTAATTGTTACTATAAAGCCTCATGCACACTGGATGTTTTTCTATCTCTCCTAAACATCTTTCTCCCTGGCAGCATTTTTGCAGAGAAAAAAAAAGAAAAGAAAACAATTGACGCTTGCAAAAGTGTGTAACGCGTTTAGGCGTGTTTAACCAGCGTTTGGACGTTAATTTATTCCATTGGCCAGAATAATAATTTATTCTGGCCATTGAAATTAATTAACACTTAAGCGCCATATACCCCTAGCATTAACGCACATTTAGACATGTTTACACAAGTTTATACGTGTCGATCGCTTTTTCTGCAAAAGAGACGCTGCCTCTGAACACCCCTGCCTCTAAACTCATGAACTCATGTACATGGGCACATAGGCTAACTTGCAGGGTCTTTTAGAGGCAGGGGAAAAATAAAAATAAAAAAACAGATGACCCTAGGACCAGCTGAAAAAACATTCAGTGTGCATTAGGCCTAAGACCTCTTTCACACTAAGGCGGTTTTTAGGCGTTTTAACGCTAGAAATAACCTCTAAATAACACCTGAAAACTGCCTCCCATTCATTTCAGTATGTCTTTTCACACTGGGGCAGTGCGCTTGCGGGATGTTAGGAAAAGCCTTGCAAGCAGCATCTTTGGGGTGGTTTGGGAGCACTCTATTTAGCTCTCCCAAAATGCCCTGCTCATTGAAATGAATAAGCAGCGCTTCCAAACCCCCACTAGTGCTTCGGCTGCTAGTGGGGGTTAAAAGCACTTTGCTAGTGTCCGAAAAGCATTGCTTAAACAGTGCTAAAGTGTCGCTAAAATGAGCGGCGCTTTAGCGCTAACGCAGCCGCGGCTCAGTGTGAAAGAGTGTTGTACTACCTTAGCTGCTTGTATTAGCAAGAAAATGTAGAGTTAAGTTATACCTTTTGCTTTGGTTTGGATTTTTTTTATTGAGGATATTACTTCTGATGCCCTAGAAAAAGTATTGATTATTTACAGCGTATATAAGGAGAGACACACAAATAAATATTGAGCACCTAGGACCATAAAGCTGCTAGCACACAAGGTGACCATACAAAGCCTTGTACATAAATATATTAAACGCAAGTGTACCACCAAATATTGATGCAATAATAAAGAAAATTGTAGTTGAAAAATATCCACCATGTGCGGAAATGATGATGGGAGGCGTATCCCCTGAGGACGTGCGTACGCAAAAAACGCGCTGGAAAGGGCCTACATGCTGATGTTATGCCCCCACTTGCGGATCTCGGAGCGGTGACCATCTTTGTAAGTCTGGCCAGCTGATTGTTTGATTTTACCTATCGATAGTTGTATGTTGCAGCGTTTTAACACTTTTATACTTTAAACCCCATTAATAAAACTCCATTAATAAAATAAAATACTACACTATATAGTACTTTCTGGGCTCTGTGTGGTGAGCTTTCTTATGCAGCCTTTGAAGTTATAAGAAGATCCCACTGCAAACCAGAGGAAGCTGTGTGCATTGTTTGTAATGGAGATCTTATAAAGGCGTTTATACCATATAAGTCTGGTGAGTGCATAATCAGTGGAGGTTTCACATTACTGGATATCTTGACACTTGGTGGAATATATCTTTGGTTCAAGACTATTTTAATATGTGTTTGAAATATTTAATTCTGGAGAGTGCATAATAAGAAGGGGTTCAAGCACATGTCATCATTTTCGCAAGTGGTGGATATTTTTCAACTACAATTTTCTTTACTAGTGCATCAATATTTGGACCTATTTCTTTTTTCTTTGTCACTTATGTTTATATGGTTTTATGTAAGTGCTGCACTTGCGTTTAATGTGTATAAGGAGAGGATGAATTTAGGCACATTTTATTACCTTTGATTTGTGTCTTTATAGCTCTTTTCACCAGATACTTCTTTAGCTACCCTATAAAATGTGAATAGTTGGTCAGAGAATAATCAAAACTAACTATAAGCATATAAATGTTTGTGGATGAACATTGGGCAGTATAAAAAAAAATATAAAGGTAATAATCCAGGGGTTCTCAACTTTATAAAAATATGCAATCCTTTGTAAAACCATGGGTAAACCTAAGTTCAAAGTGTTATAGTTACCATTATTACCAATGTCCCCTAATTATGTAAACATTTTGTAAATTATCCTAAAATTGGCAATTGCAATGCATGGAAAGCACTGTCGCTAACTATGCTTTATTGGAAAATTCATCAGCTAAATGGCCTTTTCTTGTGGTCACATGAGCCTCCTATTCTCTCTCCTTTCTGTGCAAATAATTGGGTGGATTCTTGGGGAATACTGGTGATGAGACCACATCTTCTGTAAATTCGAGCAACTTCATCTTGTAGTCCAGATGTGGGGGGTGGAGTGAAGAGAGTGTGACAAACCTGTTATAAATTCAGCAATAGTTTTGCAGCAATGTCAGCCCTCCATAGGAAATTAAATGGCTTTGAAAGAACTGGCAAAAACCATAGGAAAAAGTAAAAGTGGAACATATCGAGCATAATATGCACACAGAGAAATGAAAAATCTACTGTATATGCAAAGGGTAATATTATCGTCTTTGGAGGCACTCTAAATTACTACAAATCTTCACTGATTTTCGTAAATATATAAAATGTATTGTTTTCTTCAGCCTTAAGGTGTTAAAGTGAATGCATAGCAAAAACAAATGTGCATATATAACTGGTCTTATGCTCATGTGTCATCCTATCTGTAAATGCACTTCCATTACTAAGACAACAATGCTCACTGCTTGGCTTGCAAAGCAGCAGTCACCCTTGCTAAGGTGTCCGTTTATGAAGCAGTGATCAGCGGTGATCCCGAGGATCACCGCTGATCACAGTCCATAAACAGTTTATGAAACAGTGATAATCGGGGGAGAACGTGTTTGAACTTGTTCTCCCGCCGATTATCTCTACACACGGAGAATCCTCATTGAATGACACAGTAACGGCCAGTTTATGAAGCGGCGATCTCACCGCTTCACTGGCGATCTGTGTCAGAATTCACACTCCCAGGTTCACCAGCTCAGAGGTGGTGAATCGGGGAGTGAAGAGGAAATCTGGGGGGATCTGAGGGGGAAGGAGGAAGATTTTTAACTTCCTTATGCCTCGTTCAGACCCCCCAACACTGTAAGCATGTCCCCCTGTCATATTTATGTGTATACATATTTATACATATATACATATAATGTGTATATGTATATATATATCATGTGTGTGTATATACATGTATATATAGTGTGTGTGTGTGTATACATATGTGTATAATGTAGGGGGACTCATTATTTTATTAACATTAATCCACGCCGTTGAGCGGTGATAATTTATCACTGCTTGATAAACTGACATCTGGTACTGTAATCTCGTAAAGTCTCACGAGATTCCAGTATCAGGGGCCGTTCTCCACTATTTGAAGCATTTGTAGATCACTTCACTCCTCCAAAGGTGAAGCGATCTACACCGCTTCATAAACTGCACACAGAGGAGAAAAATCTTCACTGTGAATGCCAGAGAATGAAGCAGTGAATAGATTTCACTGCTTCATAAACGGACACCTAAGTGCTTATGCATGCTGACCTGACTACACACAGGGGTTAATTTACTAAAAGCAAATAGACTGTGTACTTTGCAAAGTGCAGTTGCACTCTGCAAGAGCAGTTTCTCCAGAGCTTAGTAAATGCGCAGAAGCCCTGCTGACTTCCATCATCCAATCATGCGCAAGCAAAAATGCATTTTTTTTAAATTTTGTTTGCATGTGATTGGATATTCTTTGCAAAAGGAAGCTTTACCTCACTTACTAAGCTTTGGAGCAACTGCACTTGGAAGAGTGCAACTACACTTTTCCAAGTGCACAGTCTATTTGACTTTACTAAACTAACCCCACAGTGTTGCCTTGTCCCATAATTTTGCCCAATCAGTGATAAAACACAGTGCCTGTTTGATAGTTTGATAGGCAGAGTGTGAGCAAAGGGTTTGCCAACCGGTAAGGCTTCATTCACATGGTAGTAAAAAAAATGCATATACAAGTGTTTTTTAAAGAATAAGTTCACTTTTGTAAAAAAATAAATTAAAAAATGCACATCTTTTTGCAGTTAAAAAAATGTGCATTTAATATTTCTTTTTTGCTGGGAGCCCGCAAAGCATTGCACCAGCAATCAGCAGATTGTGGGTGCAATGCAGGACACCTGCAGACTGTCTGTGTAAGATGTCTGCTCGTACCTTATACGGCCAGGCACAAGAAGTGTCAGTGAACTACCTAGAGTGCTCAATAGCACCCTGGTGGTTCACTGAGAACTACAAGCCAACAGCCGCAAAGGACGTCGGTACTTGTAGTTCTCAAATTCACAGAACTCTGTGAATGAATGATGCGGATAAGAGGGCGAAGCCCTACACAGCCGTGGTTTTTTAAAATTCTGACCGCGAGTGCGGGTAGAAGATCTCTGCTTGCTGTCACAACAGGGGATCGGGGAGAAGAGGGGGTGCAGGGGCTAGTGCAACTGTAACACATAGCGCTCAACTGTCCCTAATTTCAAGTGACTGTCCCTGATTTGAAACAAAGTCCCTCTGTTCCTCTTTCCTCCTCATTTGTCCCTCATTTGGGTCTGATCTATATACTTGTATATAAGATGCATTATATAGCTATCAAAAAGTGTTTTAAAGTGCTAAACCTATCATTAAAGTTCAACATTGCTGCTTTTATAAATGATATATATATTATTAATTAATATTTATATTATTATAAATTCCAAAAGACAATATAAAGGAATAATAGTGGTAAAAAAGCACTTATGGGTTTAACCAACCATTTTTTTGTACAATTCATTTTTAAAGGGGGTGTGGCAGAGGGTGTGTCTTATGCTTACATACTTTTGCTAATAGGTGTGCCTCATTCCCATCTCAGAAAGTTGGGAGGTATGTGTAACATGTTACACCTTGAATATGGGTATAACATGTTACTAAAGATGAACTTATCCTTTAATTACAGATCTGAAACAGCTGTATTGTTTTCAATTGAGCCATTCACACAGGTGCATAAGCATGAGCTGCTTTGAGATCCATAACACAGCATCCAAAAATCTGCATCTAAGAACATGCACTTTATGTGCTTACATGTATAAATGCATGCATACACACGTAAATTAAGTTTAAACAGAGGGGGAAAATAATGTATCATTATGTATGCTTATGTATCTTTACGCGTTTATATGCATCTATATGCAAGTATTTTACTGATCATCATGCAGGAGCTTTTCTACTGGAAAACACGTGTAATAATATCAGTACCATTTTTACGGCTGTGTGATTGAAGCCTTAGGGTTGCTTTATTAAATCAGTGAAAATTTTGTTCCACTTGACCATCTGTTTTGTTTTTTTTTTCATATACTTTGCCTTTACATCTATTTTAAGATGAAATATCTGTATAAACAATCATTTTCCCTGAGCTCATCTGAAATAACTCTTGGGACACACATACCACTGGTTAAGAGCCAAAGGGAATAATCAGTCGGAGGATGCAGAGAAAGAAGAATTATTTGTTTTGCTTCTGGGAATAATGGTGATGTAATAATTTGCATGCAGTAAAATTACCTTTTCTTTCAATAATCTTTTGGGGATTAAATTTTTTTTTAACAAAAACAACTTACAGTAACTACAAAATGGCTATTCAATTCTTAAAACTTTTTCTTAAAACAGCAAAACTTGTAATTTTTCCAGCTAGGGGTCTGATGTCACACTTTTGCCTGTCAGAAGTGGGATCCATCAAATAATTCAGCATCAGAAAAAATTTGATATATATCCTCAATCTAATTTCCATGAATCTGTCAAGAACTTTAACCACTTCAGCCCCGGAAGGATTTACCCCTTTCCTGACCAGAGCATTTTTTGCGATACGGCACTGAGTTGCTTTAGCTGACAATTGTGCGGTTGTGCGACGTTGTACCCAAACAAAATTGACGTTCTTTTTTCCCCACAAATAGAGCTTGCTTTTGGTGGTATTTGATCACCTCTGCGTTTTTTTTTTTGCGCTATAAACAAAAAAAGAGCGACAATTTTGAAAAAAAGCAATATTTTTTACTTTTTGCTATAATAAATATCCCCCAAAAATATATATTTAAAAAAAATGTTCCTCAGTTTAGGCCGATATGTATTCTTCTACATATTTTTGGTAAAAAAATTGCAATAAGCGTATATTGATTGGTTTGCGCAAAAGTTATAGCGTCTACAAAATAGGGAATAGATTTATGGCATTTTTATTATTATTATTTTTTTTTTACTACTAATGGCGGCAAATTCAAAGGGACGTACAGGTACGACAATTTGCCTTTACGAGCCATTCTGCCAACGTATATGTGTGTGCGGCGGTCGGCAAGCGGTTAAGATATAATGTTTTATTTTATGCAATCAATTACATATACAAAACAGATAGAGATTGATCAGGGGTGGGTTTCATTTTACAGCCGTGCCACTTCTGAGCAGGACCATTTATGATTAAAGCTGCACAACATCATAACCTGTCACGTCCACCCCAACGCAGGTAGTCAGACACTATAGCCGGCTACTGTGTGCTTCACCTATAGCAGCCCCCTTTCTCATAAGGCAAGCAGGCCTACTAGTACTCGGTTGCCCCCAGGTCATATACACATTGCTATAATACCTGGCCACCACGCCAGGGCAGGCGCGAACTAAGCAAAGCAAACAGATACTTGCGATTAGCAGACAGGTAGCGCGGTTCTATGACAGCGGAGGTAAAGGCAGGCTGAATTCAGGAATAGTCCAAAATCCAGTCCAAGGTCATACACAGGTAAATCTAATCTAGCAGAGCAGAGCAGGGCAGACAGACAGGAGGCTTGATCAGGAACAACACACTCTCTATCTCAAGCATGAGACTGAGGGTTTGGCTGGCTTATGACAGGTGACTGACCACATCAATCACCTTGCAGGTGGACAAAGACAGGGAGAATGCAATAGCCCAAAAACCCAGATGCTGGAATGAGGAGTAGGAGCCTAGACACTCCTGACATAACCATTCCTCTTACGTTATGTGCAGTTTAGTATTTTCTTTGACTTTAAAGTATACATGTACCTTGAGTAATATGAAGGCTGCCATTCCTGACCTCCTAAACATATTTGTTGCCTGGCTGCCTTTAAATCAAAGCTTTTTGAGTTGCTGGCCTAGAACCAGCGTGCAGAATAGAAAGTCACATAACAGTCAGAAAACGTCATCTATGTACTTGTTCTAGAGCAGTGCTTTGGAAAGTATGAAAGCCACTGGACCAACATGACTGTTTGGTAACTGTGAGTTGCAATGGCAACTTCATTATTTTCTCAGTTTTCTTGAATGCTGAACTCCAGACAAACCCTTAAATGCACAGGTGAAGTACATATAGGGAGGTGTTTTAACTGCCAAATGGTTTGTATATCTGTCCAGATTGACACAGCTCTGCTACACAGCATAGACCTGTTTAGTGAGGCAAGAGACTTGTTTATACTCTACTGCAGTTCAGTATCACTTATTGGTCTCTTTCCCACTTTCAAAAGGAGAAGAAGCAGGCCTATCAGCATGCACCTTGCACTGCAGCACAACAGATTGGCTCCTTTGTGCTGCTTCTCCTCCCCCCCAGTCTGAGCTCTTCTATACAGTGACTGCAAGAGACTGACACCAAGTCAAAATCAGGCATTTACACTGAGTACAGCAGCAAATAACTAGGGTTTTTCTAGGATGGCACCCCCAAAAAATAAGTTCAGAACGTGAATATAAAAAAATATTTCCAGATTAATTAATCACATCATATAGAAGATGATATCAAAGTGTTCACTTGTGCCATCATATGGTTACAGCAATACAAGGCTATAATTTTTCCACAGGGAAAAAGTTACTGGGTTACTTCTACTGTGTATGGGAATAATGCTACATTCACACTTCTGCATTGCGTTTCCCATAACACACAAAAACGCACTGTACTTTTGCAGGCGTAGAGCAGTGCCATTCATTTTTTTTTTTCAAATCTCTCTATTATTTTTCAAGAAAATTATATGTTACTTATACTTTTTACTTCATCTATATTCCACTCTCGCAGGAGCTTCCACATAACTCTTATTTACAATACTTACATATCGCAATAAAAAAAGGAAAAAAGATAAAGGAAAATACACACATTCTTCCCCTTTAACCTCGTGTCATGGTATGGTTTGTTGTACCCCTTCGTTTTCTTACCTACATTTTGTTACTTTCTTCCTACATTTCTATATTTTCCTATTTCAGTCATTTAATCCTTAGATGGTGATCTCTTCTATCCAGCTTGACCAAACCCTTTGATATTTCCCTTGATGTCCTCTATTGTAATATGTTTCTCTATACAAAGGTAGATTATCATTTACTAAAGGCTTCCAAAAAAACTATTGAGGGAGCCTTTGTTTTTTTCCAGTTCAATACTATTGCTTTTCTTGCGTAAAAAAACAATAGGCTTATTTGTGTTCTATAACAATAAAAATATTGTGCATGTAAATTGCACAAAAATGCATACACAAAAAAATTCACTTTGAAATAACGGGACAGCACATGATGTGCATATCCAACAAAAACATCATAGTCCAAAAGAAAGTGCCAGTAGTGAAAGGTCCACTTTCAAGGGTGATGAAATGACTGGGATTTCAAATGGTATGACTCGGATACATGAAGAAACTTAAAGAGCAATGGTCAATTGGAAAAGATGAAATAATGTTACCAGATGTGTTGGACGCACATACCATATGGCAGTGTGTCCAATGGGCTTTGAGCGCTGAACTCCTAGCGCTCTAGAAGGAGAGGCCGGGCGGGAACAAGCGATGGATCCCTGAAATCTAAACTATGCGACCGAGTCGCATCAATGAGCCAAGGGTAGGTCAGAGATGAGTCCCTCCAAACGATGACCGTAGGGATAAGTGTTCTCAATAGGAACCCAATATGCAGGAAAAAAGATGTAAAAAAGGGAAGCTCCCAATGGTACAGGTCAATCAATGGGATTTATTAAGATCATACATCAAAGACAGATGCAGAGACGGTAAAAATTGTGATCACAAAAATGGGTCTGCACATTTGATATACTATATATTGGAGGAGTTATTGGGGGTTATTTACTAAAGGCAAATCCACTTTGCACTGCAAGTGCACTTGAAAGTGCAGTGAAAGTGCACTTGGAAGTAAAGTCACTGTAGATCCAAGGGGGATATGCAAGGAAAATAAAAAACAGCATTTTAGCTTGCATATGATTGGATGATAAAATCAGCAGAGCTTCCACTCATTTCAGATCTACCCCTTACATTTAGAGCAACTGCACTTCCAAGTGCACTTTCAGTGCACTTTCAAGTGCACTTGCAGTGCAAAGTGGATTTGGCTTCCGTAAATAACCCCCATTGTGTCTACCTATTTACCCACTTGATAATACCTGGTAGTTCAGCTAGTGGCGTTACTAGGGTTGGTGTCACCTGATGCGGTAAAACATGGTGTCACCTCCCCCTCCAGCAGCCCAGCATTGCAGCTCATTGAAACTCATTGGCGCGTGTTGCTTCGGTCAATAAGGCCTAGAGAATAGCAGGTTAGGCACTTTCCAATGGCTCAGTCCCTAGGAGCAGTAATGGATAATGGCCAACAGGCCCTCTTACAAGACCAAGTGAAACTTCAGCAGTGATCCCTTCGGCTGGACGTTCGCTCATTTTGGGTTGCCCAGGCCGACTCTTGTCAGTAGTGTAGCATGTCTGTACCCTGGCAGTGGCTCAGTCTTTCTCTGGTGGTGCTGGCAGCAGTGTGGCTCTCTCTCTGGTGGTGCTGGGCAGCAGCGTGGCTCTCTCTTTGGTGGTGCGGGTACTGTGTGGCTCTCTCTCTGGTGGAAAGTGGCAGCAGTGTGGCTTCCTCTCTGATGGTGCAGGAACAGCGTCACCCCCTCTCTGGTGGTGCGGGTACAATGTGACTCCCTCTCTGGTGGTGCGGGTGCAGCATGGCTCCCTCTCTGGTGGTGTGGGTACAGTGTGGCTCCCTGTCGGGTGGTGTGTCTATAGCATGGCTCCCTCTCTGATGGTGCAGGTACAGCGTGGCTCTCTCTCTGGTGGTGTGGGTACAGCATGGCTCCCTCTCTGGTGGTGTGGGTACAGTGTGGCTCCCTGTCGGGTGGTGTGGCTACAGGATGGCTCCCTCTCTGATGGTGTGGGTACAGTGTGGCTCCCTGTTGGGTGGTGTGGCTACAGCATGGCTCCCTCTTTGGTGGTGCAGGTACAGCATGGCTCTCTCCCTCTGGTGATGTGGGTACAGCATGGCTCCCTCTCTGGTGGTGCAGGTACAACGTGGCTCTCTCTCTGGTGGTAATGGCAGCATAGCTCCCTCTCTGGTTGTGCGGCTACAGTGTAGCTCTCTGGTGGTGCTGGGCAGCAGCGTGGCTCTCTCTCTGGTGGTGCGGATACAGCGTGGCTCTCTCTCTGGTGGTGCAAGTACTGCGTGGCTCTCTCTCTGGTGGTGCAAGTACTGCGTGGGTCTCTCTCTGGTGGTGCGGGTACAGCATGGCTCTCTCTTCGGCTTCCCCAGCACAGTTCTCTCTTTTTTCTGTAGCAGTCACTCAGCTTCTTCCTGGGTTCCAGGCTCTCAATATTTCCCCCAGCAGAGTGCATGCTGGGGGCTGAAGTCTGCTGCCTGTGGACAACAATGGGGCTGCCAATCTTCTGGGATTACATCTCCCATGATGCTCCCTTAGCTTCTTCTGATTGGCCCTCTGCTGTGGCCAATAGGGAGGAAAGCAAAATGGGCACCAAGCTGGGTGGCGAACCACATGAGGGTGGCTCTCTCTTCTCCACCGCTGACAGGAGAAAGGGGGGGCGAGCGGGGGAGATACGCTGATGCTCGCCTCTCCCCTGTCACAGCGCAGCCGTTTGTGTTCCCTGGCGCACTGTGCGGGGAAAGGAGCTGGCTGTCAGCGGTTCACTGGTGTCACCCCTCTGGTGGTTGTCACCCAGGTGTGGGCTGCACCCCCGCCCCCCATAGCGACGCCACTGAGTTCAGCTATTGTTAACTTAAGAGGTTTGATATATATTTATGAATATTGTGTGTAGGTTATTATCATTAGTGGCCATGATGTGGTGGCCCCTTATCTTTCCCAATGCCACAATTACACTTAGCCTGTGCTCCAGTGTGAAGTGCAGACAGCACTGATGGGAAGGGAACTTGCTCACTTCCTCCCTGTCCACCATTGGTCTCAGGTATGGAAGAAGTGAGGGGTATTTTGAGAGAGTTATAGGACAGGATGCCTGACTGTTTGGGCTTATTTCCATTCTATGGATCAGGAGTAGAGGAGGTCTTGTCCAATGCTACTATCTTGTGACAGGACAACATTATGACATTGTAAGTGGCTGGATTATCTTTTTTCTTTTTTTCTAACAGGACCTCTGGTCCAGGTTCTTGTCCCACTCCACCATGTACGATAGATTGCTTGGAGTACCAAGTAATAGCCCATAGATCATGTAAATACCTCCCCTTTGAGTATATATCTTGAGTACACCATATTTTATAAGGCTTGAGACATTGGGAATTGGGGATTTTGGCATGATCCGACCAGATCAAGCAGGTTCTTTTACATTTTTATGGTGGGATTAATAAATCTGGAAATGTTTTTTATTCATTTGTTAAATAAACAGTACAAGGTGTGTTCAGAAGTAAAGCCAATGATATTTAAAAAATTATTTTATTGAAAAATTTTACAATTGAACATTGTCTCCTTCAAAGTATGCACCTTGTGAGGGTACACAATGCTCCCAGTGAGTTTTCCATTCTTCATTCCATCCATGGAAGTCTTCAAGTGGGATGACGTTCAGACCCTGCATAGTGGCTCTTTCGACGTTATCCACACTACCAAAATGGTGTCCTTTAAACCCTTCTTCATCTTTGGTAATATGAAAAAGTTGCAAGGAGTCAAGTCGGGGCTGTAGGGTGGATGGGGAAGCACTGTGATGTGTTTTTCAGCCAAAAACTCTCTAACAGGCAAAGCACTGTGACTCTACGTGTTGTTGTGATGAGGGATTCAAGCAGAGCCGATCTCAGGACACACTCAAAAAAACTCTTTGTCTCAAGCGACCAAGAACTTCCAGGTAAAATCTTTTATTCACAGTTTGACCAGTAGACACACATTACATAGGGACAATTTCATGTGAATCATAAAAAACGATTGCCATTGATTTGACTTTTGATTGCTTTCTTGGGGTGAGGTGATGTGGATGTGTACCATTCTGAACTTTGTTTCTTCATCTTGGGATCGTACTCAAACTGTCACGTACCTGGTAGGTTTTGAGCCCGAAGTGCAGAAAAGGACCTCCCTTACAGCTCCCACTCCTGTTCCTCTGGAATGGAGACAGAAGGCCAGGAGTGAGGAGTGGTGTGGGTGCCTGGCAGGATCGACAGTCACCGGAAGTTCAGGAGTGGTGGCACCCTCTGGATCCAGAAGCTGAAGAGGAAGCTGGAATGCAGAGAGGACCCGGAGCCACAGCAGGTAAGAAAGCAGGTAAGTAAGCAGGTAAGTAAGCAGGACTGGAACCAGGAACAAAGCAGCAGGTAGTAGCCTGGAACGCTGGACTGGAACCTGGAACAAGCAGTAGGTAGTAGCCTGGAACGCTGGACTGGAACCTGGAACAAGGCAGCAGGTAGTAGCCTGGAACGCTGGACTGGAACTTGGAACAAGGCAGCAGGTAGTAGCCTGGAACGCTGGACTGGAACCTGGAACAAGGCAGCAGGTAGTAGCCTGGAATGCTGGACTGGAACCTGGAACAAGGCAGCAGGTAGTAGACTGGAACGATGGACTGAAACCAGGAACAAGGCAGCAGGTAGTAGACTGGAACGCTGGACTGGATACAGGTATCAGACTGAGGGATGGTCAAACAAGCCGGAGGTCGGTATCGGTCGATCAGCAGAGGTACCAGGGACAACACAGAGGGATGGTCAGGCAAGCCAAGAGGGTCTGGTGCAGGCGGATAGCAGGATGGTCTAACAGGAAGCCGGGTCAGATAGCAGAGTACACAGGTCAGATCAGGTTAAGGCACACGGAACGCTGTAGAGCAGACAGCGGGGATAGAGTGTGACAGGCCGGTTTAAATAGCCCGCCTGGCACTGGCGGGAGTGCGCGCGTGCGTGCCCGTGCGTGACAGCACCCGTGAACGCGTGCGCATGCGCAGTGGAACCCGGGGCCGTGTCCCCCTGCGTCTGGATCGCTGATTACTGGCAGGATCTTCATGACATTGCCCCCCCCAAGGGGCAGCCCTGGGATGCCCCTTTGAAGGAATTTCTCCGGATGGGCTCTTTTAAAAGATTGCAAAAGATTTTCAGCATGAATATTATCCTCGGGTTCCCAAGAATTTTCTTCTGGGCCGAACCCCCTCCATTTTATCAGAAATTGATTTTGGTTGCCTCTTCTCCTATGGTCCATGATAGCTTCCACCTCGAATTCTTCCTCCCCATCTACCAAAATTGGATCAGGAGGATCCGTACTTCGGTCTGGAAATCGATTAGAAACAGAGGGTCTGAGTAGAGACACATAAAACACTGGATGCACTTTTAATGAATCCGGAAGTTCAAGTTCGTATGCCACCTCATTAATTCTTCGCTTGACAGGAAATGGTCCAAGAAACTTGGGACCCAATTTCTTTGATGGGCAAGCCATCCTGAGATTTACTGTAGACAACCATACCTGGTCCCCGGGTGTAAGTAACAGCTCACCTCGTCTCTTCTTATCAAAAGTTGCTTTATTATACTCCTGGGTCCTGGTCATGGTCTCCTGCAAAACTTGGTTGTTGGAAGTGAAGAAGTCCAACCTCTCCTGAACTGCGGGTACTGTGCACTCTGGAAGAGAATTAGGCAGAAATGAAGGGTGGAAACCATAATTTGCAAAAAATGGGGTTTGTTTGATAGCGGAATGAATAGAGTTGTTGTAGGCGAACTCAGCCAATGGAAGAACAGAAATCCAATCATCTTGGGCAAATGAAGAAAAACAACGTAAATATTGTTCAAGAGTCTGGTTTGTTCTCTCTGTTTGCCCATTAGTCTGGGGATGATAAGCAGATGAAAATGAGAGTTCAATCTTCAATGTTTTGCACAGAGACCTCCAGAATCAGGAGGTAAACTGTACCCCCTGATCTGAAACGATATTAACTGGTACCCCATGGAGCCTGATGACTTCTCTAATGAATGCCTGTGCCGTTTCTGTAGCTGAGGGAGTGCCCTTCATTGGGACAAAGTGGGCCATCTTCGACAACCGGTCTACTATGACAAAAATTGAGGTGAAACCCCCAGCCGGAGGTAATTCCACAATAAAATCTATAGAAAGCATCTTCCAAGGCCTATCTGGGACAGGTAATGGCTTTAGCAAACCCCATGCCTTGGTCCTGTGCCCCTTATTCCTGATACAGGTGGTACAGGATTCAACAAATCTCCTACAATCTTCACGTAACTGAGGCCACCAAAAGGTACGCTGTACCAGATCAGTAGTCTTAGCCACTCCAAAATGCCCAGCCAATGCATGGTCATGACAGAGTTCTAGTACTGAAACTCGTAGTTCTTCAGGTATAAAGATCCTATTCTCGTGCCATAATAACCCGTCCTTAACTTGGAGTTCTGACCTAATGGAAGACCCCAACTCTGCGGAAGCCTGCCTAATCTGGGAAAGCAGATCTCCCTGAAGCAAAAGAAAATTCCCCGGGGACAGAATGGTGTCCGGAGGGGAAACCTCTTGGGGCTTGTGAAACATCCTGGATAGGGCATCAGGCTTGGTATTCTTGGAGCCAGGGCGATAAGTGACATGAAAGGAGAACCTGGAGAAAAAGAGGGCCCACCTGGCTTGGCGTGGCTTCAACCTTTTTGCAGACCTCAAATACTCCAGGTTCTTATGATCTGTAAAAATTAAGACTGGATGAGCGGCGCCCTCTAGAAGATAACGCCACTCCTCCAACGCTGATTTGATAGCCAATAACTCTCTGTCACCTACATCATAATTTCTCTCTGCCGTGGACAATTTACGAGAGAAGAAGGCCACAGGATATAGCAGGGCCTTAGTTCCCTGTCTTTGGGACAACACTGCCCCTACTGCAATTTCGGATGCGTTCACCTCTAGTACAAATGGCAGAGAGGAATCTGGATGTTTTAGCACGGAAGCAGAAGTAAAAAGGCCCTTGAGAGTCTTGAAAGCCTTTTGAGCCTCAGCAGACCAGTGGAAACGTGTACCCTGTTTAGTTAGCTGTGTGATGGGTGTGATGATGGCTGAAAACCCCTTAATAAATTTACGGTAAAAATTAGCGAATCCAACGAATCGCTGGATCCCCTTCTTATCTGTCGGGACTGGCCAGTCTAGTACTGCAGTGACCTTTTGAGGGTCCATCTTAATGCCCTTGCTGGAAATGATTAACCCCAAAAATGGAATACTGTTCTGTTCAAATTCAAATTTCTCAGCTTTTGCATATAGACCGTGTTGTCGAAGCCGGGCCAACACACTTCTGACGTGCCTGCGATGGGATTCAAGGGAACAAGAAAAAATTAGTATGTCGTCTAAATAGACGATAATAAACAGATCTAGAAACATCATTGATGAAGTACTGGAATATAGCAGGGGCATTGCACAGACCGAACGGCATCACAAGGTATTCAAAATGTCCAGAACGGGTACGAAAGGCGGTCTTCCATTCGTCTCCGTCCCTAATACGAACCAAATTGTAGGCTCCGCGAAGGTCAAGCTTAGTGAATATGGTAGCTGTCCCAAGTCTTTGGAACAACTCTGGTACCAGGGGAAGAGGGTAGCAAAAAGAGAGTCCATGAAACAACTGCAAGCTCCAGAGTCAATAATGGCGGTTATTTGCAGAGTCTCTTCTGGAAGCTGTAACAGGAGAGAGAGAGCAAGGTGAGTAGAGTTCTTAAACAGAGGTGCAACATAGTCAGTGGACAGGGATAGGCACTTACGGAGTTTAAGGGGACAGTTCCTGACATAGTGCCCAGGTTTCCCACAATACAGGCACAGATTATTCACTCGACGACGTTGTCGTTCCTCCTGAGTAAGAGAAGGCCGCAGAACCCCTAATTGCATTGGCTCAGGTGGGTTAAACGTAGAGATTGGTGGTGCTGGTGACGTATGATGTGGGACTTTAGGGGTAACCCAAGTTGGGCGAGAAGTTCCCATAGCTCTCTCAGTCCTACGTTCTCTTAGACGTCGATCGATCTGGATGGTTAGATCGATCAATGCATTCAAAGTCTGTGGGGTGCCCACCCTGGCCAATTCATCCTTCAGAGAGTCAGAAAGTCCCATTCGAAACTGATAGCGGAGAGCCGCATCATTCCAATTTGTGTCCGCGCTCCATTTTCTGAATTCCGCCACATAGTCCTCTGCAGCCCTGCGACCCTGCTGAAGGGTGTGCAAAGCCGCTTCTGCAGTCACGGATAGCTGGGGATCATCATACAGCTGACCTAGTGCGTCAAAGAGGGTGGAGAGATTAGTCAGGGATACGTCCTTTTGCTCCAAGAGGCGGTGGGCCCAGGTTTGGGGGTCACCAGAAAGCAGAGAGATTACGTAGCCCACCTTAGTAGCCTCCAGGGGAAAGGTACGTGGCTGAAGAGCAAAGAACAATTCACAGGAGTTGCGGAAAGCCCTGAATTTTAGGCGATTTCCAGAGAAACGTTCAGGCGTCGGGACCTTGGGTTCTGGAGGGAGCATCACCACTGTTGAGGAAGGCCCGACTGAAGGAGCAGGAGCGGAAGGAACTCCCTGTGCCCCAATGGGATTAGACAAGGTTAACACTCGTTCCTCCAGCCTGGTGTATCCTTGCTGTAAATTCCTGACTGCTTCAGTCAATCCTGCCAGGTGTGCACAAAGTTCCTCCATGGGAGACGTTCCCTGCTCAGGCTCAGACATGGCTGTCTGCTACTGTCACGTACCTGGTAGGTTTTGAGCCCGAAGTGCAGAGAAGGACCTCTCTTACAGCTCCCACTCCTGTTCCTCTGGAATGGAGACAGAAGGCCAGGAGTGAGGAGTGGTATGGGTGCCTGGCAGGATCGACAGTCACCGGAAGTTCAGGAGTGGTGGCACCCTCTGGATCCAGAAGCTGAAGAGGAAGCTGGAATGCAGAGAGGACCCGGAGCCACAGCAGGTAAGAAAGCAGGTAAGTAAGCAGGTAAGTAAGCAGGACTGGAACCAGGAACAAAGCAGCAGGTAGTAGCCTGGAACGCTGGACTGGAACCTGGAACAAGCAGTAGGTAGTAGCCTGGAACGCTGGACTGGAACCTGGAACAAGGCAGCAGGTAGTAGCCTGGAACGCTGGACTGAAACCTGGAACAAGGCAGCAGGTAGTAGCCTGGAACGCTGGACTGGAACCTGGAACAAAGCAGCAGGTAGTAGACTGGAACGATGGACTGAAACCAGGAACAAGGCAGCAGGTAGTAGACTGGAACGCTGGACTGGATACAGGTATCAGACTGAGGGATGGTCAAACAAGCCGGAGGTCGGTATCGGTCAATCAGCAGAGATACCAGGGACAACACAGAGGGATGGTCAGGCAAGCCAAGAGGGTCTGGTGCAGGCGGATAGCAGGATGGTCTAACAGGAAGCCGGGTCAGATAGCAGAGTACACAGGTCAGATCAGGTTAAGGCACACGGAACGCTGTAGAGCAGACAGCGGGGATAGAGTGTGACAGGCCGGTTTAAATAGCCCGCCTGGCACTGGCGGGAGTGTGCGCGCGCGTGCGTGACAGCACCTGTGAACGCGTGCGCATGCGCAGTGGAACCCGCGGCCGTGTCCCCCTGCGTCTGGATCGCTGATTACTGGCAGGATCTTCATGACACAAACACTCAGGATTCATCTCCTGTAACCACTTGACTCAAAAAATATCTTTCCAAACGGGCCAACAGGTCTTGGCAAATGAGTTGACGATGTTCCTTCTGTTTAAGTGGCAAGTTTCTTGGAAGAAATTTTGCACCCCTTTTTTTATGTTCAAATCCTAAGTCACAATTTCACGAACAATTGACTTGGTAATTCCCATTTCTTCTGCAATCATTCTGATAGTGAGCCAGACCTCACTGCATTCAAATTTAGTTTAGCTTTTGATGAAGAGGGACGTCCTGATCGTAGTTTGTCTTAATGCCTTCTCATGCTTCCTTGAAGGTCTTGTGCCATCCATTAACTGATGCACTTTCACCTAACTTTACACATAATTTTATCTTGTACTGCTGTTCCAAACTCACTTACATTTTTCTTAATACAAGGCACTTGAACAGGGTGTCACAAAAAGAATGTCTTGACTCTGACAGGGCTGGAATGCAACTGATTAGTGTTCTAACGTATACCTGGCACCCCACCCCAGGTGACCTTGGCTTCTTCCTTCACAGAGTCCTTCTCAAGCGTAGGAACTTCATTCTCGTTTTATTTTGGATACACCTCATATGTCTTTGAGTACCATCCTATAAAGTCTCTAATATGATGTAAACATTTGCTTGATTGGTATGATGACATTCCAAGATTTTAGCCCAGTGTCTTACAGATTCTCTTCCTACACACGGTCACACAAAGTTGTCGGAATTTCCGATCGCCAAGAACGCGGTGACGTCAAGCACGTACGACGAGACTAGAAAAGGCCAGTTTAGAACCAAGCGAGGCACCCTTTGGGCTCCTTTTGCTAATCTCGTGTTAGTAAAAGTTTGGTGAGAGACGATTTGCGCTTTTTCAGACTCGTGGCTTTCAGATCGTTTTCTGCCATTCAGTTTGTGCTTGTGGGTTTGTATCTGCTCTTCAGTGCGTGCAGTCAGTTCGTATTGGAGTTTTCTGTGCGATCTTGTCCGCTCGTTGCTGTTTTTCAGGTCGCTCTTCACAGGCCTTGCTGTTCTTCAGTGCGTTCTATTACTTCGTTCTGAGCAGCCGACCGTTTTCTAGCCATGTTGCGTATGCGTACTCCTCGTAGAGTTCGTGCTGTGCGGGGGCTTGGTGTTGGGGTCCTGACCTTGACACAAGTCCAGTCCATGAACAGGGTGGGGAGGAGTTCATGGACCAAGAATTGGTTGCTTCAGCGTGACCAGTTCTGTCATATGCCTTTGCTCCGTGAGATCCGTGAGAATAATCCTGATGATTTCAGGAACTTTCTCAGGATGACGGACCCCGTGTTTCACCGTCTGTTGGCTTCGCTGACCCCCTATATTAGCAGGCAGGATACCTGCATGAGGCAAGCCATCACTCCGGAGCAGAGGTTGGTCGCTACCTTGCGGTATTTGGCCACAGGGAGAAGCCTGCAGGACCTCAAGTTCTCGACAGGCATCTCCCCCCAGGCTCTGGGGATCATTATCCCAGAGACCTGTTCTGCCATCATCCAGGTCCTACAGAAGGAGTATATGAAGGTAAGATTTTTATCCTTTTATATCACATTTTATTGTATTGAATGTTTGATAATATATTGTATTTCTTTCCTCATTCCCTAATTACCATGATTGTAATATGCTGTGAATGTCCCCTTTGTCCTCATGCATGCTGGATTTTTATGTAATTATTATTTTAGGTCCTTCATACATATTTGCCCTTCAATAACCTCCCAAGCATGGTGTCTCCTGCCCTATATTCACCTCATGTAGTTACTTAACAATGTATTTTATCAGCTCCATAGTAGTGCTTTACCCCAAACACCCCCTAAAATGTTTTGAAATGTTATTTTTGATTTAAATTCAGGCAGAGGGCCAGAGGCTTTTTTTTGTGGTGTCCCCAAATTTTTTGTAACCCTCCCTCCCCAACTGCTAAGTCAGCTGATCCCAATTCTCTATCCTCAATCATCTATCTGCTGACTTTGCCAAACCCATACACACTATACCCACCTCTTTAGTGCTCAGATTTATGGATGAATTCCCCAAAGCATGTAGTGCAAGGGCCTGCCTGTATACTTTCCAATGGTACTGTTTAAAGTTCTTGTATCCTATTATGATCTTGATAGGTAATAGCAGAATGTCCAAATGTGCTCAAATGTGTACAGTGTGTATTTATATCTTTGTATTATGACACTTCTTACCTGTCCAGTGGGCTGCCAATAGTGTAACTAAGGAGGGGCTGTTCCAAGTAATACCCTGTATTTAGGCATTCATCTCTCAATGAAGTGAAGAGGGTTACCTGTCCAAGAGTCCCCCCCCGCTATAATGTTAGAAATGGCCCATGAGAGGGGGGGGGGGGAATATGATAGGTGTACCTTATACTTTGTTGTTGTTAAATTCCCCTTAATAAATGCTATCTGGAGGTTGACCCATAATGTTTGTGTCCAATCTGCTTGCCAGGTTTCTGTGAAAAAATAGTAATGTTTATTGTTTTTTCCTCAACAGTTTCCATCCACGCCACAGGAATGGCAGACTGTGGCCTCCCACTTTGCCCAGCGGTGGGACTTTCCTAACTGCGGAGGGGCAATTGATGGGAAACACGTCCACATCGTCTCACCACCAAACTCGGGGTCTTACTATTATAATTACAAGGGGTTTAATAGTATAGTGATGTTGGCGGTGGTGTCGGCTAATTACGAGTTCTTGTATGTGGACGTGGGGAAGAATGGCCGGATGTCCGATGGTGGAGTGATCGCCCAGACGGAGTTCTACAGGCGTCTCCAGAATGGCAGCTTGGACTTGCCACCTCCAGAGGACAATGTTGAAGGTCTCCCATTTGTGTTCGTTGCTGATGAAGCATTTGCGCTGGGGGACCACCTGATGCGGCCATTCCCGATGAGGACCCTCACCCCGGAACAGAGGGTTTTTAATTACCGGCTGGCCAGAGCCCGAAGAGTGGTGGAGAACACATTTGGAATCCTGGCCAGCCGGTTCCGATTATTTATGACACCCATCCATATGGCGGAGTATAAACTGAACCATATAATACTTGCCTGCTGTGTTCTCCATAATTTTCTACGAAAACATTCAGCCAACTATGCTGGCTCAGTTGGGCCTGAGGCCGGAATCCCAAATACATCAACAATGACGGCACTTGAAAGCGGCCGTCCTGGCTTGCCCTCCCTGAATGCCCGTGATGTCCGGTTACGATACCTGGAGTTCTTTGTGGGTAGGGGGGCTATCAATATGCCAGACAATATGTGACACCTTTTTCAAATAAAAAACAACCAAAAGAAATTCTTGGTGGACATTTACTGCTTGTGTTTGTTTTAGCTGACCCTGACAGAAATGTGTTGAGTGCAGAAAATGTCGTGATTGGGTAACCTTATAAAAAACAGTGTTGGCTGGTACTTCCTAAATGCAAAAACACATTTCACTACAAGTGCACTTGCAACTGCACTGAACCTGCACTTGTAGTGCAAAGAGGATTTGCCCTTAGGAAATAACCCCCATTTGTGCATAAAACAACAATTACATCACCCCAAAAGTGTTGTAGTGTTGAGACAATAATCCACACATTCTTGAGTAAGGCACTTTTTTATACCTGCACAATCACATGCGCATTTACCAAAGGTTTTTAAAACAAACCAACATGTTTGTTGTATAAAATGTTTGCAGTAGCATTATGAAAAATCAAAATATCCATTTCAGATAAAACAGGCCTGTGTAAAACCAACAAGAAAGCCAAAAAACTTGAACTTACAAAGTTCACATTAGGTAAAACCTGAAGGCTATATCAGACATCAGTATTTAGGAACTGGGTTTGATATAGCGTTCAGATGGGGGGAAATCACCCCTGGAAAAGCCAAATTTGGAAGATGCACACCAATTTACAAATGTCCACATGGGCTATCTGCCATCATGGGGGATCAAGGGACGTGTTTGGGGGGAGCAAGCCCTTCCTCAACACTACTTTATAATTGAGGAAGGGGTTGCCCCCCCAAAACGCGTCCATTGATCTCCCGTGATGGCAGATAGCACATGTTGGCACACTGTGTGCATCCTCCAAATTTGGCTTTTCTAAACATTGAAAAAAGTTTGGTACGATAAAACAGGTGATTTTGTGGGGTTTAAATTCGCCCCAAAACATCAATGATGTTATTATTTTTTTTAATAACATCACTGATTTGTTGCTGGATGTTTTGCAATTGGAGATTACACCCCATGATCTCCCCTATCAGTATCTGGGCACTTTCAGATGTAAAGCGTTCTGGATCCCTCACATCACGATCACCTAAAAAGAGATAAAGAACAAAAAAAAAGGTCTCAAAAATCTGCCACCAGCCATCTCTTTTACCTGAGTCTGTGGTCGCAGACACTCACCTGTTGTGGTGCCAATCTCCACCACGTCTTCTTCTTCCTCCTGCTCAGCTTCTTGGGTTTGCAGTATTTCCCCTTCTTCCAGAGAAGGGGGGTCTCTGGTCTCCTGGGATGAGGGGTGTCCGAGTCTTTTCTCCCCTATGTAAAACAAAAATGGTATACTTAGCACACAGATATTTGATGGCAGAACTATAGAAATAGGAAACATTGCTTGGAAGTGGGGTACAATTGTCTATTTTAGCCGAGTTCCAAGATGTAAATTTTTTATTGCCCTTTGTCAAGCTGCAATACTTTACCTGTTTGGTACAAGCTTCACAGATGGAGACCCCCCTATAGTATGCACTGGAGCACCTGTGTGGCCCCCTAATAAAAATGGTGTTCTTGTGTCCCACACTAGTGCTCCAGTGTCCAGATGTCAAAACAGCTGCTCAGTGTCCTCTCCTTACACACAATCTAGTTTGCATTTCATTCTAGTAACAAACCCATCTACACAAACAAATATTTGGCATCCAAGTAGGCCCCCAAAAATGTGTGAAAATGCATATGGCCTAAACAATGGTGTTCTAGAGGCCGAAAGAAAAATGTTTGATACGAACGAATAATGTGCCCATGAACATTAAAGTTGACCTTTGGAAACGTTACAACTAATCAAAGCATATGGAGCAGAACGAACGTAATAAAGACAGAAAGAATAGGAACACAGCACAACTACTTACTTTTTTGCAGCACTCTCCGGATCTTTCGGTACTGCTCCGGCTCTCTCAACTTCAGGTCCGACCACCGCTTCCTGAGCTGATCTTTAGACCTTCGTACCCCGAAATTCCGCTCTAGACTCCGGACCACTTTACCAATGATTTTGGCCTTTCGGATGTTGGGGTGGGGGTAAGGCCCATATTTTCCGTCATAGTCGGACTTCCTCATGATGTCTACCATCTCCAACATCTCCCCAAACGACAGATTTGTGGCTTTAAAACGTCTCCTTCTGGATCGGGACGTGCCTGGATCCGGGCTTTCCTCCTCCTCCTCCTCGTTGTTCGAATTATCACGCACCTGTTGTAACTCCGCCATCATGCTCTTCACCCACTGCGCCGAACGAAAAGGGGCGGGGAATACACTAGAAAGAATGTCAGGGGCGGGCGGAGTTACACGCATGCGCAGTGTATATAAAGCGTAACACGCGTGCGTATTACGTTTGATCTGTGAGCGGAGGAAGGAGCATTGAACGCGGCGATCGTAAGAACGAAGGTAAGAGACAAACTTGGGCCTATACTGCTTCTATAGATTGAGGCCTATATTGTAACAAGATTAGGAGAGTTTGGTGGGACATTAGGCTTTGTCTTGTGTTGTGTCTTGCAGTGAACATGGATATGGTACTGAAAGATCAGGACTTCATTTCAGTCTTCATAGAGATGCTAAGGGAGCTGCCCTGTCTGTGGGAGATTAAACACCCCCATTACAAGAACCAAACAAAGAGGAAGGCAGCACTGGAGCAATTGTGTGAAATTGTGAAGCAGGTGATCCCCACAGCAGACATCACTTATTTAAAGATCTTCATTGGTGGCCTGAGGAACACATATCTGAGGGAGCGCAATAAAGTCCTGGATTCACAGAGATCCGGAGCAGCAAATGACATCTATGTCCCCAGGATGTTGTACTACGACAGGCTGCACTTTCTGGCAGGCTAGACTGAACCCAGGCCATCCCTCTCCAGTCTTCCTTCCACGCTTCCTTCCCCCCCCGGCTGAGGCTTCTGACGCCCAACCTGGGCCTTCCAGGCCACATGTGGAGGAGCCCAGATTGAGCCAGGTATAGCATTCCTCTAAATATTGCTGCTTGTCCAATCAATGATGTTAACTAGATGTTAGTTGGGAGTACTAATTTATGATTGTGATTGATGATGCAAAACATTACAACCATGTCCCTTTTTCATACACAGGGAAGTCTCAGCCAGGAGGTGGCCGGGCCGAGCCGGCTGGCTGATCTGCAGGTCCCTCCACCCCCCCTGGAAACAGAAAGTGGCAGTAGGAGGAGTACCCTAGAGGAGGCGGCTATCAGATTTTTTTGTAGGGCTACAGAGGTCCTGGGAGCACCACACACCAGGCAGGAGAACATTGCTGCATTCATAGCCTATAAAATGCAGAGGATGGAGGAGGGCCAAAAAGCCATGTGTGAGGCCCTCATATCAGAGGCTCTGGCGAAAGGTATGAGGGGCCAAATTACACCTCACACACAGCTTTGGGATGGTCCTCCTCCTCCTCCTGCAGGTCCTACTCCTCCTCCAGGTCCTACTCCTCCTCCTGCCACATCCCCAACTGCACAGCCACAGCCCGGAAGGAAGTGTGAAAGGAAGACCAGACAGTGAGGACCCTGGATCCAGTCTGGTCGGCCAAAAGATGCAGCCTCTTGTGGTACCACAGCCTGGGGACACTGATGTCATCTGCTGCTATCCGGATCTCTGTGAATCCCGGACCAGACTGCCCTCCCTTATATATGGACTCCTCAGGCCACCAATTTTGAGGTTTAAGAATTGATGTCTGCCGTGGGGGTCCCAGGCTTCACTAATTTCTCCTGTTGATCCAGTGTTGCCTTCCTCTTTGTTTGGTTCTGATCCCTTAATAAAGGAATTTTTGTTTTGAATTATACTCTCCTATGTGTTTTACTTCAAAAATGATGGTTTGTTTGTGAGGATTCAGGTACATTGCAAATATACAATGTGAAATGAACAAGGGACACCAACAACAAAAAATCTCATGGAGATTAAATAATAAAAGATATCAATGGTGTTGGGGTAACTTGCCACACAAAACACACACAAAAATATTCTGGAGTAAAAATAAAAATAACATTGAACAAAGATCAGCCTTGGAAAAAATCCAAACATTAAAGAAAAAAAAAGGCTTAAAAACAAAAAAAAAAACATAAAAAATATAAAACTGTCAGATGTGACAACTAATAACAATATATTGAGGGAATCCCACTAAAAAAACACAAATAAAACTTTGTGAGAAGTGTGTGTGAATATGAGCAGCAAAACTACTTAATTCTTGTCACATTATAAAGAAGAAGAGAGTGCGCTGTATTAAACCATTTTGAACATTGCAGCGTGACGAAAGTGCTTTATCCATTACGAACGCTAAGTTTACCAGAACGAGCTGTCCTGTGTCGGAATTTCTTCTGAGCATGCGTGGCACTTTGTGCATCGGAACAGGCCACACACGGTCGGAATTGACGCGATCGGATTTTGTTGTCGGAAAATTTTATCTCCTGCTGTCCAACTTTGTGTGTCGGAAAATCCGATGGAAAATGTCCGATGGCGCCCACACACGGTCGGAATTCCTGACAACACGCTCCGATCGGACATTGTCCATCGGAAAATCCGACCGTGTGTACGGGGCATTACAGTGCTTTCAGTTGTATTTTTCTTATATCTGCCTCGAGTTCACTTTTAAGGGCAGACTTGATGGACCCCTTGCAGGGAGGGGAAAAAAGGAGGAAGGTGCTTGGGGGCCCAGCCATTGTTGTGGGGCCCAAAGCAGCTGAGCTGCACCTTGAGTCCAGGCTGCTTGCAAATAATTGATAAGTGGATTTGGCTCAGGAGATGAGGATTGAATTGAATGTTGGGGCACTGGTGATTTGTAATGTTTGCAACCTGTGTGGTGATTGGCCAGCTCTGTAAGGTAACCCTTGTCAAGAACGAGTGTCTGTCATCCCTGGGCACAGTCACACTGATTATCTCCCTCACCATTTCCGACAAGCCATAGACCACGACCCGCTGAAGAACTTCTTTGCCAGAGGATTCGGCAGGAGTGTGCCTGATGTGTGCCTGACAACCTCTAGACACTAGAAAGGTAAGACTGCTAGAGGGTCAATGCAGGGGTTTGTGGAGGGAGGGGATGGGGTCCTGTGTAATGATGGGGGCAATATGGTAGAGGGGGTCCTGTGTAATTATGGGGGTAATATGAGAGGTTTCTGTGTAATGATGGGGGTAGTATGGGAGGAGGGGGTCCTGTGTAATTAAGGGGGTAGCATGGGGGAGGGCCCTGTGTAATGATGGATGAGGGGGATCTTGTGTAATGATAGTTTTTTTTTTTAAATAAGTCTATGTGTGCATTTGTTTGTTTTTTGGGATGTTGGGGTGGAAAGCGAAATTGCATGGGGGAGCGGGAGAATAAAATGTTTGCTTGGGGTCCAAACAATATTAAATACGGCCCTGACCCCTTGTTCTGCTTTTATTTGTTTTTTGGGATGTTGGGGTGGAGAGCAAAATTGCATGGGGGGAGGGGGAGCAAGAAAATGTTTGCTCGGGGTCCGAACAATATTAAAGACGGCCCTGACCCCTTGTTCTGCTTTTGCCATCAGTCTCTGTTTCTAAATCCCATGTGTTCTGGGCACCAGTCCTCAGAAGGGCAACAAAGTTAATAAAGAGACTGGAGGACCTTAGTTATGAGGATAGGCTATGAGCACTGAACTTATTCTCTCTGGAGAAGAGACACAAGAGGGGATATGATTTCAATGTACAAATACCGTACTGGTGACCCCTTAATAGGGATAAAACTTTTCCGCACAAGGGAATTAAAAAAGACACACAACCATTCACTAAAATTTGAAGAGAAGCATTTAACCTTAAACTGTGTAGAAGGTTCTTTACTTTAAGAGCGGTAAGGATGTGAAACTCTCTTCCACAAGCAGTGGATTCAGCAGAGAACATTGATAATTTCAAAAAGCGATTACATAGGCAGCTAAATGACCACAACATACAGGGATATACAATGTAATACTAACATAAAAACACACACACAGGTTGGACTTGATGGTGTCTTTTTTCAACCTCACCAACTATGTAACTATGTGCAAATACAATCTCTTGCTTTTTAAATACAGCAAATTTGATAGAAGAAAACATTTTGCAGAACAACTGTGAAAAAAACCATAACATTGGCAGAAAAGCTATAAATAGATATAATAAAGCTCTTTTTTTATCTTTGCCTATGCTGCCACCACATACTATTGATTGGTAGCAAACTTTAGGAGCTGAATCACACTTATTTGTTGGTATGATGTGTTGCCATTTATTTTGAATGGCGCCCCAACACACTTTCCCCAATGCACTTGCATTGTAGTGTGCTGCAATGTACTGCAACACATGGTTTTGGACTCACTGGAGTGCATTGGCAGCCCATTCACAATGAGCAGTTTACCAGTCTTTAGCAGTGGTGGTTGCTTCCGTTTTTTCATTTTTTCAGATCAGATTTTTAAGATAATTTTTATCAGAAAGCAAAGAAAAGAGATGTTGCTCTTGCCAAAATGCAGTGTTATGCAGAAGTGGTATTTATTGGGCCTCAGATATGGAAATCTTGAACTGTAATATATTTTTCCTTAAATTGTATTAAAAACAAAGTAAAAAAGAACAGGCTAAAGGAACTTGGTAAATTCTCATTGAATTAATTTAGCTCACCCCAGTTGAATTTGTTTCCCCATTTACAAGACATCATATTAGTATGTTTGCTTTGTTTTTCCTTTGAGTGTTTTTTGGCACAGCTGTGTCTTTAGTATTTACATTCTCTTGAGATGGGAACATCGTTAGATATTCAACCTCATGTGCATTTACTGTAGGTTATAAAACATTGCCTTACATAATCCACATTTTATAGGATTATGTAAATGTGTGTTTGTCCTTTAAATATAAGTTGCCAGAAATTGAAACAGCTCAATGTACTATTATTATTTTAACAAATAATAAGGAAGACCATTTTTATTTTTCATCCGACGACAGGATAAAAATGAAATTATGATAAGCAAAAACTACAATATTATTGAATCGTTATATACTAAAGCTAACATTTTGTAATATTTAAAATGTCAGTATATTTGGTGAATTTATTTTTCTGAGTTTTTTTATTCCTTGTTATTGTTTAGTTGCTAGATAAAAATATTTTACTCACATGTTAAAACATTTTTGCAAAATTGATTTCACCATTTCAGTTAAGACTGGAAACTGTTTTACCCAGTGAGCTGCTTAAAAAAACATTCTGCTTTCTCTTTTTTAGAGGCCAAGTGTGTGTGTGTGTGTTTTTTCTTTTTTTTTTGGGGGGGGGGGATTTAGCATCTTTCACCAAGGCTCCTTTCACTCTGGGGCGGGGGCGGCATCGGCGGTAAAATGGCGCTATTTTAATCGCTGCTTTACCATCGTTTTAGCAGCGGTATTCGGCCACTAGCAGGGGCGGTTTTACCCTCCTGCTAGTGGCCGAGAAAGGGTTAAAACCACCACAAAGCGCTGCTGCCCCATTGATTTCAATGGGCAGGAGCGGTGAAGGAGAGGTGTATATACACCTCTCCTTCACCGCTCCAAAGATGCTGCTAGCAGGACTTTTTTACTGTCCTGCCAGTTCACAGCTCCAGTGTGAAAGCCCTCGGGGCTTTCACATTGGAGACACAGCAGCGGCTCTTTCAGGGCACTTTGCAGGTGCTATTTTTAGCGCTGTATCGCCTGCAAAGTGCCCCAGTGTGAAAGGAATGTAAGTTCCATATTTATAAAGCAGTGAATGTATCATTCTTTAAAGTGGTTGTAAACCCTTACAACACGCTTTTTGTTACAGGTAAGCATGTTGCTTCAGTGAGTGTGCTGTTACTGGCAGCTCCAGTGCGGGAGTGACGTCATCGCGGCTCCAGCCAATCACAGCGCCAGAGCCCGCGATACCCAGAAGTAACTCCGGGAGTGATGTCGGCCGCTGGAGCGGTGTATGAGGACGGCTGCAGAGGCTTAGATCTCAGGTAAGTAATTCATAATGAGCTAGTATGCTATGCATACTAGCTCATTATGCCTTTGTCTTGCAGGGTTTTTTTTGTCCCAGGGTTTACAACAACTTTAACATGGTGAATATGTTTCAATATACAATAAATGATTGGCTAGCAGTATTTGTTTGCTGAGTGTGATGTTCACTGGTTTATAAATGTTAGTGTTCTTTGCTTTTTAATATTTGATTATTATTTGTGTACTGTCACTTTAAGTTTTCTTTGAAAAAAAAAATGCTCCTGCGAAAGCAGTTTTCAAAAGCCATAATAAGCATAGAGCTGGTCATGGACTCCTTTCTGTTCACTATGCTCTTTAAACTATAGCAGCTAAGGTAATGGGTTGACCTGGGAGATAGTCACCTTCATTATGTAGCTAATTTGGTTTATTAAACCACTTTTTGTTAAGTCCTTTTATACTGTATACTATAAACTTCATTGCTTTGGACACTTTTGTTTCCACAATTTGTCTATATAGGTTACTTAGCTAGGCATATGTTTGTTTAGTCTTTATGTATGTCATAGAGAACATTAACAGTAAGAAACTTTATTGAAAGTTTTCACGTTACAATGTAACAAAGAGACAAAAGTTCATACCACAAATCAGATTCGGCATACAAAAAATAACATGAAGAGAAACTTAATATCTGTATAAACCTTTCATAGACCATATCTTTTGACATTATGCAAGCCAGTATTAATGGAGCAAGCACATCAGCAATCCAGATACTTTAAGCCCCAAAAACAAAAAGAGGGAGGGAAAAAGGGGGTGAAGAGGCGAAACGCAGGCAAAATCTATTCATGCAGATTAGATTTTGTCATATTTGGCTGAGCAGCTTTTGCTCATATACAGTCAGGTCCATAAATATTGGGACATCAACACAATTCTAATCTTTTTGGCTCTATACACCACCCCAATGGATTTGAAATGAAACGAACAAGATGTGCTTTAACTGCAGACTTTCAGCTTTAATTTGAGGGCATTTACATCCAAATCAGGTGAACGGTGTAAGAATTACAACAGTTTGTATATGTGCCTCCCACTTTTTAAGGGACCAAAAATAATGGGACAGTTGGCTGCTCAGCTGTTCCATGGCCAGGTGTGTATTATTCCCTCATTATCCCATTTACAAGGAGCAGATAAAAGGTCCAGAGTTCATTTCAAGTGTGCTATTTGCATTTGGAAATTTGTTGCTGTCAACTCTCAATATGAGATCCAAAGAGCTTTCACTATCAGTGAAGCGAGCCATCGTTAGGCTGAAAAAACAAAACAAACCCATCAGAGAGATAGCAAAACATTAGGTGTGGCCAAATCAACTATTTGGAACATCCTTAAAAAGAAAGAACGGACCGGTGAGCTCAGCAACACCAAAAGACCCGGAAGACCACAGAAAACAACTGTGGTGGATGACCGAAGAATTCTTTCCCTGGTGAAGAAAACACCCTTCACAACAGTTGGCCAGATCAAGAACACTCTCCAGGAGGTAGGTGTATGTGTATTAAAGTCGGCAATCAAGAGAAGACTTCACCAGAGTGAATACAGTGGGTTCACCACAAGATGTTAACCATTGGTGAACCTCAAAAACAGGAAGGCCAGATTAGAGTTTGCCAAACAACATCTAAAAAAGCCTTCACAGTTCTGGAACAACATCCTATGGGCAGATGAGACCAAGATCAACTTGTACCAGAGTGATGGGAAGAGAAGAGTATGGAGAAGGAAAGGAGCTGCTCATGATCCAAAGCATACCACCTCATCAGTGAAGCATGGTGGTGGTAGTGTCATGGTGTGGGCATGTATGGCTGCCAATGGAACTGGTTCTCTTGTATTTATTAATAATGTGACTGCTGACAAAAGCAGCAGGATGAATTCTGAAGTGTTTGGGGCAATATTATCTGCTCATATTCAGCAAAATGCTATAGAAATCATGGACAGCTCTTCACTCTTCACTCTTCACAGTGCAGATGGACAATGACCCGAAGCATACTGCAAAAGCAACCGAAGAGTTTTTTATAGGAAAGAAGTGGAATGTTATGCAATGGCCAAGTCAATCACCTGACCTGAATCCGATTGAGCATGCATTTCACTTGCTGAAGACAAAACTGAAGGGAAAATGCACCAAGAACAAGCAGGAACTGAAGACAGTTGCAGTAGAGGCCTGGCAGAGCATCACCAGGGATGAAACCCAGCGTCTGGTGATGTCTATGCGTTCCAGACTTCAGGCTGTAATTGACTGCAAAGGATTTGCAACCAAGTATTAAAAAGTGAAAGTTTGATGGATGATTGTTAATCTGTCCCATTACTTTTGATCCCTTAAAAAGTGGGAGGCGCATATACAAACTGTTGTAATTCCTACACCGTTCACCTGATTTGTATGTAAATACCCTCAGATTAAAGCTGAAAGTCTGCAGTTAAAGCACATCTTGCTCATTTAATTTCAAATCCATTGTGGTGGTGTATAGAGCCAAAAGATTAGAATTATGTTGATGTCCCAATATTTATGGACCTGACTGTATGTCAACTGGTACATAGGAAGTGTGGATCTAACAGCCAGGCACTAGTCACTTAAGAAGAATTTCTCTTCCAGCATAGTAAGATGTACTCTATAAGCAGTGGTGGCCCGTCCATAGGGGCACCAGGGCGCCGCCCCCCCCAAAGCTAGTCATAAAAAAATTATCCCTTTAAGTGTGTACACAGCTGATCTTTGGGAAGCGTGATGTCTTCGCAATCATGTGATTGCAGCTGAGATGCTTCATTGGCTTTTTTTGGAGTGTCTTCGGGGTGCAGAGTGATGCCACTCAATTACTCCCACTCTAGAATTATTCTGCATGTGGTGTCTGTGATTAGTGCGGTCCGTAGTCACTTACGGTTTTTCACTGGCACTGGATGGAACGCAAGGCCTGAGTGGCCGGTGGTGTGAATCACTAACTGGGAAGATGTGTGACCCCCCACCCTGTGATGTGAGACAGGGCGCTGGGTGCGGATCACTGATGAGCATCACACTGATGAGGTGGATGGGTACAAAGCTGGCAGTGCGGAGCCCGGCACTCAGCGCAGTGTAGCCGGAGCCTGGACATGAGTGCGGGGAACAAAGTGCTGCCAGTCCAGCCGGGGGGATGGAGGCTTCCCTGGAGGTGGGGGGGGGGGGGGCATTACATGGGTGCAAGAATAAAAATAATGTGCAGCAACCCTTTTTACTGCATGGCCAATGACAGATTCATACATTCGGTGGCTGGGAGAACTCGAAGCAACCACTGATGTGACTCTAGGCTGCTTGGGTGTAATGGGCACCATTGTATTCTTCAGATTTGGGAGACTCCCCCCCCAAAAAAAGAAGTAGCCATCTCCCCCTCCACACTTCTCTATCATGTCTTTTCCCTCTGTCTGGTCTCCTCTATTTGCAGCGGTGGACTTCAAACAGGGCACTCACTGCTGAACTGCTGTCTTGTAAACTTTTGGCTGTTGCTAGATGATATCTGTGCAGGGAAGGAAAGAGTGGTTGCTTGGGAACTCATGTCATGTGTTAGCTGGTGGTGGACTTCAGACTGGGCACCAGTAGCGGCCATTCATGCTGTCCCTGACTCCCAGCCCCTGTGTATTGCTGCTGCTGGCTGCACTGGGAACCCCTCATAATGAGTACAGCAGGTGTACACACCCAGGAACTCAGCACAGGGATGGTGGAAACCCCTCATAATGGGCACAGCAGATGTATAGACCTGGGAACTCAGCACAGGGATGGTGGGAACCCCTCATAATGGAAACAGCAGGTGTACAGACCCAGGAACTCAGCACAGGGATGGTGTGAACCCCTCATAATGGGCACAGCAGGTGTACAGACCCGGGAACTCAGCACAGGGATGGTGGAAACCTCTCATAATGGGCTCAGTGAGGCTGCATTTATTGACATGCACAGTAAGGCTGCAATTGTTGGGCACAGCAAGGCATTTTTAATAGTTTATCCAGCAGTAATGATACATAATCACCTGATAAATGGCTATATACAGTCCTGCATTAGTAACTGTTTAATTTTCATTTTTTTGCGCCCCCCTAAATATTTTGAGCTCCAGCCACCAGTGTGTATAAGTATAAAGCAGCAATAATTTAGAATGTTTTTGAATGGGAAGATTGTCATACATACCTAGTAATAGTACAAGTGGATCTAGTGTTATTGGTAGATTGAGCTAAAAACCTGGGATCAAATCTAAATTTGATACCAGGTTCTAAGAGATATTTTTGAAGGTACCTGGGGGAATTGGGCCCTAATGGCATGCCTATGTCAGAGATATTTTTGGGGACTGATTCTACACTTTTTAAGATAAATTATTCTCCTGCTGACTTTTGCTTTCAGGAAGATGCTCACACAACAAGCTCTTTTTTGCATAGTAAAATGTATAAAAGAGCATTCATTTAGCAAGTTTTTGAATGGGAAGATCACCATAAATACCCAGCAATAGTACCAGTGGATCTAGTGTTATAGGTAGAGTGAGTTCTTTAGACAGTCTGGTCACAATTTGATTCCAAATCAAGAACCTTGGGGTAACTCCACATCATGTAATAGAAGGTGCAAATGGCACACTGACATTTGTTGCAAAGTGAGGAGAGTGTTGGGTTATTGCGATCTAGCCTGTAAGGTGTATAATACTATATATCATATGTAAAAATTTCAACAGGGCAACTTTGTCCTTGACAGAGATCATAAGTTTAGTATATTGAGTTATTGCATCCTCCCACACCTCTGAAAGAGTTGATATATAATGTTTCTGCTTTTGGAACAAAGAGGATATTGTAGGGCCATGATACATTATAAGGTGAGTATAAACTGAGAAAAGGGATTTAATAAGATCAGGAGATCTCCCACCAGGAAAATATGATTAAGAGTCTGAAAGCCTGCTCATTTCCAGACAACGGGATTGGGGATAAGTGAGGGAGCATAGGATTGTCCCAGAGTGCAGCATTAAAGACTAGATCTTGGGAGTGCATGACCAATTAACTATTGTTAGCCAACCTTTTATTGTATTTTTCATCAGTTGAGCTACATCCAAGGATAACTGTGATCCTTTATATGCCAAGAATTGGAGTAGTTGAGGGGAGCTGACTATGTTTTACTTCCAGATCTAGAGCAGGGTTACATAGTTACATAATTACATAGTAGGCGAGGCTGAAAAAAGACTCAAGTCCCATCAGGAAGAGTAAGCCACCAGTGTAGGGCAACTAAAAGAGTATGTCTGCATTGTTTATCATGTTTTAGGTACACTAGTGGTTCTTGGTTGGACCCACATACCCCAAGTACTCTTCCAATAAATTACTCTTCAAATCAGCACCTGTGCATTACATATATACTGTACATTCACATCAGTCCATGCCTTCAAGAGCTTACAATCTAAGGTCCCTAACTCACATCAATACATATGCCAAGGCCAATTAAGAAAGTAGCCAATTAACCTACCAGCATGTCTTTGGAGTATGGGAGGAAACCCATGCAGGCACAAGGAGAGAGTCGCAAAGAGTCAAACCCCAGGCAGATAGTGCCTGGTTGGGATTTGAACTGATGACCCTAGTGCTGTGAGGCAGATGTGTTAACCCCTTAGCCACTGTGCTGCACTGCTGCGCACATATATTCATTACCCAGATCTAAATGTGTTTGCATTTTACAGAGTATTTTCATTGGATTGTATCCATTGTTCTTGTATTGTCATACTATATAATGTCTTGAGGCTTTATTATAGGAAATTTGTCCTTATGTCTGTCTTTTAAATGTTGTTATGGATTAGGGCTGTGCTTTTAATATATACTGTATTTATATATGGGGTTGTGTTTTTCAATATAATTCATTATTAATATTAATTATATTTAGTATTTTTTGTAGGGGATCTATTTGTAGAAGCATATAATAGCTTGTTTTTTGTCAGCATGCAGCAATTCCTTTGAGTGGCATTTAAAGCTCTTTGTACCCTTAAACACCCCAAACACCTTAAATTCATCTTCCATGTTGCCTTCTATGCGTTTCAACAAAATCTCCCAGCTTGTACAGAGACTTTGGGGAAATACAAATGTTCAGTTTTGCTCATCCCTAGTAATAAAGAAGAAATATATGGAAAGAGCAGCAGTACAAAAAAAATGACAAATTTGATGAGTGGTAAAAAATAAATTGAATTAAAAATAAATATTAAATATAAATTATAATAATAATAAGTCAAGTGGAATATCACATTATCAGACTTGGTTGCATGTTTGCCATGTTAAAGTGGTTATAAACCCATATAAAAAAAACCTGCAAGACAAAGGCATAGTGAGCTAGCTCATTATGAAATACTTACCTTAGACTGAAGCTGTTGCAGCAGTGCCTGTACACTGCCGTGTTATTTCGGGTTGGAGGGCTCCGACGCTGTGATTGGCCAGAGCCGCAATGACGTCACTCCCGCACATGCCGGTCACGGCACAGGCCCTTTAGAAACGGCATGATTGAGCAGTTTCCTTAGTGCGCATGTCCTGATGACATATGGTAATTATCACCATGCAGGTTTAGGAGATATTTACAGCATCTACAGGTAAGCCTTATTATAGGCTTATCTGTAGGTACAAGTGGTGTAACAGGATTTACAGTCACTTTAAGACATTATTCATTTTGTTTAATGTATTTCCTCTTATCTCTTAAAAACTGCAAGACATTTTAAACAATAATTACTAAAGTAGATGTAAACTTTAAAATAACATTTAGCTTTCTAAAGCACTGTGTAAACTATTGCCATTTTTGTTTTATTACAAAATGCAGTTTTACTCTTTTCATCCCTTGTAGCATTCAAGCACTGCTAATCTTGTACAGTCACTTCCTGTCTACTCCAGCAACCGCTGCATGTCATTTCTCAGAGCAAAATTTCTGAAGGCAACAACAATGCAATGAGATTGTAGTCTCCATTGGGAGAGGATTTTACAGGATGACAAATACTCTAATGAAAGCTGCAGAATTAAAAACATTGAAAATGAATTTTAAAATTACATTACATGTTAAAGATTGTATAAGTGTTTAGTGATTGGGTTTACTTATAATCAAAGTTAATCTCATAACAAATAACAAAACGTTATAGAAGATACTTTGCATTGCAGTTTGATAATATAATTATAGTTAAGGTAAATCTCAAATAAATGTGAACATTATGATGGATTAGACACTAGTGCTGACGTCCTGCCATTGCTCGATCCCTTTATATGTAAAGATTTTATGTTTTTTATAGATTTATACGTGTATATACATCTATATTATTTAATACTACACTATGAGCATTACTTCTTGCTCCTGGTGAGCTTCATTTATCACAGCATAATCCTGAGCACTGTTGCTGGATCTGCTTACTGGGTACATTTATTGCTTGATGACAGATATATAACCAATGGGTGCATGCTACTATAATGATAGCCATCATTTCTGGTGAGTGTCCACTTTACTGAAATGTGGTGGCTATCTTCTGAGCACTCAATTTAAAAGCACTTTCTAACTTCAGCTGGTGTTGACATTTATTTTGATTATTTCATTGGAGTCCCAAATGAACTTTCATTGTTTTACTGGACTGTTTTCAATAGTTTTTTTCTTTCTATCACAAAGAACTCTTTTCAATTAAGGTCTTCTTTTCACTATATTTTTAGTTTTAACAATATTTTTTGGTGCTACACATATTTCTCTTTATTATTTTTAAGTTGTGTATACTGCTTATTTGTGACAACTGCCACATTCACTACAGCGCAGAGACATTTTTGTGTTTTTTTATTATCATGAACTGAGCATAAACCACTGTGGAATATTAAAAAGGTACACAGTCATTCGGAAAAATACTTGATTTTGTCATAATATTGTAGATGAGGGTATTATAGTAATGCATAAGACTATGAACAAAGTACTGTTAGAGAATGAGTCTCAGTCGGTCCAGTTCACATTGCAATGCTTTTCTGATCTACCGTAGCTTCAAATTCCTCTTTTCATAACTTTTGTCACTATTTATGCTGATATTATGTTTGGGAACATAATTGTGTTTATAGCAATCATATTGGACTCTCATTTACACACGCCAATGTACATATTCTTGAGTAACCTCTCTGTCCTAGACATTTGCTATACCTCAACTACTCTACCCAAACTTCTGGCCATGCTGTACACTCAGCACAAGACAATACCTCTAATCAATTGTATTGTTCAGATGTATTTTTTCTTGACTTTTGCTTGTTGTGAAATGATTCTTCTTGCAGTGATGGGATATGATCGTTATGTGGCAATATGCCACCCATTACAGTATTCCTCAATGATGAATCCAAGGCAATGTGTTTATATGTTATGTTGTGTCTGGATTGCCTCATTGATGGAGCCAGTTGTGTTTACCATGTTTGTCGCCAACTTGTCCTTCTGTTCATTTAATAACATTGATCATTTTTATTGTGATGTTTCTCCTTTGCTAAAGCTTTCCTGCAGCGACACAACTCATGTTAACCTCACAACCTACATTCTTGGGGTACTCGTAGGTTTCAGCACCTTCATGCTCACCTTAGTATCCTATGTGTTTATCATTGGTAACATTCTAAAGATTCACTCTGTGCATGGGAGGTATAAAACATTTTCTACCTGTGCATCCCACTTGAGCTGTGTTGCCTTGTTTTATGTCACCATGCTGTCCTTGTACATGAGACCAACATCTATGTACTCTCCAATGCATGATAAGTTTTTTTCTCTACTTTACATCATATTGATTCCCATGCTCAATCCTGTTATTTACACCCTTAAGAATGAACAGATCAAGAACACATTTGAAAAATTCATTTCAATGACTAGAATGCTAATCTTACATTTGTAAATTTGAAGGCAACCTGATGATGTGAAGTATTGTTTAGGTTATTGCTTCAAACATTTTTGCAGTTATACCTTGCTCTGTTGTGCTGGTTTTTTAAAGTATTTTCTACTTTAATTGCAAATAAAATTACTGATGTAAACCATTTCATGTTACCAAAAGAGAAGGGTCCTTTCAGATATTCCCAGTGTAAGCAACAGTGGGAGCATCTTTCTGTAGTGGTTTAATAAACTTATTAGGTTGATTAAATGATAATCTTATTTTGCAGCTGAATAACCTTTTATTAGATCTATAAGCTGTATATCAAAGGCATAGGCAAAAAGGAACGAGTTATGGTCAGGCACCTCTGTTCACTGTTTAAATGTAAGAATTGTACCATCTAATTTAACAACATTTTTTAAATTAACAACATTTGTGTTACATGACTGACTTCCTTTAATTTGATTATTTGATAATTCTATGGAGATGGAAAATAAAAATAAATATTATGTACATTGATTTAAGTAAAATAAGTTGCATTTCTTAATAGACTCTTAAAAGCAGGGAACAAGCTTAGAAATTTCAAATTAAGCAGAGTATATACTAAAAGATGGATTTTCTTGCATCCATTTAAAGCGAACCAGGTTCTAGAAAAAAAATAATTAAAACCTGCTGAAGGCAAAATGAGCAGGCATCTAGAGGTGCTTTCACCTACACAAAACAGCCTCAAAAACCTGCAGGTATGGCTGATTGCTGGGCTGCTCTGATAGGCAAAGCTTTACCACTGCCCCATAGTGTTGAAGCTTGCCCATCTCTTTCTGCCCCTGCACATCCCTGTTGGTCAGTGAGGCAGCCTATATTTTTGATGAACCAATAGAACTGTGTGCAAGGGATGAACTTAGTGGTGAGCACCAGCACTACCTGGAAGTGTTGGAGCTTTGCCTGCCAGAATGGTTAAGCATTTGGCCATATCTGTAGCCCTTCTGAAACATCTACAGGAATGTCAAAAACAAAGAATACTTTAAAAAAAAAGGGTGCAAATCAAACATAATACAACATGAAACTATAGTCAATGTGAATGATTTACTATTACTTTCTTGAATTTGCTAGTGCTGCACTACTTTACAGATGCCCAAAGGGACGTGCCATGGCATTTATGAAGCTCTGAAAGACTTTTTGCTAATTCTAAGTTTCAGCTCAGCATAGAAACACGACATTCAAGACAGTAGTTCTGAGTATACCCGAGTCTTCCAAGGATTTGCCAGCTATTGATTTTATACATAGACTTGTTTATTTTGAAGCAAAAGATTGGTAGCTATCTATATAATGGAGAAGGTGGTATACATAAAAAAGTGGCTATTACATTAGTTTATAGCAAAAAAAACAAAAAACATAACATTATTAAACATTATTAATGGACCTGAATCAAAATGAGCAAACGGAAGATGGAATTGTGGCAAATTGCATGCTTGATAGCTAGGTAGCAATTTTACTTTAGATTTTTGCTCACCTAGGAAAATACAGCTGGATATTTTACATGGTTACATAGTTAGTCAGGTTGAAAAAAGACACAAGCCCATCTAGCTCAATCAACATTAAAAATTAGAAATCTCCATATAAAAATCCTGTACCCACAGTTGATCCAGAGGAAGCCAAAAAACAAAACAATAAAGCAAATTGCTCCAGTGGGGAAAAATTGATTCCTGATTACCCAGGAGGCAATCAGATATTCCCTGGATTAACCACCCCTGGTGTTATTACCTATAGATATTAGTATCCAGTAATATTTTGTGCATTTAAGAATGCATCCAGCTCTTTTTAAAACAATCTACTATGCTGGCCAGAACTAGTTCTTCAGAGAGTCTTGTCCACATTTCCAGTTTCCGTATGTGGAGGTTAAATCTCTTTTCCTACAAATGTAAAGGGTGCCCCCTTTTCCTCTGTAATGACCTGAACGTGAATAAATCAACACCAATTTGGCTATATCGACCACTTATATATGTATACATAGTGATTATATCCTCCCTTAATCGCCTCTGGGCTGATACTAATTTTAAAAAAAATCTACCTAAAATATACTGATACTTACCTTTGATCCTAGCCCTGATCCTAATCCCTAACCTTGAATTTGACCTAGTTCAAACCCTAATCTAGCTATTTTTTCTTTATTTTTTATTACTTTTTATTCTTTGTTCACACTTTTTTTTAAATTCTTTATTTTAAAGTTGAATTGAGGAATACACTACTGACATATCAACCTACATCTCCAAACAGACAAATCTTATATACAAAGTGTACAGAAGTCTTGCCATCAGGCAAAATTTAATAATCATGTTTGTGGTATATTAAAGCAAGCAGGTTAATAATCAGCAATGCGTTAAGTGTCTTCCTTCTGCTATCCTTAGTTTGCTTCAAGTTTTACTAAACTAGTTCTGGGTAGGATAAAACCAGTAATATTTATAGGGGGGATCAGGGTGAGGGGACCGAATTTGGTGGGGACTTCTGAAAGATATTATATAATAAAAGAGAGAAAAGTGTGTGTGTGTGTGTGGGGGGGCGGGGGGGGGGGGGCACCGATTTCACCTGCGCCTGGGTCAGGCACAGTCCCTACTATGTTTGCTGAAGGTTAGGATGCCAGGGTGTTCATTTACGGAAGAATTTCTCTTCCCAATTTCTCATGATCATGACTATATGTTCCCTACATTGGATTGCATAAATTCTTGCATACATGTGCTGCTTAGTATGTGGATCTATTACTTCCATAGCACAGGCATACATGACTTAGCTGTCCTCTAAAGGTGTTTGAGAAGGGGGTTTTTGTATTTTTTATACCATAGAGCAAATCTGGCAGTGTGGTGAGATCTGGGGGTATATCTAAAGCAACTGTTGGGGGAGGGGGGTCCTATACCAACATGTTAGTAGTATATATTCACTCTCTTGGTATTTATTAACTAAGAAGACTTTGTGAGCAAAAGGACAATACTGTACGTTCCTTTTGAGCCTGAGTAAACATTGCTTTGAGATCCTCCTCTGATTTATGCACGAAAGGTAGGTCTAGCTGGGGGGACTAGGTGATCTAAAAAGAGTAGAGTAGGGATAGTAAGTGATGGATTGGGGTTTGGTCTATGCATAGTGATTCAATTTGAGTCATGGTACATATGTTTTTAAAAGTATCTGGTAAAGGGGCGCGGCCTGCTATGGTGACGGATGGCAGCGTGATCTAGGAGCTCCTGCTATAACAGGGATTCAGCGGCACACAGCGACCCCCCCGGGAAACTTTTCTACCCGTTCTAATCAGTGATCTGACTCTGGGACAACCTGCAAAGATGCCTAGGATGTGAAAAGACCAAAGGAAGCTACAGCGCCTGATGGACCTCTTTATACAGAGGCAGACTGGAGGTAGGCAAGATGGCGGGGCATCAGCATCCATGCCAGCGGTCCGAGCTCAGCATAAACCAAAATCAGGGACACTGTTACAAAATGAAAGTTCCCCTGATAGCTCTCAGTCCTACCCTCCCTCCCCTACATCTGGCAGCCTAGCTAAGGCTAAATTCCGGCTGGATGGAGCCGGATGCAGCCCATCACCCAGCCCTATCATGCACTCTGGGGACGACACCAGGGAACTGCCTGATTCAAACAAATCCTTCCCTACCAAACACCAGCCTGTGATGGACACTGTCCTAAAAGATATGCTCCTTTCCCTCAGGGGCTCTTTACAAGCAGATATGATGAAATGCATGCACAGGTTTAACAATGACATTCAGGCTGTGAAGTCTAGAGTGGAACACAAAAACAAAAACTGGGAGAGTATGCACCTACCATCAATGACTTGGTGAACTACACAGAAGAGAGAGAGGGGGACACTGAGTGGGTAAAAGCTAAATTAGCAGATATCGAAGACAGGTCCAGAAGAAATGACATGAAAATTTGGGGGATCCCTGAGTCTATCCAGCAATCTGACTTGCACTCCTTCACGTCCTCCCTATTTAAATCTCTCATCCCTGACTTCACCGATATGGATATCACCATAGACAGAATCCACCGCCTACCCAAACCAGCATACCTATATGACCAAGTGCTGAGAGACGTGATACACGCCAAAGAACAACTTATAATGATAATGAGCAAAAGAGACCAAATACCTACACAATACAAAAATCTGCAATTTTATGCAAATCTGTCCCAACACACGCAGCAAAAGCGGAAAAATTTGAATACGATAACTTATGCCGTGTACACACGGGCGGACTTTTCGACCAGGCTGGTCCGACGGACTTTCCGACTGATTTTCGACAGGCTTTTGACTTTTGAACGAACGAACTTGCCTACACACAATCTAACCAAAGAACAACGGATTTGTACGTGATGACATACGACCGTACTAAAATAAGGAAGTTGATAGCCAGTAGCCAATAGCTGCCCCAGCGCAGGTTTTCAGCCATCAGACTAGTATACAGAGAAGCGGATTTTTTGACCGGACTAGAGTCCGTCGGAAAGATTTGAAACATGTTTCAAATCTAAAGTCCGTCAGATTTTTGACCGAAAAAGTCCGCTGCAGGTCCGATGGAGCCCACACACAGTCAGATTGTCTGCCGGATTCGGTCCGTTGGACCAGTCCGGTCGAAAAGTCCGCCCGTGTGTACGCGGCATAAGGCACATTTAGAAGCCACAAGATTGTGTACAGATGGGGATATCCCACTAAACTCACAATAGTGAAAGAGGGGCACTCATATAATGTTGAAACCCTGGAGAAAGGACTTTCTCTACTTGAGGAAAGGAAAATTCTCTCCGAACAGGCGGATGAACATACCACTGCAAGACCTGCAAAGCATGTGGACCCTGACTGTAAAAAAGTCACAAATAAAAACACGAAATCGCATACATGAACCCAGATGGAATGTAAACGGCTACCTTGAATCGCTGGGAGATCACCCAGGAGAGCCTATGGGCTTGAACTCACCCCTCACTTAAATTGAGCAGCACAGTGGTGCATACGGGTATCTTACCTATTACTGCTATGGGAGAAACCCTTACACGTGTTTCTAGTTTACCAGTTTTATGGTTACTCTAACCTTTTGTTTCTATGTTTCTGTGTTTTGTTTCTTCTTTTTTTTTTTTTTTTTAATTCCATTAACACAGTCAGCAACTTAAACGATCCTACTACGAATGTCCAGCTTCGCATTTCAGATCCCCCTGGAAGGACTTCTACCGAGCTGCAAACAAACTCCCACAGGAGCCTGCAATCTTTCACAAACAGTGAGTGCATTATGAACTTCTACCACTTGCAAAATACATGTTGCCCGCCATATTCACTTTGGCCACAAGAGGGAGCCCGCACCCTAAAAATGAAATCATATTATGCATATAATCTCAGCACACCACCCTTTCCAAGATGGGAATTAAATTTCTCTCCATAAACTCTATATGCCTAACCACCTAGTGAAGAGGAAATCTCTGTGGAAGGAAGCACTATCCTACAATTGCGATATACTGTGTGCACAGGAAACGCACTTCAGCAACCTATCTCCTCCTACTTGTTCACACAGACAATTCCCCCACCATTTCATCGCCAACGTGGAAACAAAGACGAAAGGAGTCTTGACGGCCACTAGGGACTCTGTGACGTTGTCCTTGCACAAGGAAATCAAAGACTCTCAAGGCCGCTTCCTAATTTTAATATACAATCTCAACTCAATCACTTATACAATAGTTAATGTCTACTCTCCTAATCAGCACCAACCACAATTTTCCCATAAACTAATGAGGAAAGTACGCTCCCATCAAAAAGGACTACTAGTGCTTTGTGGTGATTTCAACATGACCCCGGACCCCTCTATAGACTCTACTTCTGGGGTGAACCATACAGGCCCCTCTCTTCTAACACCTATTCATAAACAGGAGTTATTTGATGCATGGAGATGCCTACATGCAGGGGAGAGGGACTATACCCTTTTCTCCTTCCCCCACAGGGCATATTCACGGATTGACTTATTCCTAGTGGATCAGTGGATGCTGGCTAAGGTGACCTCTGCGTCTATAAATAACATCACCTGGTCAGACCACGCCTCCATTACGTTATCCATAGAGGACTCTGCGGCTAGCACCGCAACTCCAGTGTGAAGGGCTAACCCGCATCTTCTGCAACAAGCTGAATATAGATAACATCTAGAAAGGCACTTAAAAGAGTTTTTTTCAACTAATGAACTCTCAGTGAAGGACCTCTTTGTATTATGGAATGCTTATAAAGCGTATATAAGAGGGATACTCATACAACTGGGGCAAGGTCCAAGAGGCAGCAGCAACAGCGTATAAAGGAGCTTACAACTGAAATTTTTAAAGTAGAAACATGCAACAAACCAAATCCTTCTTCACAACTATCCCTCAAATTATCTCAATTAAGACACGATCTTAAAGTCCTCCTACTGGAGAATGTCGAAAAAGCATCCAGAAAACTGAAAATGTCATATTATGCCACTGGAAATAGAGCGGGTAAATTATTAGAGCAAGAATTAAAAGGACATAGATATAAAACTAGATACCGTACTTAATCCACCCTCACACCAACCATAAACGACACCATCCCCAAGACATAGCAGACGCATTTAGCCACTATTATAGTACTTTATACAATTTAAAAGATGACGCTGGGACCTAACAGCCAAATCCTGATCTGATAAATCAATTTCTACAGAAAGTATCCCTACCTAAGTTATCCCAAGATCAATTACAATCATTAAACCTGCCCTTTAACTCACTAGAGATCTACAAAGTAATAGAATCCCTACCAGCGAATAAATCTCCAGGACCAGACGGATTTAATGGAGAATACTTTAAGACCTTTAAACTACTGCTCACCCCTTTTCTGGAAGGTACCTTCAACGCTGCTGCTGCCTCTTCCTCCTTCCCAACTAAAATGCTGAAGGCGCTTATTGTGACAATACCAAAGACGGGGAAGGAACCAACTTCACCTCCAAATTTTAGACTCATTTCCCTCCTAAATATAGTCAAGTCAAGTCAAACTTTATAGTCATTCTACTACATGTAAGAACATACAGTAGAACTTAATGTCGTATCTCACAGGGCCACGGTGCTACATACAAACTTAAACATAATTATAGATAAATATACAAAGAATAAAATCACCAATAAAAAAACCTATACACATCTGGGAACTACGTAACTGTACATATACTATATGTTTCCAAAAGTCTTTGTATCCACTCAGACCAGACAGGTTTCACCAAAGGCAGACAGATCTCGGATGCTACACGCAGGTTAACCACTTAAGGACCGCCTCACGCCGATGTACGTCGGCAAGGCGGCACGGGCAGGCAAAATCATGTACATGTACGTGATTTGCCTCCCGCGGGTGGGGGGTCCGATCGGACCCCCCCCGGTGCCCGAGGCGGTCCCGTTTTGTTCCCCGGCGATCGGAGACGAGGGGGAGGCCATCCGTTCGTGGCCCCCCCCTCGCGATCGCCGCCGGCCAATGGGAACACTCCTTTGCTGCTGTATGCTAAACAGCAGCAAAGGAAGTGATGTCATCTCTCCTCGGCTCGGTAGTTTCCGTTCCGGCCCGAGGAGAGAAGACAGGTATGTGAGTGCACCAACACACACACACACAGTAGAACATGCCAGGCATACAAAACACCCCGATCCCCCCCCGATCGCCCCCCGATCCCCCCCCAATCACCCCCCCCCCTGTCACAAACTGACACCAGCAGTTTTTTTTTTTTTCTGATTACTGCTAGGTGTCAGTTTGTGACAGTTACTGTGTTAGCACAGTTACTGTTACCCCCCTGTAGGTCTAGGGTACCCCCCTAACCCCCCCTAATAAAGTTTTAACCCCTTGATGACCCCCCGTCACCAGTGTCGCTAAGCGATCATTTTTCTGATCGCTGTATTAGTGTCGCTGGTGACGCTAGTTAGTGAGGTAAATATTTAGGTTCGCCGTCAGCGTTTTATAGCGTCAGGGACCCCCATATACTATCTAATAAATGTTTTAACCCCTTGATTGCCCCCTAGTTAACCCTTTCACCACTGATCACCGTATAACCGTTACGGTTGACGCTGGTTAGTTTGTTTATTTTTTATAGTGTCAGGGCACCCGCCGTTTATTACCGAATAAAGGTTTAGCCCCCTAATCGCCCGGCGGTGATATGCGTCGCCCCAGGCAGCGTCAGATTAGCGCCAGTACCGCTAACACCCACGCACGCAGCATGCGCCTCCCTTAGTGGTATAGCATCTGATCGGATCAATATCTGATCCGATCAGATCTATACTAGCGTCCCCAGCAGTTTAGGGTTCCCAAAAACGCAGTGTTAGCGGGATCAGCCCAGATACCCGCTAGCACCTGCGTTTTGCGCTTCCGCCCAGCCCACCCAAGTGCAGTATCGATCGATCACTGTCACTTACAAAACACTAAACGCATAACTGCAGCGTTCGCAGAGTCAGGCCTGATCCCTGCGATTGCTAACAGTTTTTTTGGTAGCATTTTGGTGAACTGGCAAGCACCAGCCCCAGGCAGCGTCAGGTTAGCGCCAGTACCGCTAACACCCACGCACGCACCGTACACCTCCCTTAGTGGTATAGTATCTGAACGGATCAATATCTGATCCGATCAGATCTATACTAGCGTCACCAGCAGTTTAGGGTTCCCAAAAACGCAGTGTTAGCGGGATCAGCCCAGATACCTGCTAGCACCTGCGTTTTGCCCCTCCGCCCGGCCCAGCCCAGCCCACCCAAGTGCAGTATCGATCGATCACTGACACTTACAGAACACTAAACGCATAACTGCAGCGTTCGCAGAGTCAGGCCTGATCCCTGCGATCGCTAACAGTTTTTTTGGTAGCATTTTGGTCAACTGGCAAGCACCAGCCCCAGGCAGCGTCAGGTTAGCGCCAGTACCGCTAACACCCACGCACGCACCGTACACCTCCCTTAGTGGTATAGTATCTGATCGCATCAATATCTGATCCGATCAGATCTATACTGGCGTCCCCAGCAGTTTAGGGTTCCCAAAAACGCAGTGTTAGCGGGATCAGCCCAGATACCTGCTAGCACCTGCGTTTTGCCCCTCCGCCCGGCCCGGCCCGGCCCAGCCCACCCAAGTGCAGTATCGATCGATCACTAACAGTTTTTTTGGTAGCGTTTTGGGGAACTGGCAAGCACCAGCGGCGTAGTACACCCCGGTCGTAGTCAAACCAGCACTGCAGTAACACTTGGTGACGTGGCGAGTCCCATAAGTGCAGTTCAAGCTGGTGAGGTGGCAAGCACAAGTAGTGTCCCGCTGCCACCAAAAAGACAAACACAGTCCCGTCGTGCCCATAATGCCCTTCCTGCTGCATTCGCCAATCCTAATTGGGAACCCACCGCTTCTGCAGCGCCCGTACTTCCCCCATTCACATCCCCAACCAAATGCAGTCGGCTGCATGAGAGGCATTTTCTTTATGTCCTCTCGAGTACCCCTACCCAACGAACCCCCCCAAAAAAGATGTCGTGTCTGCAGCAAGCGCGGATATAGGCGTGACACCCGCTATTATTGTCCCTCCTGTCCTGACAATCCTGGTCTTTGCATTGGTGAATGTTTTGAACGCTACCATTCACTAGTTGAGTATTAGCGTAGGGTACAGCATTGCACATACTAGGCACACTTTCACAGGGTCTCCCAAGATGCCATCGCATTTTGAGAGACCCGAACCTGGAACCGGTTATAGTTATAAAAGTTAGTTACAAAAAAAGTGTAAAAAAAAAAAAATATATAAAATAAAAAAAAATAGTTGTCGTTTTATTGTTCTCTCTCTCTCTATTCTCTCTCTCTATTGTTCTGCTCTTTTTTACTGTATTCTGTTCTGCAATGTTTTATTGTTGTTATGTTTTATCATGTTTGCTTTTCAGGTATGTAATTATTTATACTTTACCGTTTACTGTGCTTTATTGTTAACCATTTTTTTGTCTTCAGGTACGCCATTCACGACTTTGAGTGGTTATATCATCTTGGTATCATTCTTTTCAGCCAGCGGTCGGCTTTCATGTAAAAGCAATCCTAGTGGCTAATTAGCCTCTAGACTGCTTTTACAAGCCGTGGGAGGGAATGCCCCCCCCCCCACCGTCTTCAGTGTTTTTCTCTGGCTCTCCTGTCTCAACAGGGAACCTGAGAATGCAGCCGGTGATTCAGCCAGCTGACCATAGAGCTGATCAGAGACCAGAGTGGCTCCAAACATCTCTATGGCCTAAGAAACCGGAAGCTACGAGCATTTCATGACTTAGATTTCGCCGGATGTAAATAGCGCCATTGGGAAATTGGGGAAGCATTTTATCACACCGATCTTGGTGTGGTCAGATGCTTTGAGGGCAGAGGAGAGATCTAGGGTCTAATAGACCCCAATTTTTTCAAAAAAGAGTACCTGTCACTACCTATTGCTATCATAGGGGATATTTACATTCCCCGAGATAACAATAAAAATGATTAAAAAAAAAAAATATGAAAGGAACAGTTTAAAAATAAGATTAAAAAAGCAAAAAAATAATAAAGAAAAAAAAAAAAAAAAAAAAAAAAAGCACCCCTGTCGCCCCCTGCTCTCGCGCTAAGGTGAACGCAAGCGGCGGTCTGTCGTCAAACGTAAACAGCAATTTCACCATGCATGTGAGGTATCACCGCGAAGGCCAGATCGAGGGCAGTAATTTTTCCAGTAGACCTCCTCTGTAAATCTAAAGTGGTAACCTATAAAGGCTTTTAAAGGCTTAAATTTATTTTGTTGCCACTGCACGTTTGTGCGCAATTTTAAAGCATGTCATGTTTGGTATCCATGTACTCGTGTACTCGGCCTAAGATCATCTTTTTTATTTCATCAAACATTTGGGCAATATAGTGTGTTTTAGTGCATTAAAATTTAAAAAAGTGTGTTTTTTCCCCAAAAAATGCGTTTGAAAAATCGCTGCGCAAATACTGTGTGAAAAAAAAAAATGAAACACCCACCATTTTAATCTGTAGGGCATTTGCTTTAAAAAAATATATAATGTTTGGGGGTTCAAAGTAATTTTTTTGCAAAAAAAAAATAACTTTTTCATGTAATTAATAAGTGTCAGAAAGGGCTTTGTCTTCAAGTGGTTAGAAGAGTGGGTGATGTGTGACATAAGCTTCTAAATGTTGTGCATAAAATTCCAGGACAGTTCAACCCCCCCCCCAAATGACCCCATTTTGGAAAGTAGACACCCCAAGCTATTTGCTGAGAGGCATGTCGAGTCCATGGAATATTTTATATTGCGACACAAGTTGCGGGAAAGAGACAATTTTTTTTTTTTTTTGCACAAAGTTGTCACTAAATGATATATTGCTCAAACATGCCATGGAAATATGTGAAATTACACCCCAAAATACATTCTGCTACTTCTCCTGAGTACGGGGATACCACATGTGTGAGACTTTTTGGGAGCCTAGCCGCGTACGGGACCCTGAAAACCAATCACCGCCTTCAGGCTTTCTAAGGGCGTGAATTTTTGATTTCACTCTTCACTGCCTATCACAGTTTCGGAGGCCATGGAATGCCCAGGTGGCACAAAACCCCCCCAAATGACCCCATTTTGGAAAGTAGACACCCCAAGCTATTTGCTGAGAGGTATAGTGAGTATTTTGCAGACCTCACTTTTTGTCACAAAGTTTTGAAAATTGAAAAAAGAAAAAAAAAATGTTTTTTCTTGTCTTTCTTCATTTTCAAAAACAAATGAGAGCTGCAAAATACTCACCATGCCTCTCAGCAAATAGCTTGGGGTGTCTACTTTCCAAAATGGGGTCATTTTGGGGGGTTTTGTGCCACCTGGGCATTCCATGGCCTCCGAAACTGTGATAGGCAGTGAAGAGTGAAATCAAAAATTTACACCCTTAGAAATCCTGAAGGCGGTGATTGGCTTTCGGGGCCCCGTACGCGGCTAGGCTCCCAAAAAGTCCCACACATGTGGTATCCCCATACTCAGGAGAAGCAGCTGAATGTATTTTGGGGTGCAATTCCACATAGGCCCATGGCCTGTGTGAGCAATATATCATTTAGTGACAACTTTTTGTAAATATTTTTTTTTTTTTTGTCATTTTTCAATCACTTGGGACAAAAAAATAAATATTCAATGGGTTCAACATGCCTCTCAGCAATTTCCTTGGGGTGTCTACTTTCCAAAATGGGGTCATTTGGGGGGGGGTTTGTACTGCCCTGCCATTTTAGCACCTCAAGAAATGACATAGGCAGTCATAAACTAAAAGCTGTGTAAATTACAGAAAATGTACCCTAGTTTGTAGACGCTATAACTTTTGCGCAAACCAATAAATATACGCTTATTGACATTTTTTTTACCAAAGACATGTGGCCGAATACATTTTGGCCTAAATGTATGACTAAAATTTAGTTTATTGGATTTTTTTTATAACAAAAAGTAGAAAATATCATTTTTTTTCAAAATTTTCGGTCTTTTTCCGTTTATAGCGCAAAAAATAAAAACCGCAGAGGTGATCAAATACCATCAAAAGAAAGCTCTATTTGTAAGAAGAAAAGGACGCAAATTTCGTTTGGGTACAGCATTGCATGACCGCGCAATTAGCAGTTAAAGCGACGCAGTGCCAAATTGGAAAAAGACCTCTGGTCCTTAGGCAGCATAATGGTCCGGGGCTCAAGTGGTTAACAAATATTATTCACCTAGCAGGGCTTCGTAAAAGACCTTCTTTGCTGTTGGCATTGGATGCAGAGAAGGTCTTTGATCGAATCAGCTGGCAATACCTTGCTCAAGTACTGACGGGGTTTGGATTCTCCGGCCCTATCATGTCAGCAATTCTGGCCCTCTATTCTGACCGTCTGCTCAAGCATATATCTCAGGAGTGTTATCCAAGCCCTTTAATATCTCCAATGGGATCGACAAGGATGCATCCTCTCCCCTCTGATTTTTAACTTGCTAATGGAGCCTTTAGCTACTTTAGCTACTTATATCCACACGCACCCAGATATTAAGGGATTCCCAACACAAATTTCTACTCACACCATAAGTCTTTTTGCGGACAACATCATCATCGCACTTACAGAGGTTGACACTTCCCTGGCTTCGGTACATTCCGCATTAGAAATGTTTAACCGGGTCTCATATTATAAGGTTAATGAGAGCAACCATATATATTAGGAATTGGTGTTGACCTACCTTTAAAAGAAAAACTCAGGGAACAATTTCCTTACACTTGGAAAGATGATGGGATAAAATATCTAGGAATAACTTTGACAGCTTCCACTGAACACTTAGTTAAGTCCAATTACATCCCATTCCTCAGTGTACTTAGTAAAAAACTCCAAGACTTGGCAAAGGTGGAATTATCTTGGTCTGGCCGGTTAGCAGCCTTCAAAATGGTGCTTCTACCACAGCTAATTTATTTGTTCAGAACCCTTCCAATACCGGTCCCAAGTTCCTTCTTTTTCAATGCCCAATCCCCCCCTAAATAAGTATCTGTGGCAAGGTAAAAGAGCAAGATGTGCATTTAAGGAACTGGTGGCTTCTAGGAAAGCGGGCGGAGTAGGACAAGTACTTTTAAAAAATTACCACACTGCCGCAATTCTCGCACAGGTAAAAGCCTGGTTCCCCCAGTCGCAGTCATCTGACGCCAAATGGCTGGGATTGGAGAAATCACAAATTCAGGGTCAGGACTTATTTAACCTGTAATTATCCATTATAAATATCCACAAATCACTAATTTGCTCCATACCAATCCACATACCACTACTCACTTACCGTGGATAATGATCCTATTTTTCACCAACCCCCTAACCAAAATTAAAGGTATCTCATTGTTCTACAATATGCTACACAGCAAAAAGGAATTTACAAAATCCATAACCAATAAAGCACGGGAACAGGATATTGGTATTTCCTATACAGCAAAGCAATGGCAAAAAGCATTACACACCATGTATGCAGCAACCAAGAGTGTCAACCTCTGGGAACTGACTCATAAAATATTACTGCGTTGGTATTTGACACCATACCGAATATCTAAGTTTATCTCTCAGGCTTCCTCACTATGCTGGATGAACTGTGGATGTAGTGGCACACCATATCACATCATGTGGACATGTCCAAGCCATGCATGCTTTCTGGTCCAAAATATTCAGACTGATTACACAACAAATAGGGATGCCGGATCCTCTTTCCGCTGGGATGGCTATTCAGTCCTTAGGTGTAGAGTCCATCCCGGCGGCATCAAGAGTCATGGTAACTCACATCCTCCTTAGTGCTAGATTGTCAATAATGAGACACGGGAAGGATTTGAGACTACCCCTGATTACTGAGGTAGTGGAAACAACAAACATCCACAATACATACGAAATGATGTTTGCATCAACACAAGGCAACTGCCAAACTATGAGCTCCAGGTGGAAACAATGGGTAGAATGGTATACACTGAGCAGCAGTGGTAATAGCAAGCAACAATTTACTGTCTGAACCCCACCCTAGGACCAAATGACTGTGTACTTATGTAATTCTCTTTTTTTCTCTAAAGTTTTAGCTCAACTAAGTTATCAGTAAGTCTATGTTCTTATGTTACATTATGTTCTAAGTTTCTATAAGTGAAGACATAAATCTTAAAACACACCTAAAACATCCAGCTGAAAAGTAATATGTTTTTTATATCCTATACAATCTGTAAACCATATTGGATAATGTCTACTTTACAAATACTATACACAAATGTTAATAGTATGTCTTGAAACTCAATAGAAACTATTGAATTGAAAAGTATCTGGTAAATATTGAAGGTAGGAGAGGGGTCTGGCATTTCATGAAATGCAGTTTAGTTGGATATGCAGACATGATATTGGTCCCATTCATTACACTGTCCTGAGTGGAAAAGTGGGCCAGTCTAAATATGCCTTTTTGAATCGGAGCTTCATATTAAGGGTCTTTGGCACTTTGGATGAACTGAGGAGAACCCAAAATTGAGGTCATAAGGCTTGGCTTTGGAGACAGTGCAGTCGGTTGAAAAAGAAGAGGCATTGAACTGTCTGTAATGGGTCAAATAAAGTGGTTGTAAACCCCTACAATCCACTTTTTGCTACAGGTAAGCCTATAATAAGGCTTACATGTAGCTATCCCGGATATCTCCTAAACCTGCACAGTTTAGGAGATATGCTCTGTATTTGAATGTGCCAACGTCATCGGGACATGCGCACTAAAACAATGGCACGTACAGGCACCGCAGCGGTAATGGGCCAATTAAAGTGGTTGTAAACCCTTACTAACCATTTTTTGCTACAGGTAAACCTATAATAAGGCTTACCTGTAGCTATCCCTGATATATCCTAAACCTGCACGGTTTAGGAGATATCCCCTATATTTGCATGTGCCAACATCATCGGCACATGCACACTAAAACAATGGCACGTACAGGCACCGCAGTGGGGGCTTCGATCTCAGGTGAGTATTATATAACGAGCTAGTATGTTATGCATACTAGCTCATTATGCCTTTGTCTTGCAGGTATTTTTTTTTGTTTTTTTCTATGTGGGTTTACAACCACTTTAAGAGATGGAACTTGATCTTGAGAATTATCAGGCCCTCTTTCATCCAGCAGCCTATTTGGATGAACAGCCTTGTGATATTTAACAGGGTCGGGAAACCCTATGCCATCTTTGTGTTTAGAGAGCATCAAGACGGGGGGCGTGGCTTGCGGCTGATGGAGTAAGCAGCGTGGTGTGAGAGCTTCTCCAAAACCCCGCACTATTATCCTGATACAGGCACCCTGTTGTACCCAGTTCGCTCCTAATACGGATCGGAGGGACCCCCACACAGTTGTCAGCAGAGCATGGAGGGCAAGATGGCTCCCGATCCCAGCGCTCTGTTAAAGAAGCAGCCATGAGGATGTTTGGTGGCGCCCTGGGGAAAGGCATTCCTTCCAGACCACCTTCCCCTTCTCTGAGCCCTGCAGAGCAAGATACCAACCCTGAAGCAAAGGAAAGTGCCTGGCCGGAGGACATTACAAACACATGGGACACAGTGAGTACACTAGGCCCTAATAATAGGGCCTCAGCTATACCAGACCAGGAGTCCCCTACCCCTGAACCAACTCTCAGAGATATCTTTGCAGCAGTCACCTCATGCAACATTTCTATTACTACCTTAACTACTGAAATTAAAGGGGTTAAACTGCAGCTGAATCTAGTCAGACAGGACATGCAGAAGCTGTGGGACCGCACCACTGTCCTGGAAGACAGAGTAAGCAATGTGGAGGATGATGTTGTACCACTGCAGAGGGAAGTACGCCATATGCAATCGATCGTCACAGGTCATTCAGCCCGTTTAGAGGATATGGAGAACAGGCAAAGAGGCAATAATGTCCGTGCAGTTGGCATACCTGAAAGGGCAGAGGGAAAGAATCCTGTGGCATTTATAGAGAGCTGGCTGATTAATACGTTTGGCAAAGACGCCCTTACTACCATGTTTGCTGTGGAGAGGGCTCACAGAGTCCCACCCAGGCCACCTAAACCCGGGGAACCACCCAGGCCTTCTTGTTCAAGATGCTGAACTACAAGGACTGGGATGCAATCTTATCTCAGGCCAGAACAAAAGGGAACCTCATGAAAATCGATAACGCCCGCATATCATTTTACCCGGATTTCTCTGCAGAGCTACAATGCAAGAGGGCTAAGTTTACCGAAGTGAAAAAGCGACTCCGAAAATATGATGTTGCATATGCTATGCTATACCCAGCCAAGCTTAGAATCACAGCAAACGGTGAAACACAATTCTTTAAAAATCCTGCAAATGCATCTCACTGGCTGGATAGAGTGGAAAATACCCTTAAGAAGGCTACAGCACCTATGGACTGATTGTGTTCTGTCTATTATTATTGTTCTTGTTACCCATGTCCCTCCCGGACGCAGAACTAAGGAAACCTTTACATTCCCTATTTCTTCCTGTAAGGTGGAGAGATAGATGTACTTTTGTTTGCACTATACCTCACCAATGACTTGGACTCGCAAGTTCCTTTGAATCAGTTGAACTGAGATGTTGGCCCCCCCTCCCCCCATAGCGGTGCTGCATGGACATGCTCACTATAGTTGAGCCCATTATCTGTCACCAGGATGAACACTCACAAGCCCTCTGTGTTGTGCTTACAAGAAACTCACCTACAGGCTAGCTCTATATCCACACTTAAGAGCCGTGGCTACCCTACTCATTTTCACTCCACCCACACAGCCTACTCCTGGAGGGTCAGCACACTTTTTTCACAAAATGTTTCTTTTCAGTTGCTGCGGTCCCTGATTGATGACCAGGGAAGGTACATTTTCTTGTTATGTAAATTAACAGGACTGATGTGTATTATTGCTAATCTATACGTCCCTCCACCCTTCTCCTTTGATAGCCTAAAATGTTTAGCACAATTTATAGCACTCCACCCTAACACCCCTGTTTGGGTGTTGGGTGACTACAATAATGTAATGGATAAACAAATGGACAAATTTAAATCTGGAGCTAGCGGTAGCGCCACGCCGGGGGGCCCTACCCCCTTTGCTAAATTCCTGGTAGAGATTGGCCTATGAGATGTGTGGAGGGACCTGAATCCCACGGTCCAATGTTATTCCTGCTACTCGGTATCGTATAAATGCTTATCATGAATTGATCTATGTTTGGGAAATGGCCTGGCGCACTCACTCACTAATTCAGTTGTGTATGCGCCACGTAACATTTCAGACCACTCTCTTTTATGTGTTAAGGTCAGTGTTGCACCCAGTCCCAGGTGCAGGCTTTGGAAGGTAAATCCTTTTTGGTTCACAATTTTCCCAGAGTCTGAAGCATCTCCCAAAGCCTTGAATGAGTTTCTGGGTTTTAACCGGGGCTCGGCAGGGTCTGCGGTGATTTGGGACGCTATGAAGGCCCACTTAAGGGGTTTAATTATTACACAGATTACCTCCATCAAAACTAAAACTAATGAATGGGAGAATTTGGTGATGAGTGAGGCTGCCAAGACTGAGGAAAGGTATATCTCTGCCCCTAGTTCCAATTCAGAACGCAAATGGCAGGAGGCACAGGCCCTGTACCGGCAGATTTCCATCACTGCTGCGGAAAACAAACATTTTTTTCTTCAGCAAAACCACTTTAAGGAAGGGGAAAACACAGGTCATCTACTTGCTGTTACAGCTAGGGGCACTACACACATTGATGCTATTCAGAACGCAGCAGGTGACACGGTCACTGATCAGACTCGTGTCCCTGATGTATTCTCAGATTTTTTTAAAGACCTGTACACGTCTAAGGTACACCCCACGAAAGAGGAGCTGGACCAATTTTTGGACCAGTGTTCTATCCCCCAGTTATCACAACAGGGCCTTGCTGCCCTCAACAAACCACTCATTTTAGAGGAACTTACTTTGGTGGTGGCACAAATGGCGAACAACAAATCTCCGGGAGCCGACTGTCTGCCCACAAAAACATATGGGAAATATGGCGATATTCTTTTACCCACCCTGCTAACAACCCTGAATGATGCCCTCCATGTAGGCGGTCTCCCTGCTTCCATGAATGAGGCCATCATAGTAGTCATCCCAAAGCCCGGTAAAGATCTATTACAACCCGACTCATATAGGTCTATCTCACTTCTTAATACAGATGTGAAATTACTAGCTAGAGTATTGGTCACTAGACTGTCGGCAGTTGTGGCAGACTTGGTCCATACTGACCAGTCTGGTTTTATCCCCACCCGATTTACTGAATATCCGTAGATTATTTCTGAATACACAGATTCTGGTAGACAACACCAATAATAGCGCCGTCTTTTCCCATGAAGCTGCCAAAGCTTTTGACAGCGTGGAGTGGAAATATTTGTGGGAGGTGTTGCTTCGTTTCGGACTGGGTGACAAATTTATTTCCTGGGTGCAGTTGTTGTACGCTGCCCCCACAGCAAGAGTGAGGATTAATGACACCCTTTCTGAGGCATTTCCTTTGTTCCGAGGGGTGCCCATTGTCGCCCCTGCTGTGTGCCCTTGCATTGGAGCCTCTTGCAGCTATGGTGAGGGCCTCCCATAACATCGTGGGCTTCCAGCGCGGAAATGAGGAAAAAATCTCATTGTACGCAGATGATACACTGCTGTACTTGGGAGATACTGGGGAATGTCTGAGGGCAGTTATGTCCCTCATCAATAAATTTGGACAGATCTCTGGCTTTGCCATTAACTGGCATAAATCATCTCTCTTACCATTAGACCCCCTATTAGCTCCTTTATCGGAGGATCTCTCACATATACAAGTTGTTAACTCCTTCAAATATCTGGGCATAGTGGTGACCAAAGATCCGGGAGACTACATTACACTGAACCTAAAACCGATTTTGCGGAAATTTCAGCAAAAACAAGCTAGTTAGAGTAGGCTACCACTATCAGTTACTGGGTGTGTAAATCTTATCAAGATGATCTGGGCACCACAATTATTGTACAATTTACACAATGCACATACACATACACATGCAATACACAATCTGGATACCACAATATTGGTTCCAACGGATTGATTCACAATTCAGGGCACTTATATGGAGAGGTGGAGTGGCATGTATTAAGCTTGTCACTCTACAACTCCCAAAGGATCAGGGTGGAATGGCTGTCCCGCATCCACAAATGTATTACTTTGCGGCACAGTTGCAGCACTTTACAGGGTGGGACCTGGAGACAGTCAAGGACCCCTCCAGGAGTCTTCTTGTTGGCATGGATGTAGCTTACACAGCCCTGTCTCATATGGAGATGGGGTTCCCTAACACCCCCCTTAATTGCCCCACAACCCAATTACTAATGAAAATATGGAAGGGAGTTAGGAGTACACTTGGAGTGACAGGATATATGTGTCAAACCCCCATCTGGTGCAACCGTCTCTACACGGACCTTGCCAAGGTTCCCAAACACCGCATTTGGGAGAGAGTGGGGATTAGATTCCTTTACCAAATTTTGAATGGCTCCATACAAAAGCCATACTCTCAATTGCTAGAGGAATTCCCTGTGCTCAGAGGCCACCACTTTCAATATGTTCAGCTACACTATGCTGTTAGATGCCAAGGCAAACACTCTAATCTGAAACTAGACGACTCAGCATTCCTGGATTCTATATTCATTGAACCTGAGAAGAAAGGGGCTATCTCGAGAATCTATACCCATTTATTATCACATATACAAGCCACCAACCTTTTACCATGCAGGGAGAAGTGGGAGAGAGATGTTGGCCCCATTGATAGAGAACGATGGGAGCAGATTTTGGAGGTGGGACCACTGATGTCAGTGTCCGCAGCACAGAGACTATCCCATCTGTTCATATTGCATCGGGTATATTGCCCACCAGTGTAGTTGCACAAATGGGACAGGAGGGACACACCTATCTGTCTGAAGTGTCAGGCCCAATCAGGAGATCTTATCCATATGCTGTGGAGACGTCTTAAACTGGTGAGGTACTGGAGTTCCATTGTAACGAAAATCAATAACACTTTCCAGGTGCAGCTGGAAATGGACCCATTGACATGCCTATTGGGGAACCTTAATGAGGAACTGTACACCCCTTTGGTGTGCATTACATTTACAAGACTCCTATATATAGCCAGAAAACTGATTGCCCGCCTTTGGCTTTTGGCACCTAAAATAACACAATGGATCCAGCAGGTTAATACCACTCTTATTCGAGAAAAAAACACGTATCATCATAGGAAATCACCAAAAAATTTTTACGATATATGGCAGAGTTGGCTGAACTCACTTGATGTGACACCACCACAACTGGCATTAGACAGACTGCTGATGGGATAGCAGTTTTGACACCGTAACTCCTGGGTCATAAAAGGCAGATCAGGTGGCCAGAAGAGGTCTACTAGTAACTTAATGTTATTGTCGATACACGCATTACCAGTGAGACGGGAGAGAGTTATTATATTTTATTTTTTTTATGATTTGTTTTTCGTTTTTCTTTTCACTGTTCTGTTTGTTGTTGCACCCCATCCGGTTACGAGTGCTGAGAGAGCGCTGGGTATCATACAATGATTTCTATGCTATGGAATTGATAAGATGGATATGCATTTTCAAATACCTTTAGATTGCTTAGAATGTACCAAATACTGCTATGCATTGATTGTATACCTGCGCAATTATACCTTGTAGTGCCTACGCTCTCATCAATAAAAACCTTTTTCTTGATTAAAAAAAAGAGAGCGTCTCAGCCTGGGTTTCACTCCTTCCCAGATAAAGATCAGGAAACAGGTGCGAAGATCCTTTAGAAAACCCACCGGTAGGTGAATTGGGAGGGTTTGAAGAATGTACATGAAGCATGGAAGGATATTTATCTTTATCACAATCTTGTGGCTGAACCAGCTAAAGGCCTCCCTTCCCCATTGTTTGAGATCAGCGTTAACAGTTTTTCCTAGAGGACTGAAGTTCAATTCAAAGACACGCCTCAAATTAGTGGTTCCCAAGTATTTGATATGGTAGGTGGACAACTTAAAGGGGAAGAAGTTGCTCATAATTTGCTCCCATAGCCTGGTGCGAACCACTATGGCATGAAATTAGAGAGGCATCCATAAACCTCTAATTCCATTAGAAGAACTGGAACTGAAGTAATGGGGGAGGAGACTAAGAATAAAAGGTTGTCAGTGTAAGCAGTTACTTTGTAAGACCCTTGTTTAGTGGTTAAACACCTAATGTCAGTACTCCCTAATTGTTCACAGAAATGGTTCAAGAGTAAGAATAAAGATAAGAGGAGACAGTGGGTATCCCTGTTGTGTGAAATTCCTGATAAAGAAGGGTTTAGAAATTGTTTTGTTAATTTTGACCATGGCAGAGGGGCTACAGTACAATGCACTGATCCATCTGCACATGTTTTTAGGCAGGCTGATGTGGGTAAGGGTGGCAGGAGTAATCCACATTACAGGTAAGTCTGTCATAACGTGCTAGTTATGTGCTGCATACCAGCACATTATAACTTTAACCTGCAGGAGGGCCTTTTTTTGTTTGTTACAGTACAGTGTACTACTTCTTTAAGAAAATCAGGTGGTAGCAGGGAGCCTCAAATAATGTATTTGAAAGATTCTACAAATTTATTTGTGAGAGTGACTTGGAATGTTTTATAGTAAAGGATCGTGTACCTATCTGGGCCAGGGGCTTTACCTGTTGGCATGGTTTTGACAGCTGAATTGAACTCTATGGTAAGAGGTTGTTCTAGCCAGTGAAGGGACAAGGTCATCCGGTACTAAACTGTGGGCCAAATGTCAAACTACGATAACAACCACCCCCCAGCCCCTGAGATGGGGCTAATAGTGGTGTAAGGTTTGTAATGTATATGGCATATGCCAAAATAGTACCAATAGTTGTGTTACACTGCAATGAACTGAATAGTTTAAAACTGGTGCATAAATATGAGGCTAACGGTGGTGGTCAGCGGGGTGTCACTGAAGGAAAAACATCCCCGCTTCTGTGGTATCATTGAAAAGGAAAAATGTTCCTGTGTTGACAGTGTCACTAGAAGGTAAAAGTACTGGTGTGTCGCTGGTGTAAGCCTGAGAAGGACTGATTGGCAACTACACTATGTCAGTGGAATGAAGGAGGGTAGCTGTAAGGTGGGCTCTGTGGAGTGCATGGAACTAAAGGGCTCTAGGGGGCTCTGAGGGAGGAGGGGAGACTGAAAAGATTTGTTCAGATATTTAGCTCTCATTGCTGATGTTTGATAGGCAGTGAGGGGGCAAAATGTTGAAAAGAGAGAATAGGCAGAGGGGTCGAGGTACTAGAAATATATGGTATAAATTATATAGGGTCTAGGATTAAAAGTACCATTTGATTTTTTTTCAGATGACACCAAGCTATGCAGTGGAATAAAATCTTTACAGGATATCTCCAATTTACAAGCTGACCTCAATGCACTGTTTCATTGGGCAACTACAGTATGTGGCAAATGAGGTTCAATGTTGATAAATGTAAAGTTATGCACTGGGGCTAAGAATATGCATGCATCATACATACTAGGGGGAGTACAACTGGGGGAATCAATGGAGGAGAAGGACCTGGGTGTTCTGGTAGATTATTAGCTTAAGAATAGCATGCAATGCCAAGCTGCGGTTTCAAAAGTGAGCAAAGTCCTTTCTTGTATTAACCACTTGCCTACTGGACACTTAAACCCCCTTCCTGCCCAGGCCAATTTTCATCTTTCAGCGCTGTCGCACTTTGAATGACAATTGCGCGGTCATGCAACACTGTACCCAAATTAAATTTTTATCATTTTTTTCACACAAATAAAGCTTTCTTTTGGTGGTATTTAATCACTGCTGGGTTTTTTATTTTTTGCTAAAAAAATGAAAAAAGACTGAAAATTATAAAAAAAAAACAAAAAAACTGTTTCATAGTTTGTTATAACATTTTGAAAACAGGTAATTTTTCTCCTTCATTAATGTGCGCTGATGCGGCTGCACTGATGGGCACTGATAGGCTGCACTGATGGACACTAATAGGTTGCACTGATAGACACTGATAAGGCAGCACTGATGAGCACTGTCCCAGAATATTGCACAGCCATTCACGACGTGCAGCGCGACTCGTGCATACGCAGTGCGCACCCGGCTGTGTAGCTGCAAGCTGTCACAGTCGAGTGCTCACAGTAGTAATGCCGACACCGTGGACAGGCAGGGGAGAGGGGCATCGCTGGACCGTGGGACAGGTGAGTGTATGTTTATTAAAATGACTTTTAATAAACACAGAACCGGGTGGAACTCTGCTTTAAGGGGGGATATGATCAACATGTATAAATCCATAGTTGGTCCATATAGTGAACTTGGTGATGAGTTATTCACTTTAAGGTCATCATAGAGGACAAGTGGGCACTCTTTACATCTGGAGGAAAAGAGCTTTAATCTCCAAATACAGAAAGGTTTCTTCACAGTAAGAGCTGTGAAAATGTGGTATAGACTCCCTCAAGAGCTGGTCCTGTCAAGCTAAGTAGATTGCTTTTAAAAAGGCCTGAATTATTTCCTTCATGTGCATAATACAACTGTCTGATTGCCTCTCGGGGGATCAGGAAGAAATTTTCCCCCCACTGGAGCAAATCGGATCATGCTTTGCTGGGTTTTTTGTCTTTCTCAGCCTATTCACCATTCAAAAGGAGAAAAAAACACAGGGACGGGCTGTACAGTGACTAATCACTGTGATAGCAAATCAGAGGCGATCACAGCAATCTAGTGATCAGGAGTCAGGCCTCCCAGTTCCCGATCATTAGTACGGGACCCTGGGCTCTTGGTGAGAGCTTGGTCACTATGCTGGGTGCACGCTGTGCAGCGTTCTTCCAGCACAAACACAGATACCCATATATGCAGCCCCACAGGATTAAGGCCCATGTCCATAAGGCCACATATATGCATATAAACTAAAATTGTGCGCTAGCATAAATATAACATGTAATGAGGTTTTACGATTGGAAAGCTCCTTGGGGTAATACCCGGAGCTACAATATGTTTAAATCCCAATGCAGAGAAATAACAAAACAACAAATTAAGATTGGAAATTATATCATATCTCCATAAAAAATTAGTAGAAAAAGAAGTGAAAGTTCTGAAAATGCGATTGGACGCCCAATCGTTTAAAAGACACCACATTCAGTCCATGAAAAACAAATTAGCAAAAACAAAATAGCAAAAACAAAATATGTGAGGTAGAAAAGCCGTTCCTTTGGTGTGTCACATCAGGGTGGAAAGGTGAAAGGTGCAGAAACACTTCCAAGCCACCAATAGTTGTGGGAGAGGAGTAATGGATGTGCCCTTACCCCACTTGTTGGACCTCCTTTGTGGCGAGGTCATACGAGCTTGCAGATATAACCCTCTGCAGGGACAGATAAGATATAGATGTCCGGGTCTTGTTTACGAGCACCACCAACTCAAAGCTGATCTTACTGCTGCAGCGTCAGGAGGGAGACTCGTGATTCGGAAGATCCATGAGTAAGAAAAAAGGGGAAAACTCCAATGGTGTAGTAATAATAGTAGGGGATTTATTACAGATAGCTGCACAGACACTATGTCACCTTTGGGAACAACCGTGCATTTAGTGGGGCATCAATCCCAATGCCTGGCATTGTACACCCCTAAATGAAAATGTTCAAATTGGGCCCAAAGTTTCAATATTGTGTGTGGCCACCATTATTTTCCAGCATTGCCTTAACCCTCTTTAGCATGGATTTCACTGGAGCTTCACAGGTTCTCACTGGAGTCTTCTTTCACTCCACTATGACAACATCCCGGTGCTGGTGGATGTTAGAAACCTTGTGCTCCTCCACCTTCCGTTTGAGGATTCCCCACAGATGCTCAATAGGGTTTAGGTCTGGAGACATGCTTGGCCAGTCCATCACCTTTACCCTCAGCTTCTTTAGCAAGGCAGTGGTCGCGTTGGAGGTGCGTTTGGGGTCGTTATGTTGGAATACTGCCCTGTGCCCCAGTCTTCGAAAGGAGGAGGTCATGCTCTCCTTCAGTATGTCACAGTACATGTTGGCATTCATGGTTCCCTCAATAAACTGTAGCTCCCCAGTGCTAGATCTAATAATACTCTAGATCTAAGATCTAATACTCACTTTTGTGAGATACTGTATTATTTGCTGAATATCCTTTAAAAATTAAAGAGAAAGGCAATATATAGAAAAACCAAGGACAGAATAAAAAAAAAAAACCAAAGTGTAATTTCTTCAGTTTTGTCACATGAAAAGTTATGATAAAATATTTACTAAATTGTGAGGGGGTGTACTCACTTTTGTGAGATACTGTCTATAAATGGCAAGTATGTTAGAAGTGGGGCTCATTCAAGAGAAAGATAATGCTTAATATATTATTTAGGGGGGCGTGGCCTGACCTGGCATGGAGACAGACGTGTAATCCCGGAGCTCCGTCTGCCACAGGAGATAACTACCTGAAAACTGAGGTAACTTCACCCCGAACCAACCTTAAACAATGGGGACGGCATCACGGACCTCCTCTGCCTCCCGATCTCGATCCCCCAGAGATTTAACAGGGTCACAAGGCCAGCACATACCGGAGGTGTTCAGGGCCGGCAGAGGCAACATGACGCCTTCCCGCCACGGACCCACTCACTCTCACTAGCAGCCACCACAGCGGGACAATCCAACACCACTGACTCCTCTGCCCACCCATTCAAATGGGGGGGATGCTGGGATTGAACTCAGACCTCACCCTCCTTTCAACATACAAGACTTACGCTCAATAGCAGATGATATTAAAGATACATTCTCTGCCGCCATTTCTGAACTCTGGATCTGCGTGCCCTAAATGATCGAGTGCAAGTAGTAGAGAGAGTGACAGAACGCCATGCCACAGCCCTGCACTCGATCACTGAAACCATAGACTCCCACACACTGCAGATGCGAGACATGTAGCGCCACCTTGAAGACCTCAACAACAGGGGTCGGAGGCACAACATAAGAATTAGAGGAATGCCGGAGTCAATTGAGGGAGATCAAATCTTGTAGGCTGTTGTGAGCCTCTTCAATAGCCTACTTCACCAACCCCCTCAAACTCCCATCGCCATGGAAAGAATCCACCGCGCATTGCGCCCCAAAGGCAGGGAGAGTGACCCCTCACGGGATATAATATGCTGCATTGTGGACTTTAAGTTAAAAGAAGAGATCATTAAACAAGCCAAGGGCAGACAGCAAATCCTCCACGAAGGATTTCCTATTCAAATCTACCAGGATCTCTCTGGCATTACCCTGCAGCATACACGTGACTTGAAGCCCCTACTAGATGTCCTTCGAGAGAAAAATATTATCTACAAATGGAAGTTCCCATTTTGCCTAGCGGCATCCGCCCATGGCCGTTCAGCTGTCCTCAAGGTACCCGGAAGACCTGCCTCACTTCTGTGCCACGCTTGGTCTCCCTCTGGTCCCGGTACTCAACTGGTATGCGGTGTTCCGCGCCTCAACATCAAAAGGCGACATGCTCAGGGACGAACCCATGGATGCCCAAAACTCCAGATATCGTAGGAGACGCTCTCCTTCTACCCTCAGGAATCACACCATCTACCGTGCTGGACCCCGAGATGCAAGCCCCTCTACCTCGCCGCGGTCCAGGAGAGCTCGCAGAGACCGCTAAACTCCACTAGAATTGTCCCTGCTATTCACCCGTGCTTTCTCAGCTAGACCCCCTTTTGGTCTTTTCCTTTTTTTGGACTTGTTATGTGTTCAGATTTTATCACTTTTTTTTACATTGTTCTGGACTTAGTTTGCCCAGGGTCCGGGAATCTTCTGAAGAGCCTCTCTGACATGTTCCCTGCACCCTTACGGGCCACCTTTAAAATGCCTGAAGTACATCAATTCATTCATACGACACAGCCTATTACCTCATCGTTACGCATTACCACTCCCCACTATAGGAGCCAGCGCAACTCGTTAACAGTTGGAATCTACAGAACTACACTACCTAGGACTGCATTTACCAGACTGCACCGCGGCCAGTAACTCCGCCTCATGCGATCAGCAAAGCCTCACAAGCACCGCCAGACTACTAGGACACTCCTGAGACATCCATCAATCAAGCCTCTACAAGGGCCCCCTTGCCTCAGTGACACACCAACGTCGCATTGCTCCTCTCCGCACGTTCCACCCGCTTTTCCCGAGTCGCCAAGGGCAGCCCACCGTTAACTAAAGACTCACCCACAATACACAGGACTATGCTCAACGAGTGTCACATACCCGTTGCCTCTCAACGGTCTGCGACTGACTTCACTCTTCGGCTGTTCGTGTCCCACCTTCTATTTCAAATGGACTATACTGGTAATGTTACTTTGATATATCGGCCGCCACACCATATCTCTTTTACTCATGGTAATGTTTGTCTTAGAACAGAACACTCACTGTTGATTATAGGACTGCTCACTATCCTCTAATTGTCACTACATTCCTAAAAAGTGGATGTAACACCCTGAGGTATGACGCCAGATATGCCTGTTTATCGTGCCCTGGACCATGCTCCCTGCCTACACCGTCACCCCCCGCCTGGCCAAGTGGCACTTGCTGACCTAGGGGAGACGGTATAGACAGTAGTCTGCCCTCTCCTACAGGTCAAGGCGGGTGGTCGGTCCCACGACATATCTCTTAATGACACCCACCCCCATTATTTTGCTATGTGCTTGCTCACCCACCTCTGTCCTAGGATCATTGAATCTTACTACGTCTTCACCAAAGACATCAACACATGACCCTGATGGGCAATCATAGGCTGAATACCTCCATCACTACTACACACTATCCTGTGGCGACTGATCGTCTTCTCTCGCCTGACCCCTAATCCTACTCCCCCTCCACTGTTCTGGTTTTGGTCGACCCCCACACAGATTTGCGTCGGGGTGCTGTATCCCCTTCCAGAGACTCACACTCCGTACACGTTCTGTACCAAACCGATCCCTAGTATTTGAGGTTGTTGGACACATAGATCCACACCTCTTCGGTTTCCTCCCTGCAACCCACGCACTTAATTTGCACATACTTCTAGCGCTACTGACCACACTCCTCGCCCCCCACCCCTCACCTACCTCCCTACCCTCCACCAATGGCGGCCACACCAGACACCGGCTCTCCCCCAGGTACCTCAAAGTCACAACCACACACACTCAAACTAAACTATACTCTCTCAATGTTAGGGGTCTCAACACTCCGGAAAAACTGTCTAAACTCCTCTACTCCTTAAAACAATCTAAAGCTCAAATAGCACTCATACAGGAAACTCATTTCCGGACAGACTCCATCCCCAAGCTACAGAACAACTACTTCCCTACGGCCTATCACTCCTCCAATTCCGAGGCAAAATCTAAGGGTGTAACCATCCTCATCTCTAAACACTGCCCCTTTCAGGTAACTGACATACAAAAGAACCCACTAGGCAGATTCCTTTTTATCAAAGGCACCCTACATCAGATGCACCTTACCATCGCAAACATTTACGCCCCCAACTCTGGCCAGGTCACCTTTTTTCGCAACACTTTCCAGTTACTCTCCAGCTTCCAATCCGGAACCCTTATTGTTGGAGGTGATTTTAATGTTTCACTAACCCCTTCCATCAACACGTCAAACGGATCATCTTCCCTAACATACCGGGCCTTACGGGCGATTAAATTGCAACTTAACAACTTATTACTCCACGACACATGGCGTACGTTACACCCCAAAGAAAAAGATTTTACTTTCTTCTCCCCGTCACACAATAAGTATTCCAGATTAGATCACTTTTTCCTCTCCCAGAACGATCTGACACATCTCACCACAGCAACCATTGACCCTTCCATACTATCTGACCACAGCCCCATCTCCATGACCTTACAACTACCCATGTCCCACACAAAGACGCGTATCTGGCGCCTCGACAGTTCCCTGCTGACCGAAGAGACTAACGTTTGCAGATTAACCACGTACCTTTCAGACTATTTTACGAATAACTCTACACACGACGTCGCATCCACGGTCACGTGGGCCGCACACAAATGTGTCATTCGTGGCGATCTGTTGTCCATAGCAGCACAACCTAACAAACTCAAGAATGCTCAAATTGCGGAACTGACAGCGCGTATTCGCACGCTTGAACAGACACACAAAGCTTCCCTCGCTACTTCATCGCTGAACGAACTGACTCTGGCCTCTCTGGAGCTCCTAGATACACTTAATAACACACTAAAATGCAAGTTTGCGCTGACACAAAAACTATACTACGAATTTGGCAACAAAGCCGGTAAGCTCCTGACGAGGGCTTTCCAAACCAAAAAAGCCTCACACACCATCCATAAAATCAATAATCCCGCCGGAGACGCTGTGGTTACCAATGAGGGCATCTCGTCACAATTCATCCAATATTTCTCCAAACTTTACAACCTTCCATCAGCCCAAGTTACTGACCCTACAGTAGACCGCCTGACGACCATCACAGACTTCTTAGCACAATATGGCCCAACCCCTCTATCTCTAGATGACGCACAAATGCTGGATCTTCCCCTCTCTGTGGAAGAACTCCTCACTGCTTTAAAACAAATGAAGATGGGCAAAAGCCTTGGCCCAGATGGTCCATCGGTCAGCTACTACAAATTCTTCCCAAATATTCTCATTCCACATCTGGCCAAAGCCCTCATCAACCTTACACCAGACTCAGCTGCAAATAAAGACATGCTCAAAGCCCATATCACGCTTATTCCCAAGCAGGGCAAGGACCCCACACTGGTAACCAATTACCGCCCCATTTCACTTCTAAACGTGGACCTAAAACTCTATGCGAAAGCATTAGCCAATCATATTCTACCCTTCATCCCCACTCTGATCTCGCTTGACCAGGTCGGTTTTGTTCCTGGCCGCAAAGCCAGAGACAATACCACCAAAGCCCTGAACATCTCACCAAAACATCTACACAGGGCCTCTTCCTCTCCCTGGATGCAGAGAAGGCTTCGACAGGGTGGCCTGGGACTATATGATGGCCACGTTGCAGGCCATAGGCCTACCACCCCGCATGCTACAAATGATTTTAGCTTTATACTCCTCCCTGACGGCCAGACTCAGGATCAACGGCGGGCTGTCGGACGCCTTCTCTGTATCCAATGGAACCCGTCAGGGCTGCCCCCTGTCGCCACTGATATTTATATTGACCATGGAACCCATGCTCCGTAGATTGAGAGAAAACCCTGCCATCAGAGGCATAGACATCCATCGTAGTCAGTATAAAATGGCAGCTTACGCTGATGACATTTTGCTTTTTCTGACAGATCCCATCACAACCATCCCCAACCTGTTGGTTGACTTTACACTTTTCAAAACCCTCTCCAACCTCCAAATCAATTTTGAAAAATCAAAGGCCCTCAATATCACCCTGACCAACGAAACTGTAAAATTATGTGAAAATAACTTCCCGTTTGGATGGGAAAAATCCAAAATTTCTTATCTAGGAATCAAAATCACAACCAATCTACGTGACCTATATGCCAAAAACTTTTTGCCACTGATCCTGTCCATCCAAAACAACTTCATGAAATGGCATCTGGGTTCTTTCTCTTGGCTGGGCAGGATCGCCATACTAAAAATGAATATTTTGCCCAGAATCCTCTAGATTCTCCAAGCAATACCGATTAAAATACCGGCTTCCTTCTTCTCGTCCTATAAACGTATTTGTAGGACCTTCATTTGGGCCTCCAAAAACCCACAACTTAGTTGGGACAGGCTGGCCCTACCCAAACGGTTAGGGGGCCTGGGTCTCCCAGACCTTCGAAAATACCATTGGGCCTGTCACCTGACCAGACTGGTGGATTGGCACGTACACCGCCTTTCCAAAGACTGGATAACTCTGGAGGACTCATTTTCGAGTCTCCCTATTAGCTAACTCGCCTTGGATTAACCACAGAAATGTACCTAAAGACTTGGCATCACACCCCTTCATTGGTGCCACACTAGCAATTTTCAAACCTGCGTGCAAATCGCTCTCTACCACACCTTTGCCTGGCCCTATGACCCCGTTCAACAACAACCTGGACTTCCCCCCGGGCCTGGCATTGACAGACCCAACCCTAGAACCACATACCACACCAGCCAGGGCCCATAATTTCTTTCGAAACGGGATATTCCTACCTTACCCCGCGCTCTCTGCAACATTACCTAATCACAATATACCCTTTTACAAATATCTACAACTGAGACATTTCTTCCACACGTCCCAACACACCTCTATTTGGCATAGAGAGCATACCCCATTTGAACTCCTCTGCTCCAGTACGGAACCCCAGGGTCACGTAATCTCCGTAACGTACTCCCTCCTGTTTTCATAACACAAGGTCAAAGAAGACAAACTGGTGCAACAATGGGAATCTGACCTATCCTTAGACCTCACCCCCTCCGACTGGGATCGCATATTCACCCTCATGCACAAAGGCATCAACGTAGCAACTCAGGAAAATAGGTACAAATTGTTCTCTAAATGGTATAGGACACCCAATAAGGTCCACCACTATCATCCCACTATCCCCCCAACTTGCTGGAGGTGTAACACAACCCGTGGCACCCTACTCCACATTTGGTGGGACTGCCACCTTATACAGCCATTCTGGTCAGAAATTCACCAGCTGATCTCCCACATCACCACATACTCACCGGCCTTCTCTCCGGCACGCTATTTACTACACCACACCCCCGAATCTCTCTGTTCCTACAAAAAATCCCTAACTCTACACCTCATTAATGCGGCCAACCTGTGTATTCCTGCTTTGTGGAGGAATCCTGCCCCCCCCACAGTGAACGACTGGATCAGTCGGGTAGACAGGATAGCAGACATGGAAAAACTCATATGCCAAGCCAATGACAACCCTACCAAATTTCATACCACGTGGGCATGCTGGTCACATTATATACAATCCCAAACACAGACCGCACCACCTACAATACTGACACACCCTCCCTGACAGTAGTCAGCTGTCTTTCGCTCTGAGTCTTCCCACTTTGCATTCCCGCCATCCCCTGCCCCCTCTCCCTCCTCAACCTTCCTCAACCGTTTTGACCTGATAGTTACCCTAACTTCAAGCGCTATTCATACCTACCCCCCACAACTCACTCTTATTATCCTCACCTTGCAGATAATAGTATACGTCCTCTAAGTTATTCTAACTATCACCATCATTATCACCCTACCAATTTAACTTCCTATTGGTAATCTAGACTAAATCTCTCCACACCGTCAACTTTAGATTGTCTTACCTACCCTTCCTGCTTCCTGGCCCATTCACAACGAAGGTCCCTTTAGAGGTGAATGGAACTGGGATTGAACCCTGTCGGTGTGGATGTAATCCTCATGCTCTACCCAAGTTTAGCACTTACTGTCACACCAGGTGATATCTACGTTATTAATTGATAGGTTCAACGTTTTTGTTACTAGTTTCAATGAGTTATATAGACACTCCCTAACATCTAGTAAATACTAATATACATGTCTCTCTTTACGCATTTCCTCCCCTCTCACTAGGAGATTTACACTCCATACGTGTTTTACTAGCTTGTAACACTGCAATATGTATACCGATTACATGCTTGTATCCTTGACTATTGAGATGTATGTCATGTATTGCTTGTTAACCTGCAAAATCCAATAAAAACTTTTTGAAGAATAAAAAAAAATATATATATATATATTATTTAGGGGTAGATATAATTATCCTTTATAAAGATTTGCAAAGCTTTGCAAAGCTGGCATCTTAAACAGCTTATATCCTTTAATAAGAGAAAATTTTCTCCATCTTTAGTCATTGGCAGGTCTGCACTGGATAAATTCCAGATTGCCAAAATAAGAATCCTCATGACTATGCCAGGGCGATGCTGGCATTTATGTTTTTACACAGCAGCATTGTTAATTGAAACACCGGTTTACCTTTTTAGGGATGAACACTAAAGCAGGCCATACTGTAGAGCATGCACTTTTCTTTCCTGCAACCATGGGTTGCAGGTAAGAAAATCACTCAACTCCCCCATCAACACAATCAGTGTTGATGCAGAAATCCCTTCTGCTATTGTGTTCTCCCGGTGGGGGGTTGCAGGGAGCCATCCCTCTGGGGAGAACACAGTGATTACTGCTAGTGGCTATAACCGCTGGCAATAATTGAATGCTAAATATCTGAAATGCTGGTTGTACCCAAATTGACCGATGGATCGATTTGGGTACAATCAACCTGGCCATAGATGAATCAAATCTTGGCTGGTCCCTGCTGAACCAGCCAATATTCGATCCATCTATGGCCGACTTTACTCCCCCTTTTCCATCCTTTGTAAGCTAATTTGCACTAACCCCTCCACTCCAACTGTTTGCTTACCATCTTAACACAGTGGTTGCCTACTTTTATGTGTTTATCTCCTCTCTACAAAAATTCTGTAACCCCCTAATTGTCCAAAATTCGGAGCTGGTAGTTGGGCAACTTTAAAGAATTGTAATTTGTATGTAATTGTGTGTATAATTCATACTGTTTAGAGGAAAGTTTCTTGTTAAATTGTTGCAAAGAATTATTCTGAAGAATTAGTACTTTGTGTTTCTGCTTCTTTCCTACACAAAAGACAGTGCTATTTATTTTTTTGTATCTGCAACTACTCCTATATTTTATAAGCTAGCGTCAGCTGATAATATTAACATATACATGAAATTTGTCACAATGTATGTTTTAAAAATGTTCTTGTTTGGCAAATGTTGCAGCTCTGTATCTTGGGAGATAGATTTATCTAAATAGCTTTTATCTTTTTAGATATATTCCCTGAGGTAAATGGCTCATATATGCTTATATTTAGTGCCAGAAGCTTATAAAGCCTTCCAGTCAGCATTTGCTGTGTGTGCTTTGGTATCTTGTGTAAAATTGCATACATTATTTTCTTTAAAAGAGCATCTGTATCTTTAAGTGGACTAGTATTTTTTTTTTTTAAAAAAAGGGAAACTAAGGTATGTGCTGAATTTACTAGAAGTCTATTTGTTTTATTTCACTGCACAGTGTAATAAAGAAGAACTTCACCAGCTAAATGTATTACTGAAGCTATTAGAAGATACACTGGATTAAATTAAGCAACTACTACTTCTTCGAAGCATATTTATACTTTTGCAGTCAAATTGAAAAAGAAAAAAAAAAAAAAACACACTGGAATGATTTACTAAAGCTGGAGGGTGCAAAATCTCATGCAGTTCTGCATAGAAACCAATCAGCTTCTGTTTTTTTTTTGTCAAAGCTTATATGAATACGCTGAAGTTAGAAGCTGATTGGCTATTATGCACAACTGTACCCGATTTTGCACTCCCCAGTTTTAGTAAATCAACCCCTATATGTCTGTTATGTGTTCCTATTTACGCAGCATATAAAAATTTAACCATATATATATATATATATATATATATATATATATATATATATATATATATATATATATATATATATATATATATATATACAGTTGTGTGAAAAAGTATTTGCCCCCTTTCTGATTTTTTTTTTTTGCATTCATTTGTCATACTTAAATGACTCAGATCATCAAACAAATTTTATTATTACACAAAGATAATTAAAAGTAATTGCCCCTAAACCTAATAACTGGTTGTTAACAACTGCAACTGACAATGAGTCTTTCACATTGCTGTGGAGCAATTTTGGCCCACTCTTTGCAGAATTGTTTTAATTCAGCCACATTGGAGGGTTTTCCAGCATAAACGGCCTGTGTAAGTTAATGATACAGCATCTCATTTGGATTTAAGTCCAGGCTTTGACTAGGCCACTCCAAAACCTAAGTTTTGTTTTGCTCGAACAATTTGAAGGAGGACTTGCTGTTGTGTTTCGGATCATTGTCCTGCTGCATAACAGGAAAGTGCACTTGAGCTTGAGGTCATGAACTGATGGCCGGACATTCTCCTTTAGGATTTTCTGGTAGAGCTCAGAATTCATGGTTCCATCAATTATGGTAAGTTGTCCAGGTCCTGAAGCTGCAAAGCAGCCCCAGACCAACACGATACCATTAATATATCTGACTGTTAGTATAATGTTCTTGTTATGAAATGCTGTATTCTTTTTATGCCAGATGTAAGGGAACGCCACCTTCCAAAAAGTTAACTTTTTGTCTCATCAGTCCACAGAATATTTGCTTAAAAGTCTTGGGGTTAATCAAGATGTTTTTTGGTAAATGTAAGATGAGCCGTTGTGTTCTTTTTGGTCAGCCGTGCCTTTGGCCTTGGAACTCTCCCATTGATGCCATTTTTGCCCATTCTCTTTCTTATTGTTGAATCATGAACACTGATCTTACCTGAGGCAAATGAGGCCTGCAGTTCTTTAGATGTTGTTCTGGGTTCTTTTATGACCTCCTGGATGCGTAGTCGTCATGGTCTTGGAGTAATTTTAGTAGGCCGGCCACTCCTGGGAAGGTTCACCACTGTTCCCAAGTTATCTCCATTTGTAAATAATGGCTCTCCCTGTGGTTCACTGGAGTTCCAAAGCCTTAGAAATGGCTTTAAAACCCTTCCTAGACCAATATATGTACATTACTTTGTTTCTAATCTGTTTTTTAATTTTTTTAGATTGTGGCATGATGTGTGGCTTTTGTGATCTGTTATGCCCCGTACACACGGTCGGATTTTCCGACGAAAAATGTGTGATAGAACCTTGTTGTTGGAAATTCCGACCATGTGTAGGCTCCATCACACATTTTCCATCGGATTTTCCGACACACAAAGTTTGAGAGCAGACTATAAAATTTTCTGACAACAAATCCGACGGACAAAGTGCCACGCATGCTCAGAATAAATAAAGAGATGAAAGCTATTGGCTACTGCCCTGTTTAGAGTCCCGACATACGTGTTTTACGTCACCGCGTTCAGAATGATCGGATTTTCCTACAACTTTGTGTGACCGTGTGTATGCAAGACAAGTTTGAGCCAACATCCGTCGGAAAAAATCCATGGATTTTGTTGTCGGAATGTCCGATCAATGTCCGACCGTGTGTACAGGGCATAACAGCTTGCATTAAGAACATGGGTTTTAGTTGCACAAAATTTGCAAATATATGTGGAGGCCTTGTTGCCTAGTGAAGGCCACTCTGTAAAGTGCAGACCTAACGCTAATCTTCGAGAGTCTCTATTTAGCAACCTATGTGCTTTGTCCTTCTTAAAGGGGGCTTAGGAGGAGAAAAGTGCATCATCTTTCACCCGCTGTTTTAATGGAACTTGTCTTTTAAGATTTAGGCCCGGTAGAGACTTGATGGGTAAGCTTATGGCACTTCCTGTTGTCTGTTTGGTACAGCTTGTGGGTGCTAAGTGGAAGGCTGTGATGACCTGGGACAGTCTGTTCCTGGGTCTGGAAACTTGACCTGAGAGGCTAGACCCACTCTGCGTGTCTTTGAGCTAATGCCCGGGAGATAACCGTGTCTCTTGTTCCAGCTGAAAAATAGGACAGTGCATACTGAGCTGGAAAGGCTTATGCCACATACACACGACCGGACTTTACGGCAGAAAAGGTCTGACGGAACGAATTCGTCAGACATTCCGATCGTGAGTGGGCTTCATCGGACCTTTTCTGTTGAAAAATCTGACGGACCTTAGAAATAGAGCATGTTTCAAATTTTTCCGACTGACTCAATTCCTATCGAAAAAAACATTAGTCTGTATGCTAGTCCGACGGACCGAAAACGACGCAAGGGCAGCTATTGGCTACTGCCTATTAAACTTCCATTTCTAGTCCGGCCGTACATCATCACGTTTAAAACGATCAGACTTTGGTGGGATCATGTGTAGGCAAGTCTGTTTCGTTGGAACTCCGTCGAAAAGTCCTTCGGAGTTCAGTCCGACGAGAAGTCCGCTCGTGTGTACACGGCATAAGACTTCAGGCATTGGAAGAAGCTGTCAGCTTGTGTGTGTGTTGGAAAAAGTTTCTGACCCTTTTTTCCCCTCCTCCCATTACTAAATAAAAAAGCCTGTAGTGTAGGGCAGTGGTGGAAGCCTACCATGCATACCACCCTTTTAGTGCTAATTTTGTATCCCTAAGACCTCATCAGCCATTTCCTTGCTAAGGGACAGTGAAGGTAAATGTTTATTAGGTTTCTGCTAGTTAAAGGTTTTTTTTTAATTTATTTTCTACTTTTCTACTTCTCTTAGGTACCTTTCACACGGGCAGATAGAATTCAGCTTTTAGCTGCGGACAGATGAAGTTGTCTACCGCAGCTAAATGCACACAATGCTTTCCTATGGCTCCATTCACACACTACGTTTAGCGACGGTTTTGTTACATGTGGTTTTGTTCAGATAGAAAAAATAAATCTGACTGCGTCCAGGAACGATTTAGCACAGCTATCTGCACATAACCGCGGGTAATCGCAGTGCACTGTTTCAACTGCGGATAGCAGCATGAACAAAAGAAAAAAACAACAGGAAGCACATCAGAATCACAGGGTATACCTGGGAATGACACAACTAGTTGAGGAGAGTGTACTCTAGAGAGAGAAGCATGGCAATGGCGGCGCGTGAAGCCAAAATATCCTTGGTGCAAGACCGACAAGACATATGGGACCCTGAATGAGTGAACAGGATTAATGAGATGAGTGCAATGATCGATGTGTGGGTAGCAGTGTACACATACATCATATCTATTGCCCATAACAACCATACACTTACAGATTGGAAGATTTTCCCCCTAAATGATCAGTCCATTTTTTGCTGCATCGGTTTAACTGACAATTGCGCGGTCGTGCAACGCTGTAACCAAACAAAATTGTTGTCCTTTTTTCTCCACAAATAGAGCTTTCTTTTGGTGGTATTTGATCACCTCTGCAGTTTTTATTTTTTGCACTATAAACAAATAGGCCCTGTAACGCGTAGGAACCGGAACCTTAACCAAACATACACAGCAGCCGAACTCTGTTTACCCCCTTTGCTGACACTGTATATCGGAAGCTTCGCACTCGGTAACGGCGGCGCACCGCCACACACTGTACCTCATTAGGCATTATATGCAGTGTGTGCTTTCAGTTTTGTTTTTATATATTTTTTAATAAAAAACGAAGTTTTTTATACTACACTATTGGAGGCACCCCTTTTTTGTCCATTCTGTTTTTTTGGCACAAGTTCCAGTATCCGGAGTATAATGCATTGAGGATCGAGTAGGGATATCTTCCCTTTCAAAGGCAATCACCATCACCAGGCAACACTCGGAACATCATCTTCCACCACCATCCAGCACTTTCCATAAGGCTTTGATTAAAGCCCTTGAAGGTAAGGGCAATGTGAGCTTAGTTACATGCAGATCTGGCACGGTCGATTACCTTTGCTCAGCTATATATATATGAACTTTTTTGAGTAAGAACACCACAGATGGTTTATGCACTGAAGATCTATTTTTAATATTGAACTTTCAGCTTATAGCATCAGCACATTGATTTTTTATATCACACCATCACTAATGGACTATGTTTATACTGCACTTCTTTTGTGTTTTTTGGATCACATATATTTTTACCCCCACTGGCTTATTTAGTACTTGATACTACACAGGTCACGCTTAGTACATTTGTTTTTTATCTGCAGTTTTGTGTCTTGGGACTTACAGACTGATTTGTTCATTTTTTGGTGGTTATGTGTACACTATAGGTTTTGCAGCAACACAGTTTAATTCTTTGCAGTACACGGCAGCTCATGTGCCATTGGATAGTAGCGCAGAGGACCCCTCACGATTATTTAAATAGGCCAATATGTATTCTGCTACATATTTTAGGCAATAAAGCGTATATTGATTAGTTTGCACAAAAGTTACAGCGTTTGCAAAATAGGGGATAGATTTATGGCATTTGTATTATTTTATTTTTTTTGTACCAGTAATGGCGGTGATCTGTGATTTTTTGCGGGACATTTCAGTGGACAAATCAGACACTTTTGACACTTTTTTGGGACCAGTGACATTTAGCGAAGGTGAAGGTGAGGTTCCCGACACAAAATCACAACACGCAATTTATGACACTTCTTCGATGGGGCATCTCTCATCTCTCAGCAGGATGTTAGACACACTTTGAAGTTTGTGCATTACAGAACCCAAGTTGTTTAAAATTGTTTCCTTTAAAGCAATACATTTGGACATTGTAAGACCAGTATGTACCATCCAGTACACGCAGTACTACACAGGAGTTAGTAAAGTTGTGAAAATCACATAGATAAGATTCCAAGGTGGGTGGCTGATGTTACTACCTGCACCTCTGTTTTGAACAAGCCATGTATGCATACATTTTGTTGGTGTTTATAGCAATTATCTTAAATTTTTCCAGTGCTGTTTACTGCACTCACATGTAAGGTTTCATCATTGTTTCTACCCTTTGTTATGTTACAGAGCAAACTTAAAAATAAATCCAAACTAATTGGACAAAGGTGTCGACTATTTTTATTTCATCCACAAATTTAAACTGTTATATTAACTACAGAGATGTAACAAAAAAGTAAGCAAGTTGATACAACAGTGGTAATAACAAGTAAAGATTACATGAAGTTATTTTGCCATGGAACCTGTCCATCATCAGAAAGGAAGTAGTCTGCAAAATGTTCATGGATTTGGAGTGCTTGATTACTGGGACGAGTGCCAGTCACATGACCTCGGGGTTCATTTGAAAACAGTTCCGGAGATTAACTGGACATATTCTCCTTTATCCTTAGAAAATTATGTAGAGCACAGCACGCCAAAACTACATTGACTGCATGATCAACTTCCAGGTGCATTGAAGTTAATAAAACACGCCATTTTACTATACAGATACCAAAAGCACACTCCACCATTCGGCGAGCTCTACTCGATAATTAAAAATGTGTTTCCTGGAATTGAGACCATATCTCGTGTAGGGCCTGAGGAGGTAGGTGGATAAAGCAAATGCCTCATCTGCTAGAACTACTAAAGGCAGATCCGGCCCAGCAGCACCAGGCAGAGGCCTTGAGAGCCCCATATTGGAAACGCTGACCCATCACACAATCACCAAATATTCTAGAATCTCCCAAACATCCATAGGCCCCACAGCTATAAATTTCATGGGCATTACTGAGTCCCAGCAGAACAATTGAAAAATATTTTTTGTGGTTGAAGAAGCGGGGACCAGATTTAGGTGGCTTGATGAGATGGATATGTTTAACATCTAATGCCCCAGTGCAATTTGGGAAGTTAGTTTTCTCCCAGAACTCATCAGCTATTTCTTCCCACAGACTAGATGTTAGTTCTGACATAACTGGGTTTTTTTCAGTTCTTCCCACAGGATGAGATAAGTGTCATGCACAATTGTTGACACAATTGAGATTCCCATTAAAAATTGATGGTGAAGGGAAGTGAAACTGGCACCAGTGGCAAGGTATCTGCAATACAAAATTGTGAACAATCCAGAAAGAATTAAAAAAGTAAGAAAAATAATTACACATATTTTAAAGAGTTAAAGCAGAGTTCCGCCTAAGAAAAAAAAATTAAAAGTCAGCAGCTACGAAGACTGTAGCTGCTGACTTTAATACAATGACACTTACCTGTTCTGGAGCCCGCAATGTCAGCACCCGAAGCTGACCCGTCCCTCAGCTCTGAGGGTCGGCTTTCTTACTAAGGTAAACAGGAAGTGAAGCCTTGTGGCTTCACAGCCTGTTTCTGACCGCGCTGCGCATTCTGAATGGTCCCTGCTGTCTTCTGGGACCTGTGTGTCTCCCAGAAGGCAGCGGGGGGAAGGAGGAGGGGCTGAACATTGCATAGTTCGCCGCACAAGATTGCGGCGATCTTTTCCCAGTAGTGGGAGCCGATACCTGGATTTGACAGGTATCTGTTCCCCCCTGAAAGGTGCCAAATGTGGCACCGCAGGGGGAAAGGAATCCGAGCAACCGAAGTTCAATTTCTGGGTGGAACTCTGCTTTAATACAGCCAAATAAAATATCACGTGGAGGTACCTTAGATGATCCAACATGTAATGATAATTTCTGCTTTTGTGTTTGAAGCTCCACTTACATCAATGGTTCTCAACCCCAGTCCTCGGGACCCACCAACAGGCCAGATTTTAAGTATTACCTTGGGGAGTTGCAGACTAGAATACTGCAATCACTGAGCAGCAAGTGATATCACCTGTGATGTATTTCAGCTATCTTGCAAACCTGGCCTGTTGGTGGGTCCTGAGGACTGGAGTTGAGAACCACTGACTTACATAGTTATGATAGAAAACAAATCTGCTTAAATACTATGATGTTTCATATTTTCATGAAAAAGGACATTTACAATTTTTATAATTTTAATAAGGAAAACATTACAATGACCATACTGAACATGTTCTTTGTTGGGACAGAAACTGTAAGCACCACCCTAAGTTTTGGCCTTCTCGCACTTATGAGATACCCAGAAATACAAGGTAAGGAACAGAAATATCAATAAGATACTTTGCTATACTATAACAGAAATATAACATAAATATACTGTATATATATATATATATATATATATATATATATATATATATATATATATATACACACACACTATATTGTCAATAGTATTGGGACACCTGCATGCACATGAACGTTATTTTTAAGCATCTGTTCAGCATATGGAAAATCTACCTTAAAGTCACTAGCAACCGTTCTTCCGCACTAATGCTTCGTCTCATGTTGGTATGGCTTTGGCTCAGACGTTGTCTTACAAGGTCTTATAGCTGATCAAACGTTGCCACGAAATCCTTGTAAAATTGTAGAACTTGTCTTGGTGAGTCCGCAGTTCTACAAATATGAGAGCATAGTAGCTGATAAATAGATTCTGGGATGCACCCAGTAAAGACAACGACATCTCCTTCGCTGAATGTCTCCTCCTTTTCATTCTCATAAGCAGCAAAATGAGCATTGCAATCAGATTGCTTACATAAGAATTCAAATTCAATGATCACCGGTCGATGTCCTCTCACTAAACACAGACACAGGCACGGAACAAAGACACAGGAAATAGATGGTTTGAAATGCAGTGGACCGAAATGCATCATGGGTAGTCAAGGGATCAAAAAAAATAGTTGCTATGGGAATGACAAGAATGTTCACCCGCGGCTAAACGCAGCCGCATGTAAACGCACGTAAATGCAGCTAATCGCAATGTACAAATGCAAGTGATCGCTATGCCTGGTGTCTTGAAATTCAAATTAACAAAACATACTTTTAACTGCGGCAGAACAGTCGCCCTTGTGAAAGGGGCCTTACTGTCTCTATTCTTCTCTGTCCTGGCTTTTAATTTTCTCTTTATTTATGTATTATTTTTTCTTTTACATTTTATATATTAATCTTGCTGAGAGGAATTTAGAAAATATTTTGAAAATATCCCTAGGCATCAAATTAAAGCGGAGGGCCACCCTGGGAAAAAAAATGCCACCAAAATACCTATAAAAATTTAAAGAAAAACATTTGGAAAAAAATGTTTTTTTATACTTACTGTAATAGTGAGAGTCCCTGTCACTGTGAAAAGGGATGGAAAATGGACACAGAGTTTGCATGTCAGGTGACTGCAGTGCTACAAAGCATAGCTTTGAAAGGGAGAAAACTGTGTTGGCAGCTTTCTCCAGGTTTTGCTATGTTCCAATGGGGCTCTGTAGTTTGGAGATCCCGCAGAGACTTGGGTGGGATGGGATCTCTAACCCTGTGTTCATGTCTTATGGATAGCAAGCAGGGTGTGTGCCCAGGTGTACACAGCCCATATAACGAGGGGCTAGTGAGCCTCGGTTCACACCAGAGGCGGCACGACTTGCAGGTCGCCTCACCGAGGCGACCTGCACACGACTGCCGGGCGACTTGCAAAACGACTTCTGTATAGAAGTCTATGCAAGTCGCCCCCAAAGTCGTACAGGAACCTTTTTCTAAGTCGGAGCGAGGCGACTAGCAAGTCCAAGGGGGCTGAAGGAAGTCCTGAAGTCTGGGGGACAGTAAGCAAACCCAGGGGTCTGGAGAGTTCTGTTGAGGCCAGGAGTAGGCTGGTTCAGCAGGGAACTGCAAGGCAAAGTAAGCCTAGGAGCCAGGAGGCTTGGCATTTTCAGTTGTATGAATTTACTGAAGAAGAACCCCTGTGTGGGAAATCCTGTGTATAAACTTTTATTTTGTTCCTGTGAATAAAAATTGGCTGCCATGCCCTCAAACCTGATAACTGACTGCTGTGGACTCACTACGTGAAGATGCATCTACCACTGAGCTAAATACCCCAATATTACATTACCTAAACCCTTGTTGCTAGGCAGTCTTCCTAATCTGCCTCTTCCTATTCCGCGGCGTGTTCTTCTCCTCAGTGAGCGGCCCCGTTGTCTTCTGGGAACTGTGTGTGTTCCCAGAACACCACGGGGCCATTCACAGATCGCTGCGCCGCTCGCTCGTGCGCAGTAGGAAACTGCCAGTGAAGCCGTAAGGCTCCACTGCCTGTTTCCCTTACCTAGGATGGCGATGCCGGGACCCGAGAGCCGAGGGACGGTTCGGCCTCGGGCGGCCGACATCGCGGGCACCCAGGACGGATAAGTCTACTTATTTAAAGTCAGCAGCTACAGTGTAGCTGCTGACTTTAAATTTTTTTTTTAGCTGGCCGGAATCCCGCTTTAAAAACCTTTACAGGTTACCAGTTTAGAGTTACACAGGAGGTCTGGAGCTAGAATTATTTATCTTGCTCTAATGTTCACAGTAATATCCCACATGTGTGGTGCAATCACCATTTACATACACGTGTGGGACTGATGCAGGCATTCACATTTGCACACGAGCACAGGGAGACAAGGCTGCTTTAACCACTTCCCGCAAACCGCCGTAGATGTACGTCGGTACTTTGATGTAGAGTACCAAGGTGTTGGCAGCAGATATGAAATGGTGGGCGGTCCTTAGGATAAAAGGGGTTTTATATGTGGGTAGGTCATTTCTGTTTTTGCTGTAATGTTTGTATTGTTTTAACCTTTTTTTGTTTTAGTTGCTTACTTCCCTTTTCCCCTATCTTCTCTATATCTTCCTCTTTTTCCAATTTACCCTATCCTACTTTATCACTTCTTTCCTTAGCTGTATTAAAGACATGTACATGCAGTATATAGTGCGAGGATCACACAAATAGACACCACCATCCCTGGAATGACAAATTAGTAAGAAAAAATCCACCATATATGGCACTTTAAAGGTGCTTAATAGTATAATACATTTACACCAGCCCTCAAAAATGTCATGCTGCATTGATGGGCACAGGTGAGGCTGCATTGATGGGCATGGGTGAGGCTGCACTGATGAGCACTGGTCATGCTGCATTGATGAGCACAGGTTAGGCTGCATTAATGGGCATAGGTCACGCTGCATTGATGGGCACCGGCCATGCTGCATTGATAGGCATAGGTCGGGCTGCATTTATGGGCACAGGTGAGGCTGCATTGATGGGCACAGGTGAGGCTGCATTGATGGGCACAGGTCAGGCTGCATTGATGGGCACAGGTCAGGCTGCATTGATGGGCACTGGTTACGCTGCATTGATGGGCACAGGTCAGGCTGCATTTATGGGCACTGGTCACACTGCATTGACAGGCACAGGTCAGACTGCATTGATGGGCACAGGTGAGGCTGCATTGATGGGCACAGGTGAGGCTGCATTGATGGCACAGGTGAGGCTGCATTGACGGGCACAGGTGAGGCTGCATTGATGGGCACAGGTGAGGCTGCATTGATGGGCACAGGTGAGACTGCATTTATGGGCACTGGTGAGGCTTCATTGATGGGCACAGGTGAGGCTGCACTGATTAGCACAGGTGAGGCTGCATTGATTGGCACAGGTGAGGCTGCATTGATTGGCACAGGTGAGACTGCATTGATGGGCACAGGTGAGACTGCATTGATGGGCACAGGTGAGACTGCATTGATGGGCACAGGTGAGGCTGCATTGATGGGCACTGGTGAGGCTGTATTGATGGGCACAGGTCAGGCTGCATTGATGAGCACTGGTCACATTGCATTGATGGGCACAGGTAAGACTGCATTGATGGGCACAGGTCAGACTGCATTGATGGGCACAGGTGAGGCTGCATTTATGGGCACAGGTGAGGATGCATTGATGGGCACAGGTGAGGCTGCATTGATGGGCAAATGTGAGGCTGCATTGATGGGCACAGGTGAGGCTGCATTGATGGGCACAGGTGAGGCTGCATTGATGGGCACGGGTGAGGCTGCATTGATGGGCACAGGTGAGGCTGCATTGATGGGCACAGGTGAGGCTGCATTGATAGGCACAGGTGAGGCTTCATTGATGGGTACAGGTGATGCTGCACTGATGAGCACAGGAGAGGCTGCCTTGATGGGAACAGGTGAGGCTGCATTGATGGGCACTGGTGAGGCTGCATTGATGGGCACTGGTAAGGCTGCATTGATGGGCACTGGTGAGGCTGCATTGATGGGCACTGATGAGGCTACATTGATGGGCACTGGTGAGGCTGAATTGATGGGCACTGGTGAGGCTGCATTGATGGGCACTGGTGAGGCTGCATTGATGGGCACATCTGTTTTTGACAGGTACCCTGTCCCCACTTCCGTTGGACCTTGCGAGGTACGTCAGAAGTTTGGCCCCCTCCTCCTCCCTCCTCCTTCCCCTGCTGCTGGGCCAGTAAGAGAGTGCAACGCACTTTCCGCATGCGCAGTAGGGACCCGGGCGTGAAACTGCAAGGCTTCCCTGGCAATAGCAGCAGCAGCACCCGACAGCTGATGGTGCCAACATCGTTGGATTCCAGGGCAGGTAAGTATCCTCATATTAAAAGTCAGCAGCTGCAGTATGGGTAGCTGCTGCCTTTTAATTTTTGGAGGGGGAGGCCGGAACACTGCTTTAAGACTAGGTACTTTATGGGTTCTAGATGGCACTGCCAGGATGAAATTCAACTATTCTAACATATTGCGTTTTGTGCGTCCCAAATATCCCACTTCTTCATGTTCTGTGAAGAACTACATGATAAAAATAAAATCAAAATCAATTCAATAAATTGATTATAACATCAAATATATATTTGTTAATGACAGTTACTTTTTTTTTGCATTATCACAAATACAGGGATCGGGAACTTGGGGACCAACCAACCACACAAAACCTCCTCCTGGGTGGGGAGCCAAATACTCACTGGGACAGAGAGAGAGAAAAAAAAAGGAATGAAAAGGATAAGTCCCATGGTGGAGTTTCTTTGGCTCCTTTACTCTTTCTTGTTTCCAACACCCTATGCTATACCTTTTTTCACTTTAATTTAAAATATACAACACCCTCTGACTTTTGACTTCCCTCATAACAGATGATATAAGACAAAAAAAAACAAATGTAACACCCTATAAATACACTAAACATCAAAATTCGTCATGGATATTCAACACAACTAATGCCTATGAGACAAAGATTTTTTGTTATCTTATACCCTCATCTATCATTATTGATTTTTTTACATTCAGCTTACATACTAAATGCTGTAGGTCACACAGTAGTAAGAGTATATACCGTATCTCTCTCTTACAACATCTTCTGTACTTTGCCACAAAGCAATACTGTTTGTGGTGTAACACTTGTACCCATCTTTAAAATCTCAATAAAAAAATATTGAATGGAAAAATGTAAAAAAAAGAAAAAAATCACAATACATTTGATTTAGATCAGGTATCATGCAAGGGTTTGTAAAAGCCGGGCAGTCGCTATGTTCTGTTTGGTAGGCATGAAGCATTGGACAGCAGGACAAACAGGCTGAAATGCACAGCCAAAAATAAAAAAAAACGGAGCATGGGGCACCTGCAGAATAAAAATTCAGTAAGGTGTTTTTTGGTTGCAATTCTCTGCATGTAGTCCACCTCTTTGCATTTGTTCTCCAATCTCCAGCTATTTTCTATTATTACGTGCCAGCATGACTTTTTACTGATATTTTTAAGTGTCTTGTTCTTAAAAATAACTCATGAGTTTTCCTAACCCCCAAAGTTTTTTTTAAGTTGAAATGTACAGTAACTAAAGTTATAATTTGAGGCTAATTATTTTTTTTTTTTTTTACCACATATAGGGTATAACAGGTGGCTTAATGAATCTGGAGGTCAGGCTTCCTGTATATTTCTAAAAACTTGATAATATCCTTGATGATATTCTTGCTTGGCAACAAACCTGACTGAATCCATTCAGAAGAGTTTGAAATGGTAAAGCATTTAGAGTTTACATCTGGTACCTGCAAAATAGAAGCAGACATCAACTAGTTCAATAACACGAGAAACTCACATTTGGAAAGAGATTGATTGATTTGAGTGCCACCATCAAATATCTCATAGAATCTGTGTGTTCTGGCATGGAGATTTTTAATGAGACTTTGAAATCTAAGTTTACAGGCTTCACCTTTCAATGTTTTTCAGACATTTTTGAAAATGAGATTCCTCTCTTTTTAACATTCTTGATTGTTTATCTTAACATTTTACTAGGAAACATTGTGGTATTCATGTGTATTATTCTTGACTCCCATTTACATAATCCTATGTATATCTTCCTGGGCAATTTATCAATTGTTGACATTTTTTCAACCTCAAACATTCTACCAAAGCTCATGTGCATGCTCTCCAGTCAGCAGAGGACCATGACATTCCAAGAGTGCATGACTCAAATGTATTTCTTTATCTTCTTCACTTGTACTGAATTCTTTCTTTTGGCTGTTATGGCGTATGACCGTTATGTGGCAATCTGTCACCCCCTTCATTATTCCTTACTCATGAATCTCAAATGTTGTTCTTCATTTTTGGTTGGTGTCTGGACTGCTTCAGCTTTAGAGCCAGTAATACATTCTGTTTTTATAGCAAATTTGTCGTTTTGTTCATCCCATCAAATTGACCATTTTTTCTGTGACATTTCCCCTTTGTTAAAACTTGCCTGCAGTGATACTTCACATATTGAGATTGCAACATATGTTTTAGGAGCTGTTGTAGGCTTGAGTGCATTTACACTCACATTGTCCTCCTATGTGTATATTATACACACTATTGTAAATATTCAGTCAGCAGATGGAAGACGTAAAGCATTTTTCACATGTGCGTCCCACTTGACTTCTGTTCTTATATTTTATGGAACCTCTTTGTCACTTCATGTTAGACCCATGTCAATGTATTCTCCAGCTGAGGACAAAATGTATTCTCTTCTATATATCATACTGATCCCGATTGCTAACCCTCTTATATATACCTTAAAGAACAAACAATTTAAAGAGTCATTTAAGAAAGTGACAACTCTGAATTGTAAAACAGGATACTTGGAGTTTGAATATATTGTTGTGAAAATGAATTCCTGCAAGATCCAGAAAACTGAGCAGAATGCTTAGCATTCCACAAACACTGCACTACACTGTGTAAATGATCCCATTAAATTATGTGAATTGGAGTCCAATTAAACTTTTATTTTAAATTAGCTCAATATATTCCAGGTGTAAAAAAACCAAAAGGTGTTCAAGTCTTACAGTATATTTTTAAGAAAATAGACACAGGCTTAATAGAAAGGCCTTTCCCTTGCAGGCATGCTATAGAGAAGGACTCTTGCTCTCTTTGTGGAAGCAGTAGTCTCTTTGCAGATGTTAAATAGGCTTCCTTTTGAGTCACAGCTAAAGCGCTTTGGTCAGCAAAACGAATTCCCCTGCTGATTGGTGAGCTCTTGCCGTGACTGAGCAGGGGGCATGATGGACCTCAGCAGAGGAACCACTATTTCCATGCTGCTACAGCATACTAGAAGGGAACAGGCTATAGCTGCTAACTCTAATGCCGCGTACACACGGTCGGACTTTTCGTCTACAAAAGTCCAACGGACGCTGACGGACTAAAGCTGGCTGGTAATCCGATCGTGTGTGGGCTTCTCCGGACTTTCACTGACTTTTTTAGCCTCAAATCCGACGGACTTTAGATTTGAAACATGCTTCAAATCTTTACGTCGTAACTACGACGGACCCCGAAGTCCGCTCGTCTGTATGCTAGTCGACGGACAAAAAAACGACGCATGCTCATAAGCAAAAACTAAACGGAAGCACTCGGTCTAGTAAAACTAGTGTTCGTATTTTAGGTAGCACATTCCTCACGCTGCAAAATCTGTGATCGTTGAATGCAGCGCATTTAATGTCTTCTTTACGAATGCTATAAAGAACGAAGATGTTTTGCTGTTCATATTCAAACAGAGTTCTCCCAACAGATTTCTGGATTCTTTTTCTCTTTGATCTCATGAATGACATGGTATGCTTTTTCAAAACAATGTTTCCATACTAATAATACTTTTTAAACTTTTTTTTTTTTGGTGGAGTCATCTTTTCTTGTAATTTTATCCAGATATTTATTTTATGATTGTTGTGGAACTTTTTTTCTGTTTATCTATAAATTTTTTGGTAAAGTTACCACAGGGAACCCATTTTTATATATATTTGTTAAATTTTTTTTAATATTTGTAAAGTACCACAAAGAACCCTTTATAATTTTTGTTTTTATAGTGATTTGTTATTTTTTTTAGATAAATTTAACCCCAAAGAACCGTTTTTGGTTATGTATCTTTTTTTTTTTTAAATACTTACCACTTGAACATTATTAACATTATTTTAATCTATTTTTGTTGTGTTTTTGCAAAATCAATGAGATTGTTGTCCCTTGTTAATTTAAAACATTGTGTCTAAAATCTATGATTTAAAATAAAAAACCTAAACTCAAAAAAGATCCATTTATTTATGGTCTAAATAAAATAAAGAGGAAGTCAACGCTGGAAAAAGTATGTGTACAAGAAAATGGGGATCTTAAGGAGTCCATATAAGAGGGAGCACAATCTGGTCCAAGAATCCCAGAGATCAACAGCACCAGCATATGATATAGATGTCCCCAGACTGTGGTACTACAACAGCCTGCGTCTTCTGTCAGACCAAACTGAACCCAAGTCATCACTTTCTTCTCTTCCCTGCAGCCTTTCCTCCACGCTGCCCTGCAGCCTTCCCTGCAGCCTTCCCTGTAGCCTTCTTTTGAGGCTGTGGCTCTGGTGTTTCAGTTGTGGCAGGAGGAGGAGGAGGAGGAGGAGGAGGGGGGGCTGCCTCATGTAGTTGGGTGTTTCGTGTTAGCATGCCCTGCAGCCCCTTCTGGATTGTTTCCCCAAATAGTCGCTCACAAATGAGGCGCTGCTCCCAATCCATCTGAAGAAGCCTGCTGGCTAAGTAGCAGCCATAGGATTCTTACGCTTCGGGGGGGGGCTCCTTAAAAAACGGGTGGCCTCTTGCATGAGGCGCAGGGATGCCTCCTGTGTGACCGTCCCCTTCCTGGCCCTTTTTTTGGAAAGGTGGAGGGGAGGCACTTGGGATTCGGTCAGGCTCCTACTGGGCCCAGCCACCTCACTTGGCCCAGCCACCTCACTTGGCCCAGCCACCTCACTGGGAGCAGCCACCTCCTGCCTGACACTGGGCCCAGCCTCCTCCAGGATGATGGTGAATCCGGCCTCCTCCAGGCTGTCCATGGGCCCGGTCTCCTCCTGCCTGCCACTTTCCCCACATTCCTCCTGGATGGACTCATCCTGTGTATAAAAAAAGGACATAGTTTTAGTATATTTTTTTGGGTTCATCAATGACACACAGTTTGCTTCTCATGACTAGCAAATTCAATGTGAATACATCTCTTTAATAAAAGAGTCTAATCAGACACCCTAATTATTTCAAGCAGGTGCCAAACATATTTAGCCACTACTGTCAATTTATATGTATACACAATTTTGAGGGCAAAATTATTGTAGACAATTATAACATCCAGTTAACATCATTAATATTAGTACAGTAAATATTTGTTAAAATAATTTACCTGACTCCAGATGGTCATATCCGGTTCATCCAGGATGGAAGACCCAGCTTGCTCCTCATGAGCCTCTGCTGGGGTGGAGGGAAGGGTGGAGGGAAGGGTGGAGGGAAGGGTTGAAAGTGATGCCCTGGCTTCAGTCTGGTCATCAAGAAAACGGAGTTGATTGTAGTACCACAGCCTGGGTACATAAACATCATCTGCTGATGCTCCTGATCTCATTGATTCCTGGATCTTCTTATGTTCCCTCTTATACATGTTCCTCAAGATCCCAATTTTCTTGAGCAATGTCTCCATTGTTGTTTCCGGGATGGTCGCCTGGACAAAGGACAGAAGTCTCTCCAGCGTTGACTTCCTCACATGCTTTGCATAATACTGTGGGTGTTTCACCTCCCACAAATTCCTCATCTCTCTATATTTAGAAATAAAAGCAGTAAGGAACTCTGGATCCTTAAATAGGGGATTCATAATGTCTGTATAAAAGATAAAGTCACAAGACAAAAAACACTTTTATTGGGTTTCTGCTAAACCCTCATCATCTTATCCCTATGTAGGCCTCATCAATCTGTCAAGCCATATAGGCCTAAGTCTTGACCAAAAGTATAAACTTTAAATTACCTTCGTTTAGTAGCGTCCCGATCCACTATCACCTACGCACAGAACGTACGTACGACACATTACGTAACAGCGCTTTATACACTGCACATGCGTAATACTACGCCTATTTGGCCCGCCCCTGATGTTCTTTTTGTTTACGCATATAACCCGCCCTTGACTCTACGCACAGAACGTACGTACGACACGTGCACAAGGCCCCTCTTTATACACTATGCATGTGTGAAACTCCGCCTGCGTCGCCCGCCCCTGACGTTCAATTTTAACTCATGTTCTCCGCCCCTTAATTCTACGCACAGAACGTACGTACGACACGTGCGCAAGGCCCCTCTTTATACACTACGCATGTGTGAAACTCCGTCTGCGTCGCCTGCCCCTGACGTTCGATTTTAACTCATGTTCTCCGCCCATTTTTAGTTACGGCGCGTAGTGGGGTGAATAATGGCGGAGACACATGACATGTTAACTACCTCAGGTAGCGAAAAAAGCCCGGAGGCCGGAACGTCAACAAGATCTGTGAGGCCTAGATTTAAGGCCTCCAATATGTCTTTTGAAGAGATGGTGGAGATGGTGGCCATTCTTCAAAAAAAGGACTATGATGGGAAGTATGGGCCGTACGCCCGGCCAAATTTGCGCAAGGCCAAAATAATGGCGAAGGTGGTGGACACTTTACAGGCTTCTTTTGGGGTACAGCGCTCCAAGGATCAACTTAGAAAAAGATGGTCTGACCTGAAACTCAGGGAGCCGGATCAGTTCAGATGGATCCGTAAAGTGTTGCAAAAAAGTAAGTACCTGTGTTTTCATCTTGTGTTGATTACCTCGTATACCGCTCCATGTGCTTTTCATTCCTATACGATTGTTTGCATCGTTTGAAACGATCTTTTAATAAACATCGTTACATATCTATATATAATATATACATATATATCTCTCTCTCTATATATATATATATACACATAGACATATATATATATATATATATATATATATATATATATATATATATATATATATATATATGTGTGTGTATATATATATATATATATGTGTGTGTGTGTGTGTATATGTATATATATATATATATATATATATATATATATATATATATATATATATATATATATATATATATATATATATATATATATATATATACATACGTATGTATGTATGTATATAGATATATAGGTAGATATATAGATAGATATAGAATTTGTTTTTTTTTTAAATTAAATTAATATCTATTTTTAGATTTAGATTTTGTTTGAGATTGAAGATTTATATTTAGTTATAGATATATAGAGAGAGAGAGATCAAAAGGTTTTTTGATATATTTTGATATTGATATCTAGATATCGAGATATCTATCCATCTTGATATGTCTTTATAAATTAAAATCTTGAAGTCTACTAGGAACTCTACACAAACAGACAATTTGTACACCACTTCACTACAAATGTTTGAAGATTAGTATGTACTAAAATATCTGTGTGCTAAGTATATTAATTTTTTGCTTCACATAGGGGAAAAATCACTCAGCCAACAAGAGGAACCCAGTCCCCCCCCAGCAAAAAAACATACTTGGGAAATCAGCCCAAGCCCCACTGAGGATGTGGAGGAAGGAGAGGTGGGCGACATGGGCACCCCACCAGGTGAGTGTCTGACACACCAGCTTACGGTAATCTATGCATGGCTGCCTTTTATTTTATGTAATTTTTCTACTCTATTTTAGGTGATCTGGTTGTGCTTGAGTCAAGCAACAGCACCACCCCCGAGGATGTTGAGGAAGTATGCGACATGGGCACCCCACCAGGTCAGTGTCTGAGACACCAGCTTTATGGTAAGGTAAACTATGTGTGCATATTTCTAAACATATTTTTTTTTCATTCCACTTTAGGTCCAAGTGATTATTTCACCACAGACAGTGCCCAACGGCTAATTGCTCAAATAATGGCCTGGAATGGGGAGATCGATCAAATGCGGAATCGGCTGGATCGTATGCAGCAGGAAATGAAGGACATGATTGATGTTTTGGGTCGAATCTAAATGCCCTTTTTTAAACCCCAAAACATCAATCATGTCCTTCATTTCCTGGTTTGATGACCCCATTCTGGGCCTTCTCTTTATTATTTTGTGTTAAATTATATGCCTGTTTAACAACATTTAAAAAAGGAGGCCTATTTTTCAAAAAAAACAAAAAACAAAAAAGGATTTGAAAAAAGACAAAAAAAAAAAAAAAAGGATTTGAAAAAAGACAAAAAAAAAAAAAAAAGGATTTTAAAAAAGACCAAAAAAAAAAAAAAAAAGGATTTTAAAAAACACCAAAAAAAAAAAAGGCCTGTTTGCTAAAATCAAAATGCCCAACAAATTTTATTTTTGATTATCTAAAAATATTTAACTCTATATTATTCTAAATTTATTTTATATATCTTTATATTTTTGGCTAGGAACATTTTATGCTAAATGCATAACTGAATGGATACCAAAGATTAAAAACATCTGCTTGGAATTAAATAAATGTGTGGTTTGTTATTTCAATGCTCAGTATCAGTTTGTTTATAAATTTCAAAAAAGTGGTTTACAGTGGCAATGGAGCTTATTTAGAAATTTACAAGGAACATACAGTTGGCACTACAACTGCTCGACCATAACCTAGGAGAAAGCCCAAAAGAAAGGCAAGCAATAAATATAATTCAAGATTTCATCAAGATTGTTTTTATTTTAAATCTTTAGATATCCTGGCCCATTGCAATGGCCCCCCTACCCATAAAATAATTAACATATTGCTGTCTAACTTGACGGGCACTTTGGGGGGCCAAGCCAGTATGGACAGTATCCAGGCCCGTAAGATTATCAACGATAAGTCCGGCCTCAGGCCCAACTGGCACCATATAATTTTGAGAATGTTTGTTTAAAAAGTTGTGCAGGATGCAGCACGATAAAATGATAAAATTAAGTTTGTATTCCGCCAAATTAATGGAGGTTTGAAACAGGCGGAACCGGCTGGCCAGAATCCCAAACGCATTCTCAACCACTCTTCTAGCTCTGGCCAGCCGGAAATTAAAAACCCTCCTCTCCGGGGTGAGGGTTCTTTGGGGGAATGGCCTCATGAGGTGCTTGCTCAGAGCGAAGGCTTCATCGGCAATGAAGACAAAGGGGAGTCCTTCCACGTTATCCGCATCAGGTGGCAATCCCAGGCCACCACTCTGGAGACGCTGGCAGAACTCCGTCTGGGCAAATACTCCTCCATCCGACATCCGGCCATTCTTCCCCACGTCCACATATAGAAATTCATAGTGTGCCGACACCACCGCCATTAAAACTATACTGTGGAACCCCTTATAATTAAAATAGTATGACCCCGAATGGGGTGGTGGCACAATGTGGACATGTTTCCCATCTATAGCCCCTCCACAATTGGGAAAGTCCCAACGGGTGGCAAAATGGGATGCCACAGTCTGCCATTCCTGTGGCGTTGAAGGAAACTGGGGAATCAAACAAGAAAACAAAAATCAGTAATTTTGAATCGAACATGGCAAGAAAATTATACAATTAAAAACATTATTCCACAGCATCAGTATAACATTAAATAATGTATATCTTCTGGAAGAAATAATATTGAAAGGCACACTTATCAGATTGCTCACCCCCTCTGATGGAACATTGATTACATTTTAGGGGGTGGTGAAATTACCAAAAAATATTAATTTTAGGACACACAGGGATTTATGGACTAAAAAGGCTACAAGACTGCAGTTGTTCCACTCTGCAAGTGCAGTTGCTCCCCAGCTTTAAGTAAATGAGGTAAGGTAAAAAGGCTTTCATGTTGCAAGGAGTACACAACCACATGCAAGGGCAATTAATGAAAACACTTTGTGGCTTGTATATGATTTGATGATGGAAATCAGCAGAGCTTCTGCTCATTTACTAAAGCACTGGAGCAAATGCACTTGTAGAGTGCACATGCATTTTGCAAAGTGCAACATATATTTGCTTCTTAAAAATCAACACCACAGAAGATTCTAGCAAATTATTAGGGGGGGGGGTGTTGAAATCAAGCTAATTATAAGCACACTATTTGGATAGAGTTTAGGGGAAACAAAATACAATGCAGCTGACTAAATACATTCAAACTGAGAAGACAAGGTGAATATGTGACCAGCATTGTATGCTGGAGAGGTTATTGAAGGCAAATATACATGCATGACAAAAAAGAAAAAAGAACATGAAACAAATCAAGCATGCGTGAGAAGAAAAAGGGGACATTCACACTATATTACAATGATGGTAAGTAGTGTTTGAGCTAAGAAATACATTACATTATCAAAGAATAAATAAAAGAACATGTGATGCTAATAAAAGAAAAAATTCTTACCTTTAATATAGTCTTTCTGCAGGACCTGGATGATGGCAGAACAGGTCTCTGGGACAATGATCCCCAGAGCCTGGGGGGAGATGCCTGTCGAGAACTTGAGGTCCTGCAGGCTTCTCCCCGTCTCCAAGTACCGCAACGTGGCAACTAGCCTCTGCTCCGGAGTGATATCTTGCCTCATGCAGGTATCCTGCCTGCTGATATAGGGGGTCAGCAAAGCCACCAAACGATCAAAAACGGGGTCCGTCATCCGGAGAAAGTTCCTGAAATCCTCAGGATTATTCTCACGGATCTCACGGAGCAATGGCATGTGACAGAACTGGTCACGCTGGAGGAACCAATTCTTGGTCCATGAACTCCTCCTCGCCCTGTTCATGGACTGGTCTTGGTCTGAAGAATAAACTACAGCACCAAGCACATACAATGCACGAACTCGACGATGAGTACGTACAGGTAACATGGCTTCAAAACGGTCAGCTGGTCAGAACGCACTTAACAGAACGCACTGAAGAACAGCAAGGCCTGTGAAGAACGACCTGAAAATCAGGAACGAGCGGACAATAAAACAAAGATTTCTCAATGCCAACTGACCAAACGCACTGAAAAGCAGATACAAACCTCACAAGCACAGACTGAACAACAGTTAAAACGAACTGAAAAATTCGAGTCTCACAAGCGCGAATCGTCTCTCACCAAACTTCTACTAACACGAGATAAACACGAGATTAGCAGAAGGAGCCCAAAGGGTGTCGTACGGGCTATTGAACTTCCGTTTTATAGTCTCGCCGGACTTGATGTACGTCACCGCGTACTAGGCTGTCAAACTTTTGTGTGGTCATGTGTAGGCAAGTCCGTTCGTTAGAAAGTCTGCCGCAAGTCCGCCGAAAGTCCGCAGGAAGTCTGTCGGACCGGCTGTTGGAATTTTGTAGATGAAAAGTCCGACCGTGTGTACGCGGCATTAGGGACCTTTCACACCACTGTGCCCTGATAATGCATTCATTATTACAACTCACATTATGTCTGTTGGCATGCTGGCAGGTGTGTCTTTGTAGAATCAGCCCTTTTCACTTGAGCTTCATACCTGCTGTTTCATTTGTTAGGTCATATTTGGCCTAGGCTCTCCCACACTTCCTCAACTGATGGTTTATAGACATGTGCATTAGTTATCGTCCAAATGCATTTCCGTACGAATTTCAGAGATTTTCATATTCGTTTAACAAAACAAATACGCAAAATCTGAAATCTAAAAGATCCAAAATAAAAAATTGCTTTATTTTCGTATCCATTATATATATATCCATTATTTTCGTATCTGTGACAACAGTTTGATATAGATAGGTAGAAGATTTGACATGATGGTGACAATAGCGATTTGTGTCTATCGAACCTGCGGTCGAATGTGCCTAACCTAACTCTATTAGTCCAAGATTATTCGACATAGAGAGAAAAGATTCGACATTATAGAGACAATAGTAAAAGAGCTGTTAGTGGTCGCTGCTGGAATGGGTGGGGGAAGTAAAATGATGATGATGAATGTTATTGGCTGATTTTAACCAAAGAGGAGGAGCAGAAAAAATAGCTCGACATGAAGATTCAATAAAGTGGCTAAAAACATAAGATCACCGCGAGCGGACATTTACGGTCAAATGCTCCACCTATAGACTATAAAAGAGTTATAATGTTGTTTGACTAGTAATGATAATTAATAATTATAATTATTACTAGTCAAACAACATTAGAATTCTACTATAGCTTGTGGGCAGAGCATTCGACCGGAAATGTACGATTGCGGCGTCGTACAGTTTAGTTGCTTCGTCGAATCTTCTTAGAACATCCAACAAACACCATAAGCCTTCAATTGACAGATTCAACCTTAATTAATTTGGACTTTTGTACGAATGCATTTTTTAACACAACAAAATAAATAAAAACGAATTTCGGGAGTAACTAAATAAATTTATTGTTCGGACAAAACCGAAATTCCGAAATAAAATGTTTTAGTGTGCACATGTCTAATGGTTTATATTGAAAAGTGTAGCTGTGCACTTTCTCTGATGTCATGTCTGGAAAACCAATATAAACTTGTCAGTGCAATGTGAAATTGTTGGAGCAAAGTCCTTACTCTGTGAATCTATTCCTGGTTCCCAGTTATCTCTCAGTTAGCTTTGGATTTCCAGTTCAAGTTTCAGATTCCTCTTGTTTAGTCAACTTGCCCCTGATGACCATTTTTAGTAACAATGCCTGTCTGCCTCTTGCCCTGACCTTGTCTTTGACCATGACCTCGCCAATTGATTCTGTACTTAGACTTGTTTCTGCCAGCTCTAAGTTGTTGCCAGTCTGAGGGCTGCGACATGAAAGCCCTTTCTTAGATTCCGCACCTTGGCCTTCTTGGCCTTCTTTACATTTGCCTGGTGATGTGGAGAGAACAGTTACTTTTGACACACGTGCATTATGTACCACATCTGTTTATACTATACTAAGTGCATATTGTACAGATGCTGCCACACAAATACAGTAAGTCAGAATATAATTGCACCTCGGGGCTCTTGCACTGAGTTTGAATGTCTTATATAATGGGGGTCAATTCACAAAATGGTTCCTTGGAAATAGCGTTTTAGACGTTAAAATGTATCTAAAGCCAAAATTGCACAGAAACTACATTTTTTGGTAAATTTATATAGAATTATATTAGAATAAAAATGTCCCATTAGTTTAAATGAAAAAATATTAATGGATAACGAAACCTAAAAACAAAAATGCAATGTATTGCAGTTTAGAAAAGCAGTCCTTTGTTTTCTTCTTTTTCATGCTTTTTTAAGAAACATTTCAGCAAATACAGAAAATACCTGTTAATCTTATCAGAAATGTAGTGTCTTTGTTATTTCCTGTGAGCTGCACCAAAGAATATCTTCCCTCCTAGCTATCTACCAATTACCCTTCCCTTGTTTAATAAAGATAAAGAGATACAGACATGTTTATAGTTCATACAAGGAGAGCAGCCTAGAATGACAACAATGGCTTCTTCCATAGATACATTGAAGAAGTGATGTAGCCATCCAATGACAGGAAGAGTGTTATTTTCATGATTACAGAAAATTAAGCAAAATATGCTTAACCACTTGCCAACCACTCTATAGCAGTTTTACTGCTACAAGGCGGCTGCTGTGCGCAGGATCATGTATATATACAGTGCCTTGCAAAAGTATTCACCCCCTTGGCATTTTTCATGTTTTGTTGCCTCACAAACTGTAATTAACATGTATTGTTTGAGGATTTGCATCATTTAATTTACAGAACATGCCCACAACTTTGAAGATTTTTTTTTATTGTGAAGCAAACAACAAAAAGGACAACAAAATAACAGAAAAAGGCATGTGCATAACTATTCACCCCCCCTAAAGTCAATACTTTGTAGAGCCACCTTTTGCAGCTATCACAGCTCCAAGTCGCTTTGGATAAGTCTCTATGAGATTGCCACATCTTACCACTGAGATTTTTGCCCACTCCTCCTTGCAAAACTGCTCCAGCTCCTTCAAGTTGGATGGTTTGCACTTGTGAACAGCAATCTTTAAGACTGTCCACAGATGTTCTATTGGATTGAGGTCTGGGCTTTGATTAGGCCATTCCAACACATTTACATGTTCCCCTTAAACCCCTCAAGTGTTGCTTTAGCAGTGTGTTTGGGGTCATTGTCCTGCTGGAAGGTGAACCTCCGTCCTAGTCTCAAGTCACACACAGAGTGGTACAGGTTTTGCTCAAGAATACCCCTGTATTTAGCATCATCCATCTTTCGCTCAACTCTGACCAATTTCCCAGTCCCGACTGCTGAAAAACATCCCCACAGCATGATGCTGCCACCGCCATGTTTTAATGTGGGGATGGTGTTCTTTGGGTGATGTGTTGAGTTTGCGCCAGACATAGCGTTTTTGCTGAATGCCAAAAAGTTCATTTTTAGTCTCATCAGACCAGAGCACCTTCCTCCATACATTTTGGGAGTCTCCCACATGCCTTTTCGCAAACTCAGAACGTGCCATTTTTTTTTGCTGAAAGTAATGGCTTTCTTCTGGCCACTCTGCCATAAAGCCCAACTCTATGGATCGTACGGCTTATTGTCGTCCTATGTACAGATACTCCAGTCTCTGCTGTGGAACTCTGCAGCTCCTCCAGGGTTACCTTAGGTCTCTGTGCTTCCTCTCTAATTAATGCCCTCCTTGCCTGGTCTGTGAGTTTTGGTGTGCGGCCATCTCTTGGCAGGTTTGCTGTTGTGCCATGTTCTTTCCATTTGATTATGATAGATTTGATGGTGGGATCATCAAAGATTTGGATATTTTTTTTAATCTAACCCTGACTTGTACTTCTCAACAACATTGTCCCTTACTTGTTTGGAGAGTTCCTTGGTCTTCATGGCAGTGTTTGATTAGTGGTGCCTCTTGCTTAGGTGTTGCAGCCTCTGGGGCCTTTCAAAAAGGTGTGTATATGTAATGACAGGTCATGTGACACTTAGATTGCACACAGGTGGACATCATTTCACTAATTATGTGACTTCTGAAGGTAATTGGCTGCACCAGAGCTTTTTATGGGCTTCATAACAAAGGGGGTGAATACATACGCAGATGCTAATTATCAGTTTTTTTATTTCTGAAAAATTGTTTTATGTATATATTTTTCTAAGTTTACTTCACCAACTTAGACTATTGTATTCTGATCCATCACATATAATTCAGATTAAAAAAAACATTGAACTAAAGGCTGTAATGTAACAAAATAGGTAAAAAGCCAAGGAGGGTGAATACTTTTGCAAGGCACTGTATGTTGACCTGCACTTTCAGGTATTGGGCGCAAATGCGTGCCGCCAGCAGCTTGCTCCAACTGTGATTATGCACAGCGGGAGCTGATCGGCGAGTACAGTGGACTCGATGTCCACCGGTACCCACAGGCAGAATACACAGGCAGAACGACAGTCTGCCTATGTAAACAAGGCAGATTGCCATTCTGTCAGTAGGGAAGGCATGAATCTTGTGTTCCTGCAAAGATCCATGCCTTCTTTTAGTAAAATCACCTGCAACGGTACACAAAATCACTAGCTAGGCACACATTTAACCCTTTGATCACCCCTGATGTTAACCCCTACCCAGCCAGTGTCATTAGTACAGTGACAGTGCATATTTTGAGCACTGATCACTGTATTAGTGTCACTGGTTTCCAAAAAAGTGTCAAAAGCATCAGTTCGTGTCCAACTTGTACCCTGCATTATATCACAGTCCTGCTATAAGTTGCTGTTTGCCACCATTAGTAGTAAAAAATAAATAAAAATTCCATAAATATATCCCATAGTTTGTGGACGCTATAACTTTTGCACAAACCAATCAATATACGCTTATTGGGAATTTTTTTCTAACAAAAATATGTAGCAAAATACACATTGGCCTAAAATTGATGAAGAAATTAGATTATTTTACATTTTTTTATTGGATATGTTTTATAGCGGGACGTAAATTTAAAAAAAAAAATTTCAAAATTGTCAGTGTTTTTTGTTTATAGCGCAAAAATAAAAAATTCAGAGGTGATCAAATACCAGCAAAGGAAAGCTCTATTTGTAGGAAAAAAGGACATAAATTTTATTTGAGTACAGTGTCGCATGATCGCGCAATTGTCAGTTAAAGTAACGCAGTGCCGTATCGCGAAAAATAGCTTGGTCATGAAGGGTGGTAAATCTTCCCAAGCTAAAGTGGTTAAAAAAAGAAAACAAATGCAGCCATCATATCAAGGACTAGAAAGTTGCAATATATTACATTCTTGTTTTTGGGCTTAGATTTTAAGTTAAATCTGTTAATTAGGCCCTTAGTGTAAATAGGTGGGCTCTCACTAGATGTCACTATTGTACCACAAATGAAATCCAAATGTTTGCTCACATATAAAGCTGTGTGCTTAAAATTTATGAAAAAATAACTCTTGTTTGGGCTGTATTATATTATTTTATTAGGATCTTCAGTTATCTATAATTTTACTACAGATTATGCCGGGAAGATGACAAAAATTGAACAAAAAAGTTCTTGCCCTACCAGAGGGTGCAATTATTTCAGTTTGACAAAACATAAATCGACAAGAGTGGTTACCAAAATTGAAATATGATAAAGTGACATTCCAATGATGGGCTACCTAACTGCAATGAATGTGCAAGAGGCAAGGAAAGACAGACAGTCTTCAACACTAATATGAAGCTTCAGAAGTTTACCTGTCACAACAGCCCAAGGATTTAGAGTCTGCTGCAGATATATACTGATACTTATTGGTGCCTGCACTCATTAATTACAGCAACTTCTTTATCAATTCTTTTATACTACTTTTTTATTAGAAGTTACCTAATACCTAATATCGCAGTTTTTCAAATATAAAATAATGTGAGCACTGTATAAATATACTTTGAGATGCCTGAATATTAAAAGGGGCTACAATAAAATTGCTTTGAATATCATACAACAAGCTACTGTCTTCGAATTTAAAGTTAAACTTAAGGACAGTAGCTAAATCCACATAAGAAATACAGTATCTCACAAAAGTGAGTACACCCCTCACATTTTTCTAAACATTTTATTATATCTTTTCATGTGACAACACTGAAGAAATGAAACTTTGCTACAATGTAAAGTAGTGAGTGTACAGCTTGTATAACAGTGTAAATTTGCTGTCCCCTCAAAATAACTCAATACACAGCCATTAATGTCTAAACCGCTGGCAACAAAAGTGAGTACACCCCTAAGTAAAAATGTCCAAATTGGGCCCAAAGTGTCAATATTTTGTGTGGCTACCATTATTTTCCAGCACTTTCTTAACCCTCTTAGGCATGGAGTTCGCCAGAAATTCACAGGTTGCCACTGGAGTCCTCTTCCACTCCTCCATGACGACATCACGGAGCTGGTGGATGTTAGAGACCTTGCGCTTTTCATTTGAGGATGCCCCACAGATGCTCAATAGGGTTTAGGTCTGGAGACATGCTTGGCCAGTCCATCACCTTTACCCTCAGCTTCTTTAGCAGGTAGTGGTCGTCTTGTAGGTGTGTTTGGGGTTGCTATCATGTTGGAATACTGCCCTGCGGCCCAGTCTCTGATGGGAGGGGATCTGCTTCAGTATTTCACAGTACATGTTGGCATTCATGGTTCCCTCAATGAACTGTTGCTCCCCAGTGTCGGCAGCACTCATGCAGCCCCAGACCATGACACTCCCACCACCATGATTGACTGTAGGCAAGACACACTTGTCTTTGTACTCCTCACTTGGTACCGCCACACAAGCTTGACACCATTTGAACCAAATAAGTTTATCTTGGATTCATCAGACCACAGATCTGACCCTTAGTCTGCTTGTCTTCAACAAACTGTTTGCGGGCTTTCTTGTGCATCATCTTTAGAAGAGACCTCCTTCTGGGATGAGTCTGTTCTGAGTGGAATGTCTTGTTAAACCGCTGTATGGTCTTGGTCACCGTGCTGCAGCTCAGTTTCAGGGTCTTGGCAATTTTCTTATAGCCTAGGCCATTTTTATGTAGAGCAACAATTCTGTTTTTCAAATCCTCAGAGAGTTCTTTGACATGAGGTGCCATGTTGAACTTCCAGTGACCAGTATGAGAGAGTGAGAGCGATAACATCAAATTTAACATACCTGCTCCCCATTCACACCTGAGACATTGTAACACTAATGAGTCACATGACACCGGGGAGGGAAAATGGCTAATTTTGACATTTTCACTTAGCAGTGTACTCACTTTTGTTGCCAGCGGTTTAGACATTAATGGCTGTTGAGTTATTTTGAGGGGATAGCAAATTTACACTGTTATAAAAGCTGTACACTCACTACTTTACATTGTAGTAAAGTGTCATTTCTTTAGGGCCCTTTCACACTGGGGTGGGGGCGGCATCGGCGGTAAAGCGCCGCTATTGTAAGCTAGTGGGGCGGTTTTACCCCCATTAGCGGCTGAGAAAGGGTTAAAAACCACTGGAAAGCGCCTCTGCAGAGGCTCCGCAGAGGCTCCGCAGAGGCGCTTTGCCGGTGGTATAGCCACGCTGTCCCATTGATTTCATTGGGCAGGAGTGGTGAAGGAGCGGTATACACTCCGCTCCTTCACCGCTCCGAAGATGCTGCTAGCAGGACTTTTTTTCCCGTCCTGCTAGCGCACTGCTCCAGTGTGAAAGCCCTCAGGGCTTTCACACTGGAGACACAGCAGTGGCTGTTTCGGGTCGGTTTGCAGGCGCTATTATTAGCGCAATAGCGCCTGCAAACCGCCCCAGTATGAAAGGGCCCTTAGTGTTGTCACATGAAAAGATATAATGAAATATTTACAAATATGTGAGGGGTGTACTCACTTTTGTGAGATACTGTAAATGAACACTGTGAATACACTGTTCTCTAAAATAATGAAACTCACTAGCATGAAACATGGGTCCTTGATGCTGTATAGGGCTGCACTATTATGATTTTACAGTAAAGATTCATGTAGTTGGAAAAGCCCATTCTTGACAGCATCCCTTTAATATGAGTGTTGTAATGACAGTAACAGTGCGGGCTTAAATTGCCAGTTCTCACGCTTCCCTCGTGCCCCCTGGTGGCATACTCTGTAATTGCTGAGTCCGTGAGACTTGGCTGATCATAGATTGGGTAAAGGGCCAATCACAGCAGGCCCTTTACCACATGATCAGCTGTCAGCCAATGACAGCTGATCACAGAAATAAACAGATGTCAGCGTGAAGGAAAATAAGCCATGGCTTAGATTAAAGGGACATCGGTCCCCTTAGTGCTCGATTGTGCTGGAAATCAGAGCCATCAGTGCCACATATCAGTGCCCACCAATGCCACATATCAGTGCCCACCAGTGCCACATATCAGTGCCCATCAGTGCTTCGAATCAGTGCCTCATCATCACCATTGATGTCTATTAGTGCAGCCTGCCATCGGGGTCATCTCTCTGTGCTGTCTATCAGTGCCCATCAGTGCCACCTATCAGTGCCACCCATCAGTGCCCATCAGTGCCACCCATCAGTGCAGCCTCATCATTGCCTCCTGATCAGTGCCCACCAATGCGGGCTCATCAGTGCCCATTAGTGCAACCTATCAGTGCCCATCTGTGCAGCTTATCAGTGCTCATCAGTGAAGCTTCATCAGCGCACATCAGTGAAGGCGAATATTACCTGTTTGCAAAATGTTATAACAAAATAGGAAAAATGTTTTGTTTTGATTTTTTCAAAATTTTCGGTCTTTTTTTGTTTGTTTAGCAAAAAATAAAAACCCCAGTGGCGATTAAATACTACCAAAAGAAATCTCTATTTGTGTGAAAAAAATGATAAAAGTTTCATATGGGTACAGTGTTGACTGACCACACAATTGTCATTCAAAATATGAGAGCACTGAAAGCTGAAAATTGGCCTGGGCAGGAAGGGGGTATATGTGCCCAGTAGGCAAGTGGTTAAAATATGTAATAATTAACCATCTGGGGACCTTAGGCATGTTACATATGCCCAAAAAATAAAGCCATACGTAACATGCCTTGTTCTCTCCTGCCATTTCCCACACTGCTTTTTCTGGCAATTCCTGGGCTGTCAAAATAACAGCTGGGACTGCCTGTACACTACATCATTTTGTAGACACCGTTCAGAAGTTTAATTCAGGAAAAAATTACCTCCTCACTCTTATCTTCTGTTTTTACTTTTATTTCTTTTTTAACCATTATTATTTAAACTTTGATGTTTTTAGTAAATTTGTTTGCTAAATGTTTTGATTATGTGTATATTGTTAATTTTGTTTATTTATGTGTATGTCACATTTAAAAAATGCACAAAGTCAGCCTAAAAGCTTTTATTTCATTTTCAAATATCTTTGAAATACTTTTTGTCAGAGTCATAATTTTAGTGTAATTATACACTTTTTTTTAAACTAACACGTGTTTTTTATTATGTTTTTTGTCTATAGATTACATAGAAATTAAAATATTTTTTGAAAGTCAGTATCACCCAAAAAAAACCTTTTTTGTCCTGAAAAAATAATACTTATTACTTTGTAATCTTATGTAATGACAAAGTCATTGCTGAGTAAATAGACCAGTACTACAACTATAACAATTGCTCCGGGCCATAAGGGGTGTGCAGGTGAGAAAGTTGAAGAGGTTAAGGAAATATCTGTAATGTTAAATAAATTTGAATTCTTTTCAGTGTATATATTTTTTTTTTGCATATATAAAAAGTATATAATTTCAGTTATGAGCAGGAATCCAAATTAAAGTACAAGAAAGTAAAACTTAAATGTAAGCGATGTTATCCAAAGTAAAATAATGTTAGTTAAGTCTCTCAGGGGATAAAAAAGTTGACAGAAAGTGACTTTTAGTCTCTGTAGATAGCTTATGTGTATCCTCTCAGGATTTAAATGGAATGAATTCAAGATGTAATTACACTTTCTGAATTAAGTTTTATTAATCGCGGTGAATTATTTCCAAAGATCACCTAAAAGAAAACTTTATTTAAAAGTTTAGTTTATTTTAAGTTTGAATGTTTTTACACTGATGTTTTATAGCAGTTTTACTATATATACAATCTTTTTTTTACAAATAAACAATAAATACCAGTCCAGACAAAATCTTCCAGACCACCATGGGCAACCAAAGAGACATCACTGCCATGGGTGCCTACCTTTAGGTTTCACTAATCTGAATGAAAACTTTGGACTGAGCCTTGTTAAAATAGGTCAGTCACAGGGATGAATCATTCACTCTTGTGTCTACATTTTAGCTTGAGCTATTGATGCCTGTAAACAGCAGCCTTTTTTAAATAGGCTTTAAAGAATATATGAAAAGGTGTCGAGAACTTCTGTCTAAAAACACAATTTCTTAATCCCTTGGTGCCCTCCGCATGCAAATATGCAGCCTCTTGGCAGGTGGGCCTTGGCGCAGAGTGGCTGCCTATTGCATGAATTGGTATAAATACAGCTGTGCTGAGAGCGCACACCCTGCATGCTCCTAGCACAGTTACTGGTGGCTAACAAAAAGTTCCCCATGCTACATGCCATTGGACGCTTTCTGCTCATGTGACCGCCGTGACAGTGAATCACGGTGGTCACATGATCATAAACCCAACCCCGCCCCCTAAACCTCTTACAGGTTCGGGAGGCGCCAGTGCCAAGAGGTTAATATATAAAATTATATATAAAAATATATATTTGTTTGCCTTTTTTTTTAACTTCTGACCAAGTTATGTAAAAAATTTTCAAAACGCACATAACTTTCAAAAATCTTTACAATGTAAATGTTGTGGGTCACTTTTATGATCACAAGCCCATATCTTACACAATCCAGATTTCTCCTAACATCCTTTAACCCTCTGTCCCAACTCAACCCCTTACCACAAACCCATGAGTACAGACCTCTCCTCTGCACAGACACGTCAGTGCAGATACCCCCAACACAGACCCTTAGTACAGATCCACTTTTCCAACATAGCACACCAGCACAGGCTTCTCAGTAGAGACATCCCTCAGTATTGACCCCTCAAGGTAGACACCCCTCTTCCCAGTGCGGACCTCAAGAGCAAACACCCTCCTCCCCCCAGTACAGATCTTCTGCCTCCTTAGCAGCAGTTCAGAGTGAGGGTAGTCTTACTGCAGCAGCAATTGCAGCGAAAGGTGGTTCTACAAAGTATTGACTCATGGGGGCTGAATACAAATGCACGCCACACTTTTCAGATATTTATTTGTAAAAAATTTTGAAAACCAATTATCATTTTTCTTCCTTTTCACAATTATGTGCCACTTTGCGTTGGTCTATGACATAAAATCCAAATAAAATACATTTACGTTTTTGGTTGTAACATAACAAAATGCGGACATTTTCATGAATATTTTTTCAAAGCACTGTACATATGCTAGTTGTGTCCCTTTGCATTTTTTTTTGGACACAAGTCTTTGAAAACTACATGAACTACACCCCCATCCATTGAAATCCTTGGTGTGCACTTTTACAAAGAAAAATAGATAGCCAAGACAAACACTTTACAAACATATAGGCTGATTTACTAAAAGCAAATAGGCTGTTCACTTTGCAAGGGAATATTCCCTTGGCTTAGTCAATGTGATGAAAATTTACTTTGCAAAGAATATCCAAGAAGTGCAAGAAAAAATAAAAAATAAATGTATTTTTGCTTGCACATGGATGAAGGAAGTCAGCAAGCATTCATTAAGCTAAGGAAAAAGTTCCTTGCAAAGTATAAATTCTCTTACAAAGTAAACTGTCTATTTGCCTCTAGTAGATCAACTCCAAAGTTATGACAGAAAAACACCAAGCGGTCCATCGAGTCTGCTCTCCTTTTTTGGTTTTATATTTGGGGAGGTCATTTTTGTTTTTGCTGTAATGTTTGTGTTGTTTTAACAATTTGTTAGAGTTGCTTACCCCCTTTTTCCCCTATCTTCACTATATCTTCCTTTTTTTCCAAATTACCCTATCCTACTTTATCACTTCTTTCCTTAGCTGCATTAAAGATGTGTACATACAGTATCTAGTGTGAGGATCGCACAAATAGACACCACCATCCTTAAAATGACAAATTATTAAAAAGAAATCCACCATACATGGCACTTTAAAGGTGCTTAATAGTATATTACATATACACCAGCCCTCAAAATTTCCACTCGCCTGCTCGCATTTGGTGAGTGGAAAATGATTGAGGGCGAGCATGGGCTGCCTCGGAGGGAGGGGGGCAAGCACTGCCAGCAGGTGGGGTTGAATGGGAGCTGTTCTCCCAGCGATTGCCCAGGGGCAGAGAGATGAGGGGAAGAGGATCATCACAGAGCGGGGATTGTCTGCTGTAACAGCTTTAATTTGAATTGCCAGGTGCTCGTCATCACAGACAGTCCCGTCTGCTGACCCGGCTCTTTTGATAGACAGAACACTGGTCCAATGCCAGGATGTGTTCTGTCTATCAAAGGAGCCGGGCCAGGAGGCGGGACTGTGTGTGACGGCGAGCGCCCGGCAATTCAAATGAAAGCTGCTACAGCGGGCAATCCCCATTCTGTGATGATCCCGCCGGCTCTCCTCTTCCTCCCCTCTCTCTTCCTCTGCACTGGTCACACTGCATTGATGGGCACAGGTGAAGCTGCATTGATGGGAACTGGTCACGTTGCATTGATGGGCACAGGCCAGGCTGCATTGATGGGCACTGGTCAGGCTGCATTGATGGGCACTGGACACGCTGCATTGATGGGCACAGGTGAGGCTGCATTGATGGGCACAGGTCACACTGCATTGATGGGCACAGGTCAGGCTGTATTAATGGGCACTGGTCAGGCTGCATTGATGGGCACAGGTGAGGCTGCAATGATGGGCACAGGTGAGGCTGCATTGATGGGCACTGGTCAGGCTGCATTGATGGGCACAGGTCACACTGCATTGATGGGCACAGGTCAGGCTGCATTGATGGGCACAGGTGAGGCTGCATTGATGGGCACTGGTCAGGCTGCATTGATGGGCACAAGTGAGGCTGCATTGATGGGCACTAGTCAGGCTGAATTGATGGGCACTGGTCACACTGCATGGATGGGCACAGGACACAGCATTGATGGGCAGAGGTGAGGCTGCATTGATGAGCACAGGTCACGCTGCATTGATGGGCACAGGTCAGGCTGCATTGTTTTGCACAGGTGAGGCTGCATTGATTAGCATTGGTCACGGTGCATTGTTGGGCTGCACTGAGGGGCACAGGTGAGGCTGCATTGAAGAGCACTGGTCACGCTGCATTGATGGGTACAGGTGACGCTGCATTGATGGGCACAGGTCATGCTACATTGATGGGCACAGGGAGGCTGCATTGATGAGCACTGGTCATGCTGTATTGATGGGCACAGGTCAGGCTGTATTGATGGGCACAGGTGAGGCTGCATTGATAGGCACAGGTCAGGCTGCATTGATAGGCACATGTGAGGCTGCATTGATTGTCACGCTGCATTGATGGGCACAGGAGAGGCTGCATTGATGGGCACAGGTCAGGCTGCATTTATGGGCACATGTGAGGCTGCATTGATGGCCACAGGTGAGGCTGCATTGATGGGCACTGGTCACACTGCATTGATTGGCACAGTTCAGGCTGCATTGATGGGCACAGATGAGGCTGCATTGATAGACACTGGTGAGGCTGCATTGATGGGCACAGGAGAGGCTTCATTGATGGGCCCAAGTGAGGCTGCATTGATGAGCACACGTGAGGCTGCATTTATTGGCACAGGTGAGGCTGCATTGATGGGCACTGGTGAGGCTGCATTGATGGTCACTGATGAGGCTGCACTGAAAGGCACAGGTGAGGCTGCACTGATGAGCACAGGTGAGGTTGCACTGATGAGCACAGGTGAGGCTGCACTGATGAGCACAGGTGAGGCTGCATTGATGGGCACAGGTGAGGCTGTGTTGATGGGCACCGGTGAGGCTGTACTGATGGGCACTGAGGCTGCATTGATGGGCACAGGTGAGGCTACATTGATGGGCACAGGTGAGGCTGCATTGATGTGCACTGGTGAGGCTGCATTGTTGGGCACTGATGAGTCTGCATTGATGGGCACTGGTGAGGCTGTGCTGATGAGCACTGGTGAGGCTGCATTGATGGACACTGGTGAGACTGCATTGATGGGCACTGGTGAGGCTGTGCTGATGAGCACTGGTGATGCTGCATTGTTGGGCACAGATGAGGCTGCACTGATGGGCACTGATAAAGTGGTTGTTAACCTTTATTTTTGTAACTTAATTCTGCATAAAATATTGAAGTATCATCATTTATGAGGGCATGTTTAGAGGCGAAATAAGGGGCAGGGCAGAGCAGGGTCCCAAGGAGACATAGCCCAACATGGCTTCCTGTGTACATTTAAAATTACATTACATAAAAGTTTTGCAAATTTGTTTCACATCTTGTCGTTGATCTTCCCACCCTACTATATACCACTTGCTCCTTTATTTTGGTAAAGTGGAGTTCCACCCAAAAGTGGAACTTCCGCTTATCGGTCCCACCCTCCGCTGCCACATTCGGCACCTTTCGGGGGGAGAGGGGTACGGGTACCTGTTTTTGACAGGTACCCTGTTCCCAGTTCTGTCGGACCTCACTGTGGTGAGGTACATCAAAAGTTTGGCCCCCACTCCTTCCCCTGCTGCCGGGCCAGTAAGGAAAGCATGCGTCGCACATGAGCAGTAGGGACCCTTGCGGCTTCATGGCCGGGTTCCCTTCCCGAAAGGGGGAGGAGCGCAAGGTCTCTAACATCCACCAGCTCCGTGATGTCATCATGGAGGAGTGGAAGAGGACTCCAGTGGTAACTTGTGAAGCTCTGGTGAACTCCATACCCAAGTGGGTTAAGGCAGTGCTGGAAAAAAACGGTGGCCACACAAAATATTGATACTTTGGGCCCAGTTTGGACATTTTCACTTAAGAGTGCGCTCGCTTTTGTTGCCAGCGGTTTAGACATTAATGGCTGTGTGTTGAGTTATTTTGAGGGGACAGCAAATTTACACTGTTATACAAGCTGTACACTCACTACTTTACATTGTAGCAAAGTGTCATTTCTTCAGTGTTATTGCATGAAAAGATATAATAAAATATTTACAAAAAATGTGAGGAGTGTACTCACTTTTGTGAGATACTGTAAGTTCAATGCAGAACTATGATAAAATATTAGAATTTTCAAATAATGGGTTCTCCAGAATCCATTGGATTCCAGTTTTGATACTTTTTGGGCATATTCTCAGGCTGTATAGTCCTATGTATTGTATATGCACCATGGACAACACTTCTACTTTGTGTTCCCTTCCTAAACTACTGTCTATGCTATGTACAAAACAAAATACAATATCATTTGCTAGGTTTATAACTCAAATGTATTTCTTTGTATCTTTGACTTGCAATACATTCATCCTACTGGCAACCATGGTCTATGACTGCTATATAGCCATCTATCACCCCCTTCATTATGTTGCAATTATCAATAAAGAAAATGCATTGTCCCGTCCCTAACTACATGGACGTTTTTTTTTGGCTTTGCTGGACATGCTGTCATTATATCTATCATGTCTTTTTGTGCATCACATATCATTGGGATAAAAAAAAACAAAAAAAACCTAAGGTCTACGGCAAACAAAATCTAATGCCCTGTACACACGATCGGACATTGATCGGGCATTCCAACAACAAAATCCATCTGATTTTTTCTGACGGATTTTGGCCCAAACTTGTCTTGCATACACATGGCCGCACAAAGTTGTTGGAAAATCCGATAGTTCTGAACGCGGTGACGTAAAACACGCACGTCGGGACTATAAATGGGGCAGTAGCCAATAGCTTTCGTCTCTTAATTTATTCTGAGTATGCGTGGCACTTTGTGCATCGGATTTGTGTACACACGATCGGAATTTAAACAATCGTATTTTGTTGTCGGAAAATTTTATATCCTGCTCTCAAACTTTGTTTGTTGGAAATTCCGACAGAAAAAGTCTAATGGAGCTCACACACCATCTGAATTTCCGACAACACAATCCGATTGCACTTTTTCCATCGGAAAATCCGACCGTGTAAACAGGCATAAGAGTGTTTTATATGGAACATAAACAAAATGCAAATGCCAAAAAACTAGGAAAACCCACACCACAGTGCTCTGATGCTTAGATGAGCGGAGCACAACTTTTGTTCTCTGGCAGGGATAAGAAAATCTGCCCAGTTTTATACAATTCTTTCTGACATTCACAATACCCAAATTTAGTAGTGTATTCTATTGAGGTCTATGAGGTCAAATAGGTAAGGTATAATCAAAAAAGGGTGTGCGGAACTTGGAACTGCCATGGGAATGTTTAGCAAAGCAAAAACATTTTTAAAAAAATGGGAAAGAGTACTTTTAATGCAACTTCAAGGTGCCATGGAAAGAACATGAATCCTTTAAATGATATGCTTGGTAGATGCAGTTATACTGCATGGGTTATTATGGAACAACACAGTTTTCACAGACATCAGCGACACTGTACTCTGGCATTTCATGTTTTTAATGTGTAATTCATTCTTTAACTTTTACATTTAACTTGGCTTAAATAGAGCGACAGCACCAGATAATGATTAATTTCAACTTGAATAAGGCTGGATTCACACCTATGCATTTTTAGTGCTTTTTGCATTTTGCAGATTTGCACTACAGAACATGTTCCATAGGAAACCATGTTAAATGGACTGTAGTGCAAATCTGCAAAATGCAAAAAGCACTAAAAATGCATAGATGTGAATCCAGCCTAAAAGGTCTTTTTTTTTTAAGAAGTTTGGGCTGCAACACCTGATAATCAGCAGCAGTAGGCTTGAATTGACCGGTAGAAGTTGTAGTCACAACAGATCTAAAATCTACCTGAAGGTTTTCTCTAAAACAAGGTAAAAGCCCCCAGCATTGAAAAATATTGGCTTAGCAAATCTTAATAGACCCTCTTACGTTCAGAGGTGGGAGGAGGACCTGGGACGAACTTTAGAAGACACGGACTGGTCTAACATATGGCTCACATCTAAGTCATCTTCACCCAACATCTTAGCACTGGAGACAAATTATAAAGTCCTAACTCGCTGGTACCTTGTACCTGATAGAGTGGCAAAATATTCACCTAATACCTCAGCTCTTTGTTTTCGAGGATGCCCAGAAATAGGCACATATTTACACATATGGTGGACGTGCCCAGTAATCCAAACCTTCTGGAAGGAAGTCTTCGTGATTGCATCTAAAATATTTAAAAAAATAATACAACCAGATCCATATTTAACTTTACTTAATCTAAAACCGGAATGGTTAACACTCTCTCAATTCAAACTCATGATCCAACTAATAACGGCTGCAAAACAAACAGTGGCCAAGGCATGGAAATCTCCTACATTGGTACTAGCAGAAACAATTCACAGAATGAATAATACAATGTCCCATGCTAAGATGGTAGCCATCGATCAAAATCAAATTCCAAAATTTGAAAAACTTTGGCACCCTTGGATAAAACAACAGTTCCTGTCAAATTTCAATGACTCTGTCCTGTTGCCATGGTAACAGATTAAATGACTTACAGAGACACCCATTCTAAGGCTTCAAAGAGAACTAAAAAGAATAATAAACTGACGAGCGGGACAACCTTGTGGACCATACCACTACCTTTCAACCCTTTTTCTTCTTTCTATTTCCTTTTCTCCACCTTACGATTAAAGCTCATTATCAGAATTTATTTGACCTATATACACTCTACTTGTAAACAATATGTATAGTAGGTATAAATCATTTAAATACCTACAAAAGTAACTAAGGAAATGATATATATCTTTAATTTAGGTTTACGTGAACCCAATGTTTAATATTTGAAATTTCATGATATTTACCTATATAAACCCTACTGTAAAACAATGAGCTTACTTTATAGATCCTTGTAAACTTACTTTATGTATCTTTATAACATTGTATACTCAATAAACTTCTTTTGACAAGGAAAAATATTGGCCAGTGACACAGCAGTTTAGTAGTATAGGTTGTGAACTTCTTTTTTTCACAATACCATACTGCGTTGTCTTGTGTTGTAAAACATCAAAACAGAGTTCATAAAAACACTTCAAAATCACATCCGCACATTTAACAAACCCCCTTTCACCTCCAATTATTCCCTAAATGTTCACAATATACAGTCAGATCCATAAATATTGGGACATCGGCACAATTCTAATCTTTTTGGCTCTATACACCACCACAATGGATTTGAAATGAAACAAACAACATGTGCTTTAACTGCAGACTTTCAGCTTTAATTTAAGGGTATTTACATCCAAATCAGGTGAATGGTGTAGAAATTACAACAGTTTCTATATGTGCCTCCTACTTTTTAAGGGACCAAAAGTAATGGGACAGATAAACAATCACCCATCAAACTTTTACTTTTTAATACTTGGTTGCAAATCCTTTGCAGTCAATTACAGCCTGAAGTCTGGAACGTATAGACATCACCAGACGCTGGGTTTCATTACTGGTGATGCTCTGCCAGGCCTCTACTGCAACTGTCTTCAGTTCCTGCTTGTTCTTGGGGCATTTTACCTTGAGTTTTGTCTTCAGCAAGTGAAATGCATGCTCAATTGGAGTCAGGTCAGGTGAATGACTTGGCCATTGCATAACATTCCACTTCTTTCCCTTAAAAAGCTCTTTGGTTGCTTTCGCAGTATGCTTCGGGTCATTGCCTATCTGCACTGTGAAGCGCTGTCCAATGAGTTCTGAAGCATTTTGCTGAATATGAGCAGATAATATTGCCAGAAATACTTCAGAATTCATCCTGCTGCTTTTGTCAGCAGTTACATCATCAATAAATACAACCAGTTCCATCGACAAGCCATATATGCCCACGCCATGACACTACCACCACCATGCTTCACTGATGAGGTGGTATGCTTTGGATCATGAGCAGTTCCTTTCCTTCTTCATACTCTTCTCTTCCCATCACTCTGGTACAAGTTGATCTTGGTCTCATCTGTCCATAGGATGTTGTTCCAGAACTGTGAAGGCTTTTTTAGATATTGTTTGGCAAACTCTAATCTGGCCTTCCTGTTTTTGAGGCTCACCAATAGTTTACATCTTGTGGTGAACCCTCTGTATTCACTCTGGTGAAGTCTTCTCTTGATTGTGGACTTTGACACACATACACCTACCTCTTGGAGTGTCCTTGATCTGGCCAACTGTTGTGAAGGGTGTTTTCTTCACCAGGGAAAGAATTCCTTGGTCATCCACCACAGTTGTTTTCCGTGGTCTTCCGGGTCTTTTGCTGTTGCTGAGCTCACCGGTGCGTTCTTTCTTTTTAAGGATGTTCCAAACAGTTGATTTGGCCACACGTAATGTTTTTGCTATCTCTCTAATGGGTTTGTTTTGTTTTTTCAGCCTAATGATGGCTTGCTTCACTGATAGTGACAGCTCTTTGGAACTCATATTGAGAGTTGACAGCAACAGATTCTAAATGCAAATAGCACACTTGAAATGAACTCCTGGAACTTTTATCTGCTCCTTGTAAATGGTATAATGAGGGAATAACACATACCTGGCCATGGAACAGCTGAGCCGCCAATTGTCCCATTACTTTTGGTCCTTTAAAAAGTGGGAGGCACATATACAAACTGTTGTAATTCCTACACCGATCACATGATTTGGATGTAAATATCCTCAAATAAAAGCTGAAAGTCTGCAGTTAAAGCACATCTTATTTGTTTCATTTCAATACCATTGTGGTGGTGTATAGAGTCAAAAAGATTAGAATTGTGTTGATGTCCCAATATTTATGGACCTGACTGTAGACTTCCGGCATGTGTCTGGTAGAAATTGGCTATTGTCAGGACAGTACATTAGCACGTGAATAGGCATCAAATAGAAAGACACGGAGAAAGGCAGGTTTTATCTTGCCATGAAACTTTTTCTTTATTATCTGAAAGATAATTTCCACATATATTGTACAGTGGATGGGCAGTGCAGCTCTAGATGGCGAAGGCAGGAAAGACAAAAGGCCACCTGTGAGTGAGGATTGGGGAACACCTAAAGGACATCTAAAATAAAGAAAATGAGAACCTTTTGCAACAACGTTTTTTACAGATACATGATGTTCAATTAACAAGGTAAAGGGCATACTGTATATGTGTTAAATATCCTACCATAAAAAGACAATTTTGATGTGATCCTTTCACAGAAAAAAAACATATGTGTATATAAACTTAAGGTGTTTATTACCCCAACATTTCACAGATACAGAAAAGGTGGGATTTTAGAGGTGCCAATACATTACATCACAATAATGTAAGAAAACCATATATTATTTAACAAAATTCAATAAAATCAATCTTAAATTCACAATGATTATCCAATCTCTTGATAGATGTTTGATACAAATGGTTAGTTCCATACAATTTGCTCTGGCTGGCTTCATCAGGAAGGACTTTACTACAAGAAACAAACTGTATATAAAAAACGCGTATATAATCAATTAGGTACATACGTCGTTTTCAGAAAAAAAACACAATTTTGCTCTTATCATTCTCTACCAGCAAGTCACCATGGAATGTCCAGATAATATATACACTATATTACCAAAAGTATTGGGACACCTGCCTTTACACGCACATGAACTTTAATGGCATCCCAGTGTTTGTCCGTAGGGTTCATTATTGAGCTTGCCCCCCCTTTGCAGCTATACCAGCTTTAACTCTTCTGAGAAGGCTATGCACAAGGTTTAGGAGTGTGTCTATGGGAATGTTTGACCATTCTTCCAGAAGTGTATTTGTGAGGGCAGGCACTGATGTTGGATGAGAAGGCCTATGTCATGGATATGTAGTAATGTTTGTCTGTCAGCTTACTATGTGCTCCATGTGCTCTGCCTAAGAGGCCAGCCACTCTCACCTGGCTGCTTAAGTAATCTCTCCTTAAAGCATGGCTCCACCCAGCCCTTATCAGGGAACTCTATTAACCTGTGCACTGCAAGCCAGCTCTGCTGATCAATATTGTGTGTTTGGCTTTCGTGTGTAACTTGCTGTGTCTTCTACGTTTGATTCCAGTTACCGATCTTGGCTTGTTCTTGACTTGACTGCTTGTTGCCCCAAACCCTTGGCTATCTCCTGACTATTCTTTGTTGTCGCAGTCTGCTGCTTCTTCTTTACCTCTCTGTAGTCTACTGTGAGCGTGAGCTGGGAGGCTCTAGGGGTCGCAACCTGGAGCCAGACTGCAGCTAAATCCATCCCCACCACTAAGGGCCTCTGGTGCACACCCGCTGGCTCTTAGATTCCACGTCCTGGGAAATCTCATGCTCTAGCTCCCAGTGTCATCCGTGTTTGTACTACAGAGTACCTGCTCTCCTGTATCACCTAGAGCTCCATCCGCAGCAGTCAGCCATAGGGTCCACTATCTTGCTGTGCACTCCAGACCCCAACGGGGTGCATCTGTCAACTGGACTCAGGTGACCTGACAGTCTGGCTCACAGTCTCTGCTCTAATTCATCCCAAAGGTGTTCTATTAAAGAAGGGGAATGGGGGGAAGTGGGACTTCAAATGAGGCGCCAAATGGTGCCTCCATCCCTGTATGCGAACATAAAAAAGAGAGTTGGGACTTTAAATGAGGTCATGGAAACCATGTAGGTACCAGGGGTAGCAGTGCAATTTATTAATCAAATGACATGCATAAAACAATTCAAGAAAGAACCACATAATATGGAGAAGGACATTGTAATAAATATCATTCCAAAAATCACAGCACATGTATTTGTGCATATGCGATCAACATCAAGGGTACAATCCGCTTGGCGCCACATAGTGGTCTAGTAGAGAAATTTAATGCATGTACAAAAAATTCATAATATGTACAAAAAGCAATACCACAGCACAGCGAAATAAATAAATAATTACTATAATATAAGAAAAACATGATAGTTGTCCTTGAGATGTTGTAATGTCAACATATGTTGGTGTCCCAGAAGCCCGACGCGTTTCGTGTAGAACACACTCATCAGGGGCCAGATGGTCAGGGGTTTCTAAAATGTAATACAACATAAGGTGAGTCTGACAAGATAGCTCCTATTGGCAGTGGGGGAGGGGTGAGTCACCCTAAAGCACTTACATGTAAGTAGTACATTAGGACATGGCAGGTGCTGGGCCAGGACCAACAGGCATCTCTCCCGGGAGCTGAGGTGCAGCAAAATTCCTGGCGATACTCTATACGTCTCGGCTCTGTGGCTCCCGCGCTGCTCTCTGGGGGGGACCCTGTGTACCCGGCTCGCCAGCGCACATTCCGCTGCACCTCAGCTCCCGGGAGAGATGCCTGTTGGTCCTGGCCCAGCACCTGCCATGTCCTAATGTACTACTTACATGTAAGTGCTTTAGGGTGACTCACCCCTCCCCCACTGCCAATAGGAGCTATCTTGTCAGACTCACCTTATGTTGTATTACATTTTAGAAACCCCTGACCATCTGGCCCCTGATGAGTGTGTTCTACACGAAACGCGTCGGGCTTCTGGGACACCAACATATGTTGACATTACAACATCTCAAGGACAACTATCATGTTTTTCTTATATTATAGTAATTATTTATTTATTTCGCTGTGCTGTGGTATTGCTTTTTGTACATATTATGAATTTTTTGTACATGCATTAAATTTCTCTACTAGACCACTATGTGGCGCCAAGCGGATTGTACCCTTGATGTTGATCGCATATGCACAAATACATGTGCTGTGATTTTTGGAATGATATTTATTACAATGTCCTTCTCCATATTATGTGGTTCTTTCTTGAATTGTTTTATGCATGTCATTTGATTAATAAATTGCACTGCTACCCCTGGTACCTACATGGTTTCCATGACCTCATTTAAAGTCCCAACTCTCTTTTTCATGTTCGCATAAAGGTGTTCTATTGGGTTGAGGTCAGGGCTCTTTGCAGGCCAGTCAAGTTTCTCCACCCCAAACTCGCTCATCCATATCTTTATGGACCTTGCTTTGTGCACTGGTGTGCAGTCATGTTGGAAAAGGAAAGGGCCATCCCCAAACTGCAACATCAAGTACCCATGTTTCATGCTAGTTTCATTATTTCAGAGAACATTGTATTCACAGTGTTCATATTCATCACTATACATATGTTGCTATAAAGACCAGGAGACTGTAAGCACAAACAAATACTATCTCTTATATCATTTGTTTGTGGCTCTGACAAGTCACATGATATACTTAGGAACAGATGGAAAGTCAGTGATGGAAACTACAGTTAGACACTGTAATTGTGAGTATATGTGGGGAGTAGGTTATAGGATAGCCAGTAGCAGAGGTCTGCATGAGGGAGGAATATGTCGGTGACACTTGGAGCACTATATATATATACAGTGGGTATAGAAAAGAATCACCCCCTTTAAAATAATTACATTTTGTTGCTTTGCAGAGTAAAATGAAGATAGACACCATTTTTGTTTTATCCAGCTGTATTTACTCTTTTTACTCTATTTACTTATAACATCCAAGTGAAAGATATAACACCAACATGTCAGAAAAAAATGAAAAACATTTCAAAAACAGAATCAATGAGTTGGAAAAGGTATCACCCCCCTTTCTAAAAATGACATGTAAACTCAATCAGGTGTAGCTAATCACCTTCTCAATGGCACACAAAGCCATTTGACTTTCAACCTATGATCAGCTGTGGTCATTTTGATTAACTCAGCATGAAAAGAGCTTTACTGGAGCATTTCAGTCCCTGGTAGTGCAACTGAAGTAAACAACCAACTATGGGTGGCAAGGCACTATCAAAAGATCCCAGGGATAAAGCTGTGGACAGGCACATGTCAGGAGATGGATACAAAAAAATTCAAAGGCTTTAGCAATGATTAGAAGAACAGTGAAGTCTATTATTGGGAATTGGCGAGTAGTTGGTGAACCCTTGATCAGGACTTCGCTCCAAACTGGATATAAGAGCCAGGAGGAAACTGGTCAGGGAGGCTACCAAGAGGCCTATGGCAACTCTGAAGCAGTTGCAGGATTTTATGACAAACAGTGGTCATTGTGTGCACGTGACAACACAATCACACATTCTCCACAAATGGGCAAATATTGCAAAGTCTAGATGTGTAAAGTTAGTAGAGACATGGCCCAATAGACTAAAAGCTGTAATTAACCAGTACAGCGGTAGGAGGAAGTTGAAGTATCAGGGTATAGCCTGCATTTGCAGGCTATACCCCGGGAACCGTTTTTTAGAGCGGGCGGTTGGCTATGTGGTGATTAGGGATGAGCCGAACACCCCCCGGTTCGGTTCGCACCAGAACCCGCGAACGGACCGCAAGTTCGCACGAACGTTAGAACCCCATTGACGTCTATGGGACTCGAACGTTCGAAATCAAAAGTGCTCATTTTAAAGGCTAATTTGCATGGTATTGTCCTAAAAAGGGTGTGGGGACCCGGGTCCTACCCCAGGGGACATGTATCAATGCAAAAAAAACTTTTAAAAACGGCCGTTTTTTCGGGAGCAGTGATTTTAATGATGCTTAAAGTAAAAAAAAAAAAGTGAAATATTCCTTTAAATATCGTACCTGGGGGGTGTCTATAGTATGCCTGTAAAGTGACGCGTGTTTCCCATGTTTAGAACAGTCCCTGCACCAAATGTCATTTTTAAAGGAAAAAATCTCATTTAAAACTGCTTGCGGGTTTAATGTCATGTCGGGTCATGGCAATATGGATGAAAATCAGTGAGACAAACGGCATGGGTACCCCCCAGTCCATTACCAGGCCCTTTGGGTCTTGTATGGATATTAAGGGGAACCCCGCACCCAAATTAAAATAAGGAAAGGTCCCTATATACTCTGAACAGCAGTATACAGGCGGTGCAAACAAGACAGGGACTGTAGGTTTGTTGTTAAGTAGAATCTGTTTGTAATTTTGAACATTTTTAATGTGTTTAGCTCCAGCCAAAAAATCTTTTCTAAGCTTTTTGGAAAACATAGGGAAGGGTTATCACCCCTGTGACATTTGTTTTGCGTCTTTCCTCCTCTTCAGAAGATTTCACCTCACTTTTTTGTCCCAATGAAAAATGTTTTTTGAAAATTTGTGTTTTTTTGTGGAACAAGGATTGGAAAGCATCAGTGGAAAGGAAAAATTGTTTTCCCATATTAACTCTTACAGGAGAGAATTTCCCTTCCTTAGGGGTAGATTTCATCTCACTTCCTGTTGTCTCCTTCCGTTTGCAAGTAGGAGTCGTTTGTAAGTTAGATGTTTGAAAGTAGGGTCCTACCCTATATACTCAGCAGAAATTTGGGCCTTAGGTGTTGCTGTGGCCAAAACACTGTAAGCCCTCACAGGGCCCTGCTGTGAAATATTAGATCAAGAATTGTAATTACATGCTCCTGTTGAACAGGAGCTGAAAAATTAGGCCTTAGGCACTGGTGCTGGTGCCACAACACTGCAACCCCTCACAGACACTCTAGTTGGAACGCAGGAACGAGCCCTGCTGCAAAGTATTGCATCAAAAATTGTAATTACACGCCCCTGTTAGACAGGGGCTGAAAAATTGGGTCTTAGGCACTGGTGCTGGTGCCACAACACTGCAACCCCTGACAGACACTCTAGTTGAAACGCAGGAACAAGCCCTGCTGCAAAGTATTGCATCAAAAATTGTAATTACACGCCCCTGTTAGACAGGGGCAGAAAAATTGGGTCTTAGGCACTGGTGCTGGTGCCACAACACTGCAACCCCTCACAGACACTCTAGTTGGAATGCAGGAACAAGCCCTGCTGCAAAGTATTGCATCAAAAATTGTAATTACACGCCCCTGTTAGACAGGGGCAGAAAAATTGGGTCTTAGGCACTGGTGCTGGTGCCACAACACTGCAACCCCTCACAGACACTCTAGTTGGAATGCAGGAACAAGCCCTGCTGCAAAGTATTGCATCAAAAATTGTAATTACACGCCCCTGTTAAACAGGGGCTGAAAAATTGTGCCTTAGGCACTGGTGGTGGCGCCCAGAACCAAAAATGTTCTTACAAGCTATCAGCGTGATGATTGAGGAGGAAGAGGATAATTACTCAGGGATAGTCACTCAGCATCAGCATAGGCAGTCTTTGAAGGGATCTGAGATTTCAAAAAAAATTATTCGGTTACATCTGCATCAGGTGCTTGGTAGCTGGTGGTGATCCAAGACTGATTCATTTTTATGAAGGTCAGCCGATCGACCGAGTCGGTGGACAGACGCACCCTGTGATCGGTTACCACGCCTCCAGCAGCACTGAATGTGCGTTCCGAAAGAACGCTGGATGCAGGACAGGCCAGTAGCTCAATTGCATACTGTGCAAGCTCTGGCCAGTGATCCATCCTCAAGACCCAGTAACCCAGAGGATTTTCGGTGGGAAAGGTGTCCAAGTCTGATCTTGCCCCTAGGTATTCCTGCACCATGTAAAACAGACGCTGGCGATGGTTGCTGGAACCGATCATACCTTGGGGCTGCGGACCAAAAAATTGTCTGAACGCATCGGTCAGACGGCCACCTTCTCCACCGCTCCTTCTTTGACTGACCGAAGCCTCAGCAACACGTTGTCCAGAAACAGGAGTTTGTAACCTCCCAGTCTCTGGGAACGCGTTGCACAGACCTTTCTGCAAGGCCTCCCGAAGATGTTTCATCCTCTGCTCCCTCTGCGATGGCAAGATAAGGTCCGCAACCTTACCCTTGTAACGTGGATCAAGGAGGGTTGCCAGCCAGTATTGGTCCTTCTCCTTGATACCACGAATACGAGGATCCTTACGCAGGCTTTGCAGGATCAGGGAGGCCATGCAGCGTAGGTTTGCTGAGGCATTCGGTCCGGAGTCCTCTGGGTCACTAAGGACAACAACGTCCGCAGCCACCTCCTCCCAGCCACGTACAAGTCCATGTGTTCCTTGGGACTGATCCCTTAAAGACTGCTGATGCTGAGTGCCAGGCTCCACCTCCATACTGACACAATCTTCCTCCTCCTCCTCCTCCTCCTCCTCCTCCTCGTCCTCTTCCTGTGTGATCGGCGGGCACGCAGGAACACTGTCTGGATAAAGGGGGCCTTGAGAGCTAAGGAAGTCCTCCTCTTCCTGCCTCTGTTCTGCCTCAAGTGCCCTGTCCATTATCCCACGCAGCGTGTGCTCCAACAGGTGGACAAGGGGGACAGTGTCACTGATGCATGCACTGTCAGTGCTCACCATCCTCGTGGCCTCCTCGAATGGTGACAGGACAGTGCATGCATCCCTGATCATGGCCCACTGGCGTGGGGAAAAAAAACCAAGGTCCCCTGACCCTGTCCTGGTGCCATAGTCGCACAGGTACTCATTGATGGCCCTCTGCTGCGTGTGCAGCCGCTGCAGCATGGCCAACGTCGAGTTCCACCTGGTGGGCATGTCACAGATTAGGCGGTTCTTGGGCAGGTTAAACTCCTTTTGGAGGTCCGTCAGCCGAGCACTGGCATTATATGACCGGCGGAAATGCACAGAGACTTTCCTGGCCTGCCTCAGGACATCCTGTAAGCCCGGGTACCTGCCCAAGAACCGCTGCACCACCAAGTTAAGGACGTGAGCCAAACAGGGCACATGGGTCAGTTGTCCCTGTCGGAGGGCAGAGAGGAGGTTGGTGCCATTGTCGCAAACCACCATTCCTGCCTTAAGTTGGCGTGGCGTCAACCACCTCTGAACCTGCCCCTGCAGAGCTGACAGAACCTCTGCCCCAGTGTGGCTCCTGTCCCCCAAGCACACCAGCTCAAGCACCGCATGGCATCTTTTGGCCTGCGTACTTGCGTAGCCCCTTGAACGCCTACGGAGCACCGCTGGTTCCGAGGAAGAGGCCATGGAGGAAGAAGAAGAGGAGGGGGTGGAGGAGAGAGGTGTGTCACAATCAGCATTTTGGAGGCGTGGTGGCGGAACAACCTCCAACACTACTGCACCTTGTCCTGCATCCTTCCCAGCTGCCAGCAGAGTCACCCAATGCGCCGTGAAACTTAAGTAACGTCCCTGTCCATGCCTGCTGGACCATGAGTCAGCGGTAATATGCACCTTACCGCTGACCGCCCTGTCCAGCGAGGCATGGACATTGCCTTCCACATGCCGGTAGAGAGCCGGAATCGCCTTCCGTGAGAAAAAGTGGCGTTTGGGTACCTGCCACTGAGGAACCGCACATTCCACAAACTCACGGAAGGGGGCAGAGTCTACCAACTGAAAAGGCAGCAGTTGAAGTGCTAGCAATTTTGCCAAGCTAGCATTCAACCGCTGGGCATGTGGATGGCTGGGAGCAAACTTCTTTCGGCGGTGCAGCAGCTGGGGCAGGGAAATTTGCCTGGTACAATCTGACGTCGGTGTACCAAAAGCAGATTGCCCATAAGTACTTGGCTGTGACACACCTAATTCTACACCTTCATTCCTCTCACTGCAGGTCGCAGAGAGGACTGAAGGTCTAGTGGGGTTGGAAATCTCAGCTGATGAGGAGCAAGGAGAGATCGTCTTTGTTCTTTGGTGTGGGTCTTTTAGATACGCTTGCCAACGAACTGCATGGCAGGTCAACATATGTCTGGTCAAGCATGTGGTACCCAAGCGGGAGATGTTTTGGCCACGCGAGATACGCTTGAGACATATATTGCAAATAGCAGCGGTGCGATCTGATGCACTCGTCTCAAAAAAGGCCCACACCAAAGAACTTTTTGAATAACGCGCAGAGACTGCAGCGCCCTGCACATGTGGAGCTTTGGGGTGTGATGCAGTCAATGTGCTGCCCTTAGGCTGGCCCCTGGAGGGCATCCTGCCTAGTTGGTGATGTGCCACCTCCTCCTCCTCCTCCTCCTCCTCCTCTCTCCTATCAGGCACCCACGTTGAGTCAGTGACCTCATCATCCCCTCCCTCCTCATCACTGGAGCAAACCTGGCAGTATGCTGCAGCAGGGGGAGCATGACTGCCAGATTGCTGTCCTTCTTGGGCACCCCCTCTGTCCGTGCTCATGTTACTGCCTTCATTGAGCTCAGTATCATCATCAGAGCCTTCCAAACGCTGGGCATCCTCCTGGAGCATGTACCCAACACTGTGGTCAAACAGTTCGAGGGAATCCTCAGGAGGACATGGTGGGGCTAGGGAAGGAGTCACTGATGACATTGAGCTGAGGGAAGAGGCCGCTGCTTTGCCAGACAAAGCACCCTGGGCATGGGTGAGAGAGGATGAGGAGGATGAGGACGGCTTGGTCATCCACTCGACCAAGTCTTCCGCATGTTGCGGCTCAACACGGCCAGCTGCCGAAAAAAAGGCCAAGCGTGTCCCATGGCCACGTGCTGATGAGGATGCACCGTCTCCACGACCAGCACTAGACACAGAGCCTGCTTGCCCTCTCTTATTGGCTTGTGACTGTCTGCCTCTCCTTCTTGGCCTTCCAGACATACTAATGGCCTGTAGCTGCACTAAGCTGGGATAGAACACCTGTAATTTTCTTCAGGTAGCTTTATATACTGTAACCAGACAAGCCTGCCTGTCAGTAGGAAGATAACAGGAACGGATCTAGCTGAACACTGTGAGCAGGACGCACTGCACTGAATGTAAATAGCAGGAACGGATCTAGCTGAACACTGTGAGCAGGACGCACTGCACTGAATGTAAATAGCAGGAACGGATCTAGCTAAACACTGTGAGCAGGACGCACTGCACTGAATGTAAATAGCAGGAACGGATCTAGCTAAACACTGTGAGCAGGACGCACTGCACTGAATGTAAATAGCAGGAACGGATCTAGCTGAACACTGTGAGCAGGACGCACTGCACTGAATGTAAATAGCAGGAACGGATCTAGCTGAACACTGTGAGCAGGACGCACTGCACTGAATGTAAATAGCAGGAACGGATCTAGCTAAACACTGTGAGCAGGACGCACTGCACTGAATGTAAATAGCAGGAACGGATCTAGCTGAACACTGTGAGCAGGACGCACTGCACTGAATGTAAATAGCAGGAACGGATCTAGCTGAACACTGTGAGCAGCACGCACTGCACTGAATGTAAATAGCAGGAACGGATCTAGCTGAACACTGTGAGCAGGACGCACTGCACTGAATGTAAATAGCAGGAACGGATCTAGCTAAACACTGTGAGCAGGACGCACTGCACTGAATGTAAATAGCAGGAACGGATCTAGCTGAACACTGTGAGCAGGACGCACTGCACTGAATGTAAATAGCAGGAACGGATCTAGCTGAACACTGTGAGCAGCACGCACTGCACTGAATGTAAATAGCAGGAACGGATCTAGCTGAACACTGTGAGCAGGACGCACTGCACTGAATGTAAATAACAGGAACGGATCTAGCTGAACACTGTGAGCAGGACACACTGTACTAAATGTAAATAGTCTAGCTGCCTGACCGTGGTACTAATAGGATCAAAAAGAACACCTGTAATTTTCTTCAGGTAGCTTTATATACTGTAACCAGACAAGCCTGCCTGTCAGTAGGAAGATAACAGGAACGGATCTAGCTGAACACTGTGAGCAGGACGTACTGCACTAAATGTATATAGCAGGAACGGATCTAGCTGAACACTGTGAGCAGGACGCACTGCACTGAATGTAAATAGCAGGAACGGATCTAGCTGAACACTGTGAGCAGGACGCACTGCACTGAATGTAAATAGCAGGAACGGATCTAGCTGAACACTGTGAGCAGGACGCACTGCACTGAATGTAAACAGCAGCAACGGATGTAGCTAAACACTGTGAGCAGCACGCACTGCACTGAATGTAAATAGCAGGAACGGATCTAGCTGAACACTGTGAGCAGCACGCACTGCACTGAATGTAAATAGCAGGAACGGATCTAGCTGAACACTGTGAGCAGGACGCACTGCACTGAATGTAAATAGCAGGAACGGATCTAGCTGAACACTGTGAGCAGCACGCACTGCACTGAATGTAAATAGCAGGAACGGATCTAGCTGAACACTGTGAGCAGCACGCACTGCACTGAATGTAAATAGCAGGAACGGATCTAGCTGAACACTGTGAGCAGGACGCACTGCACTGAATGTAAATAACAGGAACGGATCTAGCTGAACACTGTGAGCAGGACACACTGTACTAAATGTAAATAGTCTAGCTGCCTGACCGTGGTACTAATAGGATCAAAAAGAACACCTGTAATTTTCTTCAGGTAGCTTTATATACTGTAACCAGACAAGCCTGCCTGTCAGTAGGAAGATAACAGGAACGGATCTAGCTGAACACTGTGAGCAGGACGTACTGCACTAAATGTATATAGCAGGAACGGATCTAGCTGAACACTGTGAGCAGGACGCACTGCACTGAATGTAAATAGCAGGAACGGATCTAGCTGAACACTGTGAGCAGGACGCACTGCACTGAATGTAAATAGCAGGAACGGATCTAGCTGAACACTGTGAGCAGGACGCACTGCACTGAATGTAAATAGCAGGAACGGATCTAGCTGAACACTGTGAGCAGCACGCACTGCACTGAATGTAAATAGCAGGAACGGATCTAGCTGAACACTGTGAGCAGGAAGCACTGTACTGAATGTAAATAGCAGGAACGGATCTAGCTGAACACTGTGAGCAGGACACACTGCACTGAATGTAAATAGTCTAGATAGAAGATAACAGGAACGGATCTAGCTAAACTGAATACAGTGTATATATATATATGCAACACCTGGGATGCATATATATACACAATACACTGTAAGTGCAGCTAACTGACTGACTGTTCTGCCTAATCTATCTAACTCAAATCAAATGACACTGTCTCTCTCTCTCTCTATCGCTCAGCACACCGGAACACACACTACACAGGGCCGCCGTGCAGGCGGCCTTATATAGTGTGGGGTGTGTACTAAATCCCCTGAGCCATAATTGGCCAAAGCCACCCTGGCTTTGGCCAATTACAGCTCTCTCTACTGACGGCGCTGTGATTGGCCAAGCATGCGGGTCATAGTGCATGCTTGGCCAATCATCAGCCAGCAATGCACTGCGATGCCGCAGTGAATTATGGGCCGTGACGCGCCACACGAATTTGGCGCGAACGGCCCATATCGTTCGCAATTCGACGGACGGTCGAACAGCCGATGTTCGAGTCGAACATGGGTTCGACTCGAACACGAAGCTCATCCCTAGTGGTGATATTGGCCGGTACGACTCAGCAGCCGCTCGGCAATTATCCCAGGCAGCAGGAGAGGACATCCACCCCTCCCGCCACATTCTGCCACTCTTCCCGAGCCTCCCGTCCCCCCGGGAGACCCGATCCACAATCCGGGATGTCCGCTGGCTAGGCTGAGACTTGAACAAAGCCAAAAACAGCTTGAACCGAGTCTCCTATGTAAAAACACAAAAGCGACGTCACAACATCATGAAAGTCGTGCAAGCAAATGTAAACGGTATCTCCATGATCGATAGAACAAGAGCAATAATTTTAGCAAAATACCTCCTATGTAACTCTAACCTGGTAACCGTTAACATTTTTTAAAGCGCCGCCAATGGATATTTTTAAGTACCATCGTTTGTCGCCATTCCACAAGCGTGCGCAATTTTCAACCGTTGGTGATCTTGTGCATGTAAAGGGGTGGGGGGGATCCCAAGTGAAAAGAGGGAGAAAACATCTGAGGAGCTACTCCTGCATGACAATTGTGCCTTGTAATGAACCCATTGTGATATATGGTTGACTGCAGGTGAGGTACAGTGCCTTGAAAAAGTATTGTTACCCCTTGAAATTTTCCACATTTTGGCATGTTACAACCAAAAATGTAAGTGGAAGGAAAATGATAAATAGTTTTCCAATTTTTTTTACAAATAAATATATGAAAAGTGTGGCATACATTTGTATTCAGCCCCCTTTACTCTGATACCCCTAACTAAAATCTAGTGGAACCAATTGCCTTCAGAGCATTAATCAGAGAACCAGCCAAGAGGCCCATGGTAACTCTGGAGGAGCTGCAGAGATCCACAGTTCAGGTGGGAGAATCTGTCCACAGGACAGCTATTAGTCGAGCATTTCACAAATCTGGCCTTTATGGAAGACTGGCAAGAAGAAAGTCATTGTTGAAAGAAAGCCATAAGAAGTCCCATTTGCAGTTTTCCAGAAGCCATATAGGGGACACAGCAAACATGTGGAAGAAGGTGCTCTGGTCAGATAAGAACAAAATTGAATTTTTTGGCCTAAAAGTAAAACGCTATGTGTACCAAAAAACACTTCACATCACCCTGAATACGCCATCCCCACCGTGAAACATGGTGGTGGCAGCATCATGTTGTGGGGATGCTTTTTTTTAGCAGGGACAGGGAAGCTGGTAAGAGTTGATGGGAAGATGGATGGAGCCAAATACAGGGCAATCTTAGAAAGAAAACCTGTTAGAGTCTGCAAAAGACTTGAGACTGGGGCGGAGGTTCACCTTCCAACAGGACAACAACCCTAAACATACAGCCAGAGCTACAATGAATGATTTAGATCAAAGCATATTCTTGTGTTAGAATGGCCCAGTCAAAGTCCAGACCTAAATCCAATTGAGAATCTGTGGCAAGACTTGAAAATTGCTGTTCGCAGATGCTCTCCATCCAATCTGACAGAGCTTGAGCTATTTTGTAAAGAAGAATGGGCAAAAATGTCACTCTCTAGATGTGCAAAGCTGATAGAGACATCCCCAAAAAGACTTGCAGTTGTAATTGCAGTGAAAGGTGGTTCTACGAAGTATTGACTCAGGGAGGCTGAATACAAATGCACCCCCACACTTTCAGATATTTATTTGTAAAACATTTTGAAAACCATTTATCATTTTCCTTTCACTTCACAATTATGTGCTACCTTGTGTTGGTTTATCACACAAAATTCCAATAAAATACATTTACGTTTTTGGTTGCAACATTACAAAATTTGGAAAATGTCAAGGGGTATGAATACTTTTTCAATGCACTGTATAAGGAGACAGCCAAGCTATTGAATTTCTAGTGAAGTAATGGATACAAAGAGTAATGATCACTCAATATATTTTCTACTGTTAGTTGTCCAATGGATAATCATTTCTATATTCTTACTAAAAAATCCTTTCTAGTACATGGACACAAGAGGGTGTAAGGGGGAATGCACTGTAAGGGGGAATCCTGAAAACTGTGATGTAAAGGGGAACACCTTGAACTCCGATGTGGGGGGGGGGGGGGCTGGTAACCAGAGTTCACCTTTTGCAGAGTGAATACACTAACGTAAGGGGAGAGGGTTTACTGACATAAGGGGGAACCTTTATATCAGTGCCCCTTCCATTCTTGTATTCACTCCCCCCTTACATCAGTGACCCCCCTCAGACTGGCATGGCGGCGCCTTCACTGACCTCCTCACAGGTGCACCGTGCAGGGCTCAGTCAGGCAGCTCAAGGTTGGTGGCTCTGGTTTTATCATATAGTCTCCTCTCCACAGTCCACACACGTCTGACATCTCCCGCGACCCCCATCCCGTGGTGCTCTCACTTTTGATGCCTCTCCAGACTCCCTCAGAGACTGCAGAGATAATACAAGACAAGAGATGGTCAGAGCATATGGACATGGTACAGAGGTGTTCAGAGCATGCAAACATGGTACAGAAGTGGCCAGAGCATGCGGACATGGTACAGAGGTGGTCAGAGCATGCGGACATGGTACAGAGGTGGTCAGAGCATGTGGACATGGTACAGAGGTGGTCAGAAAATGCGGACATGGTACAGAGGTGGTCGGAGCATGCGGATATGGTACAGAGGTGGTCAGAAAATGCGGACATGGTACAGAGGTGGTCAGAAAATGCGGACATGGTACAGAGGTGGTCAGAGCATGCGGACATGGTACAGAGGTGGCCAGAGCATGCGGACATGGTACAGAGGTGGTCAGAGCATGCGGACATGGTACAGAGGTGGTCAGAAAATGCGGACATGGTACAGAGGTGGTCGGAGCATGCGGACATGGTACAGAGGTGGTCAGAAAATACGGACATAGTACAGAGGTGGTCAGAAAATGCGGACATGGTACAGAGGTGGCCATCATTTTTACTGACAACGCTGCCCGTAACGGGCATTTACGGGCAGCCCGAAAATGGGCTAAAATTCATGGACTGCCCGTAAATTAACGGGCGGTTGGCAACACTAATCTGCGTGAGCCGGTCGGGAACTGGTTAACCCCCTGCTAAATTTGTACGTTTGCCCACTGACAAACAAATAATTAGTCTAAAATTTTAATGGTAGGTTTATTTTAACAGTGAGGATTAGTATAACAAAAAAATATCCTGAAAAACTAATTTCAAAAAAGTTTGTATTTTAATGAGTGAAATACGTATTTGATCCCCTATCAATCAGAAAGATTTCTGGCTCCCAGGTGTCTTCTATACAGGTAACAAGCTGAAATTAGGTGCTCCTAATCTCAGCTTGTTACCTGTATAAAAGACACCTGTCCACAGAAGCAATCAATCAATCAGATTCCAATCTCTCCACCATGGCCAAGATCAAAGAGCTGTCCAAAGATATCAGGGACAAGATTGTAGACCTACACAAGGCTGGGAAGGGCTACAAGACCATTGCCAAGCAGTTTGGTGAGAGGGTGACAACAGTTGGTGCGATTATTTGAAAATGGAAGAAACACAAAATAACTGTCAATCTCCCTCGGTCTGGGGCTCCATGCAAGATCTCACCCCGTGGAGTTTCAATGATCATGAGAATGGTGAGGAATCAGCACAGAACTACATGGGGGATTCTTGTCAATGATCTCAAGGCAGCTGGGACCATAGTCACCAAAAAAACCCAAAACTATGCCATAAAGGACCGAAATCCTGCAGCGCCCGCAAGGTCCCCCTGCTCAAGAAAGCACATGTACAGGCCTGTCTGAAATTTGCTAATAAACATCTGAATGATTCAGAGGAGAACTGGGTGAAAGCATTTTGGTCAGATGAGACCCAAATCAAGCTCTTTGGAGTCAACTCAACCCGCCATGTTTGGAGGAGGAGGAATTCTGCCTATGACCCCAAGAACACCATCCCCATCGTCAAACATGGAGGTGGAAACATTATGCTTTGGGGGTGTTTTTCTGCTAAGTGGTCAGGACAACTTCACAGCATCGAAGGGATGATGGACGTGGCCAAATCTTGGGTGAGAACCTCCTTCCCTCAGCCAGGGCATTGAAAATGGGTCGTGGATGGGTATTCCAGCATGGCAATGACCCAAAAACATGGCCACGGCATCAAAGAAGTGGCTCAAGAAGTAGCACATTAAGGTCCTGGAGTGGCCTAGCCAGTCATCAGATTATAATCACATAGAAAATATGTAGAGAGAGCTGAAGGTTCGAGTTACCAAATGTTGGCCATGAAACCTTAATGACTTGGAGAGGATCTGCCAAGAGGAGTGGGTCAAAATCCCTCCTGAGTAGGGATGAGCTTCGAGTTCGAGTCGAACTCATGTTCGACTCGAACATTGGCTGTTCGCAAGTTCGCCGAACAGCGAACAATTTGGGGTGTTCGCGGCAAATTCGAATGCCGCGGAACACCCGTTAAAAGTCTATGGGAGAAATCAAAAGTGCTAATTTTAAAGGCTAATATGCAAGTTATTGTCATAAAAAGTGTTTGGGGACCTGGGCCCTGCCCCAGGGGACATGGATCAATGCAAAAAAATTTTTTAAAAACGGCCGTTTTTTCAGGAGCAGTGATTTTAATAATGCTTAAAGTCAAACAATAAAAGTGTAATATCCCTTTAAATTTCGTACCTGGGGGGTGTCTATAGTATGCCTGTAAAGGGGCGCATGTTTCCTGTGTTTAGAACAGTCTGACAGCAAAATGACATTTTGAAGGAAAAAACTCATTTAAAACTACCGCGGCTATTGCATTGCCAACAATACACATAGAAGTTCATTGATAAAAACGGCATGGGAATTCCCCAAAGGGGAACCCCGAACTAAAATAAAAAAAAAAAAAAGACGTAGGAGTCCCCCTAAATTCCATACCAGGCCCTTCAGGTCTGATATGGATATTAAGGGGAACCCCGGCCAAAATTTAAAAAAAAAATGACGTGGGGTTCCCCCTAAATTCCATACCAGACCCTTCAGGTCTGGTATGGATTTTAAGGGGAACCCCGCGCCAAAAAAAAAAAAAAACGGCGTGGGGGTCCCCACAAAAATCCATACCAGACCCTTATCCGAGCACGCAACCTGGCAGGCCGCAGGAAAAGAGGGGGGGACGAGAGTGCGGCCCCCCCCTCCTGAACCGTACCAGGCCACATGCCCTCAACATTGGGAGGGTGCTTTGGGGTAGCCCCCCAAAACACCTTGTCCCCATGTTGATGAGGACAAGGGCCTCATCCCCACAACCCTGGCCGGTGGTTGTGGGGGTCTGCGGGTGGGGGGCTTATCGGAATCTGGAAGCCCCCTTTAACAAGGGGAGCCCCAGATCCCGCCCCCCCCCTGTGTGAAATGGTAAGGGGGTACAAAAGTACCCCTACCATTTCACTAAAAAAACTGTCAAAAATGTTAAAAATGACAAGAGACAGTTTTTGACAATTCCTTTATTTAAATACTTCTTCTTTCTTCTATCTTCCTTCATCTTCTGGTTCTTCTGGTTCTTCCTCCGGCGTTCTCGTCCAGCATCTCCTCCGCGGCGTCTTCTATCTTCTTCTCCTCGGGCCGCTCCGCACCCATGGCATGGGGGGAGGCTCCCGCTCTTCTCTTCATCTTCTTCATCTTCTTCTCTTCTTCTTTTCTTCTCTTCTTCATTTTCTTCCAGATTCCGATAAGCCCCCCGCCCGCAGACCCCCACAACCACCGACCAGGGTTGTGGGGATGAGGCCCTTGTCCTCATCAACATGGGGACAAGGTGTTTTGGGGGGCTACCTCAAAGCACCCTCCCAATGTTGAGGGCATGTGGCCTGGTACGGTTCAGGAGGGGGGGCGCACTCTCGCCCCCCCTCTTTTCCTGCGGCCTGCCAGGTTGCGTGCTCGGATAAGGGTCTGGTATGGATTTTTGGGGGGACCCCACGCCGTTTTTTTTTTTTTTTTTGGCGCGGGGTTCCCCTTAAAATCCATACCAGACCTGAAGGGTCTGGTATGGAATTTAGGGGGAACCCCATGTCATTTTTTTTTTAAATTTTGGCCGGGGTTCCCCTTAATATCCATATCAGACCTGAAGGGCCTGGTATGGAATTTAGGGGGACTCCTACGTCTTTTTTTTTTTTTTTTTTTATTTTGGTTCGGGGTTCCCCTTTGGGGAATTCCCATGCCGTTTTTATCAATGAACTTCTATGTGTATTGTCGGCAATGCAATAGCCGCGGTAGTTTTAAATGAGTTTTTTCCTTCAAAATGTCATTTTGCTGTCAGACTGTTCTAAACACAGGAAACATGCGCCCCTTTACAGGCATACTATAGACACCCCCCAGGTACGAAATTTAAAGGGATATTACACTTTTATTGTTTGACTTTAAGCATTATTAAAATCACTGCTCCTGAAAAAACGGCCGTTTTAAAAAAAAATTTTTTGCATTGATCCATGTCCCCTGGGGCAGGACCCAGGTCCCCAAACACTTTTTATGACAATAACTTGCATATTAGCCTTTAAAATTAGCACTTTTGATTATTCATGTTCGTGTCCCATAGACTTTAACGGTGTTCGCGTGTTCAAGCAAACTTTTTTCCTGTTCGCATGTTCTGGTGCGAACCGAACAGGGGGGTGTTCGGCTCATCCCTACTCCTGAGATGTGTGAAAACCTGATGGCCAACTACAAGAAACACCTGACCTCTGTGATTGCCAACAAGGGTTTTGCCACCAAGTAGTAAGTCATGTATTTTGAAGGGGTCAAATACTTGTTTCCCTCATTAAAATGCAAATCCACTGATAATTTTTTTTAAATGCGTTTTTCTGGATATTTTGTTGTTATTCTGTCTCTCACTGTTAAAATAAACCTACCATTAAAATTATAGACTGATCATATCTTTGTTAGTGGGCAAACGTACAAAATCAGCAGGGAATCAAATACTTTTTTTCCTCACTGTAGCTCTGCAAGAGAGAGAAGATAAGAGTCGTAGCCCACACGCAGGACTAGAAAATGGAAAATTTTCTATCAAATACTTACTGTAATTTTCCTTTCCTGATGGACTCCCTGGCACTATACATATGGGTTAACCCTGCCTCCTCTCCTACCCTATAGGACCCCACTCCAATCAATCTTTGCTCCGAGCCAGAAACTAGCCTAATCATAACACTGGGAGGGCACTCCTGCTGTCACGGAGTCCATCAGGAAAGAAAAATTACAGTAAGTATTTGATAGGAAATTTAAATTTTTCCTGACGGACTCCATGGCAGTATACATATGGGAAATAAGTAGCCATAAAAACCCAGGTGGCCAATTGCTGAACAAAAGAGAAAAGTTTAATTTGCACTGTCAAAAGACAGGATTCGTAAACCAAAGTTAACAGAAGATAAAGAGGCCGGCTCAACAAATTAATGAGCCATAAAGGTGTAGAGACACTTCTGGTAGAGTGTGCGGTCACCACCTCTGGAGGCAACATGCACTTAGCTTTATAGGCCCATTGAATGGCCTGAACAACCCATGCTGCAATCAATTTGGAAGAGGCACGCATTCCCTTGTTCCTCCCGTGGAAGAGGACAAACAGATGGTCAGACAGGCGGAAGGGAGCTGTAGCTTGCAGATACAGTTTTAGAGTTTCCCCAAAAACCAGCATGAACTGGTGAAGATAGCCATGTATTCTGTGAATCTTGACCATATCCTCTCGTAGACCCTGCTTGTGCTTGCTCTCCTAACGCTCATTAGTGTAGAGATGACCCCATCTGGGCAGAACTGGATCCCGAAAGCTGAGCTGAGTCAACAGGGAAAAGTATGGAATTATCGCCACTACCTCCACTTCTTCTGTCCTGAGTCTGATGACTGGAACCGGGGGAAAGGCATATGCTCTGCAAAATCTCCACTGATCCATAAGGGTATCTACCCCGAAGGTCTGAGGATATCAACACCTCAAGTAGTACCTCTCTAGCTTGTTGTTGCATGGGTTGCCAAGGGTCCAGCATGAAGTTCCAGTGCCTGTTTTCCAGCCTGCTGAGCCGGTGCCTGTTTCCCAGCCTGATGTGCTGGTGCCCATCTCCCAGCCTGATGGGCCGGTGCCTGTCTCCCAGCCTGTTGAGCCAATTCCCATCACCCAGCCTGCTGAGCCGGTGCCCGTCACCCAGCCTACTAGGCCGGTGCCCGTCACCCAGCCTACTAGGCCGGTGCCCGTTACCCAGCCTGTTGAGCCGGTGCCCGTTACCCAGCCTGCTGATACGGTGCATGCTGAATCCTGACACTCAGCTCGCTGCTGCCACTGCCCAGCCTTTTGTTCCAGTGCCCGCTGTTCAGCCTGTCGCTCCAGTGCCTGCTGTCCTGTGTCTGCTGTCCAGTCTGATGACCTGATGCCCAGCTCGATGATCCAGTTCCTGATGCCCGGCCTGATGTTCCAGTGCCCGTTGTCTGGCCCGATGATCCAGTTCCTGACGCTCGGCCTAATGTTCCAGTGCCCGCTGCTTAGCCTGATGTTCCAGTGCCTGCACTCCAGTCTATTGATCTGATGCTTGATGATCCAGTTCCTCATGCCTGGCCTGATTTTCTAGTGCCCGCTGCTCGGTCTGATGTTCTAGTGCCTGCTGTCCAATCTGATGATCTGATGCCCAATGTCTGGCTTGAGAATCCAGTGCCTGCTGCCTGGCCTTATGTTTCAAAGCCTGCTGTCCAGTCTGATGATCCAATGCCAGATGTCTGGCCTGATAATCCAGTTCCTGATGCCCGGCCTGATGATCCAGTGCCCACTGTTCAGCCTAATGTTCCAGTGCCTGCTCTCCAGTCAGATGATCCGATGCCTGATGTCCAGCTTGATGTGCTTCTACCCGCTGCCCAGCTTGATGTGCCTCTTCCCGCTGCCCAGCTTGATGTGCCTCTACCCGCTGCCCAGCTTGATGTGCCCTTGCCTGCTGCCCAGCTTGATGTGCCTCTACTGCTGCCCAGCTTGATGTGCCTCTGCCCGCTGCCCAGCTTGATGTGCCTCTGCCCGCTGCCCAGCTTAATGTGCCTCTGCTACTTACTGCCCAGCTTGATGTGCCTCTGCCCGCTGCCCAGCTTGATGTGCCTCTGCCGGCTGTCCAGCTTGATGTGCCGCTACCCAGTGCCCAGCTTGATGTGCCTCTGCCCAGCTTGATGCACCTCTGCCCGCTGCCCAGCTTGATGTGCCTCTGCCCACTGCCCAGCTTGATGTGCCTCTGCCCGCTGCCCAGCTCAAAGTGTCTCTGCCCACTGCCCGGCTTGATGCCATGGATTTTTTACAGCTGCGACTAGTTGGGACTAGTTGGAGCATCCGGAGGTCGCTCCTTTGAGGGGGGTACTGTCAGGAAAGGTTTCACCTGCTGGTAGCGCTGTCAGATCTTTGGGCCGCAGTACTGGTGTCAACTAGCGGGTGTCTCCCGGCAGTCTGGAGCCGACATCATCTCCTGAAATCAGGCATCACCTGAGACTGATTGCAGGAGGTGTGTATTTATACCCGGCAGATGCTCACACATTTGCCTTGGTATTTTCCTGTATTTCTGAATCCTGTACCTTGTGACCTGTATTCCTGAATCCTGTGCCTGTACCTTGTGTCCTGTGTTCCTGAACCCTGCATCTGTCCCTGGACCCCTGCCTTGCAGTCTTATCCCTTCCTCCTGTTGCCCTCTCCCTGTACCGTCCTGTTCCCTGTTCTATCTGATTGATCTCTCATGTATGACCCTGGCTTGATTACAATTATGATTATATTTTACTCCTGTATTCACATTTGGTTTAGAGAGTTATTATTGTGTGTCACTGTGGTTGTTTCTGGCTTGCCTTATTTTTTATGACTTATCCTTTTAATAAATCTTACTACTATTACCTTACATGCGTTTTGGTCTTCCCTATTGCAGTCCACACATTTCTGGTTGCACCGGTTTAGGACAAGGGGTGAGTAAATGCCCTGAAACGTCTTACTTTTTGGAACAGGTACGGCAGCGCCCTGTGCCGCCAGTGATTCTATATAAGACAGGAGCGCATGCCTCTTCTCTACGGAGTATGGAAGGGTAGTGGGAACAAGCCTGAGCCAAGGGGCACTGCTGAACATCCAGATATGTCCTGAGGAGACCGTCTTGATGGTCCAATAGTCCCAGATTGAGGCTGTCCAGACATGCCGGAAGTGGAGAAGGCATGCCCCAACCCAGCCTGCCTGAGTGGGCCCAATCTCAAAAAGACTTATTGACCTCCTGGCCGCAGAGAGATAACAATGTAAAAGGTCAGTACTCGGGTCAGCCAACCCAGGAGATAAATGGTTAAATATACCTATCCATACCTGCTGCATGAGGGCTGGCCACGGGGGGGAAGGTGGCACATCCATGATAAAGATATTGCTCAGAGAGGGGGTGTGCAAGTAAACAACCACCTCAAGAAAAGGCACATAAAGGCACATCCGGAATGATAGAGGAGCACAGAAAAGGTCAGGAGCATGGGCACCTACCTCTGACAGAGAGCCACAGTGTATGGGGGAGCTGTAACATAAGCCTGCAATACCACCCAACTTGTAACAGCTTGACATCTGTTTAAATTCCCAGCCTGCGATGACTTCACTGTACCGGCAGCGAGTATGCGCCAGAATCTACGCCGCCATTTTGACAGAACACGAAACCAGAACACGCTTTCGACCCTAGCCCGCACAGAGCCAGAGCCTAAGCAGCGGCCTGTAATGCAGATGCGCTCCAGCCACCATAGGCTGGAAGACACTAGAGCCAGTGAAAGAAAACAAACACACAAAAACTGCTTCCATGGATTATACAGAAAGAAGTATATATCAACGCATGGTATTCCCCATGACCATGCCTGGATCCAGAATATGCTGCTGCACAGGTCCAGGGCATACATGGACACCCGCTAATAGCTAAGTAACTAGGCCGGACTGCCGCTTTGCCTGCCTATGGCCCAGCTTAAGCTCTTCATGGCTACCTCATCCATCGCCCTTCTCTACCCTGCTAATAGCTGGGGACTGCAGGAGATTCCACACATCTTCCAGAATACAGTGTGCACCCAACAACCAGGACGCGATCGTGGACACATATCCAAGGTAAGGCTTCAAACATTCTTTTTTTCAGGTCCTTAGGAGAAGGACAAAAAAAAGCAATGCGGCCTCTGGCTCGGATCAAAGATTTATGAGAGTGGGGTCCTATAGGGTAGGAGAGGAGGCGGGGTTAACTCATATGTATGCTGCCATGGAGTCTGTCAGGAAAGTAATATTAAAGGACATGTATGGGGTATGTAAAAAAACAAACATACAGTACATAGTCACCTCTATGCTGCAGCATCAATGTGATGTTGCAGCTGTACCCCACTGGCTCTAAGCCTGAGGACTAAACAATCCCATCTCCGCTGATTCTGCTCTGAGCAGAGAGCAGTCACTGTCAGTAATCACTCTCTGCTCTGCCCCTCCAGCTCTCGATGGAGCACCAGGCTGGACAGGGGCAGGTTCAGCTGGTTTCGGCACTCTGCCGCACTCTATACCCAGCTGTCAATCAAGTAGCTGACTGTGTGCATCCCAACAATATGGTTGGTATACCTCCAGAGCCTGGAGTGGCTCTGTGATGTCAGCTGACAGCAGGCTTTATCCCACTGTTGGATGATTCTAGGTCACAGGAGACCAAAAGTAAGCACACTCCTGTAACCAAGAAGAGAAGTATGACCAAAAAAGCTTTGGCCATACTTCTTTTTACAATTTTACAATTTGTTTTTGATGACAGAGTCACTTTAAAGAACAGAGGAACTTATGAATGACTCAAAATTACCTACAACAACAGGTCCACCTGACATTGACAATAAACAATAATCGACAGTAATTAAAATCTTGCCCTGATTAGAGGCAATTTTTGCAAACAATTGATTACTACATGTATTTACATTTAATAATATCACCAGTACGATTTTTTTGTTTTACATTCAACATATATTTTACATTATTTGTAGTACAATAAAACAGAATATACAGTATATAGAATCAGCCTCTTTCCTCCAAGAGTTAAACAGAATTCCACTTTACACGCTGTGGATTTCCCCAGAGTGCTAAACCTTTCAAATGTGCATTATAAAGCAGCAGACTTCTAAGCAAGTTCTTTACAGTACTTTCATTCTCCAGTGGCCATGCTTACGCTGCATATCAAATCCAGTATCTTTTAGGTATGTATTAGCAGTTCTTATGGTATTACACACACACGCACACACACACACACACACACACACACACAGATTGTATATAGACACACACAGGCAAATATACAATATAACATACAAATAATATATCTTTATAAATAAGGAAATTAAGGAGTCCATGCAGTGTATGTTTTTTACATTGAAAATAGTCAAAAATGTTTCTCCTCAAAAAACGCCTGTAAACGAAACACGGCTAAACGTGAGTTACTGCTTTTACACGATATTACAGGCATTTGGCCTTTCAAATGCCTCTGAACATCTGTCCTGAATGCATTTTTTTGCTTTCCAAAAAATGCTTCTAAACTCAACTGCCTAGAATAGACTGTAAACGACCCTGTGTACATGTACTGATAAGATAACATTGAGAAGAGTTCAGGGGCAGCTGAAAATAATGCCCAACTGCTCCTAAACGTCCAGTTACCAGCAGCAGTGTACATGAAGCCTAAAAAGAAAACTATTTTGCTAAAAGTTAAAGCGGTATTAAATTCAAAAACAAACATGTATTATACCAATTCTTAGATGTGGTGGCTGCACCACAGGTCACTGGATGAAAACAGAATGAAAAAAACTAAACAAAGAAAACCAATGCAACCACTACATCTAATCATTGGTAAGCTGCAATATATTACATTTTTAGATTTGTTTTTAATATGGTTTTACTACAGAATATAAAATTGCTACACTTTGCCATTTTGTAATTTAACGTTATTAAACATTGCCTTTCCATTCACAGCTGTTTTTTTTCTAAAGATGTAAAAAAAATTATATGCAATATACAGTAGCAACCTGGAGGCAATTGGTGTCCAAAATGCCTCCAGAAAGGTAAATTTCTGCCTTTGTGATTGGCTCACTGATCTTCTCAGATGTCTGCACTAAGATAAAAGTAATATTTTAGGCATCAATAGCTATAGTAATTTCTTTTTTGGTGAGCTACTCGCAAAGGCTTGTCTTTTAAAGGATTTCAGACAATACATATTTCCTGAATAGCATCTTCTTTAAACTTCCCACAATTCTTTCACCTATCTTGAAAACCAAAAGACTCAACAAATTACCCTGAATATTAGAAGCTAAAAAACACAGTTTAGTGCAGGAATAAGTTGTGAAGGCTTTGTTGATGCAGAAAAGGTGCATCTTGGTTCTGTGAATTAAAACAGCTGCACATATGTTGTTATGAGGTTTTTATTTATTGCTGAGTTCAGTAGAATCTTAAGTAACCTAAGCTGTTACAGCTAACTATTTTTTTTTTTTTTTTGTGAGAAATAAATGTTCAATAAATGTATATTTTTCTTCATTATATGAATGTATTTATACCAATTTATAACAATCTAGTTTGAAAGAAAAATCAAAGTGCACAAAAATATATTTACAGTACATGGTTTCTCCAAACGTATCTATTGTAAGAGATTAGTAATCTTTAAAATATATACCTTTTTATAATAATGTGTTTTACAGTATATTTAAACCCAAATCTTTTTTTTGGTTTTTCTAGATGGAGTAATGAGGGGTTTAAACCATTGCCAACTTTTTTGAAGTCTATATCCCATCGGGGAGATTTCCCATCACCTCTTAAATCATAAGCACAACAGGAAGTGAGTGGCAATCTCTACTAAGTGAGAAAAGTCCTCTCTTAGACAGTTGTCGCCACAACAAGTGTCTTTATTGGAAGGCTTTCCCTCTTGTTTCAGTGACAAAGTGTTATATATTCTCTAATCTTCAGTCCCAATGACATTCGTTAGAACAAATAAAGAGAGTGATTCTCTTCAGGAGGGACTTACACAACAAAAGTTGCTAACCCTTCCCCACTCTATCCAAACCCATCCAAACAGTTTTGGTTTTACATACAGTTTAACCAGCTCCTGCTTGGCCTATAGCAAAATGACGGCCGCGCGGGACTTTCGTCAATCTGGGTGGACGTCATTTCACGTTCTCCTGTTGTGCCTCACACACGGCACAATCTGTGACCGGCTGTGTCTATTGGACACAGCCGATGACTGATCAGTGCACCAGCCCACTGTGACCAATCACAGAAGATCACATGACAGTTGTAAACAATGGATGGCTTCCTCCCATGCCATCCATTGTGTACAATTGTGTTGATAGATGTGATTGGTCACAGCGATCACATGGTACAGACAGGGCTAATCACAGCCATCTTTACCATGTGTTTAGCTCTGGCCAATCACAGATAATCACAACAAAACACACTGAATGGATCAGGTTCATTCAGTACAAGTGGTTGCTTATACCAGTGAAATTCATGGTATAAACAATCATAATGTGTAAAAAAAACAAACAAACAAACAAACATGATCACTTCCCCAGAGTTCTAAAGTGTTACAATGGTAACAATTTTTTGCTCTGGTCACAGTGTGATAAAAAAAAATTGTTAAAAAAGAAAAAAATGTAATAAAATTTTTATTTTATTATTTTACATACTGTCATAAGTCAGTGTCCCTGATCACTGATGCACCAGTTGTATGATAATGATGTACTGCACTGGTGACAGTATGCAAAAAAAAAAAGATTTTTTTTTTTTTTAATTTCTTAATTTTCCAAAAAATTGTGACAAATAATCACAACTTAAAAAAACATGCCTCCTACTAAATACCTTGGACTGTCTACTTTGCAAAAATGTGTCATTTGGGGGATATTTTTACTGTCCTGACATTTTCTGGCCTCAAAAAATGAGATGTCAGTACTGAGGCTGTTAGTACATCAGGATCGATTTTCAGATATATACCATATTTTATGGACTCTGTAATTTTCAGACAGACTAAATAATATACACAAATTTGGGTTATTTTCACCCCAAAAATGTAGTAGAATACATTGTGGCCTACATTTATGAATAAAGATTATTCATTTGCAAAATGTTATAACAGAAACAAAGAAAACATTTTTTTCCCCAAAATTTTCAGGCTTCTTTTTGCTTACTTAGCGAAAAATAGAAAACACAGTGGTAATAAATACCACAAAAAGAAAGCTCTATTTGTATGAAAAAAAATTATAAAAATTTCATATGGGTACTGTGTTGCACGACCGCTGAAAGCTGAAAATAGGCCTGAGCAGGAAGGGGGTAAAAGTGCTCGGTATTGAAGCAGTTAAGTTAGCCTTAATGAAAAATTAGGTTTCCAAGAAAGCCAGTATGAAAAGTAAATTTTTTGTGCTTTGTCCAGTACTATGGAAATCATATAATTACCTAGTATTTGTATTAGACACAAACAAGTTGTATTACTGAATCAGCCTTAGCGAAAAGAAAGAAATGTATAAATTGTAAAATAAAAATCTATTTGTGATGCACTATAGTAGAAAAAGATTAAAGATAGGTTGTATTGTTTTGGTTTATAACTTTATCAAGATTTCCAGACAATATAAAGAAAATATGTCCATCTTTATAATATTTTATTAACATATAAAAAAAATGGGGAATAAAATTCCCTCTGACAACCTCACACTATTTTTTGTAATGCAGGTAAAACAGAAGCAGAAAAAGTTCTGCACCAGCCTAGGCCAGCTGAATCAACACAGGTTGCACATAGTTTGTGAAACTTGTATATTTAACCCAGTGTTTCTCAACTCCAGTCCTCAAGGCGCACCAACAGGTCATGTTTTCAGGATTTCCCTCAGATGGAACAGCTGTGGTAATTACTAAGGCAGTGAAACTGATCAAATCACCTGTGCAAAATAATGGTAAGCCTGAAAACATGACCTGTTGGGGTGCCTTGAGGACTGGAGTTGAGAAACACTGATTTAACCAATGAACCACCAGGCCAACAAGCTCAGCTTGTTTATGGAACAGCAATGAGTTTGAAGTGTTCTGAGGTCTATTGGACCTGAAAATATTCTATCACCAGGATTATGTAAAGTGAAGATTACAATTTTTGATATAAGTACCTGAAATAAAGTACCTGAAATTTTTTGTACACATCCAGCTTTAGTTACCTGGCACTATGGAAAGGTCTTTAAATTAGGAGAAGTCTTAATGGTATTGATGCTGTTTTATTTTCTTTAGTGCTTTAGAGAACTATTGACTAGAAGGCGTGTACTCATAAATATACCAAACCCTTACATTTCATTTACAGTCTGAATTTGTCTTTTCCTGCTTTCTGTAAATACACTATCAAGATATTAATAAACAGTCATTGTTGTTTGCGTGTCAAAATTATCACTAGATTAAATATTGGAAATGGTACAGACCAATATAACAGAATTTTCCATTCAAGGTTTCTCTGGTGTCTCAGAGCTTCGGATGCCAGTGGGTCTACTCTTTCTAGTTGCCTATTTACTCATTATTGGTGGGAATCTTACCATTGTTGCTATCATTTGGGCATATTCCCATCTACATACTCCTATGTATACATTTCTAGTGAATCTTAGCATTCTTGATATTGCTTCCACTTCATGTACTCTTCCTAAACTATTATCCATACTAAGTACAAAACAAGACACAATCTCATTTGCTGGCTGTATAACTCAGCTGTATTTTTTTCTATCCTTATCTTGTGCTGAAGCCATTCTGCTGTCAATTATGGCTTATGACCGATATGTAGCCATCTGTAATCCCCTCCGTTATGTCATTATTATGAATTTAAGATATTGTGTTTGTCTACATGTTCTGGTCACCTGATCTGTGTCACTGTCTTTTACAGTACTCTACTTGGTTCATATATGAGACCCAGATCATATTATTCACCAAAACATGATAAGTTCTTTGCTCTTCTTTATATTGTTTTGGTCCCTATGCTTAACCCTGTAATCTACAGTCTGAAAAATGAGGAAGTTAAAAAAGTTCTTAAAAGTCTGCAAGATGGGTTAAAGGGTCATACCAGAGAAATGTGATAATTTAGTGGTGGAGTTACTAAGCAGACACAAATAAACATTCAGAACATGATTCAGGTTTAACTACTGCACCTCACATATCTATACATCTCCTTAAGAACATTTTATACCAATTTTATACTATTTAGCCCTGCAAGGCATATAACCTTGTGGTTTCTTTTCTCCTCCTCAGAATTGCCTGCAGTTGCAGGTTTCTATACTCTAATACTTCAATAAAAATTTATTGAAATAAAAAAATAAAAAATACCTTGAATCTGGTTTCTATGCAGAGCTGCACCAGATTTTGCACTCTTTGAATGTGACACTACAACATTGGCAGGAATAAAAATTTATTGAAATAAAAAAATAAAAAATACCTTGAATCTGGTTTCTATGCAGAGCTGCACCAGATTTTGCACTCTTTGAATGTGACACTACAACATTATTGAACAAAAACGAATTAAAAAGTTTCAACCTTAATGTTTATTAAAAATAGAAATGAAAAAAAAAAATCATCAGGAAAATATTAGTTGAAGGGTGAAGGAGACAGAGTTTACTAGGGCTGATTGGATAAACTAAAGATTAGATATTAAATAGACCCCTTGATAATGTCCTATTGGACGAATCGCTATTTCTGGTGCTGACATCACGCCGCTGTGTGATCTGGAGTCAGTATCGGCTTTCCATGTGAGTCTACTGGCTTTTTAACACATTGTTTTTAAAGTATTTTGATGTTGACCATTATTACATAGGGATGAGGTGAACACTCCCCGGTTCGTTTTGCACCAGAACATGCCAACAGACAAAAAATTTGTGCGAACATGCGAACACCGTTAATATCTATGGGACACGAACGTGAAAAATCAAAAGTGTTCATTTTAAAGGCTTATATGCAAGTTATTGTCATCAAAAGTATATGGGGACCTGCTCACTGCACAAAAATCATAGATGCTATATGTTACAATCATCATTGTTTTTTTAGATATTTGTATTTTTCAATAAATTTATATTTTTTATACTGCTATATCTTCTCCACTGTTTCTTAGCCTGAAAAGTCCACCTCCCTGGTAATACTCAGTACTACCTTTTTTTGTAATCTCAATGATTTATGGACGTGGCTTATTTTTGGTGCACTTTCCTCTCTTTTTTTGTGTCTATATGTAGGTGGCAAACACCATTTAATCTATTAGTGCACATAGCTGTTTTTCTGAACTTAGCCTTTTTTTACTCTCTCCTTCCCAAAATTATATTATCTTAGTCATTATTTTTTGCAAGTGTTTACCAGAATGGCGTAACCTGGCAGGAAGCAATTGGGAGGGTTTTATGCTGGACATTAAGCAATTATGTTCCTCTGTAAACAACAACAATAATGTTGAAATGGAGATTGTCTATCACAAACTAGTGCAAGTCTTTGAGCGAAAAAACAGTCTTTTTTGGCACACTTCGAACAATATATCCGGGAGAATCTTAACCCAAAAGGCCTGAGAGTCCAGGTCTTCCCCAATATTTGGGCCACTGACCATGACTTTAAGGCCCAATGGGAGCAGAACCTCCAGGATTGTTCCAGGAAAATGATGGAATTAATAATTACATGCAAGAACTAAAACTAGTAGACTGTGAGATAAAACAAATCTACAATGAAAATACCACTATATTAAATAACTCTAATTTTTCAACTTTTGATACCTGCTTAAAAGGAACACATTCAAACATTCAAAAGACTTGTTGGTCAAGAAAGAGGACAAACTTGCACGTGACAAACTAGCCTTTGCAGGCAGGTATGCGTACAACTGGCCACACACTAATGGTCAACGAGGGAACTGTAAGTTCATTAATGTACAAAGAAATAGATGGAAACCTAATGAGAAAGCAAGCGACTCTGATTCCTCTGTTAATTCTTATCTATCACAAAGCTCTAGGACATCTGATCGGGGACGACAGAGAGGCCGTAATTCAAGAAAGAGAACACAAACAGGTGGTGGGCACCAAACAGGTACAGATAAGAAAAGAGCACTGGGTGAATTAAATCCCCCCAATACTGATACAAACACTGCAAAGACTGATACCGCAGTGGGAAACACGGGGTTAACTATGTTTCAGAATCAAGCACTGGGTGTCTCTTCTGATTTCTCTTCTATCACTATACCTCCAACCTCCAATAGAGAACAGAATACTCGATTACACATTATAGACGGCGCTAAAACCTTGATAGCATCTAGACCAGCAAGTACTGCGACAGCTGGAGCAATCCAGAAAGATACTAAGAAATGACGCATAGACCAATTTTTCCCGATTACCACTAAACAGGTAAGTGCTAACTCTGACAATGGACCACTTTCTGACCCTATAACAAATACACCTTTAGTAGTTGAACAGAATTTTCCGACCAAGAAAGATAAATTAGAAGTGATCAATTTATCATCATATCCCCTGAATACTGTTGAACGGGAGCTCCTGCAGCTCGGCCTCAGTTTCTGTCCCAACTCACTACCAAATAAGTTTGACATCATTAAAGACCTGTATTTGTTTGCAAGAAAGCTGACTCTAAAATTCATGTATGATAGTGACAGACGGGGTAAACAAGCGCAAATCACCCACTAGGAAATCTGGAAAGATTTCTCAGTGGCTGAATTTAGAGCCCTAAAAAATTTGGTCCTACTCCTGGAGGAAAATGAATCTGTCTCAACTACCCAAGATATTCTTGAATCGGATGTAATTCGTGGCCAACGAATACAAACAACTCTATTTCTTAAAGACATCAAGTCACTAGGAGAGGCAATAAAGAAAAAATCTACCAACTTTCTGTCTTTACATATTAATTCTAATATATGGACTTTCTTGGTCCAAATCATTAAAGACATTGAATCTATGCCACTAAGGAAGATAGCAAACCCCAATCTAAATGAGGCTCATCAAGCAGCCCTAATTAATTTAAACAACAATACTGATGTGGTGATCAAGCCATCAGATAAGGGCGGCAATGTGGTTTTGATGGATACATTATCATACAGGAAGATGTGTTGGGACATCTTAAAAAACCGACTCTGGTACAAACCGATTACTGTTAATATCCTAACCAAATTTGATCAGCAGTATGATGATCTATTACAATCTGCCCTTGCCAACGGCCTGATCACGCAAGAGGTTTTTAAAGGTATTCAAGTGGCTCATCTGAGAGTACCCACTTTTTACTCTCTGCCCAAAATCCATAAACACCCTACAAAACCACCGGGACATCCAATTGTCTCAAGTATAGGCTCAAAAACGGAAAGAGCGAGCATTTTTGTAGATCAATATCTACGACCCCATGTCACCACTTTACCCTCCTATATAAAAGATACCCCAGAGCTGTTAAAAAATCTGGAGGGCCTTAACTGTTCCCTATGGATGCTTTTTGGTAACTATTGATGTGGAAACCTTGTACTCATATATTCCACATGAATTAGGTCTAAACACAGTTGCCAGATTTTTGAATGAAAGAGGACCCACGTTTTTGGACCTCAATGGCTTTGTTTTGCGACTTCTGTCAAATATTCTTTCTAAAAACGTCTTTTCTTTCTATGGCTCCCACTTCCTCCAGGTACAGGGGGTCGCTATGGGCACATGTTTTGCACCCTCCTATGCGAACCTGTACCTGGGGGGGTGGGAGCGGGACCTATTTGCCAATGATAGATACCCAAATCTTTTTGCCTACGTGCCGCGGTGGTTCCGCTACATAGATGACATCTTGTTACTATGGGCGGGACCACCAGCAGCACTAGAGGAATTTATGGTCGTTCTAAGTCCGAATGACTACAACCTGAAATTCACCATGCAGTTCAGCCCTTCTACAATTACATATCTAGACATTACTATCAAAATTAATCAGGAGGACCAAATTAATATATCACTGTTTCAAAAACCCACAGCGGGGAACACAATACTACACGCGCGGAGTGCACACCCACACCCTCTAGTCCAGAGTATTCTGTTTAGTCAGTACATACGTTTTAAAACGCAACTGCTCAACGGATGCTGACTTTAAATATGAAGCAGACCTTCTTTATCAGCGTCTCTTAGCGAGAAGATACACCAAAACCACTCTCAAAAAAGCTTTTAAAAAAGCTATAACCAAATCGAGAAACTCCCTGCTGTTTCCAGAACCGAAACAAACTAATTCAGAGGTAGTTAGGTTCATCACAACCTATTCTGACCAACATCAAACCATACGTTCAACTATCCAAAAACATTGGCACATTCTAACTACTGATCCCACCATCAGTAAATATATAGGATCCCGCCCCGAGATTACTTTTCGGCGAGCAAGATCCAAAAAAGACCGTCTAGTACGAAGTCACTATTGCAAAGCCACTGATGCAACAGAATCCCCTGTGGGCCTCTTTAAATGTGGCAAATGCGACTTTTGCGATTTGCTACTGACAGGACCTTCGGTTCCTCTCCCAAATGGTCACACATCCTATGGCACCACATCACATGTCCAACTCAAGAAGTTATTTACATCACCTTTTGTCCATGTGGAGCCTTCTATGTGGGCAAAACCATCAGGCCCTTCTGGAGAAGAATTAAAGACCACATATACTATGCTACAAATGGTCTTTTAAACACCACATTGGGTTATCACGTAGCCTTCAAGCATATGTATGACCCCGTGATGTTTAAATTTGCAGCTCTTGACATTGTCTACGCAGACCCCCGTGGGGGCAATTTTGATAAAAGAGTACTCCAGCTTGAAACGCAATGGATACATAAGTTACGAGCCACGGTCTATCCAGGCATGAATGACATGATCAATTTCAAACCCTTTCTTTAATACGGTCATTCTACTTTGTACCATGCGATTTGCTTCACTTGCAGCTCTTGTGTATCCCTCCTCAATTGCTTCCCTATCCCGCCCATCCCCCCTTTTCCCCTTTCTGTTCCTTTAGATAAGGTAACATATGTTAAACAGACTTAGTCCGTATTTGTATCATTAGTAAGATTTGGTAGATGATTTGAATGGAAATATCGACATATATACCGATATAATATCATGTATGCATAATGAGCATTAATCATAAACTGAATGTGATTTGGAGAATTCACGCATGGTCTACACATTGATCTAATATATATGTGTATCATTTTGCTCATATACTGTGTTATATGCATCTTTGTTCTGTTTTTATGATGCATCTTGCGCTATCCACCTGTGAGCGATATTGATGGAATATCTGAAACTGAGTACCTGCTGTTCATCTACTTTCAAGTATGCAGCTCCTCAGATATGTATGTCTGGGGTAGCATACTGATCATGGTATTATTAAAGAGATTTTTTACTGTCTAGCACCTGCTGACCTTTGCTAATTATAGCTGAGACAACAATGATTGCGCAGAGTTCTGGAGATTCATGCGTTTTCTAGATAGCGATGTCACTGCAACACTGGCATTTCGCCTATTGTCGGACAGATCAAAAGTCTAGTAATGGACAGAGGCACTATTTCCTACAATGCCCACAATGTACTAGGGGAGCTGGCGCATGTGCGAGGTCTTCTCGCTCGGACGCTGTACTCGTTCGGCTCTCTTCACAGATAGGATGTTTTTTCCTCGGCATATCTTCCTGCATATGTGCAGAAAGCTCTGTTGCTGTTGGCCTACAATCCCCATAATTCAACCTGCTATCCTGGAATCACATGATGCTAGTTCTCAGGATCAGCTGTCACTGATCAAGGATATAAATATCTGTCAGTTGCTGCTGGTCCTGTGTGCAGTGTATTGCTGTCTCCCAGGGGCATGCTGGATTATTTGTATCCTGAATGTAAGTACTTAGCTATATACTATCACTTGGCCCTTGCGGCATCAAACGCCCTATATGCTATCATCATTGCTGCAGTAAAATTTCTACATGCTAATATTGTTTTTAAATTTAGCTTAATCTGTCATTATATGCTTATAGATGCAGAGATGGGATTGTATTGAGCCTTCAGCATTGCTGATACTAAATCCAGGATCTAAGTGGTGCATCCGGTGTTGGCCCTCCTCCCTCTAATGGCTGCTCCCATAATTAGGAATATTGTTTACATGCCCCTGCTGAGATATTTAGCTATATCTAATATAGTAAGTCTCATTTTTTAACAAACCTATAAAGTTTTCTCTGCCCAAATGCATGTTCTTGCTGATTGACGCTGGTTGCATTTGCTTTAATTTCAGCTTTCTTACTGCTGATTGAACTTTCTCATTCTACCGTGACTTGCATGATTTGGCATTCCAATTTAAGGTACTGGCTTGGTGTTCTTTCCTATGCTCGCAGTTGCTTAGTGCATGATTTTTATCATTAACAGTTTGTTTATGTGTTAGTTGTGTGTGTCTAATGACATTATATCTCATTTTAGATAGAGAGACATATTCCCTTCTCTGTCTCATCTGTGAACCTTGGCCGTGTCCTGAGGAAGCCTAACGGCGAAACGCGTAGACATACAAGGGCTCACTGCACAATAATCATAGATGCTATATGTTACAATTGTCATTGTTTTTTAGATATTTGTATTTTTCAATAAATTTTTATTTTTTATACTGCTATATCTTCTCCACTGTTTCTTAGCCTAAAAAGTCTGCCTCCCTGGTAATACTCAGTACTACCTTATTTTGTATTCTCAATGATTTATGGATGTGACTCATTTTTGGTGCACTTTCCTCTCTTTGTTTGTGTCTATATGGGGACCTAGGTACTGCCCCAGGGGACATGTATCAATGCAAAAAAAAGTTTATAAAATGACCGTTTTTTCAGGAGCAGTGATTTTATTAATGCTTAAAGTGAAACAATAAAAATTAAATATTCCTTTAAATGTCGTGCCTGGGGGTCCCCTTAGTCAGCCCTGTAAAGTAGTACATCTTTCCCATGTTTATAACAGTACTGCATCAAATGACATTTCTAAAGGAAAAAATGTCAATTAAAATTGCTCGCGGCTGTAATGTATTGCCAGACCCTGGCAATATACATAAAAATCATTGAAAAAAATGGCATGGGTTCCCCCCTAGTCCATTACCAAGCCCTTTGGGATATTAAGGGGAACTCCATGCCAAATGTTTTTTAAAAAATGGCATTGGGATCCCCCCAAAAATTCATACCAGGCCCTTTAGGTCTGGTATGGATTTTAAGGGGAACTCTGCGGCAAAATTTAAAAAAATGGCGTGGGGCCCCCCAAAATCCATACCAGCCCCCTATCCGAGCATGCAACCTGGCAGACCGCAGGAAAAGGGGGGAAAGAGAGAGCACCCCCTCCTGAAACGTAGTAGGCCTCATGCCCTCAACATGGGGTCCCCCCCAAAGCTGCTTATCCCCATGTTATCGGGGACAAGGGCCTCATCCCCACAACCCTTGCTTGGTGGTTGTGGGGGTCTGCAGGCGGAGGGCTTATTGGAATCTGAAAGCCCCCTTTAACAAGGGGTACCCCAGATCCCGGCCTCCCCCCCATGTGAAGGGGTAGGGGAACATTGTGACCATTCGGGCACTCGGGCACTGCCTGAGGGCCTAGGGTCAGGGGGGGCCATGAGCGGCTTAGTCTGCCCCTGGATGTGCCCACAGCTTATCATGCAGGATAAGAGAAGTTTATGCACCACAGAGGCAGTGAGCTATGTCATCCCTGCCTGCAGTTGATAAGGCCATATGTGAGGACTCGGGTACTGGCCGGGATTACAGAGCGATCATGGAGCCATGAGGATGATAGCAGTGACAGGCGCTCCAGCCACCTCTCCACCTGGGGAATTTAGCAGAGGGGCGGGGCCACAGTATACATCCATCCATAGGGGGGAAAGCAAGTGAGAGCTGGAGGCTGCAAAGTGAAGACAGAGTGGAGTCATGTCGGAGATCGCCACCTGACCTGCCTTGTGTGCAGCAGCAGGTCAATGTGTAATCACTGCAGTTGTATGTGTATCTATAATCACCTGCCAGGCTGACTGAGTGTTCCTACTTGCCCAGTGCCCATCTACCAGGTGCTATTCCCTAATACACTGATATCTGTACACTGAGTGCCACTCAGTGTACAGATATCAGTGTTGTATATAAGGAATAGCACTCAGTATACAGATATCAGTGTTAAGGAAAAGCACTCAGTGTATAGATGTCAGTTATATATAGGGAATAGCATTCCCTATGTGTTACACTGACATTTATACACTGAGTGCTTTTCTCTAACACTGATATCTGTATACTGAGTGCTATTTCTTATATACAATACTGATATCTGTACACTTCGGCGGAAAGAACGCCCCTTACATTGGTGGTCAGTGAGACTAATGTCCCTGACATTAGTGGTTAGCAGAAAGAATGTTCCTTACATTCGTGGTCAGCAGGAAGAATGTTCCTTACATTGGTGGTCAGCAGAAAGAATGTTCCTTACATTAGTGGTCAGCAGAAAGAATGTGCCTTACATTGGTGGTCAGCAGAAACAATGTTCCTTATATTAGTGGTCAGCAGAAAGAATGTTCCTTACATTAATGGTCAGCAGAAAGAATGTTCCTTACATTGGTGGTCAGCAGAAAGCATGTTCCTTACATTAGTGGTCAGCAGAAAGACTGTTCCTTACATTGGTGGTTAGCAGAAAGAATGTACCTTACATTGGTGGTCAGCAGAAAGCATGTTCCTTACATTAGTGGTCAGCAGAAAGACTGTTCCTTACATTAGTGGTCAGCAGAAAGACTGTTCCTTACATTGGTGGTTAGCAGAAAGAATGTACCTTACATTGGTGGTCAGCAGAAAGCATGTTCCTTACATTAGTGGTCAGCAGAAAGAATGATCCTTACATTGGTGGTCAGCAGAAAGAATGTTCCTTAAATTAGTGGATGCAATAATGCATTCCCTGTATTAAGATAAAAAAAATTTTGCCGCTTGCTGTGTGCCCCCCCCCCCAAACAATTACTTGACTCCTTTATCAATCCAACGCTGTGCCCGGCTGCCAGTCTTCTCTCTCCTCTCCATGCTCTCACAAGCTTGACTAAGAACATTGGCTCCTACTGCTGTCATTGAAGTGATGTGAGGGAATGTGGGGTGGGGCCAAGTCATCCTGTGTGTCTATGGACACACATAGCCCAGCTCGGAATCAAGTCTACACATCTGCCCCAGAGCAAGCCGCTTGCTCTGGGGGCAGACACAGAAGAGGAGAAGCCAAGATTGACGATGGGAGACCCCAGAAGAGGAGGTTTGGAGTTGCTCGGTGCAAAACAAGCAGGTGTAAAGAGGATGTGAGTAATTTATATCTAGCCACTTCAGCCCTGGAGGATTTGGCTGGCTAAAGACCAGAGCACTTTTTGCGATTCAAGACTGCGTCGCTTTAACTGACAATTGCGTGGTCATGCGACGTGGCTCTCAAACAAAATTGACGTCCTTTTTTTCCCACAAATAGAGCTTTCTTTTGGTGGTATTTGATCACCTCTGCAATTTTTATTTTTTGCGCTATAAACAAAATAAGAGCGACAATTTTGAAAAAAACGCATTATTTTTTACTTTTTGCTATAATATCCCCCAAAAATATATAAAAAAACAGTTTAGGCCGATACATATTTTTGATAAAAAAAACTCGCAATAGGCGATTATTGATTGGTTTGCGCAAAAGTTATAGCGTTTACAAAATAGGGGATAGTTTTATGGCATTTTTATTAATAATTTTTTTTTACTAGTTTTGGCGGCGATCAGCGATTTTTATCATGACTGCGACATTATGGCAGACATGTCGGACATTTTTTGGACCATTGTCATTTATACAGTGATCAATGCTATAAAAATGCATTGATTCCTGTGTAAATGACACGTGCAGTGAAGGGGTTAACCACTAGGGGGCAGGGAGGGGTTAAGTCAGTACTAGGGAGTGTTTTCTAACTGTAGGGGGGTTGGGCTCTGTCTGTCAGTACACTGATCTCTGCTCCTGATGACAGGGAGCAGAGATCGAGTGACACTGTCACTAGCCAGAACGGGGAGATGCTGTTTACATCAGCATCTCCCCGTTCCTGGTCTCCGTGAGACGATTGCGGGTATCCCCGCGGCGATCGAGTCCGCGGGACCCGCAACCTGACTCACGGAGCTCCCGGCCGGTGCACGCAATGACACGACGGGAAATTCAAATGGACGTATATATACGCCCATTTGCCCAGCCGTGCCATTCTGCCGACGTACATAGTCGTGCGCCGGTCCTTAAAAGATTAGGCAATTTGGGTCTGCCACAAAGAGTACCTATGAGTACTGCCAGTTCCTTCCTATTAAAAGATGTTTTTTACTTTATTAAAAATGGCTTTAGAAATGCTTTAAGTGGATCAATATAATTGCTGCCATCTAGTGGATTTATTTTGGTGTTGTGGACACTCATATATGTTGGATAAGCACTTGTCTAATTTCCTATCTTTCCCTTCTGGGCTAATTGATTAAAACTGTTCTTTTATGACTGTTTTTTGCTAGATCTTGGATTCTATCAAACATAGAGATTTGGGGCCCTCTGTATATAGACAATCTTGAAAAGGCTCTTTACTATCCAATAGGGATGAGCTTCGAGTTCGAGTCAAACTCATGTTTGACTCGAACATCACATGTTCGACCGTTCACCGAATTTCGAACGTTATGGGTCGTTTGCACCAAATTCGAGTGGCGCGTCACGGCCCATAATTCACTGCGGCATCGCAGTGCATTGCTGGCTGTTGATTGGCCAAAGCATGCACTATGACCCGCATGCTTGGCCAATCACAGCGCCGTCTGTACAGAGAGCCGTAATTGGCCAAAGCCAGGGTGGGTATGGCCATTTATGGCTCAGGGGGTTTGGTACACGCCCCACACTATATAAGGCCGCCTGCGTGGCGGCCTTGTATAGTGTTTTGCGGCTGCGGCAGAGAGATAGACAGAGAGACAGTGTCATTTGATTTAAGTTAGATAGAGTAGGCAGGTGAGTCATTTAGCTGCACTTACAGTGTATTGTGTATATATATATGCATCATCCTAGGTGTTGTGTGTATGTATGTATGTATGTATGTATATGTATGTGTATGTATATATATATATATATATATATATATATATATATATATATATACTGTATTCAATTTAGCTCTTCCTACTAACAGACAGGCAGGTGTTTTTACAGTATTTACAGCTACCTGAAGAAAATTGCTGGTGTTCTTCTGATCCTATTAGTCCTATTAGCTGCAGTATTTACAGTTAGTGTAGTGCGTCCTCTGCACAGTGTGCACCTAAATCTACCTGAAGAAAATTGGTGGTGTTCTTCTGATCCTATTAGTACCGCAGGCAGCTGCAGTATTTACAGTTAGTGTAGTGCGTCCTCTGCACAGTGTGCACCTAAAGCTAACTGAAGAAAATTGGTGGTGTTTTTCTGAACCTATTAGTACCGCAGGCAGCTGCAGTATTTACAGTTAGTGTAGTGCGTCCTCTGCACAGTGTGCACCTAAAGCTACCTAAAGAAAATTGGTGGTGTTCTTCTGATCCTATTAGTACTGCAGGCAGCTGCAGTATTTACAGTTAGTGTAGTGCGTCCTCTGCACAGTGTGCACCTAAAGCTACCTGAAGAAAATTGGTGGTTTTCTTTTGATCCTATTAGTACCACAGGCAGCTGCAATATTTACAGTTAGTATAGTGCGTCCTCTGCACAGTGTGCACCTAAAGCTACCTGAAGAAAATTGGTGGTGTTCTTTTGATCCTATTAGTACAGCAGGCAGCTGCAGTATTTACAGTTAGTGTAGTGCGTCCTCTGCACAGTGTGCACCTAAAGCTACCTGAAGAAAATTGGTGGTGTTCTTCTGATCCTATTAGTACTGCAGGCAGCTGCAGTATTTACAGTTAGTGTAGTGCGTCCTCTGCACAGTGTGCACCTAAAGCTACCTGAAGAAAATTGGTGGTGTTCTTTTGATCCTATTAGTACTGCAGGCAGCTGCAGTATTTACAGTTAGTGTAGTGCGTCCTCTGCACAGTGTGCACCTAAAGCTACCTGAAGAAAATTGGTGGTATTTTTCTGATCCTATTAGTACCACAGGCAGCTGCAGTATTTACAGTTAGTGTAGTGCGTCCTCTGCACAGTGTGCATCTAAAGCTACCTGAAGAAAATTGGTAGTATTCTTCTGATCCTATTAGTACCGCAGGCAGCTGCAGTATTTACAGTTAGTGTAGTGTGTCCTCAGCACAGTGTGCACCTAAAGCTACCTGATGAAAATTGGTGGTTTTCTTCTGATCCTATTAGTACTGCAGCCAGCTGCAGTATTTACAGTTAGTGTACTGCGTCCTCTGCACAGTGTGCACCTAAAGCTACCTGAAGAAAATTGGTGGTGTTCTTCTGATCCTATTAGTACCACAGGCAGGCAGCTGCAGTATTTACAGTTAGTGTACTGCATCCTCTGCACAGTGTACACCTAAAGCTACCTAAAGACAATTGCTGTTTTTCTGATTCTATTAATACCACAGGCAGGCAGCTACAGTATTTACAGTTAGTGTACTGTGTCCTCTGCACAGTGTGCACCTAAAGCTACCTGAAGAAAATTGGTGGTGTTCTTCTGATCGTTTTAGTACCACAGGCAGGCAGCTGCAGTATTTACAGTTAGTGTACTGTGTCCTCTGCACAGTGTGCACCTAAAGTAAGGTGACCAGATTTTTAAAATGGAATCTGGGGACATATTTTTTTTTTTACTAGTAATGGCAACAATCGGCGACTCTTTGCCCGTCGCCGCTGCCGCCGCCCGCCTCACAGCCTGTCAAGTCTAAAGCCCCATACACACTATCAGATTTTCTGATGATTTTTTCCTTCAGATTTACCAAAACCATATAATATGAGGTCAAACCTTAGGAGTATGCAATTTGTATGCAATCAGGCAGGCCCTTGCACTACATGGTTTTGGTAAATCTGAAGACAAAAATCAGCAGAAAATCTGATAGTGTGTGTGGGGCTTTACTCTTTGGGCCCAGGCTACTACTGGGTGGGGAGCAGAGGAAGATTACTCCACCAGGGAAGGCAAGGAGATAAAAAGGCAGGCGGCTGGCCGGGACTTGAGCCAAGGCAGAAGATCATGCGAGTGGAGCTGAATGGGCATGCGCCCGAAACTGAAGAAATAGTCCCTCCGCTCCGACCAGCACATGATCATCAGAAAGGGGCACAGATAATGGAAAAAAATAAACCCCCATAAGCTAGTAGGAGCTGCAGAAGAGGGGGGGTGCAATTCAGATTTTTTTTTTTTATTCTGCACGGGCTGTCTTTGAAATTGCCCCAACCCCTGTTCAAATCCAATCCGGGGACAAAACTGGGGACAGACTTGGTCCGGGGACAGTGTCCTCAATATGGGGACTGTCCCCAGAAACCGGGGATGTCTGGTCACCCTAACCTAAAGCTACCTGAAGAAAATTGGTTGTGTTCTTCTGATCCTATTAGTACCACAGGCAGGCAACTGCAGTATTTACAGTTAGTGTACTGCGTCCTCTACACAGTGTGCACCTAAAGCTACCTGAAGACAATTGCTGTTGTTCTGATCCTATTAATACCACAGGCAGGCAGCTACAGTATTTACAGTTAGTGTACTGTGTCCTCTGCACTGTGTGCACCTAAAGCTACCTGAAGAAAATTGGTGGTGTTCTTCTGATCCTATTAGTACCACAGGCAGGTAGCTGCAGTATTTACAGTTAGTGTACTGCATCCTCTGCACAGTGTGCACCTAAAGCTACCTGAAGACAATTGCTGTTGTTCTGATCCTATTAATATCACAGGCAGGCAGCTACAGTATTTACAGTTAGTGTACTGTATCCTCTGCACAGTGTGCACCTAAAGCTACCTGAAGAAAAGTGGTGGTGTTCTTCTGATCCTATTAGTACCACAGGCAGGCAGCTACAGTATTTACAGTTAGTGTAGTGCGTCCTCTGCACAGTGTGCACCTAAAGCTACCTGAAGACAATTGCTGGTGTTCTCATACTAATAATATTACAGGCAGGCAGTTGATTCTGCTAGCTGCAGTATCAGTATACATATACATCCCAGCTTTGTGCAGCTACATCTCACTGCAGGCCTGGAAGGCTAACAAGGAGAGGCAAACAATCACAAGCCAATAAAAGAGGGCAAGCAGGCTCTGAGTCTAGAGGCAACAGTGCTGGTCGTGGAGACGGTGCATCCTCATCAGCACGTGACCGTGGGACACACTTGTCCTTTTTTTGGCAGCTGGCTGTGTTGAGCCACAACATGCAGAAGACTTGGTAGAGTGGATGACCAAGCCGTCCTCATCCCCTCATCCTCTCTCACCCACGCTCAGGGTACTTTGTCTGGCAAAGCAGCTGCCAACGCGCCTCTTCACTCGGCTCAATGGCATCAGTCACTCCTTCCCTAGCCCCACCATGTCCTCCTGAGGAGTCCCCCGAAATGTTTGACCAGAGTGTTGGGTACATGCTCCAGGAGGATGTCCAACGTTTTGAAGGCTCCAATGATGGTACCCAGCTAGAGGAAGGCAGCAACGTGAGCCCAGAGAGAGGGGGTGCCCAAGAAGGACAGCAATCTGGCAGTCATGTTCTCCCAGCTGCAGCACACTGCCAGGTTTGCTCCAGTGATGAGGGGGGAGGGGATGATGAGGTCACTGACTCCATGTGGGTGCCTGATAGGAGAGAGGAGGAGGAGGAAGCACATCTCCAACGAGGCAGGATGCCCTCCAGGGGCCAGCTTAAGGGCAGCACACTGATTGCATAACACTGCAGAGCTCCGCATTGTGCAGGGCGCTGCTGTCTCTGCGCATTATTCCAAAAGTTCTTTGGTGTGGGCCTTTTTTGAGACGAGTGCATCAGATCCCACCGCTGCTATTTGCAACATAGGTCTCAAGCGTATCTCCTTGCATGGAGGTTCAGCAGGCCCCTGATGTTCCATCCCAGTGCCATTGTTCGGTCTTTCGGTGGTGGTCCGGAGCAATCAGTTCTAACAGCTCACTCTGACCCTCTGTAGTGGGGGGTCATGAGTTTCTGGAAAGCGGCCAGTCTCTCTATATGTGGTGGTGGACCAAGCACTTTGTCCTTATCCAGCAGGACCCCAATTGATTTTTAATAATCACCTGGGTGATTCATCTTGTTGTTTACACATGGACTTGCATATAAATTTTATTCACTGTTGCACATGAAGAATGCACTTTTGATGGATTACTTATTTGTTATTCATTTTTTATATTGATGATTCATTATAATTTACATGCTTTACACATTTTAGTTGTTATTCACTTATAAGGAGGACTGATGGTCATTTGCATGGACACCAGTTTCCTCATCAGCGCAATTCCATTTTTCTAAGTCGATTTTATTGTGTTTGTGTTGCATACAGGAATCAGCAGCTTTTCAATCCTTTTTATTGTTTACATATTTCACCTATGCGCAGTTACACCCCCCCTTTTTTTCGGAACTCAACGTTGGCCATGCTGCATCGGCTGCACACGTAGCAGAGGGCCATCAATAAGTACCTATGCGACTATGGCACCAGGACAGGGTCAGGGGAGCTTGTTTTTTTTTTCCACGCCAGTGGGCTATGATCAGGGATGCATGCACTGTCCTGTCACCATTTGAGGAGGCCACGAGGATGGTGAGCAGTGACAGTGCATGCATCAGTGACACTGTCCCTCTTGTCCACCTGTTGGAGCACACGCTGCATGGAATAATTGGACAGGGAACTGGAGGCAGAACAGAGAGAGGAAGAGGAGGACTTCCTTACCTCTCAAGGCCCCCTTTATCCAGACAGTTTTCCTGCGTGCCTGCCGATCACACAGAAAGAGGATGAGGAGGAGGAAGAGGAGGGTTGTGTCAGCATGGAGCTGGAACCTGGCACTCAGCATCAGCAGCAGTCTTCAAGGGATCATCTACAGTCCGAAGAAACCCATGCACTTGCACATGGCTGGGAGGAGGTGGCTGCGGATCATGTCGTCCTTAGTGGCCCAAAGGACTCTGGACCGAATGCCTCAGCAAACCTACGCTGCACGGCCTCCCTGATCCTACAAAGCCTGTGGAAGGATCCTCGTATTTGTGGTATCAAGGGGAGGGATGATTACTGGCTGGCAACCCTCCTTGATCCACGTTACAAGGTTAAGGTTGCGGACCTTATTTTGCCGTCGCAGAGGGAGCAGAGGATGAAACATCTTCGGGAGGCCTTGCAGAAAGGTTTGTGCAATGCTTTTCCAGAGCCTGGGAGGTTACAATTTCCTGGACAACGTGTTGCTGAGGCTTCGGTCAGTCACAGAAGGAGTGGTGGAGAAGGTTGCTGTCTGACCGATGCGTTCAGACAATTTTTTAGTCCGCAGCCCCAAGGTCTGATTGGTTCCAGCACCTGATTCACATGGTGCAGGATTACCTAGGGACAAGATCAGACTTGGACACCTTTCCCACCGAAAATCCTCTGGGTTACTGGGTATTGAGAATGGATCACTGGCCAGAGCTTGCACAGTTTGCAATTGAGCTACTGGCCTGTCCTGCATCCAGCGTTCTTTAGGAACGCACATTCAGTGCTGATGGAGGCTTTGTAACCAATCACAGGGTGCACCTGTCCACCGAATTGGTCGATCGGCTGACCTTCATAAAAATGAATCAGTCTTGGATCACCGGCTACCAAGCACCTGATGCTGATGTAACGATTGATTTTTTTTAATGTGAGATCCCTTCAAGACTGCCTATGCTGATGCTGAGTGACTATCCTGTTATGCTGAGTCACAATCCTCTTCCTCCTCAATTTTCAATTATTTTGGTCCTGGGCACTGCCACCAGTGGCCAAGGCCCAATTTTTCTGCCCCTGTTTTACAGGGGTGTATAATTACAATTTTTGATGCAATACTTATTCCTGCGCTCCAACTATAGTATCTGTGAGGGGTTGCAGTGTTGTGGCACCAGTGCCTAAGGCCAAATTTTTCTGCCCTTGTTCAACAGGGACATGTAATTACAATTCTTCATCTAATATTTCACAGCAGGGCCTATTTCTGCGTCCACCAAGAGTAACTGTTAGGGCTTACAGTGTTGTGGCAACACCACCACCAAAGGCCCAATTTTTCTGCCCCTGTTCAACAGGTGCATGTAATTACAATTCTTGATATAATATTTCACAGCAGGGCCCGTTCCAGTGCCCACCAAGAGTAACTGTGAGGACTTACAGTGTTGTGGCACCAGCACTACCACCACCACCAAAGGCCCAATTTTTCTACCACTGTTCAACAATGGCATGTAGTTACAATTCTTGATCTAATATTTCACAGCAGGGCCCGTTCCTGCGCCCACCAAGAGTAACTGTGAGGGCTTACAGTGTTGTGGCAACACCAACACCTAAGGCCCCAATTTCTGTAGAGTATATAGGGCAGGCCCCTACTTTCAAACATCCAACTTACAAACGACTCCTACTTGCAAACGGAAGGAGACAACAGGAAGTGAGATGAAATCTACCCCTAGGAAGGGAAATTCTCTCCTGTTAATATGGGGAAAACATGTATCTCCTTCACTGATGCTTTATCACCAATCCTTGTTTCACTAAAAAACCCAAATTTTCAAAAAACATTTGTCATTGGGACAGAAAGTGAGGTGAAATCTTCTGAAGAGGTGCACAGACAGCAAAACAAATGTTACAGGGGTGATAAACCTTCCCTATGTTTTCCAAAAAGCTTAAAAATATATTTTTTGGCTGGAGCTACACTTTAAAAATGCACCAGTTCAAAATTACAAACAGATTCTACTTAATAACAAACCTACAGTCCCTGTCTTGTTTGCACCGCCTGTATACTGCTGTTCAGAGTATATAGGGCCTGGGGGCCCCATGCCTTTCCTTTTTTTAATTTGGGTGCGGGGTTCCCCTTAATATCCATACAAGACCCAAAGGGCCTGGTAATGGACTTGGGGGAGGGTACCCATGCCGTTTGTCTCACTGATTTTCATCCATATTACATTACATTAAAGCTGCAAGTAGTTTTAAATGACTTTTATTCCTGTAGCCTCCCTGGCGGTTTTCCCGAGTCCCATTAGCGGTTTTCCCGAGTCACATTAGCGGTAACCCCGAGCCACACTCGGGATTGCATTGCAGGATCCTGGTGCGGCGATACTTACCTTGTCCCCAGGATCCTGCGATGTCCCACGCTGTGTCTGCGGGCTCTGTCTCCTCCGAAGCCTCTCCGTGCCAGGCTCCATTCCCTGTGAGCGTCGCGACGCACGGGGGCGGATCCTGGCGGCAAATTCAAAAAAATGTACAAACCATAACACATACAGTGCTGTAATCTTACAGATTACAGTACTGTATGAAATCATATTACATCCCCTTTGTCCCCAATGCTTTGGCCCATGCCCTGCATGCAGTTTTATATTATATATACTGTTCTTTCTGCCTGGAAACTGGAGATTGTCCATAGCAACCAAAAAGTGTCCCTTTTATGTCAAAAGTGGCTTTAGACCAGCTAGAAAACAGCGATAGTAAATTAGAACACTTGCAGACTTGAGCGATAGTGAATCGTGGGGAAATGTATTTTATTATTATTATATATATATATTTTTTTTAATTATTTATATTTATTTATTATATTATAATTTATGTTTTTGTGTTTCAAACTTCATCATACCCGGGATATCTACTAGACTCTTGTTTGGACATATTTAAGTGTGTTATTGTTAAGAATTACAGGCCTACAATATAAAACGCCAAATTTCCATGCAAAATAATTGTACTGCTTTCAGCACCTAAAATCCGAAATAATCATACCGCCAGGGAGGTTAAAAATGTCATTTTGTGCAGGGACGGTTCTGAGCACAGGAAACACGTGCCACTTTACAGGCATACTACCAGACACCCCCCAGGTACGATATTTAAAGGAATATTTCACTTTTTTTTCACTTTAAGCATCATTAAAATCACTGCTACCGAAAAAACTTCCATTTTTAAAACTTTTTTTTGCATTGATACATGTCCCCTGGGGCAGGACCCGGGTCCTCAAACCCTTTATAGGACAATAACTTGTATATTAGCCTTTAAAATTAGCACTTTTGATTTTGAACGTTCGAGTCCCATAGACTTTAATGGGGTTCTAAAGTTCATGCGAACTTTCAGTCCATTCGCAGGTTCTGGTGCGAACCGAACTGGGGGGTGTTCGGCTCATCCCTACTATCCAATGCATCTTATATAAGTTATACACTTCAGTTATATGTGGTAGTTAGCTTCTGTACTAAATGGCATTGGTAAAAATATCATCCAGTCAATTTGTGTTAGCCACATATTGGGTGCTGCCTTCTTGTCCCAGTGTCTGCCCTGGGAGTAGCTTTTGCTCAATTGCTGCAGCCATGGGTCATGCTTCTGAATATTGTACATGCTTTTGCAGTTTGTCATCGTAAAGTGGTTTATATAATAACTATGATTATATAAAAAAAATTACTAATGGAATATTTTGTATTTAGTAATAGTCACTATTTCCTTGTTCAGTCCTCATTCTGTCCTGAAGAAGCTACTTGTGAAACGTATTGACAAAAGAAGATCCTTCACCACCAGCCCATGTGCTACTATCTGTATATTATACTGTAAATAAATTTGGGCTAGATTGTTGATGATTAGCTATCAGCTATTTTCTGTTAGTACAAGGAGAGTTGTATAAGAGACAGATGATATTTAACCGCTTGCCCACCCCGCACTATAGCTAAATGATAGCTACAGCATGGTCGTCCAGTTTTGGGAGGGCATCTATTGATATCCTCCCAGAACCACGCTGGTTGTGGCAGGCATTCAGCGCGCTCTGTGATTGTTGTGTCCTTCGGACACAGCTGATCACAGATCAGGGTAAAGGATCAATCACATCGGCCCTTTACCACATGATCAGCTGTGTCCAATCACAGCTGATTACAATGTAAACACACTTGCCGGTTATCGTCATTCCTTTCCTCACGCTGTCACAGCGGGAGCAGAGGAGAGCCAGTAACTGACAAGTGTAAAAGGGGACATCTACACAGATAATTAGATCACTGATCATCAGTGTCCTGATAATCAGTGCAACCCCAACAGTGCCCATCAGTGCTGCCAATCGGTGCCCATCAGTGCTGCCAATCAGTGCCCATCAGAGCCACCTATAAGTGCCTCCTCATCACTGCCGCTTATCAGTACCCATCAGTGCCAGCTATCAGTTCCCATCAGTGCCATCTATCAGGATGTTGGTTCACTTTGCTTCCTGTGGCATGGGATATGGGATATTTTATCTAGCTGATGCTTTCGGTAAGTGCAGTGACGTTTGAAATTGTTGGTATATACTCTTAAATATTTACGTTTTATGTGTACTTTCATTACTTGTGCACTATTACTATTGTTCTGTGTTTTATCTCTTAGGTAGCATTTTTACCTGTACACCTTCTGCTCCTGAAGAAGCGGAACATGTCGAGCTTTATGTAAAAGAGTGGTGACACCCTCGGTTATCAGAAAATTACAAGATGATGATTGTGTATTTGTATTATGTTACTGTGAACCTTTTTCATGCATAGGGCCACCACTCCATTCGACATAAGGGTGCAGGATGTTACCGTGTTCTACGTTTTATTTAGGTGTTATTTATTTGAATGGTGCATAAATAAAGATTGTATATTTTTTATAAGACACTCGTGTGGTGCCTATAAAGTCCATGGACTGTGTTTTAATTTCTCTTTGCATATATTAGGGAGTCCAGCATGGCTTGGAGGTGGGTTGGTTGGATATCAGATATCTTGATCTAAGATCATGTCCATTAATACTGTTTATTCACATAACACATGCAAGGAACATACTGCAGGCTGTGAAGCTGGCATCAACAACAGCAACAGAACTTGAACACACTTCTCAGACAAGTCAAAAAAGTGAAAATATTGTACAGTTAATATATTTGCAGCTCAAGATTATACATTTTGAAAAGCCTGCGCTAGAGGCTAACATGAAATAAAAATAGGGTTCACTAAGACTTGTTGTTCAATTGACTTTCATACAGAAGAGAATGGTTAAAACTGAACTTTAGGCAAATATTTAAATACACCAATTAAATAATTGGGAGATAATTTTTCGGGAGTGCGCATGCGCGGAGCCCGGAAAATGGATGCTTGAGCCAGAAGCTCCCCACCACCCCAGCCCAGTGGCGCCTGAAACGCTGCACACAGTGATCCAGGAGAGGAGCCATCGACACCCACGGCACCCCCATACACCCGGGCATCCCCCCATATGCCCGGTGCCACAGTAGAGAGGGACCTCAGGCTACAATGTAACAAAATAGATCCATCCGGCAAATCCAAGATGGCAGCCGTGATGAGGCTTCATGCTTCAAGCGCCGAGGACACCCCGGGCTGCAACCTGATGATAGCCCAGGCTACCCTGCATCATACCCCCCTGGTACATGTGAGTACCCAGCAGAACTGGTCCCTGGCCCCGGCCTCCACAGAGTCCCTGATAGGCCGCTACATTGAAGACTATGCCCTCTCCCCCATAGGGCATAACACAGCCAGCCATGCTGACACTGCTACCTGCTAACTCCCAGGCTGTAGCCTCGGCCTTTTCAGTTGCTGACTTATACCAGAAACTGTCAGAGCTCCTTGAAAGGGGTTTATCCCAAACTGCAGCTAAGATAACAGGAGACTTAAAAGCAGACTTTCAGAATCTTGGAACCAGAATTGATGCTATTGAAAACAAGCTAGAGCAAACGGTCGCGGCTGCGAACCAAAACTCAGGCCATATACAAACAGTACAGGAACAACTGGATGTGTCCCTGTGCAGGATCAATGATTTGGAAAACAGATCGAGGAGATATAATGTCAGGATCAGAGGTCTACCTGAATCCATCACTAACTTCCCGGCAGCGGAGCAAAATGTGATCCAGAACCTGATCCCAAATATCCCACAACACCATCTCGAGCTGGATAGAGCCCACAGAGCCGTGGGGCCCCCCAGAAAGGACGGCTCACAGAGAAACATCATTGCTAAACCCCACTTCTACGCAGTGAAGGAGGAGGTCATGAGACAAGCACGGTCCGTGCCCAAGGTGATGTGCCAAGGACACCCCGTCCAAATCTACGTAGACCTTTCGCCCTCCACAATGCAACGCAGAGGGTCTCTGAAGCCACTACTTCTAGTCCTGGCACAAAAGGACATTAAGTACAAGTGGGCCTTCCCATTCGCTGTAAAGTTCTCAGATAAAGAACTCATTTGTTCTCCACTTCCCTGATGGTGAAAGACTGCTACTACACCTCAAGTTCATGTCGCAAGAAGCGGCCATGAACACTTCCCATAACATCCCTGGATTGTCCAAGAGATCGACCCCCACCAGCCCTCAATCTCTGCTGTGGAACAGGTCGAGGACCAAGAAGGTTAAAGACAATGGTCCTCCTTGACCGGACTCTGGCCGACAAGAACTGTCCCATGCACCTTGCTATTTTGAGGGCCCTGTACATAATTACTTTAGTTTTTTCGGGGATCCCCCTTCTAGTGGGGGCCCTTCCCACTATTAAACTGGGGACCCTCCCTCCTCGGCTCCCTACAGAGGGGAGGATGGAGGGCTCCCTGGGCTGGACCTGGGTCCAGCTAGCCTAGCCTACAACCTTAGTATGTTATTCCCGGTTGCTGTTGTTTAGAATATTTTCATTTTTACCAGGGGCGCCCTTGCTGGGGTGGGCCCCATGTGCCTCCACCTTTCCCTCAGACTCCGGACAGTCTCTGGGGGACAGGTTGCCTGTTCTCTTTTTGGAACAGGCCTTCCCTGTTCTACCTGTGTAGAGGTTCTTGGGGGGAGTCTCCCCCCCCAGAACAGTTCTTTTGAGTTAGGAGACCTCTTTCTTACCTCTTTACCTTTCCCTACTGTTCTTTCCTTCTCTGATCCCTACCTCTTACACATGTGCCTAAACTGTTTTTGTTTTACAGTTCACATTGCCTCCACACGAAGGGTGACTTCCCAACTGTCAGATGTACGCTCAAACGACCCACAGAGCCGGGAAGACAGAAAACGTCAATGGTTGAGTGATGAGGGAGAAAGACACAGAGCCTTACCAGAACCCCATGACTGATCCCACACAGAGCTCCCTCAAAATAGCCACACACAACGTACAAGGCCTAAATTCCCCCATCAAAATGAGAAAAATCTTTGATTATTACAAATCCCTTAAACTTGACATCCTCCTGATTCAAGAAACCCACTTTCCTAGGCGGTACAGTCCCAAATTTATCCACTCTCAATTCCCTCGTTTCTATCTGGCCAATGCAGAAAATAAAACCAAAGGGGCTGCAATCTTCTTCTTCAAATCCTGTGATCCTGAATACCTATCTGACTTTAAGGATCTGGAGGGCAGGTTTCTCTTGGTCAAGGCACTATAGGGGGACACCTGTACTCCCTGGTCTCATATTATCCCACCAATAAAGGGCAAGAACAGTTTTTCCAACTCATCTTTGATACCCTAACTCCCCTTTTAGAAGGCACAGTCATATGGGGGGGGGGGGGGGACTCCAATGCGGCTTTTAACCAGGGGTTAGACAAATCTAAACCCCCTTCAGCCCAACTTACCAGACCCACTAGGGTGAGCCTTAAAATTGTCAAGCTCCTTCACGACAGGGGGTTAACAGATGTCTGGCGAGAATCTAACCCTTCAAAAAGAGACTTTACCCATTACTCTCACCCGCATAACACCTATGCTAGGATTGATCATATTCTGGTTCCTTCCAATATTCTCCCGGCTGTTCTCAAGTCCCAAATCAGAGACACGATCCTATCTGACCATTCCTTGGTGATCATGTCCATCCGCTCTAGTGCTAGTATGGCAAAACGGGGACACTAGAGACTAATTGAGTCCATTCTCTCAAACCCAATCAAAACAACAGAAATCAAAAAGGCACTTTAAGAATACTTCACACTCAATAGCTTGGAGGGTACCTCCGCAGAGACCCTGTGAGCAGCCCACAAGGCCTTTATCAGAGGTAAGATTATACAGCTAGCCACGCAAATAAAAAGAGAACACAGACTGGATATTTAACGATTGGAAAAGTCATATAGGACCCTGAGGGCACAACACAAAAGAACCCATCCTCAGCCTCACTAGCTCAAGTGGACAAACTGAGACTAGTACTCAATCTTGCCCCCACAACGAAAGCGGAGAAATCTATCTATCTACACAGCTACCCGGGGACTCGATAACCAAATTCCTGGATGGCATGACCATTCCATCCCTAGATGCCGATCATAGAGACATCCTGGAAGCACCTTTCTCGGAGGAGGAGGTGGCAGCAGTTATCAAGGGCCTCCGAACGGGTACCTCCCCTGGACCTGATGGCCTGTCTGCCCCCTATTATAAAGCCTTTGCAGACACCCTAGTCCCACATATGACAACATTTTTTAACTACAAAACATAGGACAGCCCCTTGGGCACATAGCTCAACACCGCATACATTACGGTCATACAGAAACCGAATAAAAACCCAGAAGAAGTTTGTAACTATTGCCCCATCTCCCTCATAAACAACGACCTCAAAATACTAACTAAAATTCTAGCGGACCGCCTCTCTTCTTTTATCAGTAAATATATTCACAAGGACCAGGTGAGGTTCATCCCAGGCAGACAAGGCCCAGATCAAGTAAGAAGAGCAGTGGACATTGTCTCCATCCTGCAATCTAATTGGGACAGGGGTCCAAAACAACAGAGTTTTCGCCTCGCACTTGATCTACAGAAGGCCTTCAAACCCGTGTCCTGGCCGTATCTCTTCTCCCTGCTGGAGAGATGGGGCTTTAGCCCATGCTTCATGGGAGTGATACAAGCCCATTACTCCCAACCCAAGGCCCAAATCCACCTACAGGGACACTACTCCTCCCCAATAGATATAGTCAGGGATACCAGACAGGGATGTCCACTTTCCCCAATCATTTTTGCCATAGCAATAGAGACCCTGGCCATAGCTATTTGACAGAATCCTGACATACAGGGGGTAACATGTGGAGATCAGACCCACAAATGCGGTCTCTCCGCAGACGACATACTCCTGTTCCTAACCTCTCCCATTACCTCCCTTCCCAGCCTTTACAATGTCCTAACAGAATTCTCTAAAATCTCAGGGCTTAGGGTAAATTACACCAAATCACAAGCATTAAATGTGTCCCGCCTTTCACAGTATCCCTGCTCCAACAGCCCTTCACGTTTGAGTGGAGTTCATCCTCTATCAAATATCTGGGGGTCACCCTAACAGCATAAACAGAATCCCTTTATGCCAACAACCAGGGGCATTGCTAGGTCTACAACAGATCTGGGGCTAGAGCCCATAGCAGCGTAGTAAAGAAAGTCATATGCTTGGGCGAGCATACACATGTATATAATATATGTGTGTGTGCATATATCCCAAGAGAGTCCCCCCTTACATTAGGGTCCCCAGAGAGCCCCCCACTTACATCAGGGTCCCCAGAGAGCCTCCCCTCCCCTTGTAGACCCGTGCAGAGACTCGGGGCTATGGGCCCCAGATTCGGGGCTATAGCCCCAAAAGCCACCCCCTAGCGACGCCACTGCCAACAACTACCCAACCTATATCAAAAAATAGAAGCAGATCTGCAATAACTGGTCAAATTATGAACTTTCCTGGCTGGGCAGAATAAACTCTGTTAAAATGACCTTTCTACCTAGAATCCTATATTTATTTTGTTCCCTCCTCATCTCGATCCGAAAGGACCAGCTGCGGTCTTTACAAAGTAAATTACTCAAATTTATCTGGGGCAACTCAGGATACAGAATTCCCCAACACACCTTATATCTCCATAGGAAAAAAGGAGGTATGGGTTTGCCGCATCTATACAAATACTACTTAGCCGCCAGACTAGCCCAACTCTCCACAGTATACTCGAGACTAGAAAAACTAGACTGGCTTCACATAGAAAGGCAGGCCACCCCCCAATTCACCCTGGAATACCTACTCTGGTTCCCTCAAAAACAGAGACCGCCAATTTGGTCCCCTTCCCTCTCTCATTCTTACACCCTTTGGGATAGCATCCGTAATCTTCCAGCCCTGGTCTCTAAAGGGCAACCTCTAGCCCACATATTTCACAACCCAAACTTCCCCGCTGGAATGGACATTAAAGTTTTCAGATGGTGGCTGGACAAAGGCCTGTACCGCATAGGACACTACTTCACAGCTAGGGGCCCATTCACCCTGGGCCACTGTATTAACAACCTGGATCTCCTGGACTCTGAAAAATGCAGATTCGGACAGATTTCACCCTTTCTACGCAAAATCTGGGCTGAGAAACCTCTCCCTCCTAAATTCACGGACTATGAGCTCTGGTGTGGGAAAGCCATGGCGCAAAGGGGAGGCATCTCAAACATCTACTAGTCACTCACCCACGTCAGACAGATAAATCTACATACATGACAGCTTGGGAGGCCGACCTCCAACACGAGTGGGACCTGGAGACCTGGCAGGCGGCATGCTCTAAAGCTTTCCGGGGTATCCTAAACACATCTCTGATGGAAGAAAATTTAAAAGTACTCATGCGGTGGTATATGACTCCCACCAGGCTTGCAGCCATCTACCCATCTACCCCACAGTGATTACTGTGACAAAATCCATCAAAAAATACACAAAAATTATAATAACGATCGGTCAATTGCTGTGAAAAAAAGTCCTTTTCAAACAATGTGCCAAAATTCCTGTGGTCTACAAATCTTGTGAAAAACAATTCTTGTAATGAATGATTCTTCTATATGTGATATATGTGATCTGATCAAATATAATTGAATAGTACCTACGTGAAAATTGCTCAAGCAAATAAGATCAAATATAAGTTAATAGAATATAATCAAATATAAGTGAATAAAATATACGTGAAAATTGCTGCTAGACCTTTAGTGTACACAGTGCACAAAAAAATGGGTATAAATGTAACAGTAATCAGCGCATCTTCCTATAATTGGATAACATACACTGAAATGATTACTGTGACAAAATCCATCAAAAAATGCACAAAAATTATAATGATAACGATCGGTCAATTGCTGTGAAAGAAAGTCCTTTTCAAACAATGTGCCAAAATTCCTGTGGTCTACAAATCTTGTGAAAAACAATTCTTGTAATGAATGATTCTTCTATATGTGATCTTCATGTGAACTTAATGCTCCCAGAGCTCTTACCTCAATGAGGAATATAAACTGCCTTAAAGATCTCCCTGGGACAGATCAAATCTCTATCTCTTGACCCACAAGGACACTGCGGTTTCTGATAATGCTGGACACGGCTACAGGTTTTCCACCAGTGTCTCCGACTTTCCAGTCTCCCGATTACATGATGGTTTCAATGTTGTCAGATGTTATAAGGGGATAAAGAAAAAGCCTCCCATAGCGTAAAAACGTTTAACTAAACTCAATTTATTAAAGGCCAAAATGGACTCTTACATTAAAAGCATTAAAAAAAAAACAGCAGTAATGGTGAAAACAATTAATTATAGACAGCATTAGACACCTCTTACATCACTTCCTGGTTTGTTCAGTATATCCAGCCACTCCCTACGCATTACATCATGACACATGACTTCATCAGGGCACCGTTAATGCGGTTTATATTCCTCATTGAGGTAAGAGCTCTGAGAGCATTAAGTTCACACGAAGATCACATATAGAAGAATCATTCATTACAAGAATTGTCTTTCACAAGATTTGTAGACCACAGGAATTTTGGCACATTGTTTGCAAAGGACTTTCTTTCACAGCAATTGACCGATCGTTATCATTATAATTTTTGTGCATTTTTTGATGGATTTTATCACAGTAATCATTTCAGTGTATGTTATCCAATTATAGGAAGTTGCGCTGAGCACTAGTTTGTATTCCTATCTGGAAGAAGTATATTCAGGCTAGTGTAAAAAACAGGTTCAAAAGTAACTATATGCTATAAAATTTTAGTATCTTGTATATAACATTCTAAAAAATGTTATCTTTAGTCTCAGTGCTTTTTTAATATTTCCATTTTTCAGGCTGTAAATAATTGGGTTGATTAACGGAACCAAAACTACATATAGAAGGGCAAAAAATTTGTCCTGTTTTGGTGAGTAGCTTGAAGTGGGCCTCATATATAAAGAGATGATTGTGCCATAAAAAATAGTCACACAGGTCAGGTGAGCCGTACAAGTAGAAAACGCTTTATGCCGGCCTTCTGAAGATTTTATATTGAGAATAGATGAGATAATAAATATGTATGATATTATTATGAGTAGAAATGTTGTAATGCCCAGTATGGTACCTTCTATGTAGTTTAAAAGTTCTATGTTAGATGTATCACTACAGGACAGCTTAAGCAATGGGGTTAAGTCACAGAAGAAATGATCAATAAAATGAGATGAACAAAAAGATAATTCAGAGATTAAAACAGCATGCCCACTGAGATCCAAAAAACCCACAGTCCATGCAGTAAGTGAAAGACCAATGCAATGGCCAAAGCTCATAAAAATGATATAATGAAGAGGGTGGCAAATGGCTATATAGCGGTCATAGGCCATGGCTGCCAGCAAGATGACCTCTGTACAAGTCAGGGACACAAAGAAATACATCTGAGTTATACATGCAACAAATGAGATGGTGTTGTCCTTTGTTAAGATTATAGCTAATAGTTTGGGTAAAATGTTTGATGTAGAAGCAATGTCAATAACTGAAAGGTTTACTATAAAGATATACATTGGCATGCGTAGATGGGGGCTGGTTATTACAAGAGTCACAATGGTGAGGTTTCCAACAATGATGGCAATATAGCTAAAAAAAAATATCATAAAAATGGAGATTTGAAAATTAGGAAAATACAAAAATGCTTGAATTGAAAAGAACGATGTTGAATTCATTCCTGGGTTTTACTTTGTTTACAATCATTCCACAAGAAAAAATAATGTCCTTGTACCTGTGGATAACACAGAGGTCCTCCTAAACATATAAGATCACATGTACCCGGCTATATTTTATACTACATATCTCTTGTATTAACCAACACGTTTGCACTAATAACATCATTTTAGTTACTGTATTTTCCTCAGTCAGTATTTCCCAAAGCAATTTGTTAGACAGGGTTTATTTGGTTTGTTACAGGCTGGTTGGTAAGTGAGCTGGGAATGTTTCTTTGTTGTTTTTTAAAAATACTATATAAAATTAAATTTGAGAAGTAAATAAAGTCAACACATGTTTTGGGGACAATTAGTAAGAATTAGAGTACAGAAGAGCATTGATGTCCATAGCATTTCTTCTATATTTTATTTAGTGCAGGTTACAAAATATGTCAAAGTATACAGTGTGACATATCAGACTGGTAGATGCTGAAAGTTCCACTTTAAAACAACTTTGGTATTTGCAAAATCCCCTTAGTCTCTGCTTTACTCGTCACAAAATCTTTTTATTATGCAAAAACATAGACACTTCTGCCAGATTGTATTTTTATTTGCTTCATTGGCGAGCCCAACACACCCATATACACCAAAATCACCACCCCCCGTGGCACTTACCCCATCTAGGTTGCGGGCAGGTGGGTTGTGGGCTCCTACAGGTGGCAGCCGGGTTGCGGGCTCCTATGGGAGTCAGGCAGCGGGCGTGTTGCAGGCTCCTACAGTCGGCGGACAGCGTGTGGGTTGCGGGCTCCTATGGGCAGCGGCTCCTATGTCCTCTTCTCCTGTTCTGCATCACGACGGCTTCAGTTTTGGTGGCTCCTGCCTCCTCCTCCTATGTGTCCAATAGGATCGCCTGTCCTTTCAGCCAATCAGGTGACAAGTCTCAAGACCCACTTCCTGATTGGCCGGGAGGAGGATCAGTGCGGCGACAGCAAATATTAATTCGCTATTGTCACACAACTGGGTGGGTTTGGGGCGCAGAGCCCACCCTTTTTTGAAGCCTGTTAGAGCCTCTGGCTCTAATCAATTGCTTAAAAAAAACACCCCCCCCATTGGAATCCATGCGTCCGGCACCCTGCATGTAGATTAGGGATCTGGATGCATGGACGGGGGGGCGGCGCCCGTGCACCCCTAATGGACGGGTCACTGCTGCCACCCACCATATAGGAAACTTAAAGTAGAATTCCAGGCAATACCTAACTAGTCTTAAAAATGACATCTAACATCTGTTCTGACTAACCAGTGCAAATAAGAGCTATATACTTGCCTATTTTCAGGGTGCTCTGGTCCATTCACATGATTCACTTCATCAGCTAGCAGGGGCTAGCTGTTGGGGGGGGGTAGGTTTACCCTGGAATTCCACTTTGACTACTTGCCGCCCGCGCTATAGTCAAAAGACGGCCTATATTGCCGGGAGGGCATCCATGCGGGTCGTGCATTGTACGCTCTGTGATCACTGAGTCTATGAGACTCGGCTGATCACAGTAAGGGGTCGATCCCGGCTCCTTACCACGTAATCAGCTGTCAGCCAATGACTGCTGATCCCGTGATGTAAACAGAAGCTCGGTAATCAGTATTTTTTTTCCTCACGCTGTCAGCGTGAGGGGAAAAAAAAGCCAGTCACCGATTTCTGTCAGAGGGACATCGATCGGTCCCTCACACAGAAAGCCACAGCTGCATTTTCTGTGCTCACCAGTGTCAACTGCCAGTGCCCACTGTGCCACCTACCAGTGCCACCTATCAGTACCCACCAGTGCCACCTACCAGTGCCCACAGTGCCACCTACCAGTGCCCCCATCAATGCCCACCAGTGCTGCCAATCAATGCCCATCAGTGTCTCATAATGAGTTCCACAGATCAGTGCTTCCTATCAGTGTCACCTACCAGTGCCTACCAGTGCCCATCAGTGCCACTCATCAGTGATCATCAGTGCCCATCAGTGCCACCTATCAGTGCCCTTCAGTGCCACCCATCAGTGCCAACCATCAGCGCCCATCAGTGCCAACCATCAGTGCCACCTCTCAGTGCCACCTATCCGTGCTGCCTCATCAGTGCTTATCAGTGCCACCTATCAGTGCCCATTAGTGCCGCCTTATCATTGCCTATCAGTGCCCATCAGCGCAGTCTATTAGTGCCCATCAGTGCAGCCTCTTCAGCGCACATCAGTGAAGGAGAAAAATTACCTGTTTTCAAAATTTTATAGCAAACTATGAAACTGTTTTTTTTTCAAAATTTTCTGTCCTTTTTTGTTTTATTTAGCAAAAAATAAAAAACCCAGCAGTAATTCAATTAAATACCACCAAAAGAAAGCTCTATCTGTGTGAAAAAAATGATGAAAATTTAATTTGGGTAAATTGTAGCATGACTGCACAATTGTCATTCAAAAAGTGACAGCGCTGAAAGCTGAAAATTGGTCTGGGCAGGAAGGGGGTTTAAGTGTCCATTAAGCAAGTGGTTCAAGCCTAAGTCCACCTTTTGCATAAAAAGAATCATAAAACATCCTAAATGCACATGTATTTGGGAAAAAGAAACTATTTTCCAATGAACCTTCAAATTATTGCAACTGTAATCAATGGATCACAGGGCAATGCCGGACTCCTGCAGACTCTTCCCCCATGTCCATACTGAGGTACAGATTTCCAGTTACAGCACTGGAGGAAGTGTCAGTGGACTACAAGTGTGGTGGTCACTGAACTTGTCTTCCATTGAGAACTACAAGTCAGTTTTAAATCTGACAGCTGCTGTTGGAAGGGGGCCATTTTGGGGGTGGGGGGACCTGCTATGCACCATGTTACATGTTATACTCAAAATGAGTGTAAAATGTAATATGGCCTTAAAGGTGGAATCAACCTTTAATCAAGGAAATCATGGTACTTGTACATGTGTTCCGGAACTGAGGAAGACACTTGAATGAGTACTTAAACCCTTTTAACATTCCAGAAAAAAAATCTGTTCAAGTGACTCCTACTAGCTATACCATGAACCAGAGAAATGGCAGAGAGATGGCGATGGTCAGGCTGCAGAGGGGCACTGACTCTTATTTTGCTTCAAAGTTTCTTATTTAAAATGTAGGTTTTTTTTCCCTGAAACTTCCCTCTTAAAATGAATGTGCGTGTTATACGCCTGTGCGTGTTATACGCCGATAAATATGGTATATAAGATTTTAAACTTACAGTTAAATTTCTGAAAATGAAGGTCCTTATTTATTTTTCTGTTAAAGCCTTGTGAAGTCAGCCTATAGTCTGGCCTTCTTGCTTTCACACTCACATTTTAAGCTCTGATGAAGCTCCCCCATTGTCCCTGAATTATATATATTTTATTGGAACGTTAGAGAACAATCATGTACTCAAAAATCCACAGATCACTTTACTTACTTGGACATCAGACAGCTGCATCAGTTTACCCACCCAAATATTTTCAACATTCTGCCGCCTTTTGGGGTGTGTCTGTTTAAGATTGCTATTTTGCCCTTGTAAGCATGTCCAGTAAATGTTAGCAGTGTGTAACATAAATACAATTGCAATAAGAAAAATAACAGTTACAAATTGTTACAATACAATAATGTTACAAATTCAATACAAGAAAAAGAATACAAATAAATGTAGAAATGTACCTGATTGGGTCACTGCAAGCATAGCTAGATGTACAAACTTGTCACAATAAAGCAAGAGTCTCCTTATCATTGGCATCAATGTGTAAAGTGTTGAAAAAGCTACCTCTGTTATATTCTTTGTGAAGTATAGTGTAATTCCATTGGGAGGTTAAGTTGTCTAAAGAAGTTTAACTTAGTACAGTGTAAACAGCATCACAAAAAAAGAACGTATTTATTTATTTATTTATTAGCTCAGATTTAAAAAAAAAAAAAAAAAAGTTAAAATGTTTCCACTGACATACGAGGCATATAACATTATATGTATATGGATGGGCACTTAGACATGCTGATACTTTTTCTTATGCCCTTTACCAGAGGTCATGCAATTCAATAGGGTATTTAAAAAAAAAATCAGAGCCTTGTACTAAAAAACATGATGGAGGTTTGGGAAAGGCAAAAAGCAGACCTGAAAATTAACATATACAGTACATAATAATTTCATACTTCATAGTGAAGGCCATGTAATAAATACCTACCTTCATCCCCATCCTAAAAAACCTTCAATGTGCAGCCCTGCTCGGCACCACTTTACATTTGCAACAAACACTAATTGTTTGTGCCTAGCAACTACTGCGCATGTGTGCCACTTATTCTGTTCATTTCTATGGCTGGTCCTTATTCATTGTGGTTCCCAGCCATCTAAGTGCATAGACAGATCCAGGTCTCAAGAGTGGGGATAAAAGTATTTTACTACCCCTGCTTGACTAAGGGGGTGAGAGGGAAATATTAAATGTGAAGTTGTCCTTAAATGATATCAATAAGCAGTTAACCGGTTTTTGTTCCTGAATTGGATGTGAATGTCACAGCCATTAAAAAGTTTTGATGGACTAAATACTAAATATTGTGAGCAAAGTTCATATACTGGACATTTGATCAACCCAGCGTGAATTCCGCAATCCATGAACATAGTGCCTAAACCCTATTGAAATCTACGAGAGTGGAAACTTGTACTTTGTTCTGCCCTTTTAATGCCAATTTTTAAGCTTTGGTTTGCATGTATGCTGCCACGTACATGCAAAAAAAAAGTTTAAAAAAAACCATGAATTCTCTAAATAGCATGTGTTGGGGTGCCCCAAATGTTAGATTGCGCACCACTATGATGTACTCCTTCAAAAGTGATACTTAATAAAAAAAAAAAGATGACAACCACTAAATGACAGTTTCTGCCCTGATTTAGCTTGTAAACAAAGTGGCTGGGGAATCCTGGGTGATGTCATGGATCAAATATGGTCATGACTATGTTTAGCTGATCCTGTACATCCTGCATGATTGTCTTGTACTTTTGATGGTCCTATCTATACAATAAAGACAAGTTTTCTACTTCATCCAGTGTGCGGCATCCAGATCTTTCTATCCAATACCTTGCATGACTATGTTTAGTCAGATTGTGGAAATATAGCAGCCAGTAGGTAGGTACATGCGTAATTTGCAACTTGAGTAGAAGCAGGAGATCGTTGTGATGGCCGGTTGTTGTGGCGACAGGCATCACCCTTCATGATTGCTGTTGGATCTACATCGCTGGATGATGAGATTGATGTTGGATTTACACTTTGAAACTTTTTTTTATTCTTTGGTTGGACTTTTTAAATGGAGGACTTTTTCATGGTGTAATTTTGTAACCTTTCCATTTTTTTTGTGAATGAATACAAACGGGTATTATGTGACCCTTACTCATTCATGTAGGGGAACAGGGTGCTTTTCTGGGGTGAGAAGCTTTGTTGCCCCCCCCCCCCTCTTTCTTTCTTTCCTTGCATGGTGCCCTCCCAATGTCGAGGGCATATGGCCTGCTATGGTTCAGGAAGTGGGGAATCATGCTTGCTGCCCCTCCCTCACTTTTTTGGCCAGCCAGGCTGCATGCCTGGATATGGGTCTGCAAGGGATTTTGAGCAGGACCTAATGCTGTTTTTTTTCCTAAAGGGGCAGTACACTTCATTTTAAAATGTTTACTGTTCCAATAAGGGAAATAACATAGTTAGGGTTCCCCCTCCATATACAATCCTTATCATAGCATGCAGTCAGGCTGCCCAGAAAAAGGGGCAGCATGTGTGTTCCCCCAGAACCATACACGGCCACATGTCCTCGAAAAGAAGGGTACCCTGCAAGACACTGGGATGAGGTAGGGAACCTGTATTATCTCTTGTTGCAATGCAACAAACTGCCTAATCTGTGGTTCAAATTGTTCCAATTTCTCATAGTTACATAGAATGATTAATGAGTATGGCCTCAAGTTGAAAACTGATATACACTGAGTAAAAGTACCATCATCCAGATTTAGATTGAAATGGAGGAGTGGAGGTGCAAGAGCAGTTGCTGACACTGATCTACGCACGTCCACGCCAAAAAAGTTTAATTATGGATTATTTTGGCACTTGATAATGAATAACAATTAATTAATCTTAAAAATATAAAGTTTAACGCATACAATAAATAAATATACAGACAGTGTGTTTAGTTAAAAAACAACAATTTGTATACACCACAGTTAACCAATTACTGATGGGTTCCCCCATAGAGTATCTGTTGAAAAGGGGTATACATAAAAATCCTCAATCGGTTTCGCGGTAAGAGACCGCTTCTTCAGGAGGAGTGGTCTATAAAACAGTACATTTACAGCAACGTAAAAAATACAGCAAATAAATTTAAAGGGGAATTCCGGCCAGGCAATTTTTTTTTAAAAAGTCAACAGCTACGGAAAAAGGGGGGGAAGAGAAGGGGGGAAAGGAGGAGGAGGGCCCAACAAGAGTAACTGTGATGGGTTACATTGTTCTAAAATCACCAACACCCAAAGCCCAATTTTTCTGCCCCTGTTTGACTGGGGCATGTAACAGTGTTCTGGCACCACCAACACCCAATGCCCAATTTTTCAGCAGAGTATATAGTGCGGTCCGTATAGCATATATGTTGCAGTTCAGAGTATATAGTGCAGTCAGTGTAGTATATAAAATACAGTGCAGGGTATATAGTGCAGTTCAGAGTATATAATACAATGTATTGAAGTGGTTAAGGGGACCCCTATGACAGAATTAAGAAAAAAACAGCATGGGGTCCCCCCCCAAAATCCATATTAAGCCCTTTGGGTCTGGTATGGATTTTAAGGGGGACTCCATGCCATAATTTTTTTTAAAAACAGCGTGGGATCGTAGTGACGCACAGAATTATATGGCGTTAAACTGGCAGCAACGCACAAAACTGTATGGCGTTGAAGTGGCAGTAACGCACACGGAACTAGATGGCGTTAAACTGGCAGTATCGCACACAAAACTAAATGGCGTTAAACTGGCAGTAAGGCACACAGAACTATAAGGCGTTAAACTCTCAGTAACGCACACAAAACTATATGGCGTTAAACTGGCAGTAACCCACACAAAAATATATGGTGTTAAACTGACAGTAACGCACACAAAACTATATGGCGTTAAACTGGCAGTAACACACACAGAAGTAAATGGCGTTAAATTGGCAGTAACAAACAGAACTATATGGCATTAAACTAGCAGTAACACACACAGAACTATATGGCGTTAAACTGGCAGTAACGTACACAAAAATATATGGCGTTAAACTGGTAGTAACGCAATCAAATAGACGGTGTTCAACCATCACTACACTGACGCTATCTAAACTGTCCCTACTCTAGCTATACACTAATGTAAAGAATACTAACACGGTCCCACTACACTACACTGAAACTATCTGAGCTGTCTCTACTCTACACTAATATATGTATGAATGACACGGTCTCACCACACTACAGTGAAACTATCTGAGCTGTACCTACTCTAGCTGCACACTATGGAAAGCTGAATGATGGTCCTCCTCACGACACTCACACTATCCTAATATTCCACACTGACAATTGAAGCAAAATAGTACAGTATAGCACACTAATTAACTAATAGAACTGAACAGAGCCCTGTTCTATCTCTCTCCACGCTGAAATCACACTGAAAATGACTGCCATTGAAAGAATACTTTTATACTGTGGGGCGGGAATGAGCCATGATTGGATAAAGTCATGATGACAGTGTCCAATCATGACTCTGACAGTGCTCTGTGCCCTGATTGGCTGAAGCTTTCACTGCTTCAGCCAATCAGGGCTTGCAATGCACTGTTCAGCGCCGCAATGCATTGTGGTCGGTTCAGGGGGGCGAACGACCCATTTGTTCGGCTGTGCATCGAACGTCCGAACAGCTAAAGTTCGGCCCAAACTTAAGCTTGGGCCGAACCGTTCGCCCATCCCTACTGATTACTACTAATAACATTTTTTTTCCTCTGTAAATTTTTCAATATAGTCCCTTATCATCCCCTCCAATAATTTACCCACTGTTGATGTTAGGCTAACTGGCCTGTAGTTTCCAGGAATATGTCTCTGCCCTTTTTTGAATATTGGTACCAAATTGGCTTTTCTCCATTCGGCTGGTACCATCCCTGTCAGTATGCTGTCTGCAGTAATTACAGGCTTATCTTTTGCCCCCTCTCCTGAGCTTGCCCTACTGGGCATTGGCATGGATGGCATCCCTCACTACCTTCAATATATAACCATTCACATACTCCAACCCACGAGGCTAGCCATTGTTTGCCATTGGAAGACTCCTGACCTTGTATCCATAATTGAAGTTGTTGCCTTAGTGCATATCCATGGTTCTTATGCAGAAGGGCTGGCCCAAGACTTTGTGCTGCCTGAGTCCAAAAATGAAATGCTGCCCCCCCAGCTTGTGCTGGGTAATTTAGCCCCCTGTATCACCTGAAATACCTGGCTGATCCTGCCTGGTTCTGCCCTCCCCCCTGTAAACTGGCCATGGTTTATCATGGCTACTGAGCCCTGACTCCTTGGTCAGTTTACATGCTTCCATCATCTGCTGTTTCTCCTTGCTCTGTCTCTCCTCTCCTCCCTGCCTGCCTGTCAGCTGATCGCTTCCCTTCTGCTGCAAAAAATATTGTTTTCTTCCTACAATCCCGAGTGTTATATTACAGTATGTGCCCCAGTGCATGTTATTTATTAAAAAAAATGCCGCTTCATACCTAATTTCAGAGTACCATTCGGCGCTCACGTGACCACACGCAGCTCTCCTCCTGGCTGACGTCAGCCGGTATTCTCAGCCCTGCCCGCTGTAGCTGTCGGAACACAGTTTATCCAGGCATTAACCCCAGTATCACAATAGGGATCCCTCCTCGCTTGTGGTATGTGGTATATAAAAATACAAACCCCAGTGGAGGGGTGATAACAAATTATTAAATTAAGTCAGTCTGAATCTAGGTGGTTCCACAAGTTACTCACACTGACACCATTAGGACATAACATGGAGTTTGACCTTAATTGTTTTATATCTAATTTTTAACATTTATTGATTTTATAGATTTTTGTAGATTTTTTTAGATTTTATTTTCTTCTCCTAATTATCCACTAGATGCCACTACTCATTCCATTCCCTGGTCTATTTTTTCTGATGGGTGTGATTCTATGTTTAGTCACCAGGTGGCGCTGTTTTGTTACCAGATCATTCAATATGTATACAGGAATCTCATTGACTTTTTTATTACTATGTTTTTTATAACTGCTATGTGGAATACGTGTTAGATTCTTTATTATATCTATATTGCGCTGTGTCAGGATATAGAATATATGTCAGAATAGGAGCTGTATAGACCAGTGTTTCTCAACTCCAGTCCTCGAGGCGCCCCAACAGGTCATGTTTTCAGGATTTCCATTGATTTGCACAGGTGATTTGATCAGTTTCACTGCCTTAGTAATTACCACAGCCATTTCATCTGAGGGAAATCCTGAAAACATGACCCGTTGGGGCGCCTTGAGGACTGGAGTTGAGAAACACTGGTATAGACCATTGTGGTTACCATGACAGCTGAGTTTGGTATGTAAGGCCAGCATCGTACATCCGACTCCATACTCTTGATGAAGTCACGTGATCAGTGACGCATCGCGTCAGCAGGAGCCAGGTGACATCACTTCTGGACTCGGCCGATACCGGAAGTTCCTTTGTGAAGCTGAACAGTGCTATTTTTAACTGTGAGTTACTACATTGTTGAAATACATTTTATTTGAATACTACACCATGGAGACCTTTCTTTGTTGCATGTAAACTTCATATGATGGTAAGGAAGAGCCTGTAAAGGAACTTACATCGCTAGTGCAAGCCGTTGTTATCCATCTGGCTTGGTGTCCCTGGAAAAAGGATTATATCACCGTGGAACCTGGAGTTACATTTATACAGAGGCTTGACTCGACCTGTAGGGGTCTCTGTCCAAGGTGAGGCGCTGGGGCAAACCACTAGCACACTACGGATGGTGGAAGCATTTGGACAAATTGGATCTCTCTGCTGTTTTGCACAAGCACTTAATTTACTATGAACTTTATGAATAGGCACATTTATCACATTGATTCAATGTATTGTCACTTTGGAATTATTGCACCTTATTATTGAAGAATACGTTTATCACATCTTATTATTGTTATTTGCACCTTATCATTGAAGTGTCAGTTTTGGAATATTGCACTGTATCGCCTATCAAGGAATATCTTTATTTTGTTTATTTGCACACTTACAGTATCTTAGGTGATACACCATACTATTTGTATTTTTATCACATTTATTTGAGTAAGCGCCACATTATTTTATTATTAACCCAATAAATTATATCTCTCAGCAGTATAGTCAGATTTGGATTGTACTACAAGGCCTTTATCGCCTGTTTGATAATCGAATATCCAGTTCTAGTTGATACTAAAAAATCAATTATAGTTAAAAGATTCTTTGTTGCACATTTTCATAAAATGACATAAAACCATCTCATAGAAGGAAGTGATAAAAGGTAATTTGTTGTGTATATGCTTAAAAACAATTTGAGGTCTAATGTGAAAACATATGACCTTGGATTTAAATGAAACATTAACCCCATTTTGTACACATTGTAAAATGCACAAAATATAGCATGTTTTTGTGTGCAATTACGAAATGTGTAAAGAGCGATTGTCGCGCTTGCGGTGCCTTTCATTGTTAATAGCACCCCAAATGCAGCAAGCAGACACTCATTGTTCCTGCATTGACAAGTGTGCAACAAATGTGTGGTTAAAAATGCGCACAGCTTAACACACAAAAAGCTACATGAGCTACTATGACATGTTTAGCGCATGTCAGGCAGTCTATTGAACTGAATGGGCTGCTTATGTACATAGCATGAAAACACACAAAGAACTTGCATAAATGTGGTGCAATTTGGTGGGCATGCTTAATTCGCCTAGGTGTAAATGCAACCTAAGGGTAATTGAGGAAAAAACTGTCAAAAAAAAAGCATCAAGAATATCTAAACCTTCTTAATCTACATTGTCTAGAGCACAACTCCGGTGACTGTGCTGGGTTATTTTGTGCAAAATGTCTTTTTAGTGTCAGTGTCTTAGAGAGACTCAGCAAATGGCCACAGCATAAGTTTACCTTCAGGAACGTGTTACATGTTCCCCCCATTTATAGGGTAACATATTCCCGCTCTTGCAGCTGCTCGGCGATCTGCTGCCTCTGTGTGACAGCAGTACAGGGAGAAGTTTCCTGTAACACCTGTCACTTTTTGAAAAGCGCAGCTGTGCGAGGCTACGCCAACACAGCCACGTCATTCATTCACAGAGTTCTGTGAATGAATAAACTACAAGTACTGACAGTCTTTGCACCTGTCGATCTCAATGAACTACCACAATGCTGTTGAGCGCTCTGGTAGTTCACTGATTCTTCCCGTCAGTGTGAAACTGCCTGCCCGTATGATGTGCAGGCAGACAGCTTACACTGACAGTCTGCAGGAGCCCTGCATAGCACCAGCAATCTGCTGATCACTGGAGCAATGCTCGCCAGACTCCTAAAAAAAATAGTAAATGCACATTTTTTTTGTTACCTGCAAAAATTGTGCATTCGCTTTTTTTCTTTTTTTAACCTCCCTGGCGGTATTCCCGAGTCTGGCTCGGGGTGGAATTTCAGAACCAAAAGCGGTAACCCCGAGCCAGACTCGGGATCGCATCGCAGGATCCAGGAAGAGTTTACTTACCTTGTCCCCTGGATCCAGCAATGTTTCCCCGCAGTTTGAGCGGCTCGTCCTCCGCTCGATTCATCACAAAGCCGAGCTCCATTCCCTGCGAGCGTTGCGACGCACGGGGACGGAGAACAGCGCCAAATTTAAAAAGTAAAACACACACTATACATACAGTATACTGTAATCTTACAGATTACATTACTGTATGAAGTAATTTCACCTCCCTTTTGTCCCTAGTGGTTTTTCCAGTGCCCTGCATGCAGTTTTATATTATAAAAACTGTTCTTTCTGCCGGGAAACTGGAGATTGTCCATAGCAACCAAAACCATCCCTTTACATCAAAAGTGGTTTTAGACCAGCTAGAAAACGGCGATAATAAATTAGAATCACTCACAGAATTGAGCGATAGTGATTTTTGGGGAGATCCGTCATCAAACACTGAAAGTAATGACAGCAACAATTCTGCAACTGAGCAAATTTCAGTGTTTTTGATTTGTTTACATTATTGAATAATTTTTATTACTATTATACTATTATTTGGTATAATTATTTATAGTTATTTACAGGGGGTCCCCTAGTTACAAACATTCGACTTACAAACGACTCCTACTTACAAACGGAGGGAGACAACAGGAAGTGAGAGGAAATCTACCCCTAGGAAGGGAAATTCACTCCTGTAAGAGCTATTATGGGGAAAAGGTACCTCCACTGATGCTTTATCACCAGGGCTTGTTTCCACAACAACCCAAAATTTTCAAAATCCAATTGTTATTGGGACAGAAAGTGAGGTGAAATGTTCTGAACAGGGGCACACACAGCAAAACAAATGTTACAAGGGTGTTAACCCTTCCCTATGCTATCCAAAAAGCTTAAAAATAGTTTTTTTGGCTGGAGCTACACTTAAAAAATGTACCTGTTCCAACTTACAAACAGATTCAACTTCAGAACAAACCTACAGTCCCTAACTTGTTTGTAACCCGGGGACCCCCTGTATTATATTATAATTTATGATTACGTTTTTCAAACGTTATCATACCCAGGATGTCTACTAGACTCTGGTTTGGACAGATTTAAGTGAGTTATTCCTAAGAATTGCAGGCCTACAATATAAACGCCACATTTCCATGCAAAATAATGGTACCGCTTTCAGCACCAAAAATCTGAAATAATCATACCGCCAGGGAGGTTAAACGTCAACTTATCCTTTAAACAAATTGGAAAAATTATGGAGAAAAACTTTAAACATTTCAAAAGAACAGACATCTAGTGATGAACTAATGAAAGTTCTTTTATAGTGATATTATACATTTTGAATTGGGCTAATTACTAATTATTATTTTTGCAATGAAAAGTGGAATTTACTGTATTTTTGGTTGTCTCTAGTGATTCTCTCCTTCCATCCACACACAATCCCACCTAAAAAAAAATTGTTTTTCTTTTCTTTTTTTTGCTTGGTGCCTAGTGGGGTTTGATTTGATACAGACTGTAAAAAATGCTCTGATGTGGGTATGTTATATTTACCAGAGAAGTGTTGGCAGGCGCAGCCACTGGACCTTTGCAGGTGGTTTGATAGACTGTCTCTCTTGCTCATTCCCTTCCAGTAACCAATCAAATAAATTGAACACTGGGATGCTAAAACTGCTGAAAAGAATCTGGAAGAACATCTTGTTACTCATTCTAGAAAAAAAATAGAAACCCAGACACAATGAAAAAAAATACCGTATATACTCGAGTATAAGTCGAATTTTTCAGCACATTTTTTTGTGCTGAAAGTGCCCCCCTCGACTTATACTCGAGTCAAGCATTTTTCTGCAGCAAAAAATTTCATTTTCCGAACCGACTTTGGGGCCCCGTATCTCAGGGCCACTTGGTGCTAGAAACCCCAAATTTGGTATGCAAACCCAGTGGACCTAGTACTACAACATATCCAAAGTAGAAGTTCCTAGCACTAAGTGGCCCCGACATACGGGGCCCCAAAATTGGTTCGGAAAATGTAATTCTCTGCTGCAGAAAAGTGCTTGACATTTTCTGAACCGAATTTGGGGCCCCATATCTCAGGGCCACTTGGTGCTAGGAACCCCAAATTTGGTGTGCAAACCCAGTGGAACTGGTACCATAACATATCCAAAGCTGGGGTTCCTAGCACCAAGTGGCCCTGAGATACGGGGCCCCAAACCTGGTTCGGAAAATGTCATTTTCTTCTGCAGAAAAGTGCTTGACATTTTCTGAACTGATATTTGGGGCCCTGTATCTCGGGGCCACTTAGTGCTAGAAACCCCAGCTTTGGAAATTTTATGGTGCTAGTTCTACTGGGTTTGCACACCAAATTTGGGGTTCTTAGTACTAAGATACGGGGCCCCAAATTTGGTAAACTGTGTCTATCTGCATCAATGTCATTTCGGGACCCTTTGGGTTCAGAGACCCCAAATTGGCTGCAGCTAGGGGGCATCTAGGAACCCTTAACTACCGAGTTTGAAGTTCAGGGGACCTATGGCTGCAAATGGGCACAGTGAGGCATGCAAATGGGCACAGTGATGCTGCAAATGGGCATTGTTGACCCTCTTTTCCACTTACAGTAGCTGTGCATTTCTCACCCTCGTCTTATACTCGGGTCAATAAGTTTTTCCCATTTTTTTGTGGTAAATTAGGGCCTCGACTTATACTCGGAACGACTTATACTCGAGTATATACGGTACTTTACTAAACAAAATCCCCCCAAAAATTAAAAAAAAAAATGTTCCATGGAGTAAATCCAATATCAATCATGCTCAGTGATGTTGATCCAGCATCAGTCACGAAGAGTGATGCCCCGACATCCTGTCCCCTTTCCTGGACAACTAGGCTGCATAATCAGATAAGGGTACAGTATGGATGCACAGAAATCTCACAGTTGCACAGAAATCTCCATAGGAATGTACACATAGTGCAAAGGTCCCTCTATTATTGTTTCCCATTCTGGTCAAATGTTCTTACCCTCAAATGTTCTGCGGCACAGTACATATACTGTACGTCGCTTCATACAATAGATACTGTGGGCACGCGTGCTCCCGATGTGCACTGCAGGAATGGGCGTGTGGGTCCGGTGGACTCGATGCCTGCCGGCCACCCACGATCGTAGTACAGAGAGGTAGAATAGGATCTGCCTATGTAAACAAGGCGGATCCCCGTTCTGACAGGGGACAGCATGGAGATCTGCTGTTCCTAGTGATCAGGAACAGCAGTCTCTGTGTTGTCCCAGTGAGCCCATCCCCACACAGTTAGAACACACCCAGGGAACACAGTTAACCCCTTGATCGCCCCCTAGTGTGAACCCCTTCCCTGCCAGTGTCATTTATACAATGATCAGTGGATTTTTTTTAGCCCTGATCACTGTAATAATGTCAATGGTCCCCAAAAAGTGTCACTTGGGGTCAGATTTGTACGCCGCAATGTTGCAGTCCTGCCATTACCAGTAAAAACATTAAAAAAACATATAAAAGTCCATAAATCTATCCCCTATTTTGTAGACGCTATAACTTTTGCGCTAACCAATCAATACACACTTATTGCGATTTTTTTTTACCAAAAAATATGTAGAAGAATACATATTGGCCTAAACTGATAAATAAATTTATTTTATATATTTTTTTGGATATGTATTATAGCATAAAGTAAAAAATATTGTTTATTTTTTAAAAATTGTCTGTCTTTTTTTGTTTATAGCCCAGAAAATAAAAACCGCAGGTTTTTAAATGGTGATCAAATACCACCAAAAGAAAGCTCTATTTGTGGGGAAAAAAAGGACATCAATTTTGTTTGGGTACAGAGTCATACAACCGCGCAATTGTCAGTTAAAGCGACCCAGTGCCGTATCGCAAAAAAAGGGCCTGGTCATTAAGGGGGTAAATCCTTCCGGGGCTGAAGTAGTTAATATTAGGATTTTTCTATTGGTTGAATGTTCTTTAACTTTTCCATTCTGGTCCAATGTTCTTACGATTATTTTCTTGTAGAATCAGATATTAGGGTATGTTATATTTGCCCAGTTAAAGACAACTAGAAACGGATATTAACATATGAGTATTACAAACATTATAGGTTATTATTTTGCATGAATAAAATATTTGCAAAGCGATTTTTTATACATAGACCCCTTGGTGTCAATGTCAATGACAGTGTTAAAGTCTGTGTGTTTTAGGTAGGATAAAAAAACATTATTGTTTCTGGGCCCTACAATGGGTACATTGTAATAATAATGCACATTATTGCGGTCTCTCCATGCATTTCAAAAGTATGAGAAATTATTTAGGATTTTTTTTGGTTTTGTGGCATTTGGTGTTTTTTGGAATCATGGTAATAATAAGTTATATACATCTAAAATTAAAAAAATGATTGTTTACTATTTTGGGACAGATAGAAACATACTGTATATCTATCAACATTTAGTGTTATTGCGATAGTGCTACCAATACTAAATGAAGGATGCCAATTTAAGGTACTCCCAAAGCAGCTTATTTAAAGGTTTTGTGAATTTATGATGTTACACTTTAAGCCACATTAAGGGGTAGTTTACACTTGCTTCAAAACGTGGCTTTGGACACGCTTTGTTAAAGCTCTCTGAACGCCAGTCAAAGCCCCTGTCACTAAATAAAATGGTTAACTTACAGTCCTGTTTACACCTTGCTTTTGCTTGGTGCTTCGATGAGTCTTTGATGAGTCTTCGATGAGGCTTCGGTGGGGATTCGATGAGGCTTTGGTATGGGCTTGGTGGGGCTTCGGGGGGCTTCAATGAGGCTTCAATGGGGCTTCAAGCGAGCTTTGCCATAGCCTTCTATGAAGGCTTTGAAGATGCTTGGAAGCATCACTAAAGCTACATGGGGTATAATTTTTGAAGCGAAGCCGAAGCAAAGCAAAAGCAAGGTGTAAACAGGACTGTAAGCTAACCATTTTATTTAGTGACAAGAACTTTGACTAGCAATCAGAGAGCTTTAACAAAGCTTGTTTGAAGCCTTGTTTTGAAGCAAGTGTAAACTAGCCGTTAGAGCTCATTAACGCTTGCTTCGGCTTAAACACACGTTAACGGCTAGTTTACGCTTGCTTCAAAACAAGGCTTCGGACAGGCTTTGTTAAAGCTCTCTGAACGCTTTTTTACGCAGGGATTTTACGCAGGAACTAATAAAGGTGGCCATAGATGGATGAAAATTCAACTGATCCAACAAGGACCAGATATGTTTTAATCCATCTATGGCCATTCCTGCTAAAGACAAGTCAATTTAATGATCAACTTCTCTCAAACCAGCAGAAATGTTTTCTTCAATCTGTAGCACTGACACTGATGTCTCAGCGGAAAGGATTCCCTCAATCACGTTAGTTGTGTGGATGGGGAGATCCACTCAGTTTTTTTTCGATCAGACACTGACTGATAAAAAAAACAACAACTGATCCATCTATGGCCAGCCTGCAGCTTACCATACATTATGCAATCTGATTGTACAAAAAGGCATGCCTGATTGGATATTACTTAAATTGATTGTTTAGGTTTGTCCATATATTACAAAGTTTTGGTAAATCTAAAGGAGATTGTGCTGAGATTGTACAATCAGATCGTATAGTGTATGCTCACCTAGAGTATAGTGTTCTTGTGCATGAGTACTAACAATGACAAAAATTTTCCCTGTTATCTTTGTTCTCATCTATGCAGATTTGTTTGGCCAGGAGTTTTGCTTTGAGTCCATTAAATATCCCAACACATTGTCTAAAGCTGGGTACACCAATACTTGATTTGTACCAGCAATTACGAGTACCGATACTTGTGCTAAAATACTTGCTGATACCAGTTACTGATACCTTTGCAGTGCTATTTGAGCCCATACAAAATGAATGGGCTCAAATCGCACTGCAAAAAATCTCATGTGATTTGAACAGGAATGTGGTGTAATTCCTGTCCAAAGCACATGCAATTTCACCCACCACTCACGTGTGAACCCGGGCTGAAGTCACTATGACAAGGCTGGGTTCACACAGGAGCAGTGTGGGAAACTGCATGTGATTCGGGCAGGAATTGCACCACATTCCTGTTCAGATCACATGTCATTCTTTGCAGTTCGATTTGAGCCCATTCATTTTGTATGAGCTCAAATTGCACTGCCATGTATTGGTTTTAGGTATCGGAGCATTGTGCAAATGCTTAGTATCAGCAATAATACTGGTATCATTGCAACCCTAGTACATGCTATATTTTTTCCAGCAGGCTGAAAGGATCCCTGCATCCACTCAAACAAGGTGGATGGTGGAATCCCCCCTCTATGCTATGTACTCTGACAGCAGGACTTCTCCACTGCAGCCTGCAGATCAAAGGAGGTTTTTAAGCAGGACCAAGATCAGCTTCAGCTAATTCTAGAGCACCAATTTACAATCTTTAGAAATCACTCTTGGACAGCCAGGTTACTCATTTTTGGCTGTGAATAAAGCCGTCATCAAAGCAATCTAATTGGCTGTGTCGTTTGTGATCATTGTGATGACCAATCACAAATGTAAATAGTAATACTGGAGCACTCCACAACCATCACATATGTTTTGTGTGCTGCAAATGCTTCTGCTAGCTCTTCCCCCTGGGGGGGGGGGGGGGGGGGGGGGCAGGGCGCATTTTGGCATCCTCGCCCTGGGCACTGAAATACCTTGTCCTGCCACTCCTGCCGAGTGTGTATCAATGTGTTAAAATTCCAACACATGGTGGTCCCCATGCAGTCCAAAAGCTCTTGACCCCCTTGGTTAGCTAACAAAGAGTTCATCAAGTGTATTAGTGTACTGGATCGGCTGTTATAGGGAATTGTGATTGCTTCCATCAAAATAATAACAGTAAACTAATATACTTTCCATGACTGCACATTGCTACTTACTGAACATTTTTAAAGTGTGCCTACTGGTGCTGAGTCTTCAAATTTAAATGTCAATAAATAGAACTGATTAGAATATGACAAAAAAATGTCATAGCCTAACAACACTCATGTATATGTATAAAGAATGAAGCTAACTTCCCTTGCCAATTTGCTTAGCTTAGTGAATGTGGTGAGAATGCACTTAGCAAAGAATACCCAATCATGTGCACGGAAAATGAGAAAATGTGTTTTTGATTGCGCTTGATTGGATGATTTTTGTCAGCAGAGCTTTACCTTATTCAATAAGGTAAGAAAAAACGTACCACCTTTACTTCTTTTGCATATCAATCTCATTTTTTTTATGGCACAGTTTTATTTTCCACTTGGGGGTAACCTGGAATGAGCAACCTTTTGCTAGTAAATCTTACTATCGTGACTTTATCTGCATGTGTACACGATACAACAGGGGAAGTTTAGAAGATTGTTTAAGGTGATGATCTTCCATAAAGCATGTATGTACACTAAACTTGTTATACAGTATCTTGGTATGTTTAAGTGTCGATTTGAAGTATACAGGGATAGTTTTAACTCCTATAGCTAGAAATCAAAAAGTTAAAACAAAATAGATACAAATAAAGCAACTACACAATAAATTAGAAAGAACACTTTTTATTATTTTTTAAACCAGTTTAGTTTTTAATTTCACAAATGCACTTTTAATTTCCTGGTTTTTCAAGCTGTAGATGACAGGATTCAACACAGGAACCAATACTGCGTATAGAAGAGCAATAAACTTGTCGTACTTTGGAGTGTAACTAGTAGTGGGTCTCATGTACAAACAAATAATTGTCCCATAAAATATACTAACACAGGTCAAATGGGAGGAACAAGTGGAAAAGGCCTTACGGCGGCCTTCAGCTGACTTTATCTTCATAATGGTAGAAATAATAAATATATATGACACCAAAGTAAGCATAAAGGCAGCAGATAATATAAGACCCCCTTCTAGATAGTTTATCAGTTCAACCTTAGAATTGTCACTGCAGGAGATCTTCAGAAGTGGAATTACATCACAAAAGAAATGGTTAATAAGGTTGGAAGCACAAAATGATAGTTTGGATATAAGGACAGCATGGCCACTAGGGTCTACAAACCCAATAGTCCAAGCTGTCATTGCAAGGCCAGCTGACTGCTTCAGACTCATCAGAATAACATAGTGTAGAGGATGACAGATCGCCACATAGCGATCATAGGCCATGGCTGTCAACAGGAGGACTTCAGCACAGGCCATGGCTAAAAAGAAGTACATTTGATATATGCATCCCCAAAATGAGATGATGTTGTTTTTGGTAGTTAACATGTTTAAAAGTTTAGGTAAAATAATAGAGGTATAAGCAATGTCCATAACTGAGAGGTTCATTAAAAAGAAATACATTGGAGTATGAAGATGAGAATTACAACTGATCACACAAAAAATGCTGGCATTTCCAAGGATGATAATAAGGTATATAAAAAGGAAAACAATGAAAATCGGAAACCAAAGTTCTGGTATGTCTGATAAGCCTTCGATTGTAAAATATGCTGGGTTTGAGAGAGGTTCTGAGGAATTTTGATACATTTCTAAATTAGAAAAAAACAACTTGATGTATTACTAATACTTAATATTTATGACAGAGCCAGCGAGAGGAACCACAAAGGCTGACAAGCTGGATCAAGCATTCATCTCATTTGATGGCAAAATACTTGCAGCAGGTGGAGGACAGTGGCGTCACTAGGGTTGGTGTCACCCAGTGCGAAAAAAAAATGGTGTCAACCCCCTCCACCAACTATAGTCCCCCCTCAGTACAGACCCCCTCTCTACTAACTACAGACCCCCCTCCTTCAATATAGATCCCCCTCACTCAGTACAGACCCCCCTCACTAAGTACAGACCCCCCTCCCTCAGTATAGACCCCCCCCACTAAGTACAGACTCCCCTCACTCAGTATAGACCCACCTAAGTACAGACCCCCAATATCAATATAGACTCCCCTCCCTCAGTATAGACCTCCCCCTCAGTACAGACCTCCCTTCGTCATTATAGACCTCCCCCAATGCAGACCCCCCCACTAAGTACTGACCCCCCTCCATCAATATAGACCCCCTCCCTCAGTCTAGACCCCCCTCAGTACAGACCCCCTCCGTCAGTATAGATCTCCCCCTTCACTACAGACCCCCCTCCATCAGTACAGACACCCCCTCAGTGCAGACCCCCCAGCAGTACAGAGTCCCCCCTCAGTGCAGACCCTCATTAGTACAGACACCCCCCTCAGTGCAGACCCCCCAGCAGTACAGACACCCCCCAGTGCAGACCCCCCCATCAGTACAGACACCCCCCCTCCGTGCAGACCCCCCCATCAGTAACAACACCCCCTCAGTGTAGACCCCCCAGCAGTACAGACACCCCCTTCTCAGTGCAGACCCCCCCAGCAGTACAGACACCCCCCTCAGTGCAGACCCCCCATCAGTACAGACACCTCCCCAGTGCAGACCCCCCAGCAGTACAGACCCCCCAGTGCAGATCCCCCCAGCAGTACAGACACCCCCCAGTGCAGACCCCCCAGCAGTACAAACACCCCCCCTCAGTGCAGACCCCCCTCAGTATAGACCCCCCTCAGTGCAAACCCCCCCCATCAGTATAGACACCCCCCTGCACATGACATGTCCATCTTCTACATTTAGTAAAGTTTACAGATCTCGGAACAGTGCGGACAGATACACACAGCGGTGTGTGTCCTTCTCCTCTGTAGATGTAAACAGAGAGGACAGGGAGGCGGCTTCGGTCCGCTCCACTGAGGGACACAGCCGCGAGGCACAGATCATCAGGGCAGCGGGCAAGGTTAGTGGTGCCGCTACCCACGAGTGTAACCCCTCTGGTGGGTGTCACCCGGGTGCGGCCCGCACCCCCCCCCCACACCCCCATGGCGACGCCACTGGTGGGGGAAAAGAGAATCAGCAGGTTTTCCATACACAGGCCTCTGGAAAGGTAAATAAATAAATGCTTTTTTTATAGATCAGCTTTTTTGTGAAAGTGACCCTGTGGGAACAGGTTAGAATAAGTATTTTGCTCAAATTACAGTATATATAAAGCCAAAACTTTTTTTACTTTGGATAGAATGGGGAATTGTTAAAAATGGTGTATTTGTTTTATATTTTTTTGTCTTAATATTAATATTTCCCCTTACTTTCTTTCCTGTAGACTCAAGTGAGAGGATATCTTTCCAACATAGGGAAATTCCATCTTAGACAGTTGCCACAGGAACCAGTTTCCCCATCTGAAGATTTCCTCTCTATTCATGTTTTGGGGGAAATTCAACATTTTGAATTTACCTTTTAATTTGATTCCTTCTGACACTGGTGATCAGAAGACAGCAACTTTCCGTAACAAACATACAGACAGCAATAAAAACCTAACATTGGTTCTATTCCTTTACCACTACAAGGTTTTCCCTTTAAATAATCTTCAATCTTTGTTTCTGTTACTGTACTAACATTTTTAATCAGATCTCACTCCCGTCTATCTCTTATAGACTAGAGTAATTTCTTACATTCACTATGCTCTTATTGATTTGAACATAACTTTGTCATTACATAAGATTACAAAATTATACATTTATTCATTCTTCAAGTGCAAAGAATTATTTTTTTTACTGATATTGTCTAGCAATAATTATTTTATGCAATCAATAGACAAAAATATGTAATTAAAAAAAAAAAGAACGCTTTTTTAAATTTGCTTTGCTTTTTTTTAAACGTTTGTTTTGAAGCGTTAGTTTCAAAACAAGCAGAGTTACTATAGATAAAAAAATTATAACAGTTACTTTTAAATTCTTCCCATTTATATAAAATTATGATTTTGTTAGAAAAGTTATTTACAAGGGCATTTTGTTTAATATAGCAAATAATAAACTAATGAATAAAAATGGAAAAAAAGGTTACATATTAAAGTGTGTTTTTGGTCAAAATGCAAAATCGTGTATTTATTTCCACACTGTATTTCAATTATATCAAACCTGCTCTATTAATCTGAATGATCCTGAAGTTTCAAGCATATTTCCCCTTTTTGCAGTAAAATTTAAGAAAACACCATAGCGTATTGATATTTATTGCACTGTGACTGTATAATTTGTTGCAAGTGTTTGGTTTGTTTACACCCTGCATCACTGCTGTTTATATAATTATATATGTTTATATCTTTTTTTACTGAGCATTTATATGTTGGATGTAGCAGCTGATTTAGAGTATTTTTTTATTTAATTTGCTTAACGTGGAGTTGCTATATTTGGGTTGCTTAACGTGGAGTGGTGATATATTTATGTTTGTCATAAAAGAAGCATAAATGCTGCCATTAACTGACCTGTCTTTTCAAAAAATGCTATTTGTGTGGTTGTCATGCTGACCTTCTCACTAAAATCCCTCATATCATTCACCAAGAACTAGTGTCCCGATAAAGACTTCTGAAATTACTCTGACTTTCCTGGTCTGCATGCTAATGCCAATGATTAAGCACAACAGCTAGCCATGTTCAATTCCTTTCGGTATGAATTTAAATTCGGACGTAAATTTCATTATTTAGAGATTTGGAGGTATCTGAATCTCCAAATAACAATAGTAATGAATTTCAGCAAATCCAAAATTATAATGAAACAATGGAATCCATTTGTTTCATTTGTGTCATTCGCACCATTTATTAATGTTTGAAGCATCAAAAAAATCATAACGGCATAACAAATTATCCAGATTGATTTCGATCCATTTCGTTTTTTTGTTGCATTACCATTTTTCTTTATTTATTAAAAAAATGCACTACAGTACATATGAAATGGGAATATATTGCAATAAATACAGTAAGTTATCAAAGTTAAATAAGATGATGATTCCTACTTAGACTGCTTTTACACGGCTTCATTGCAAAAATGCAGGAAAATCACATATGCCTTTTTTTCCTGGGTGGTTGGCTCGTTTTTGCAGCAATTTTGCCAAGTTTGCATTTTTCCCCCTGGACATGTAACTGGACAAAGCACTTCCGACAGGTGCATTGTGTTTCTGATGCATTTTTGCAGTAGTTTCCACTAATCTCAATGGAGAGAGGCATGTTTGGTGCGTTTTCTGTTTTACTGCACCAACAATGCAGCAAGCAGGACTTTTAAGGGCCCTTTCACATTGATACGTTTTTGATCAGTTTTTCGGTTTAAAAAAGTGGAATAAAAATGCATGAAAAACGCATCCTTTTAAATCCTATGGAAATCTTTATACTGGTCTGTTGTGTTCAGTAGGTTAATGCAAAGGACCAGTGTGAAGAGTTCATTGGATTTAAAGTGATGCCCTTTTCATGCATTTTTCTTCCACTATTTTTAACTGAAAAACTGATCAACAACTGATCAGTGTGAAAGGGTCCTTATTGTGTTTGGTTTTAATTGAGGGGGATCCATCAGAATCTCTGAATCATAACATAACAAATGAATCTGAATTTAATTTTGTTCCATTCGTTGTGTTATGATGAATCCACCCCCATCCAACCCAGAGTGCATAAGTAATCTCCCAAAATAATGAATTACCATGTTAAGATGAATATAGCTGTTGTTCCAAAATATAAATCGATTTTCAATAATGCATATATAAAACAAATCTGAATATATGAAATTAATTCTAAATATACAAGACAAATTTAGAAAACAAATCATTTTAACAAAACAAATATGCCGTGCACATCTCTAACAACAGCTAGGCAACACTGCACAGAAAGCCCACATCTTGCTAGGGGTGGCCTTTTCCTTTCCCCTTCTTTGATGGAGGGTGACTCTAGGATGTGGTCATCAGAAATAGTTTGGTTCTCTATGAAAGTTATATTAAAGGAAGTTTAATGCCATGTACACACGACCGGACTTTTCATCAGACTGAACTCCGAAGGACTTTTCGGCGGAGTTCTGACGGAGTTCCAACGAAACGGACTTGCCTACACACGATCACACCAAAGTCTGATTGTTTCGAACGTGATGACTTATGACCAGACTAGAATAAGGAAGTTCATAGCCAGTAGCCAATAGCTGCCCTTGCGTCCTTTTTTTGTCAGTCGGACTAGCATACAGATGAACGGATTTTTCGATCGGACTCGAGTCCGTCAGAAAGATTTGAAACATGTTCTATTTCTAAAGTCCAACAGATTTTTCGACAGAAAAGGTCCGATGAAGCCCACATATGATCAAAATGTCCGACGGATTCGTTCCGTCGGACCAGTTCGGTCGGAAAGTCCGGTCGTGTGTACACGGCATAAGACTGCAGCCATTTATAGCTTCCGTTCATTCTTGCAAACCACAACTCTTGTACTAGTAGAGTACTGCTAATAATAACCTCTAATGAAACATGTTCTTTTTGACTACATTATCCATCTCACTCAGCTGATTTAGTCTTTTGCACATGTAAGAATATCTTATGAGTTTCACATCCGTATTTCATATCTGACGTAGGCGTATATATATGTAAGAGAATGGGAACTCTCATGTTAAGCAGATTCTTTTGTGATTATATGCCCTATCCTGTTGTATCTGGGCATCTCCAGGGAACAATTTATAATAGAGAGTGGATTCTGATATCCGCTCTGTTCTACACAACACTGTAGTCTATATTTTATGGTCAATTCATACCATGCAGGTTATGGTTAACACAGCAGAAGGGAACTTTGTGACTGGAGGAAAGGCCAGTCACACTATTTTGATAGGTCACATAACAAGCCTATTCTCCCTGATTTTTTAATTTTTAATTGACACTCATTCATTTTAAAAATGCTCCATTGGCTTTGTATTCACGATGCCAGAGTAGTACAGAGCACATTTGGGTGCTATACAGTATAAGTGTGTTTTTTTTTTAAATAGCAGTATGGCCTTAGGGATGCTTTACCATTGTATCACTTTTTCAAGAATAACTAGTGAAACTTGTAGCAGTGATATCATGTTTTATAAAAAAAGACAAGCAGCACCAATCTACGTGTAGCAGTAATTGTAACATGTTTAATTAAAAGTAATTTACTCAAAGTAAGATAAAAGCAGGCACATCTTTGTTAATGTCAAATGGACGACAGGGATCCAAAAACGAGCATCCTGGCAGCACTGCAGGGTCTTGCTTGGCAGCGTCAGTGGTTTCCGGTGTGCCAGACTTGAATATGCAGGGAGCAGGAGGAAGTCGTCACTCGGAGGGTTCATTGTCTCAGGATGATGCACATCACAGCATCATCCCACTGAGTCCAGGAACCCTCCAAGTGACGTCTTCCTCCTGCTCCCTGAATGTTCAAGCCCAGGACAATGGAAACCACTGGCGCTGCCGAGCAAGACCCTGCAGCACTGCCTGGATGCTCATTTTTAGATCCCTGTTGTCCATTTGACATTAACAAAGATGTGCCTGCTTTTATCTTACCTTGAGTAAGTGCATTACTTTTAATTAAACGTAATACAATTACTGCAGCACTTATATTGGCGCTGCTTGTCCTTTTTATATTTCTCCCAGAGGTTCTTCTACCCTTCAGCATGCTGCCTTCCCAGTGCCAGCTACACTCCCTAAAAAACCTTACACCCCTATCAGCTGTCATTTTTAAACATTATTTTTATTCAATTATTGACTCTCTGCTACTCACCCTTCTGGAACTTTGGACTATATGTTCAGAATTCAGACATTTTAACCCTTCCTCCATCCCGCAGATGATACAGCTTTGCATGGTAGAAATACATTAGCGCAACAATTATTGTGTTTTATATCATGTTTTATGAATATTGTAGGATTGAAATAAATTTTTTTGGTTGCAATTGATAACAACAATATTAGGCAATAAAATGTAATAGAATGGGTATACATTTTTTTGTTGAATTATTAACTTACCTTTTGATTTTCCACTGCCTAAAGAGAAAAAATTGTATAACTGTTTCAAGATAATATAAGCATCAAGTTTAAAAAATATGACTAGGATACAAATTGTGAAGTTAATGAAGATTTTCTTCTTAGGCACAGAGAATTATTTTAAATGAAATGTGTGTTTATATACTGGATGTAGGAAAGAGTCAATTGTCGTGGGATCTCATTAAATATTGACAAACGTGTTTAAACTTCTGTCTTACTAATTAAAAACTGTACCTAACTATTATTAGGTAAACTACTGAAAACTTTGTGAATTTCTTCCAATTATTACTAAAGTTTGAAAAGTTAACATGCCATAGTATGAGGATGGTAAGGAAATCATAGATTCACTTCAGATGTAGAAGTTATTTTAAAAATGTTTGTATTTTTCATTCTTCAAAATAGTGAATTCACAAACATAAATACTGATTAGGTGTGAGCTGGCTATAGTATTAAGCTTAAATAAAAAATTAAAAAATATGTGTTCCCACATCACAAATATAAAAAAAAATTATGTTGTGCTGCTCTTAGCCATTCGCAATCACTCCAATAGCTGATACAAGAACAAACATTAAATAAATTAATAAAACTGTGAAAAAATAATAAAATCTCACTGATCTCCAACAATCTTCAATAAAGTGATGCTGACATGATAATGTCAGTGGGACTCTCTGCATCTTTATACTTTTTGGTTAGAGTGCCGTGGTTCAAGGGATGGGTCATTGATACTGTGCTCACAGGATTGGAGGATACTCAATGTCTTTCAAACTTGACATTTTGTGGTAGAATGAGATTAAATTGAAAAAAATAAAATAAAACTGGCTTTATTTTGATTATAGGCTGTCAAAAGTAGAAAGACAGATTTTAATTTTTTTTACTTATTGTTATTATTATTGTTAATTTTAAAGCAAAGGTACCCCACCCCCCCTCCCCGCAAAAAAAATAAAAGTCGACAGCTACACATACTGTAGCTGCTGACTTTTAATATTAGGACACTGACCTGTCCTGGAATCCAGCGATGTCAGCCCCCCAGCCAATGTTTCCATCGGCTCTTGGGTGCTGCTGCTGCCATTTGTGGTAAGGGAAACTGGCAGTGAAGCCTTTAGGTTTCACAGCCGGTTCTCTACTGAGCATGCGCAAAGCACGCTGCGCTTTCTGAATGGTATGGCCCAGCGGTGGGGAAAGGAGGAGGGGGGCCAAACTTCCGAGTGATCTCACCGTGGCACCAGAGGAGTGGAGGAGGCAGATAAGCGGAGCTTCCACTTTTGGGTGGAACTCCACTTTAAGTTGCAACTGATCTGACGTTTGAACTAGATGGCACTGATCCAGTCTATGTGTGAGGGTTAGTCATTTTTAAATCCTTACTTAGAGATAAAGACTTTGCTAAAGACCCATCCACTATCTATAAACAACTGTTCGTAGATACCACCAAGGTTTTGTCCTCTTGTCATGCTGCATGGTTGTCAGACTTTCCACAGCTAAACAGTGATGATTGGGACAACTTATGGAGCTCTACCTTTTCCAGGCTGGTGCCAGCAAGAGATCATCTCATACAATTTAAATTCCTTCATAGAATTCCTTATTCCCCCGCTAAGTTTGCAAGGATTTTTCCGGCACACCCCTCGAACTGTTGGCGGTGTGATGCCCCTGGGGCAGATTTAATGCACATTTTTTGGCATTGTACACCCATCCCAGTGTTCTAGTCAGAGGTTATGGATTGTGTCAAGTTGGTCACGACGATTAATATTAGATCTTCTATAGAAATTTGTTTATTAGGCCTGGTAGACCCGTTAGCACCCAAAAAGGTGATCCATACATTACTTATCCTGCTCTTGTTTTACGCATGTAAAATAATAATTTTGTAATGGAAGAAACCAGTGGCCCCACCATCATGGCCCACCATTATTAGTAAATAATGTCTTACTGTTGTACAAAGCTACATTTCTTAGTAGAGGCGTACCATCTAAATTTGAAAAGGTGTGGGGTGTTTGGATTAATGACAATTCCATAGCATCTGACTGATTTGTTATAGAGTAAAAGTTCATATCGATGGTAGAGTGCTGAATATCTGAAGGCCTTGGTGAACACCTAGTACAGTCGTTATTGGTACTCATGGGGTGTTGTGATTTGCAGCTGTAAGTGCCTAATATGTGCTCTGTATTTAACTGTTTTATGGGAGGTACATTGTTCATTGGTGCTGATGCATTGTAGTTAGGGATGGGCCGAATGGACCCCTGTTCGGTTCAGACCAGAACTTCCGAACACCGCGAACATTCGGACCCGAACACTGAACCCCATTAAAGTCAATGGGACCCGAACGTTAAATATCAAAAGAGCCCATTTTGAAGGCTTAAATGCAAGTAATTAGGCATACAATGGTTATAGGGGTCTGGGTCCTGCCCTGGGAGACATGGATCAATAAAAAAAGTTTGATGAAAGCAAGAATTTGCCTTGCTGTAAAAAATCGCAATGATATGCACCTGTCAAACAGGTGCAGAAAAATTGGTCTACTCTTTGGCTGTCGGTGGTGCCTTCCCACCTATCCCTATAGAGGTACTCTTGATGCAAGCAAGAATTTGCCTTGCTGTAAAAAATTGCAATGATATGCACCTGTCAGACAGGTGCAAGAAAATTGGTCTTTGGGTGTTAATTGTGCCCATGAAACCTATATCAAAAACATTCTTCCAGATGAAATGATTGAACACCCTCAGATTTGTCAGATTTGTCAGATCAGGGACAGATTTGTGCCCCTTTTGTGTGGCTTTTAGGTGCTCTTGCCCACGGGCTGAGTGGTTGGACGTTAAATGCCTTGTTAGGCATGTGGTAACCAAATGGTTGGTGTTTTTGCCACATTTGATGTGCCTGTGACACAGTTTGCAGATTGCAACAGTGCGATCTGCTGCAGATGTGCTGAAAAAGGCCCAGACAGCTGAGCTGTGGGGAGTGGGCCGAGAGATAACAGCTGCAGAATTTGATGGAATAGGGTGGCTGCTCTCTACTCTTTCTTGATGCCGACCTCCTTGGGGTTGTGCCGCCTCACCTTCAGTTTCCTCCTCTGCTCTATCTGGCACCCAAGTCTCATCAGTGACCTCATCATCATCATCTCCATCTCCTCCATCTTCATCATTACCACTGGAGACAACTTGGCAATACGCTGCGGCTTGGGGAACATGAATGCCAATTTGTCTACCAGTGTTCCTCCCTCTCTTTAGGCTCATGTTCCTGTCATCCTCAACCTCAGAACCAGCATCTGAATCCAGTAATGGCTGGGCATCATCAAGGAGCAAGTGGCTGACGCTGTGGTCAAATAACTCAGCTGACTCCTCAATGGCTGATGTTAGGGCTATGGCAGGAATAGATATGGACAAGGAGGTAGGTTTATCCACTCTGGCAACTGCAGGGGACTGCACACTTCTCTCTGCTTGTGTGACAGAGGATGAGGAGGATGAGGAAGGTTTAGTAAGCCAGTCCACCACCTCCTCTGCATGCTGTGGCTGCATAGCATGGGCAAACTCACTAAACAGAGGAATTGATGCCCTGCCTGAGGACTGACCACCACGTCCACCTTTTCCTGTGGACACATTTGTTGCTGGCCCCCTTACAGTGCCAAGGGAACGTCTGCCTCTCCTTGTTGTTCTCCCAGACATTATTGGGAAGGAGGAGGCGGGGTTGCTTATAAGCAAATGTAAAGGAGAAGTTGAAATCTGTACGTAGATGCACTTTAATCAATGTAAAGAGGTGTCCTTTAATTTGAGTGCTCACACTACACAGACACACTCAGTACAGTGATGCACAGAACTATATGGTGTTAAACTGACAGTAATGCACACAGAAGTAAATGGCGTTAAACTAGCAGTAACGCACAAAACTATATGGTGTTAAACTTGTAGTAAGACACACAGAACTATATGGCGTTAAACTGGCAGTAACATACGCAAAACTATATGGTGTTAAACAGGCAGTAACGCACGCAAAACAATATGGCGCTAAACTGACAGTAACGCACACAATACGATATGGCGTTGAACTGGCAGTAACGCATGCAAAACTATATGGCGTTAAACTGACAGTGACACACGCAAAACGATATGGCAGTAAACTGGCAGTAACGCACGCAAAACTGTATGGTGTTAAACTGGCAGTAACGCACGCAATACAATATGGCGTTAAACTGGCAGTAATGCAATCAAATAGACGGTGTTCAACCGTCACTACACTGAAGCTATCTGAATTGTCCCTACTCTAGCTATATACTAATGTCAAGATTACTGTCACGGTCTCACTACACTACACTGAAACTATCTGAGCTGTCCCTACTCTAGCTGCACACTTTGAAAAGCTGAATGATGGTCCTCCTCACTACACTCACACTATCCCTAAGACTGACACTAAACTAATATTCTACACTGACAATTGAAGCAAAATAGCACAGTATAGCACACTAACTAATAGCACTGAACAGAGCCCTGTTCTATCTCTCTCCACACCAAAATCACACTGAAAATGGCTGCCATTGAAAGAATACTTTTATACTGTGGGGCGGGAATGAGCCATGATTGGATAAAGTCATGATGATAGTGTCCAATCATGAATCTGACAGTGCTCTGTTCCCTGATTGGCTGAAGCTTTCACTGCTTCAGCCAATCAGGACTTGCAATGCACTGTGGTCGGTTCGGGGGGGGCGAACAAGTGGTCGAACGTCCCGTTTGTTCGGCTGTTCTCTGAACGTCCAAACAACGAAAGTTCGGCCCGAACTTATACTCAGGCCGAACCGTTCGCTCATCCCTAATTGTAGTGCCAAATGTTGAATGTTTCTATGTTTGTAACTGTATATTTGAAAATCAAAATTAAAAAAAAAAAAAAAAAGATGGCACTGCAGGAGGCATGGCCAGTTGCACATGTGAATAGAAATGTTAGCAGAGCTCCAGCATTTCATCCTATGATTATCCTTCAATGGACCCTGCTGTAAAGGCCACTACTGCACCTTAAGCTTTCTTTCCTGATGCCTTTGACTTATATAGCTTTCTTTCCTCTGCATGATGAGAAGAAAAGATAGTGTGGGCCCCGCTGAGCATGGAAAGTAATATGGTGGGGCATGTTACAAACCCTGTATGGTGGTGGGCAGCCAGGCAAAACTGACACAGACAGTGGCTGCTCATCTCAAGAAATGTGCACTCCAGCCCAGCCCGAGATGTGGAATAACTGTTTCTTCTACATCCTGCAGACACCTTGGCCTCCTTTTTAGATTGAGACAGATGGAGGGCAGATACTGCTTTTGGCATGAGTACCACTCCTTCTCCCTAAACCAGCTAGGGAGAGCAAGGAGAAAGGAAAGAACCTCAAACCCACACTCAAGGATGCCATAACAGCTGTTGCTTCTCTTTGGCAGCATCCTTATCCAAATAAGCTGCACTGAGCTCATCTAATTTGCCAGAGTATGGAACCCCCACTATCTTCTGGCTTGGAGTTGGTTGTTCTTTTGTTACAAGGTAACTGATTGTTACTGACTTGTTTTTTGTTATGGTTGTCTCTGGTTTGTTGTCATTCTTTTTCCCTCTTTAATATTGCCTAATCGTTACAGCCTTACACATTAAACCAGCAGCAATTATCTCAAGACTCTAATCAGCACTCCCGATTTGTCCTCTGTCACCCAGGGACTGTCCATCTGCATTGGGCAATTTTAATATTTTTGACAAGGCAGGTTAAATAGTTAGACGCAACTCATGGAATGTGAAGGGCATGAATGACTCTTTGTAAAGGCAATCTGTATTTGAAACTGTTCCTTCTTTTAAAACCTTGTTTGATTTGCCTGCAGGAGACACATGTCACTTATTTCCTCAAGCAGCAATTTACCCAATCAGCCTATCATTCAGTATTTTCATCATGTGCTTGAGGGAAATTTATTCCGTTCCACTCTGTATTTTATTGCAAATTAGTAGTGGTGAAGATACAAATCATTTGCTGGAGAGGGGATTATGGTGTGGGGTTGTTTTTAAGGGGTTGGGCTTGGCCCTTAGTTCCAGTGAAGGGAACTCTTAAGGGGTCAGCACAGCAAGACATTTTGGACAATTTCATGCTTCCAACTTTGTGGGAACAGTTTGGGGATGGCCCCTCCTGTGCCAACATGATTGCATACCAGTGCACAAAGCAAGGTCCATAAAGACATGGATGAGCAAGTTTGGGGTGGAGTCCTGACCTTAACATGATAGAACACCTTTGGAATGAATTAGAATGGAAACTGCGAGACAGACCTTCTCGTCCAACATCAGTACCTGACCTCACAAATGTGCTTCTAGGAGAAATGGTCAAACATTCCCATAGACACACTCCTAAACCTTGTGGACAGCCTTCCCTTGAAAAGTTAAAGCTGTTATAGCTGCAAAGGGTGGGCAAACGCCATATTGAACCCTAGCAACTAAGACTGAGATGCCATTAAAGTTCATGTGCAAGTAAAGGCAGGCGTCCCAATACTTTTGGTAATATAGTGTATATTTTTATGCCTTGAAAATGTAATTGGAATGTTTTATAGCTCCTTATTCACCCGAGGATCTCCGCCTAGCGGCTCTATTCTTAGCTGACCTATTGCCACTCCCAGTTCTGAGGATGGGAACTTCTGTGATTTCCTGAAATACTCCCTAGACAAACTCCTTTCATCTCATGTGATCCCTGCTGACTATTTTACCCCCTTTGGCAGGCTTTGTCAAGAAATAAACTTATATGGCATCTGACAAATGTCCCACCCAATGACCCAAAATACCCACTCTGCTACTGGCAGGACCTACAGGCACTCGTGCCACTCTGAACTCCTGCGCCTTCTGTTTACACTATCAGGGGCCTGAGTCAGAGGTGTAAGAGAGGCCTTCCTCATCATTTCAGGCTCTGACACCTACCCTTAGAAACTTACAAACAACATGGATATATGTCCTGCTCCTGGCCATTTGAACTAATAAACTCTTCTTCTCTGGCTTGCCCCACCTCTTTCCATGTATGTGGTGACAATGTTGGGGACACTCAGAAAGGATAAAGATCTGTTGTTTTCTAACTCCTATTATCCCATTTCTCTACACTCCACTTATGCTAAGACTCTGGCCAAGGTGCTTTCTAATAGGTTAAATAGGATTATCTATGATAATACATTTAAACCAAATAGGCTTTATGCCTAACCTTTTCACTGCCACTAACATTTGAGAGACTTTCTTAAACATTCAGACCCCAGTTTATATTAAAGGTACAAAGGCTCTGTTAACCCTAGATGCTTTGAAAGTGTTGAATGGGAATATATTTGGGCTGTTCTCACTAAATTTGGGTTTGGGGAGAACTTTTGCAGGTGGGTTAAATTGATTTATGCTAGTCCTTTGGCCTCTGTATGGGTAAATAGTCTGCATTCTTTCACTGTTCCACTAAACCAGTGTTTCTCAACTTCAGTCCTCAAAGCGCCCCAACAGGTTATGTTTTCAGGATTTCCCACGGCTATAGTAATTACTAAGGCAGTGAAACTGATCAAATCACCTGTGCAAAATAATGGAGAGCCTGAAAACATGACCTGTTGGGGCCCCTTGAGGACTGGAGTTGAGAAACACTGCACTACACCATGTGAGCAGACAGGAATGCCCCGTGTTGCTGCTCCTTTTTTGCAAGGGCAATAGAGGCACTGGCTGGACTGTTGTGACAATCCTCAGAGATAGTTGGTTCCTGGTGGGAGCAGCATAAGGAGAAGATCGCATTTCATGCTGACGATATACTTTTCACTTTTTTCCATTCTTCCTGTTTGTCAGTGTCCTGAATTATCATGTTTGGTGAATATTCTGGAATGTGTATGAACTGGGAAAAATATATTCTGCTGCCTCTATACTCATGAATCCTTTCACCAACTCCACTTTGACTTTCAGCTGGCCCAGAAATGGTTCCTACCAGTTCTTATAGCTTTGGCAAGCATGTCAAGGACAGAACAAAGTTTTCTTTTAAGTTTCTCTCTTATCTCACTGTTCAATTTTGTGGTCCTAGTAGACAACACCAAAGTTCTTATATCCACGTTGTGTGGCCGGGATGTCAGAGGAAGAAGACATGCCTTAGACCAGCTATCCAATATCCGAGCAGCTCATCCTCTTTTACCTCGGGTTTCGCCCGCCATCCTACTCAGTAAGCTTCTACCTCTTGTCTGGGGAGCGATTCTGGTTCTCCTCATGCCTGGTAAAAGCAAGACAGGCAGGAAATCACTCTCCTCTGGGCCACAAACCTCAGCGCCGGTCACGCGTGTGGCAGAAATCTTGCCAGCCATTTCCTCACCAGCAGCTTCAGTGGTGGTACAGACAAATGAGTGGATGGCTACAACGATGGATCCGGCAATGGGTGCCTCCTCTTCTGCAGTGGATCCTGAACCACTGGAAGGACAAGCAACTGCTGCAATACTTGCAGCCATTGAAGCAAGTAAGTCCACCCTGGTGAACAGGATTGACTCCTTAGCACTGGAATGCAGGCTGATACGGCAGGACCTTGATAAGTTCAGGGGCCACCTATCTGCTGCAGAATCCCGCATCTCTGAGGTGGAAGACACTACAGCCTCCACTACCCAGACTCTAACAGATCTTCAGAATAAAGTCAAGATCCTGATGGTCCGCTCAGAGGACGCAGCGAAACTGCTTCCGCCGCAACAATGTCCTGGTTGTGGGCCTCCCAGAGGGGGCAGAAGACTCCAACCCAGAGGTGTTCACAGAGTCATTCTTTAAGCAACTGCTGAACCTGCAACATGTCTCTCCAGTATATGTGGTTGAACGGGCTCATAGAGTCCCTATAGGACCCAGACTTGCAGGCGCAACACCCAGATCGGTATGCGGTAATTATTCTGAAAATGTAATCTCAATTGCTGGCTGTGGTTAGCATCTATGTCCCTCCACCTTTTAATGGCTCGGTCTTAGAGAAATTGGCTTCTTTTATGCCCCTTAAAACCCTCCTGTCTGGAGACTTTAATAACTTATTGACTATGGATTGGATACTTCCAATCCCTCCAGAGCACAGAACATTGACCTTAAGCACTGGGCTCAGACTGTAGAATTGACGGAGGTCTGTCATTGGAAGAATCCTGCAGTGCGGAGGTATTCTTACTTTTCCCAAATGTCGACTTCTTCCTCCCGGATTGATCTGCCTTTCGCTAACTTGACCTTGCTCCCTTTAATCACTGACACCACATATTTAGCTGGTGGAATCTCTAACCACACTCCGCTACAAATTACACTGTCTTTAGCACCATCAAAAGGGCTTGGAGTGTAGCGGCTGTATCCTGGGTGGGTGGCGGATCCCTTGGTCGAATCCTCAGTCTCTCTGCATTTGCCACAGTATTTGGAGGACAACGAGGGCTTGGCTGCCTCACCCATAGTGTGATTCTGCGATCAAGGCCGCCAGAGCAGAACATAACCAGGCTACTGAAAAATTACAGGCTAGGGAACAAAATTGCATCTGCCTTCATGCTGAGTCACCCTCTCCAACCTCACTGGCAGAACGTCAGATGATTAGGCAGGAAATCCTAGTTCATTATCAGGATCTTACCCATTGTGTCTTCCAGAAACGAGTGGAAAATTTGTTTGAAAAGGGAGATATAAATGGCCCTATATGCGGATGACTTTGTCCTATTTCTGTAAGATATGAGTCTCTTGATACAAGCAGGCTTACCCACTTTAGATAGCTTTATGGTAGTATCTGGCCTAAAGGTAAATTGGTCCAAATCCAAAATTACTTCTCTACGTTCTTACCCTGCCTGGGGGGGGATTGACCCAGTCTGGACCTCTCCAGTGGTTTTCCCACATCAAATATTTGGGCTTAGTTGTGACTAATTCAGTAGCAGATTTCTCCAAATATTTCCCCACTCCTCGAGGTTCTTAAAAATAGACTAAATGCTTGGAAGAATCTTCCTGTTTGCCTGATAGGAAAAATGTATCTTATTAAGATGAAGATTTTACCTCTTTTCTTTTATATTCCTAGGAATTCCCCAATTTGGATTCCCAAAGCTATTTTTAAGTCCATTGCTAGTCTCCTCTTTTGGCATGAGGGATGCTTTGCTTCAAAATGGCTATTTTACAGCAGCCGTGGCAAGAGGGGGATCTAGCAGTTTCAAATTTCTTTAGATATTTTCTGTCTGGACAGCTAGAGTTTGCCCATGGTTGGTTGACCTCACCCTTCGATGATGTCGCAGTGTCTCTAGAAGCAGCATGCTTGGAATCGTACGAGACGTTACAGCAACTATTATACAGGGATCCTAAGTCTCCCCATAGTCTTACTAGCTCCATGCTCTTTGTACTGAAGGCTTGGGGTGTGGTTCATGGCTCTGCACCTGAGGGACCCCCTAGGTTTTCCGCCACATATATCCTTGTGGAAAAACCCAAACCTGACCCATTTTTATCTGCACCCATTAAGACATTACAACTTGTTACATCCCAGGGCTCTTTGAAGTCTTTTGATGAGTTAAAGACACTGTACCAACTACCTAATTCCCACTTTTTCAGGTATTTACAATTACGACACTGTTTTTAGGGCCCAGATGCCCAGAGCATATTTCCTGAGAAGCTAGTGATATGGAATTGTTGCTGCAGGGTGAGGAGCTGGTCAAGTCCTTGTCCACTATATACAAAGATCCTTTTCCAGAAACGATTACGCCCCTTTAAGGCAGCTTGGAAAGTTGTGGCTCCTGGCCTAGGTCAGCAGGAGTGGGAGGACATTTGGGAAGCTACCTTTACCGCAGGAGATCAGCAGGAGTGGAAGGACAATTGGGAAGCTCCCTTTACCAGCTTAGTCTCTGCTAGAGACCATTTAATACAATCTAAGTTCATACATACACCAGCTTAGTCTCTGCTAGAGACCATTTAATACAATCTAAGTTCATACATAGGGTCTATCTCACACCTGCGAGACTAGCTAAGATATTTGGGAACCAATCCTCACTTTGCTGGCGATGTTCCACACCAGATGCAGATTCCATGCATCTTTTTTTGGAACTGTCCAGCTATAGGCCGCACGACCGCGCAATTGTCAGTTAAAGCTTCGCAGTGCCGAATTAGCAAATACTGCTTTGGTCATCAAGGGGGTAAAACCTTCCAGGGCTGAAGTGGTTAAGTCTGGTTGACTCACTTGCCACTACTAAAGCTTTACATACCCTCCTTACGCTATTGTTGTTTTACGCCAGGGTGTTGATTACACTATCTTGTAAAAAATCGTCAGCACCATCTGTGGCAGCATGGAAATCATTGGTGAACAAAACTGTTCCCCCTGTATAAAGCCACTTATGCAAATAGGGGAGCATTTACCAAGTTTGATAAAGTGTGGGGTGGATGGTTGTCCTCTACGGATACTGTTTCTGACTAATTACTATATGAACTCACTCTCTTAGCTGTATATTTATGGTATATTCCCCTAATGTTTTTTTTCATACCTCTAGAGTTGACTGTATATTCCTTGCTCTGCCTGGTGGGGGAGAGGAGAGATGGGTGTTGGCATAGTTTGTGTGTCCTGAAGTGAGTGACATGAAGGAGGGGCAGCATTTCACTGGTCAAGGGTTTTTCACCTATATGGGTGACTTAACACTGGCAACATTTTTACTCTTGTTTTTTTTTTTTTGTTTTTTTGTATGCTTGTTACCTGGCAGCTTGTATGCTGCAGTTTTCTGTACACCTTTAAAATATCAATCAACAGACGTTTAGCAAAAAGTTCTTATATCCACAATCCTTACCCAACTGTTGGACAAATTCCTGTTCAAGTACCCTTTGCTTTGTAGACAAGAGATGGGAGGTGGGTCTGGGTCCCATCTCAGATGAAGAATTACTGGGATGGGGGTGATTAAAAACTTTAACTTTATTATTCTGTTTGGTGTTAATTTCACTGTTGATTCTCTCAGTTATATTTTGAGTTATCATGATTCTTCCCTTTTGGGTGATTGCCTATCTATGATGGTTAACAAATCACATGCAGGATACTAGCCTTGAAGTGGGTATAGAAATTAATATTTGAACTAAATAGACATATCTAATTTGAGAAGTATATATATTTCCTGTGTAATGCAATGTGCAATGATGTGATGTGCCATTTTAGTGTCTAATGTGGAACTTTCTGATCATTTGAAAAGTTTTCCTCTTGCATTACTAGGCCATTGTTGAAAGGCTTGTGGATTGGTATGAGCAAGCTGGGGTCCCACAAACTTGCAGTTCTCAAGCCATGGGGATCCCCATCCTTTAAACCTGTGGTGGTGACTATGGTTTTGAAAGGCCTCTGGCATTGGATAAGACTCAGAAGCCTCTAAAATATAATAACAGCATACCTACAAATAAATAAATAAAAAATAAAATAAAAAAAACAGGATGGCATAAAACAACTGCTATGTTTATGAAAAGTCATTCTTCAGATGGTGTAATAGCATATAAAAACCACATAGTTATAGAATTAAAAAAATCTAAATAGCTTAGTCCTGATTGTTCAGGCTAAAATTCCCCAGAATCAAACGTTATAATCACATGTTGTAAGTTTTAATCCTGTTCCTTTAGCATTATGTTGGATACCCAGCCATGCTAATAATAACAAAGGTTCAAATGGTAGAAAGTCCAAAAATGGTAAAGGGGCAGCAAAGTTCCATGCTGCTTGAATCAGAAATGGTACCTCAGAAGAGGTGTATGAGTTTTAAGAATATAGTGTTAGGGACTGGACCTGGAGCCCACTGACTATCCACTAATAACCAACCTGAATCTAGGAGATCCTTATATAACTAATAGGATCTTCAAAATCCACATGTTAGTAACGCAGGGATTCCCATGTCCCATCCCTCTGAGGACATCATTATCTGCTACAGCACTCTTTAATTTGTACATCGTATTCTAACATTGGTGGCCACAATATGATTGTGGTTTAGAGGGGCATGTTTTAATTGCTCTTCAGCTTGTAAGGTGATATTGTGAAGCCATTGTACTCATATTCTAGAGTCACTGTGCCCACAAGACATACCTAATGGCCGCAATGTTCAGCAATGCATGCATTTTGTGTATTCTGGAATGCTGCATTAATCAGCCTATTCAAAATGGACGGGCTGTATTGCCCCTCAACATTCAAAGATTTAGGTGTTGCTGCATTTTATTTTTGACACACAGCACACTAAAACACAAATAAATTCCAGGCCGCCAGGCCTGGGGTACAGTGTAAGTTTTCAAAGCCTAGTAAAAGCATAATATTTTGGATGAGGGATGCAGGGGTGGGGGGACTCGGATGACATAAGGTTGCTGGGGTATTTGAATCACAGATTTTCAGGGAATTCAACATGAGGTACAAACTGTGACATAAATCTAGTACAATCTAGTACAATTATTCAAAAGAGACATATAACTATAAAAATCATGTTGACTATACATATAATTAAAAAATTCCCCAATTTTGCTCTGTTCAAAAAAAAAGGCAGAACCTTATATTCACTCCATAGAATATATAATATATACACTGCTAAATGTTAAGGCTGGCTCCACATAAGTGAATATTGAACACTGATCCAAAATACTCTAAAAAGTTCAAATACAACAACGTAGTAGAGCCTTCTTATACATTGTCTTTCCCTTACCTATACCCTTTTGATATTGTAGTTACCATTGATATCTATCCATACTTTTCTACAGATATTTGGACACACTTTCTCCTGATGAAGTGGTTTTGCCCATGAAACGCATTAAGCATCATGATGCTGCTATGTTCCAATATACAAATCTGTATTTTCATCTAGATTATTTCGCTAACACTTTTTATCATTTTTACCAATTTTATTATATATTTATTACCTTGTCCACTGGTTACTGCAATGTGCTGACTATCTACCATGTATATATATATATATACATATATATATATATATATATATATATATATATATATATATATGAATACCAGTCACTGCTTTGTGTTGCTCATCCATCTATGTATATATATGAATACTTATTACTACCATGTTCTGCTCAATCATCTATGTATATGTGTATATAATATATATATGAACTGCAACATTAAATGATTTGTACATATATGGATTTTTTTCACATATGCATATTACTGCAATGTGACTGATATACGTTTATGCAAATAAAAATGTTATTATTGTTCTTAAAATTCCCAAACGTTTTTCCTTTATTATAGATATAAGGATGGAGCTACATTACTGCATGTGTCTCATACAAAGTCCCAAATTTCCCCTTCCCCTTTCCTTTCAGTACTACTTTAATATAAGTAGACATGTGCAGAATGAAAAAAAAAATGTTTTGATTCCTTATTTACATAAATTTATTTAGTTAAATTTGTTAAATTTGTTTTCCAAATTAATTTTGTTTATTCCAATTTAAATAGATTTTAATTTTCCGAATTCACTCCAATTGAACCTAATTGGAGTGAATTCGGAAAATTTGAATCAATTTGAATTACAATTTCAGTCGAATTTGAATTGAATTCTTTTTAAATTAAATTCAAAATAAAATTTATTCTATTCAAAATTCTAATTTTGGATGATGGTTATATTCTTTCCATTCCATTATATTCTATTGTTTTTTTTCTATTCTGTTATTTTCTATTCTATCCATTCGTTTTCTATTCTATTCCTTTCTTTTTTATTCTATTATATTTCCATTCCATTATATTCTATTGTTTTTTTCTATTCTATTCTTTCTATTCTATCCGTTCATTTTCTATTCTATTCCTTTCTTTTCTATTCTATTATATTCCTTTCTATTCTAATTTATTCTATTCAAAATTTGAATTTCGTAAGATTTTTTTTTTTTATATTCTTTCTATTCCATTCTATTCTATTGTTTTTTCTATTCTATTCTATATTCTACTATTTTATATTCTATGTTATTCCAATTTATTCTATTCAAATGCTAATTTATTCTATTCCAAATTCTAATTTCAGAACATGTTATATTCTTTCTATTTTATTCTGTTCTTTTTTTTATTTGATTCTATTCTTTTATATTCTAGTCTTGTTTTTTCTATTCTATTTGAATCTATTCTTTTCTATTCTATTTCAATTTTGGGAAATGGTTATTTTCTTTTTATTCCATTCTATTCTTTTCTGTTCTATTGTTTGTTCTATTCTATCCTTTTTTATTTTTATTCTATTCTATTCTATTTAAAATCAAATTTATTTTAATTCAAATTTTGGAAGAAGGTTATATTCTTTCTATTTTTTTTTAGTCTATTTTTTTTTTTATCCTATTCTGTTCAAATGTATTCTACTTGAAACACGAATTTAAGAAGATGGTTATATTCTATTTTATTCTATTCTTTTATTTTTTATTATATTCCATTATTTTCTATTCTATGTTATTCTGTTATTTTATTTTCTATTCTGTTCTGTTTTACTCTATTATAGTCTATCCTTTTATTTTATATTCTATTCTTTTCTATTATATTCCTTTATTTCCTATTCAATTTTATTTTATTTGGAAATTTGAATTTGATTTGAAAAGTATTCAAATTATTTGAAAACTATTCAAATTTGAATTTTGTCTGAAATTTCATTTAGATATTTCAAGTTTGTTTAAATTTGTCATTCGGAAATTCGAATACATCCAAATTTCTGAATAACGAAACATTTGTTCAAATTTCGATTTGGAATGAAACAAGCTGCACATGTTTAAGCGGTTCCAGACCGGCGCACACCGATGTACGTCGGCAGAATGGCACGGCTGGGCAAATGGACTTACAGGTACGTCCATTTGAATTCCCCGCCGCGCCATTGCGTGCGCGCCGCCGGCGGTGCGTGCGCGTGCCGGCCGGGAGCTCCGTGAGTCGGGTCGCGGGTCCCGCGGACTCAATTGCCGTGGGGATACCCGCGATCGCCTCACGGAGAGAATGAACAGGGAGATGCTGATGCATCTCCCTGTTCTGGCTAGTGACAAGTGTCACTGATCACAGCTCCCTGTCATCAGGAGCAGTGATCAGCGTAGTGACACACACAGCCCATCCCTCCTACAGTTAGAATCACTCCCCTAGGACATACTTAACCCCTCCCCGCCCCCTAGTGGTTAACCCCTTCACTGCGAGTGTCATTTGCACAGTAATCAGTTCACTTTTAATCGCACTGATCGCTGTATAAATGACAATGGTCCCAAAAATGTGTCAAAAATGTCCGACATGTCCGCCATAACGTCGCAGTCACAATAAAAATCACTGATCGCCGCCATTACTAGTAAAAAAAAAAATCATTTATAAAAATGACATAAAACTATCCCCTATTTTGTAAACGCTATAACTTTTGCGCAAACCAATCAATAAACGCTTATTGCGATTTTTTTTACCAAAAATATGTAGAAGAATACGATCGGCCTAAACTGAGGAAAAAAAAATTTTTTTATATATTTTTGGGGGATATTTATTATAGCAATATGTAAAAAATAATGCGTTTTTTTCAAAATTGCCACTCTTATTTTGTTTATAGCGCAAAAAATAAAAATCGCAGAGGTGATCAAATACCACCAAAAGAAAGCTCTATTTGTGGGAAAAAAAGGACGTCAATTTTGTTTGAGAGCGCCATCGCATGACCGCGCAATTGTCAGTTAAAGCTACGCAGTGCCGAATCGCAAAAAGTGCTCTGGTCAGGAAGGGGTTAAAATCTTCTGGAGCTGAAGCGGTTAAATATAAGCACTAATGTTTAGGCAATGTCCCACTGTACGGTGGAATATATTTCCATCATAGCCAGTGTCACATCGAATGCAAATCTCAATAATGAATGATGTTGAAAGGCGTCTATGTGCACTCTTCAGTGTTGTCAGCTTCTCACAACTTGTAGACATACAGTATATTATTCATAATTAACCAGTTCCACAAATCATAATGAACATCCAAAATATTTCTCACATATGTCTTCCACAATACTGCTGAAGCAGTTGCAACAATGGGTCATTAGAATATGTGGCATCATTTTCTATTGATATTTGGAAGACCAGTGCCTAAATGTGCAGCTTGTATCACATAACAAGTTAAATCGATTAAAAGTATACTTATCAGTAAAGAAATCTATCCAACACAGGAGCCAGAAAGCAGGAACAGCCTGGTGGGTATAAATAGAGGCCCCCAGCCGAACGCTTTGTTAACTTTTTTTTTAAATCTAACTCCCAGTTCAGCTTTAATAAAGAAATCAGTCCATTTTTTTTTTTTACATCTTGCTCATGTTTTTTGGAATCATGGCTATGTTGGCCATAAGGGACCCCAGAGGTATTTTTTTAAGACAATTTTAATAGTTTAGCTAAGTGTGAGCTAAAATATTAGATCCTTTTTTTATATATATATATATAATAGAGTTCTGACAAGCTTTAGAGGCTGGGCTGTTTGAGGTTTTCAAGGTATGCAGAATTTCTTTGTAATGTATTATATACTGTAAGGGTTTCTAAATGCAATTGTGATAATTTGGTAATGGCTAAACATGTATCTGCTTGTAAAGAGAAGATAATGGGACTTTAAAGGTGCCAGGAACCATCAGAAAACAATGTATACATACAAAATGTATTTATACAAAGTTGAATAAAATCATCATGATATCATCATACAATAACGATATGTAAGAGAAAGACCGCAATATTTTCTTGCTCTACATGTTTCGCCATATGATGGCTTCCTCAGGAGATAAGTACTGCATATATGGTCACTACAGATTAAAAACAGATCGTTAGGATCATTAAATAGTATACAAAATTGTATAGATAACATAAAAGAAACAAAGAAAAAAACACATAATAGAAATTCTCAAAAAGGCATAAACGAAGTAGCTCAGAGGATCCCCACCTGATAGTACCATGCATCCAAAAAAGGCATCAAATTTCGGCTCAGATGTCAGGAGGATATTGACATTTTGGGAGATATCTGGTGCACCACAGAGGGGGATAGAGGAACCCCAGTGTACATGGGCCTGTGGAGTAGGAGGAATTTTTAGGGCCACTAACAAATGCAACCAAGACAAATATAGACATTAACCAAAAAGGGGGGGTTGACCTACCAGTAACACAAAGGTTTGAGGGTTGATTTCCAATGAATGAAGAAATAACAACGCTCATCCCAGTATTAAGGAAACTTTCTTAGTAGTTTCTTATTACAGTACATCAGTCTTCCCATGAGTGGAATCATGAAATGTTACTCATCCTAAATTATAACAAACTAACAATTCAATATCAAGCAATCCACATCATCTTCTGCTAGAAAAGGAATTGATTGAATGTATACCAAATCTTTCATTTACCTTCAACAGAACAATGCCTGATATCTCTCCTCCAATGGCGCCGGTGGATGTGCGGACGCCGAAAAAAGCCACTGCACTTGTGCGCCTGATGTGGGGTCACGGCTAGGAGCATTGAAGCGAACACCGCCATGTTGGAAAATCCACCTAGAGCTAAGAGTGAATTCAGGCAAAACCATCAGACACTCAATCACTGACAGACCAAAGGACAGTGGGTCAGAGCCTACCTAGGGAAAGCGCTAAACGAGTGGCAGATGGTGCCAGCGCCGCAGACCTATAGGGATACCCTAGAGCCAGCCACTATGACGCCCTGGGCGTCTGTATGGTCACCCATCTCCCAGCAACAATTTAGTGGCCTAAATGGGGAATAACAACCCAAATCTGTAACTCTAGTGGGTGTGGACAAATGAGCCTAAAAAATAAATTGAAATATATTTATTTATCCCTATAGTACCGCTAGAAAATCTAAAGAAGGTCTGAGGTAATAACAGGGTACAGGTATATCATCAAAAATGGGGGCCCCTGAACAGCTCATTCCCTCAAAGCCATATCGAGTTACAATAAAGATATACAAAAACAAACAAGAAAGCATAAACTTAAATCTATCAGATCAAAAAATCTTATTTTTAGCATAGTATAAAAATCCTCTTTGCAAAAACGATAGGCGTTGTATATTATATGGAATGTGAGTGCAAGGGCTTTTACATCGGCAAAACCAAAAGACCCTTTTTTCACAGGGTTAGGGACCATGTGTCATTGGTCTCCAAAAAGAAAATGGAGACTCCAATTAGTCGACACATGGGTCTCTATCATGGGTTTAGGTTATCCATGATGACATTTTTTGCCCTTGAGAACATACCTATACATGAGGGGGGGGGATGTTGACAAATTACTTTTACAGCGTGAAACAAAATGGATCTATACCTTATCAGCTATTAAACATGCTGGACTGAACGAGTCCATTAGTTACAAGCCTTTCTTGTGAGCCATTAAAGTCTTCTCTTTTACAAAGAGCACTTTTAGACTATGCTAAAAAATAGAATCTTTTTGATCTGATAGATTTAAGTTTATGCTTTCTTGTTTATTTTTGTATATCTTTATTGTAATTCGATATGGCTTAGAGGGGATGAGCTGTTCAGGGGCCCCCATTTTTGATGGTATACTTGTACCCTGTTATTACCTCAGACCTTCTTTACATTTTTTTGACGGTACTATAGGGATATATAAATATATTTCGATTAATTTTTTAGGCTCATTTGTCCACACCCACTAGATTTACAGATTTGGGTTGTTGTTCCCCATTTAGGCCACTAGATGGCATTTATCATATCATTAATTATGGAGGATTGTTGCTGAGAGATGGGCGATCATACGGATGCCCAGGGTGTCATCGCGCCTGGCTCTGGGGTATCCCTATGGGTCTGCGGCGCTGGCGCCATCTGCCACTCATTTAGTGCTTTCCCTAGGTAGCCTCTGACCCACTGTCCTTTGGTCTGTGGGTGATTGAGTGTCTGATGGTTTTGCCTGAATTAACTCTAAGCACTAGGTGGATTTTACAACATGGCGGCGTTGGCTTCAACGCGCTTGGCCGTGACCTCATATCCGGCGTGGCTTGCGCATGTGCAGTGGCTTTTCTTGATGTCCGCACATCCACCGGTGCCATTGGATGTGGAGGGGGTATAAATGGACCTCCTTAGCTGTCCTTTTGTTTCAGCGTCCATTCTTGAAGTGAGGCGAGATGTCAGGCATTGTGCTGTTGATGGTAAATGAAAGCTTTGGTATGCATTCAATCCAATCCAGAAGATGATGTGGATTGCTTGATATTAAATTATTCTCTTGTGTATTTTGTTATAATTTAGGATGAGTAACAGTTCATAATTCCACTCATGGGAAGACTGATGTACTGTAATAAGAAACTACTAAGAAAATTTCCTTAATACTGGGATGAGCGTTGTTATTTCTTCATTCATTGGAAATCAACTCTCAAACCTTTGATTTACTGGTAGGTCAGCCCCCCTTTTTGGTTAATATCTATATTTGTCTTGGATGCATTAGTTAATGGCCCTAAAATATCCTCCTACTCCACAGGCCCATGTACACTGGAGTTCCTCTATCCCCCTCTGTGGTGCAGCAGATATCTCCCAAAATGTCAATATTCTCCTGACATCTGAGCCGTAATTTTATGCCTTTTTTGGGTGCATGGTATTATCAGGTGGGGATCCTCTGAGCTCCTTCGTTTATGCCTTTTTGAGAATTTCTATTATGTGTTTTTTCTTTGATTCTTTTATGTTATCTATATAATTGTGTATACTATTTCATGATGCTAATGATCTGTTTTTAATCTGTTGTGACCATATATGCAGTACATATCTCCTGAGGAAGCCATCGTATGGCGAAACATGTGGAGCAAGAAAATACTGTGGTCTTTCTCTTACATATGGTTATTGTATGATAATATCATGATGATTTTATTCAATTTTGTATAAATAAATTTTTTATGTATATATTGTTCTCTGATTGGTTTGCTTTAAAGTCCCACTATCTTCTCTTTACAAAATCTTTTAAAGTAAGGGATGTGGTGCCTTTATGATTCTCCAACATCCAGCAATTTCCTAAATTTATGTATCTGCTTGGATTATCAAGAATATTTTAGGAAAGAAATGAGTCAAAGCCAACATTTTGCTTAGATTGGCTGAATGTGTGCCCTGTTTATCTTTAATTAAAAAGGGATCAAAAGGCTACATTTTCCCTTTTAAGTTTACCTTTTTTTTAACCATTATAGATGTTTAGCTGTTTTTGTCCTGCATACAAAGAGTCAATGATAATTTTAATCCCCATACTTCCATCTCTCAACAGAGATGTTAATTTGTCTTACACAGTATAAATAGGAGGCCTTTGAATTTACAAGACTTACATTTATATTTATGTTCTATCCTGTTGTTCTATATCTTTATATATGATAAGGCATTTGGACACATATATGTATAGGTAAGTACAATTTTTTTTATATTTCAATTCTTTGTGTTCATAATATCCTTTATAAAACCAACGATCCAAATGGGTCCTGGCTGTTTAGGAAAACTGTAATACCTGTAGGCTTTGGTGAACCTCTTAAAAATAATTTAAAACAAACCGTCCAAATGTATAGTAGGAATAATCTCAATGTCATTTTCCAGGAACGTGTAAGTGCTATAAAGTTACCTAACTGACCCACAATAAGCAGTATAACAATGAAAAGGGGATCATTAATTACACAACACATCACAAGTAAATTGCATATTTTTAACGGTATTTGCTAACATTAAACACAATAACCACGTTATTGATTGAGGATAGCAATATAGCTGTTTTTTTTAAAGTAGAAAAATTATGTTTTCTATTTCCAAAGTATTGTAGATGCCACAATAACGTATTAATCTACATCTGACAAATTCTGTTTTTGGATGTGTAGAAAGTTTAGCCCAGAGCGAAGATGAATGATGTTATGATTTAACACTGCCTGTCTTTCTACTACTGTTGAGACAGTGTATGAACATTCCTTTGAAAGTTAACCTGTTGTGACCATCCACTGACAAATATAGAGAAAGATGTACATTACCAGGACTTTCTTCTGTTTTATTTATTTATTTATTTTATTTTATGCAAGAGCTTAAGTATAGATCACACTTGTTTTAAATATGTTATATTACAAAAACACTAGGGAAGGAGAGGGGCCCCAACAAGGAAAGTTTCACTAAATGTGGGTATATCTTATCATTTAAGGAGCTTCATTCAATACGTCACCCGCTGCCATCTCTCAGCTGTTCGTATCTTTATTTGCATTGCTACAGTGTATTGCTTGCGCTTGTTAGCGCTACATCTTAAGATTTTAACAAACATACATAGTTTACCTATGGAGTGCACTTAGAGCATCTTTTATTTTTCATTTGGGACCATTGTACTTCACAACACTGCCATACTAGGAACTAATACCTGCTGCACTTTATTGCTGGATCGGTATTCCATGGTGCTGGATTAGGAATCCCCACAGCTGCATTCGAGTGTCCGTTCATCCCTCAGTGGATACATGCGTTTATGACGTCCTATCATAAGTGGTCCACCTGATCAGGTAAGCACATCTGTGTGTCTGTGGTGGAGGATATCGTCACCAATTTTCACGGGAGAATTTGTTTCCTTTTCCATCACGAGGGATCCACTTTATCTATGTTTTGGACATTAGTCCCTTCATTTTACTAGGGACTCTCTTTCTTAATATTTTGCGCTGCACTAAAATTGTTATATATCTTATTATTTGTATGGAGAGGCAAAGACTGCATAAGCCTACTAACCATACTCTTAGGCTCTTACTAAGTATAGTCCTATAACATAGACAAAGCTAATTTATATCATATTAGTTTCTCTTTTCCAAAAAACTTCACAATTAGCTGAGGAAGATTTTAAACCAGTAGTTCTTAACTCCTGTCCTCAGGACCCACTAACAGGCCAGATTTTAAGTATTACCTTGCGGAGATACAGACTTGAATACTGCTATAACTAAGCAGCAAATGATATCACCTCTGATGTATTTCAGTTATATTGCAAACCTGGCCTGTTAGTCGGTCCCAAGAAAAGGAGTTGAGAACCACTGCTTTAAACGGACAAATACTTAAATGGTATGTGAGGCAAAAAACTGTAGCTCTTTCTCTGGTCTTTTGATCTGCTTTTCAACATTTTTCTCTTGTTTAGATCCTTATGAAGATATAAATCACTCTGAAAATGCATTTAGAAGGCAAATTCAATGGAACAGGTTTCTCCATCAGAGGTCTATCTGACGTCCCAGCAGCTCGCTTGCCAGTATTTCTGATTTGCTTACTCGTTTATTTTAGCATCATCTTTGGGAACTTAAGTATATTTACCATTATTTTAGGAAATCCCAATTTGCACACTCCTATGTATATATTTTTGATGAACCTTTCAGCTGCAGACATCATATATGCTTCAAATATTTTACCAAATGTAATGAACATGCTGGTCACATTCTACAATGGTATTTCTTTTGCTAGATGCATGACCCAAATGTATTTTTACATAGCACTGACGTGTACACAGGTACTCCTACTGGAGGTCATGGCATATGATCGATATTTAGCAATCTGCCATCCGCTTAGATATTTTCTGTTAATGAGTTTAGTTAAGTGTGCATCACTTGCTACTCTGGCATGGACCTTTAGTTTTGTAATTACTATAGGACATATTGTGTTAATCTCTAAACTGTCCTTTTGTGGCTTGAGATTCATTGATCATTTTTATTGTGATATTGCCCCTATACTGAAGCTTACTTGTAGCAGTACATTTGATGTGGAAATTATGAATTATATAGAGGGTGTACTGATAACATTTAATGCTTTCCTGTTTACCATAATATCTTACATGTTTATTATTTCCACAATTCTAAAGATTAAAACATCTGAAGGTCAGCGTAAAGCATTTTCTACTTGTTCCTCCCACTTAACTTGCGTTATTATTTTCTATGGGACATTATTTTTTTTATACATGAGACCTACATCAAGCTATTCTCCAGCAAGGGACAAGTTTTTTGCTCTTTTATCTAGTGTAATAATTCCAATATTGAACCCAATAATATATAGTTTGAAAAATCAAGAAATTAAAGTTGGGGTCAAAAATCTTTATAGAAAAATAACGTATTAAGATAAACTAAGCAAATAATTTTGAATTAATTATGATAGGGGCTAGAATGCTACCTTCAATTCCAGACAACTGTTGGAGATGTGGGGGAGACAATGCTACCCTAGGACACATCTAGTGGGATTGTCCTGGTATTCAATCTCTTTGGTACAATTTTTTGCATTATTTCATTAAGTCACCTTGTGTGGCACACATGCACCCCTCAAATTGCTCTTCTGACAATCCTACCTGGATCTGTTTCTCTCATTAAGAAGGGCCTCCTTTGCTTTTTTCTTTTCGAAGCTTGCGCAGTTATGCCACGCCACTGGAAATCTTCTGTTAACCCTACAATTGCTAAGTGGGCCAAGAAATTATGCCACATTATGCATGCTGAGAAACTGACAGTGCAGTTACGCAAGAGAACAAAAGCCCATTTTGACATTTGTTGTCCTTGGCTGCTCTACATTGACTCTGACAATTTTAAATCATATTTATAGCCTGATTTTGACTATTCTAGGTGTATTTGGAACCAGCCAAGCCTATGGTTCAGTGATTGAATGCTCAGAACCCACTGTCACTGTGTTTTCACTTTTTTTTCTTCTTCTTCCCCTCTCTTTTCTATTCTGTTGCTAGTCTGTTTCCGTTAATATGAGCATGTACTTGCCACGTGGTCTATAATCCAGTGTTATGTTTTCCTGTGAAGGGTTGAATATATTGTTTATTTTCTATGTATAACTGGTGTTACATTGATCTTTTGTGGATGACATTATACATTTGATGTGCCATTGTAGCCATTTTGGGCCTGTGGTAGCATTGTTCATGTAATCCTATTATGTGTATGGCCCTATATGGCTTGCTATTCCTTATTTGTCTATTTTCTTCTTTAAAAAAATTAATAAATATTTGAAACATTAAAAATATCAAAAAGGGCTTGTTAGTGTGTATAATGTGTATATATATATATATATATATATATATATATATATATATATATATACAGTATCTCACAAAAATGAGTACACCGCTCACATTTTTGTAAATATTTTATTATATCTTTTCATGTGACAACACTGACTAAATTATATTTTGTTACAATGTAAAGTAGTGAGTGTACAGCTTGTATAACAGTGTAAATTTTCTGCCCCCTCAAAATATCTCAACACCCAGCCATTAATGTCTAAACAGCTGGCTACAAAAGTGAGTACACCCCTAAGATAAAATGTCCAAATTGGGCTCAATTAGCCATTTTCCATCCCCGGTGTCATGTGACTTGTTAGTGTTACAAGGTCTCAGGTTTGAATGGGGAGCAGGTGTGTGAAATTTGGTTTTATCACTCTCACTTCCTCATACTGGTCACTGGAAGTTCAAATTGGCACCTCATGACAAAGAACTCTCTGAGAATCTGAAAAAAATAATTGTTGCTCTACATAAAGATGGCCTAGGCTATAAGAAGATTGGCAAGACCCTATAACTGAGCTGCAGAATGGTGGCCAAGACCATACAGCGGTTTAACAGGATAGGTTCCACTCAGAACAGGCCTCACCATGGTCGACCAAAGAAGCTGAGTGCCCATGCTCACCATCCTTTTTCAGAGGTTGTCTTTGGGAAATAGAGTGCTGCCAGCATTGCTGCAGAGGTTGAAGGGTGGGGGGTCAGCCTGTCTGTGCTCAAACGCTGCACACTACATCAAATTGGTCTGCATGCCTGTCGTCCCAGAAGGAAGGCTCTTCTAAAGACGATGCACAAGAAAGCCCGCAAACAGTTTGCTGAAGACAAGCAGGCTAAGGACATGGATTACTAGCATTATGTCCTGTGGTCTGATGAGACCAAGATAAACTTATTTGGTTCAGATGGTGTCAAGCATGTTTGGCGGAAACCAGGTAAGGAGTACAAAGACAAGTGTGCCTTACTTACGGTCAAGCATAGTGGTGGGAGTGTCATGGTCTGGGACTGCATGAGTGCTGCCGGCACTGGGGAGTTACAGTTCATTGAGGGAACCATGAATGCCAACATGTACTGTGACATACTGAAGCAGAGAGTATAATCCCCTCCCATTTGGAGACTGGGCCGCAGGGCAGTATTCCAACATGATAAAGAGCCCAAACACACATCCAAGATGACCACTGCCTTGCTAAAGAAGCTGAGGGTAAAGGTGATGGACTAGACAAAGCATGTCTCCAGACCTAAACCCTACTGAACATCTGTGGAGCATCCTCAAACGGAAGGTAGATAAGGCAGTCTGTCTTTTCTGGTTTCTGAGGAGGGTGTGGACACAAAAGACTTGATCATTAATGGGGTCCGAGGAGTGGCCGATGGGATATCAAAGCCATTTTGATCATGCAGCTGCCACTCTATCAGATACAGTTTTCTAAATGTGTTAATGTTCCAAGTTTACCATATGCCGCAATTCAATAACTCATATTTTATTGTGCAACATAAAATGACCTTTTAAACAAGACATGACATATCCTTAAAAGACACTTTCCTAGCAAGAAGTAATGTGCCACACAGGCCTGCTGTCCTATTAGAGATAGGAGTATTTTATCTTAAAATGATGATAGTGATCTTCTTAATTTTGTGGAATAACCAGTATTAACACAATTTAATCATAACAGAGGTTTTGAATTATGTATAGTTTATAGCTGAACCAGTTAATGTTGACTTTGCATTCCACTGCTTGTTAAAACATTTATAAAATGCCATAAAACCTGTTTCTTTGAGGAGAATGGTCTTGGGGAAGAGGCCTATGTTCTTCTCCACTGGGACATGGTGCCTTGCAAGGGGGCGGGCATTTGCCATCCCCTTCCAAAGTATCCCATGTATCATACTAAGCATGTGGTCTTGTATGGTACAGGATGGGGGGGGGGGGGGGGGAATACTCGCTGCCCTCCGTTTCCTAGACACCCAGCCCTTATGCCCAGATAATGGTCTGGTTATTATATTAACCCCTTGTCGACCAGCTCACGCACATATACTGCAGCAGGTTGGCAGCGCTGCGTGAATCGCCGTACCTGTACGGCGGCTCGTGCGGGCACATTTGTGGGTGGGTGTGCGCCGCTGGCGGCAGACTCTCGCTCCCACTGCACGCTGCAGGAGCGAGCCCGCGGGTTGGGCGGACTCGATGTCTGCTGGCGATAGCCTAGTACAGAAGCAGAACGGGGATCTGCCAGTGTAAACAAGCGGATCCCCTTTTGCCCTATTGTCCAGGGCTTCAATGAAGCAACACATATGCTCCGATATTGGCATATTGGCAGCGCATGTGCGATCGGGTATTGCGCCTCATGACATCATCACGCAGTGGCCGGGCTGAATGAGTGCGTGAGGTTGGAGCATTATAAAGGGCCTAGTCTGACTTATCCATTTGACATATGGTGGTGAATGCACGTGGCTGAACCTCTCCATCCAGGTATTGCACAGCTATTATACAACTGATGACCTGTATGTGTGTATTCATACACACATAACAAATTAACTCTTTTTCATTGTTGTGAGGCTCTCTGTGGAATATACCTCTATGAGATATATATATATTTTTTTTTTTTTTTTTCCAGGATTTACCCTGGGATGAATGCATTTGTCTTGCTACAACTACTACTTTTATCTGCTGGATCTTGAATCTAGTTGATTTGCTGTGGGTAAAGCATGCTCATACCTTGCTCGCTGTCCCTATATGCCATCTAGTGTCTGATTGCAATATTACGTCTGGACTGGATATTAGTTGTTTCTCCTATATCTAAATATATATATATTACAACAGCGTTTTTCTCCTGTTAACTCTGTCTAGAGTGAATACGTTGGATCCAATCACTTAATAGTCTAAGATTCAGCCGTGTTTCATCGGTCCCACCACCTATTCAACATCTGTGATTCCTTTGAATGGAATTTTTACCTATTGGAAATAGTAGGATTGGTATGTATGCTTTATCTGTTCATCTAATGATTACCATTGGGTTTGACTAATAGTCAGAATTACAAGAATTGATATGATTATATTATATTATACTAGTAGTAGCGCTGGTAGATTTGCGATCTACCATATGTTAGGTAAATTTAGTAACTTGTTCGTTAGTAAGGTTAGGTTTGCCTCTGTTCCAGCTTGGCTGACGTTGTGTGTGTTTCCATACTGACCGGTGGGTGTCGCTGTTATCACTGGTCAGTGTTGGAAAGGCAACATGTCGAAGCGTATGGATGCTCTTCTGTTCCAACTTAGTGGAGGTGGTCCTCCGAGATGCATTCTGGGTGAGGGTATTTATGGAACAGACGCCATATTGTGGGTTCGTTTTACAGCCACCTGCTGGCCCTCCTGGCCGACAGGTATGCGTTAGAGAGCAATCTCGTGGTCCTCCATTCCGGAGGCCCACGTCGCTGCGGCGCAGGGGTGGGCCCAGAAGCTTGTCTGGGGCCTACCACAGCAGCCGAGGAATGGTCCTGAGCTGTCTATCCCGAGTGAAGAAGCTGGACAACTAAGGAGATTCCAGGGGAGGACCCGTCATGGAAGGATCACGCAGCGTGCTGGTCTGGAGAGGGGCCTGGTGACTCGGTTGGAGGACGTATCCTAAAGTAACTATACAGCATAGTGTTGCCGGGTTGGCTTAAAGGTTCAAGCACTGTGACTGACGTTCATTGCAGAAAAAACAATACATCCTGTGGCAGAGGATTGTACAGGTTTATCCCAAACAAGTCTGTGGCAGAGACTTTTGTTCGTGCTACGTACTGGCTGCTAGGCAAGTAAGAGAGGCCTATCCAGGCGTGCAAGGAGTGTGTCCCACGAGGGGAGCACATTCTATTGCAATATCCAAATTCTACCAGCACATTTGTCAAGAATCTTACAAGAAGATATTTGAGTTTCTTCTGCAGTTTCCTTTCTGCCTCTTTCCTGCTACTTCCTTAGTAAATTGTTTAATAAAGCATTGAAAACGTACTCAAGTGTTGGTGTGTGTATCATCCAGAGGTAAACTCAACTGAACCCTGGACCCGGTGCCGGTGAAACAGAGGGAAGGAGAGTGAAGGTAACAAGCCAGCTTAAACCGGCACCTCCGCCGAGAGTTATTGCTACATGTGGGGGCGTCGTCCGGGATTTGTTGACCGTCAATTCTCGCAACCCAGAGAAGTGTTTTACCAGGAGTTTACGGAGAGAGCTGGACATGGAAAAAAAATCCTTCAGGAAGAGAAAAGGTTAAACTGCAGGACTTTATTTCTGAATGCGTAGACGGCGGGCGCCAGTGAAGGCCCGGGAGCTACGTGATCAGAAGAACAAGTGGGAGGAGACTACCCTACTTGTTACTGCGTGGGACGCGTGTATGTGTTTGGTGCCAGAGGAAAAGAGAGGCCTCGTGATCGTGCTGAGAAGATCAGAGTGTGGCCATGTCTTTTCCGGCGATGCAGCCAATCATGGGACCGAGAATGTTCCCTGCAAGCACCGTGATGAATACTGTGCTATCTGGAACTCTACTTACAGATACTGGAGTTCGTTGGTAGAAGCTGCTACTGCTACAGAGAGAGAGCGACAGGCCACCACTTTGCCTGTTGTTGCTGACAATGTTCCGGAGAGGGACACTGCTGCTGTCGTCTCCTCGGGGGACATTACTTTGATTTCTGCGTCCACTACACCTACTCCTGTTGTAAGGAAGGTGGGATATGTGAAGGCTTCCCGCGGCCGTAGTCGAGGCCTACCTCAGAGGTTACCTGAACCGGAGCTACCAGAGTCCATGTCAGGAATGGGTAAGCCACTGATGAGGAATGTATCTGGGACTGTAAATAAATATCTGCCAGCGGAAGAGTTGGGAGATTCGGAAATAGAATCCATGCCGGATCTTTCCGGGGATGATGACCTATTTGAGACTATGTCACAAGAGCTGTTATGGTCACAAGGTGAAAATATTGCCTCTGTTATGACTTTCCCTGAATGGACAGCCCTGAGTTCTGGGAAGACGTCACCCTGTGTAGAGCCACACAGTGCTGTTACTGAGACTTTGCCAAAAGTTGCTAGTTCACTACAGGCACCGGCTGGGTTTATGGTAAGCAAGTCATTGAATTCTTGTGTACCGCCTGGTATGGGAAGGACAGATCTTTGCCCAAACTTGCACGTTTGCAGAGAATGTTAAACAAGCGTGTAGCTGCCGAGTATGGCTTGGACTTCCCCTATGTGCCCTAGGATATAATGCAGGTGATTGAAACTAATCGGGAACTTTGCTACAGTGAAGCTGTTTGGGACTATTTGTCTGTGCCTAAGCCTTTCCGAAAGACTGGATGTTCTGCTAAGATGGATGAACGTTTTAGTGGATGTTTCATGCACTGGAACTTCGGTCGGCACATCTATGCTGACAAAGTGGTCATTTGCAGGCCCAGAAAAGATGATGTTGTCTATTTAATTACCACCGTGGATAAAACGGGAAAACCACTGACATTGCCAAATCCCCGGTTTTATTGGTGACTTTGGACAAAAGAACTTTGGGTTAGCTAGTTAGTGTCAGTGTAAAAAGATCTGCGTGGTCAAGATCTACATATTCTGTTCTGATGGGAAGAGAGGCTAATTTTCTCTAAAAATGAGGCTTTGCTCCTGATATTGTACAGTATATATGTGTGTGTTTAATAACTTTTCCTTTTCAGGAATTATTGGATCTGCTATCAAGCTGGGAGGCTTTTCATCTAGATAGATAGATAGTAAGGTTGTGTACAATCATAGGATGGTTTTGTTTGCGGATGTGAACATAATGTTTTATAGATGTAAGTCTTATAATATCTTTCCACTGTCTTTTCCTCTCTCTTTGTCTATCCAAGTTATAAGAAACTCAAATACCTACTCCCAGGCTTGGGAGTTACTGTTACTGTTTTTGGACAGACGTTGGGGACAACGTTTACTGTAGTGGGGGGAGTATGTAGCGCTGGTAGATTTGCGATCTACCATACGTTAGGTAAATTTAGTAACTTGTTCATTAGGAAGGTTAGGTTTGCCTCTGTTCCAGCTTGGCTGACGTTGTGTGTGTTTCCATACTGACCGGTGGGTGTTGCTGTTATCACTGGTCAGTGTTGGAAAGGCAACGTGTCGAATCGTATGGATGCTCTTCTGTCCCAGAGACAACTCGATGGAGGTGGTCCTCCGAGATGCATTCTGGGCTAGGGTATTTATGGGACAGACGCCATATTGTGGGTTCGTTTTACAGCCACCTGCTGGCCCTCCAGGCCGACAGGTATGCCTTAGAGAGCAATCTCGTGGTCCTCAGTTCCGAAGCCCACGTCGCTGCAGCGCAAGGGTGGGCCCAGAAGCTTGTCTGGGGCCTACCACAGCAGCCAAGGAATGGTCCTGAGCTGTCTATCCGAGTGAAGAATCTGGACAACTAAGGAGATCCCAGGGGAGGACCCCTCATGGAAGGATCACGCAGCATGCTGGTCTGGAGAGGGGCCTGGTGACTCGGTTGGAGGACGTATCCTAAAGTAACTATACAGCATATTGTTGCCGGGTTGGCTTAAAGGTTCAAGCACTGTGACTGACGTTCATTGCAGAAAAAACAATACATCCTGTGGCAGAGGATCGTACAGGTTTATCCCAAACAAGTCTGTGGCAGAGACTTTTGTTCGTGCTACGTACTGGCTGCTAGGCAAGTAAGAGAGGCCTATCCAGGCGTGCAAGGAGTGTGTCCCACGAGGGGAGCACATTCTATTGCAATATCCAAATTCTACCAGCACATTTGTCAAGAATCTTACAAGAAGATATTTGAGTTTCTTCTGCAGTTTCCTTTCTGTCTCTTTCCTGCTACTTCCTTAGTAAATTGTTTAATAAAGCATTGAAAACGTACTCAAGTGTTGGTGCGTGAGTACCGGAACCCTAGACCCGGTGCCGGTGAAACAGAGGGAAGGAGAGTGAAGGTAACAAGCCCGCTTAAACCAGCAGCTCCGGCGAGAGTTATTGCTACATACTATTTAGCATTTATAGGGATCCTTTGAATATGATTACATGCTCGCCCAGGGATGTTTGATCTTTATGTCCCCTCTGTTTGCTAGTTCAGCCCTAAAACTTTCTTGTCAATGATTTTAAGAATATATGGGATAATTATCATTGTTTCTAGTATGTTTTGTACCTGTATTTATATATTCTATTATTATTCTTAGTGTATAGTCCTCCTGTTTTCCTGTTTGCTTTCCTGAAGAAGCGAGGAACCGTGAAACATGTTGAGAGTTTGACCTTTTATATGTTCACATGGTGATTGGAGGTATCCTAAACTCTAATGCCCCGTACACACGGTCGGATTTTCCGATGGACAATGTCCGATCGGAGCGTGTTGTCGGAAATTCCGACCGACATTTTCCATCGGATTTTCCGACACACAAAGTTGGACAGCAGGAGATAAAATTTTCCGACAACAAAATCCGATCGCGTCAATTCCGACTGTGTGTGGCCTGTTCCGACGCACAGTGCCACGCATGCTCAGAAGAAATTCCGAGACGGGACAGCTCGTTCTGGTAAACTTAGCGTTCGCAATGGATACAGCACTTTCATCACGCTGCAATGTTAAAAATGGTTTAATACAGCACAATCTCTTCTTTATAATGTGACAAGAATTAAGTAGTTTTGCTGCTCATATTCACACACACTTCTCACAAACTTCTTTTGTTACTATTTATCGGGATTCCCTCAATATATTTTGATTTCTCACATCTGACAACATATTTTTGTATATTTTATTTTTATTTTTTTGCCTTTAATGTAGAATCTTTTTTTGTGTTTCTCTTTTTTTTTTTTGGTGATTTTGATTTGTACTCCCGAAAATGTTTGTGTGTTTTTTGTGACAAGTTCCCACAACACCATTGATATGTTGTTCTATTTAATCTGTAGGAGATTGTTTGGTGTTGTTGTCCCTTGTTAATTTCACATTTTATGTTAGAAATGTACCTGAATCATCACCAACAAACCGTCCTTTTTGGATGAAAACACACACAGGAGAGTAGAATTTACCTAAAAAAATTTTATTAAGGGGTCACAACTATAAAAAAACAAAGAGGGAGGCAACGCTGGAGAAACTGCAGAAGTGGGCGAAGCCTTGGACCCCCAGGGCAGACATCAATTATTTAAAAGCAAAATTGGGGGCCTGAGGAGTCCATATCTAAGGGAGTGCAGTGTGGTCCAGAAGTCCCAGAGATCCGGAAAGCAGCAGATGACATCTGTGTCCCCAGGCTGTGGTCATACGAGAGACTGCATCTTCTGTCAGACCAGACTGAACCCAGGGCAATCACTCTTTGGTCTTCCTTCCACGCTTCCTTACAGGCTTTGGCTGTGGTGGTGGAGTTGTGGCAGCAGGAGGAGGAGGAGGAGGAGGAGGAGGATCGTCGATCTCAATGACATCCGTCTTGGGTGTCAGTTCCCCACTCTCCCCCTTACGTAGGACTTTATAAATCAGGTCCTCAGAGAGCTTGCGTTGGCCCTCCTGCATGCCCTGCAATTTGGTGGCAGCCATGCAGGCAAAGGCCTCTGCAGGACTGGGGAAGGCTCTGAGGGACGCAGAAGCCTCCTGGATCAGCCTGTATGCTGAATCCTGCACAGGACTGGGAGTGGCCTTCCTGGCTCTTTTGTATGGCAGGCGGAGGGGAGGAACCTGAGACTCAGTCTCGGCTGCCACTTAGCCCCGCCTCCTCCTGGCTGACACTAATCCCCGCCTCCTCCTGGCTGCCACTAATCCCCGCCTCCTCCTGGCTGCCACATTCCACAGCCTCCTCCTGGCTGAGGTCTTCCTGTGTATGAAAAAGGGACATAGTTTTAGTATTTTTTTACATCAATCACACACAATTTTCACCTCCTGACTGCTGCAAATTGAATGTTAACAAATATAACAGACTATCCTTCTGAGCTCAGCATTTTGCATTCTTGTCCCAATTTTGGGTGCCCACTACTGTCTATTGATATGTAAAACACTTTTTTTAATCAGCAATTAATGATCAATAATAACATCTAGTAAACATCATTTATTTATTGCCCAGAAATCTGTAGAAGAATGCTATACCTGACTCCAGCTGGGCTCCTCCACTTCTTCCTGGCTGGAAGGCCCAGGTTGGACATCGGAAGCCTCAGCTGGGATGGAAGGAAGCGTGGAAGGAAGAGTGGAGAGGGATTCCCTGACTTCAGTGTGGTCTGACAGAAATCGCAGTCTCTCGTAGTACCACAGCCTGGGGACATAAACGTCATCTGCTGCAGCTCCGGACCCCTGGGAATCTGTGACCTTCTTGCGCTCCCTAAGATATGTGCTCCTCAGGCCACCAATTTTAGCTTTTAAATAAGGGATGGTTGCTGTGGGGACCACCGGCTTCACCAACTCCAGCAGTTTCTCCAGCGCTGCCTGCCTCTTCTGTTTGTGATTATAGTGGGGGTGTCTCACCTGCCACAGACAGGGCAGCTCCCTGTACTTGTCAATAAACAGGGGCAGGAAATTGTGGTCGTTGAACTCATCCATTTTCTCTGCAAGACACAACACAAGACAAACCCTAATGTCAGGCCAAACTCCCCTAATCTTGTTACAATATAGGCTTCCATTTTGAAGAAGTATAGGCCCAAGTTTAGATCCTACCTTCGTTAGCACGATCGGCGTCTCCGATGCTCCTTCCTCCGCTCACAGATCGTACGTAAGACGCGCGCGCATACACACTGCGCATGCGTATAACTCCGCCCGCCCCTGACATTCTTTCTAGTTTATTCCCTGCCCCTTTTCGTTCGGCGCAGTGGGGGAAGAGCACATGGCGGATAGACAGCAGGATCGTGCTAATTGTAGCAATGAGGAGGAGGAAAGGCCGGAGCCTGAAACGTCCCGATCCAGAAGGAGATTAAAGGACTCAAATATGTCCTTTGGGGAGATGTTGGAGATGGTGGACATCCTGAAGAAGGCCGACTATGATGGAAAGTATGGGCCTTACCCCAACCCCAGTATCAGAAAGGCCAAGATCATGGCAAAAGTGGTCAGGAGTCTGCACCGGAAATTTGGGGTACGACGATCGAAAGATCAGCTCAGGAAGCGGTGGTCGGACCTGAAATTACGAGAACATGAGCAGTACAGAAAGATCCGGAGAGTGCTGCAAAAAAGTAAGTATTTAAGTAAGTATTTGTGCTGTGTTCCTATTCTTTTTGGGTTTATTACGTTTGTGCTGCTCCATGTGCTTTTAGGAACTGTTGTACAGTTTAAAATGGCAACTTTCATGTTCATGGGCACATTATTAGTTCGGATCCAACATTTTTATTTCGGACTATAAAATACCATTGTTTAGGCCATATGCATTTGGCCACCATTTTGACGCCCTATACTTGGCTTCAAAGAATTGGGTTGTGTAGATGGCTTTGTTACTAGAATGAAATGCAAACTAGATTGTGTGTAAGGAGAGGACACTGAGCAGCTGTTTTCACATCTGGACACTGGAGCACTAGTGTGGGACAAAAGAACACCATTTTTATTAGGGGGGGCACACAGGTGCTCCAGTGTATACTATAGGGGGGTCTCCATCTGTGAAGCTTGTACCAAACAGGTAAAGTATTGCAGCTTGACAAAGGACACTAAAAAAGCTACATCTTGGAACTCTGCTAAAATAGATAATTGTACCCCACTTCCAAGCAATGTTTCATCTTTATAATTCTGACATTAAATATCTGTGTGCTAATTATACCATTTTTGTTTTACATAGGGGAGAAAAGACTCGGAGGACACCCCTCATCCGAGGAGACCAGAGCCCCCCCCCTCTGGAAGAAGGGGAAATACCCCCAACACAAGATGAGCAGGAGGAAGAAGACGTGGTGGAACTAGTCACCACAACAGGTGAGTGTCTGCAACCACAGGCTCAGATAAGAGATGGATGGCGGCATTTTTTTGGAAACGTAATTTATTTTGGGGTTCCTCTCTTTTTAGGTGATCGTGAGGTTGTGAATGAAGATCCTTTCACATCCGAAAGTGCCCAGATCATGATCGGGGAGATCATGGGGTGTAATTTACAATTGGAAATCATCAAGCAAAACATCAGTGATGTTTTTCCAAAATATAAAAACATCATTGATGTTTTGGGGCGAGTTTAAAACCCCTCCAAATCACTTTCTTCTTTTGTGTGCTACAATGTGCTAAATGTTTTTGTGATTTTTCCCAAAGCCAAATTTGGAGGATGCACACAGTGTGTCAACATGTGCTATCTGCCATCACGGGAGATCAATGGACGCGTTTTGGGGGTGCAACCCCTTCCTCAATAATAAAGTAGCGGTGAGGAAGGGCTTTCTCCCCCAAAACACGTCCCTTCATCCCCCGTGATGGCAGATAGCACATGTTGACATTGTGAAATTTGTGTGCATCTTCCAAATTTGGCTTTTCCTGGGGTGATTTCCCCCCATCTGAACGCTATATCAAACACAGTTCCTAAATACTCATGTCTGATATTGCCTTCCAGTTCTACCAAATGTGACGTTTGTATGATCAAGATTTGTGTCTTTCTTGAGGGTTTTACACAGGCCTGTTTTCTATAAAATGCACATTTTGATTTTGGATAATGACACCACAAAAATTGTTATACAACAAACATGTTGGTTTGTCAGAAAAACCTTTGGTAAATGCACATGTGATTGTGCTGGTATTAAAAAGATTGCTCATCAAGAATGTGTGGATTATTGTCTCAACGCTACAACACTTTTGGGGTGATGTAATTGTTGTTTTATGAGAAAATGGGGGTTATTTCCTAAGGGCAAATCCATTTTGCACTACAAGTGCAGTTTCAGTGCAGTTGCAAGTGCACTTGTAGTGAAAAGTGTCTTTGCATTTAGTAAAAAACAGCCAACAGTGCTTTGTATAAGGTTACACAATCACGCCATTTTCTGGACTCCACACATTTCTGTCAGGGTCAGCTAAAACAAACACAAGCAGTAAATGTCCACAAAGAAGAGCCTGGGGGGAGATGCCTGTCGAGAACTTGAGGTCCTGCAGGCTTCTCCCTGTGGCCAAATACCGCAGGGTAGCGACCAACCTCTGCTCCGGAGTGATGGCTTGCCTCATGCAGGTATCCTGCCTGCTGATATAGGGGGTCAGCGAAGCCAACAAACTGTGAAATACGGGTCCGTCATCCTGAGAAAGTTCCTGAAATCACCAGGATTATTCTCACGGATCTCACAGAGCAAAGGCATATGACAGAACTGGTCACGCTGAAGCAACCAATTCTTGGTCCATGAACTCCTCCCCACCCTGTTCATTGACTGGACTTGTGTCAAGGTCAGGACCCCAACACCAAGCCCCCGCACAGCACGAACTCTACGAGGAGTACGCATACGAAACATGGCTAGAAAACGGTCGGCTGCTCAGAACGAAGTAACAGAACGCACTGAAGAACAGCAAGGCCTGTGAAGAGCGACCTGAAAACCAGTAACGAACGAACAAGAATACAATGACTACCTAAAGTCACGCGGAACTTGTTGCACGCACTGAAGAGCAGATACAAACCCACAAGCACAAACTGAACGTCAGAAAACGATTTGAAAGCCACGAGTCTGAAAAAGCGCGAATCGTCTCTCACCAAACTTTTACTAACACAAGATTAGCAAAAGGAGCCCAAAGGGTGCCGCGCTTGGTTCTGAACCGGCCTTTTCTAGTCTCGTCGTACGTGGTGTACGTGACCGCGTGGTTGTCGATCGGAAATTCCGACAACTTTGTGCGACCGTGTGTAGGCAAAACAAGTTTGAGCCAACATCCGTCGGAAAAAATCCTAGGATTTTGTTGTCGAAATGTCCGAACAAAGTCCGACCGTGTGTACGCCCTATAAGTGATCCTCCAATTGAGGTGAGTTAATCACTTAGAGGAATCTACTATGCAATGTTGAATGTTTTTAAATTGTAATGTTGATTATACTGTATGTAAAATAAACTTTAATGGTTTTAAATAAAAATTGTTGTAATGTCTTATGACTGTACCGGGAAAATCCTACTTGCAACAACCCCTTCTCTTTTATATTTAAATACATATTTGGGATGTTTGGGGGTTATTTACAAAAGGCAAATCCACTTTGCACTGCAAGTGCACTTGGAAGTGCAGTCTCTCTAAATCTAAGGGGTAGATCTGAAATGAGTGGAAGCTCTTCTGATTTTATCATCCAATCATGTGCAAGCTAAAATGCTGTTTTTTATTTTCCTTGCATGTCCCCCTCGGATCTACAGTGACTTTACTTCCAAGTGCACTTTCAGTGCACTTTCAAGTGCACTTGCAGTGCAAAGTGGATTTCCCTTTAGTAAATAATCCCCATTATCTCTTCATCTATAGACATACCTGAGCAGTTACTCTACGACCTTTAGGAATCAGTCAGAATAAGGGCTCATTGACAAAATAAGCCTGCATATGGCACTGCAGATTTTATTGCAGCTTCAAGGTAACAGAAGATGACAGGCTTCCGCAATGGCATGCAATGCTTAGCTGCTGCAAGCAAAACATGCCAAATATTAGCATGCATAAAAAAGGGGATTTACTCAAGAGATAAAACTATAATTCTGCCACTTTACAAGACTCTGGTCCAGTCGCATCTTAAGTATGCTATCCAGTTCTTGTCACCAGTCCTCAGGAAGGATGTGCTGGAACTGGAGAGAGTCCAGAGAAAAGCAACAAAGCTAATGAAGGGACTGGAGGACCTTAGTTATGAGGACTGACTACAAGCTTTAAACGTATTCTCTCTGGAGAAGAGACGCTTGAGAGGAGATGTGATAATGATATAAAAAAATCTTAATGGTGATTCTAGCATAGGGAAAAAACTTTTTAGTGGCAGGGAGTTTAAAAAGACATGCAGCCATTCATTGAAACTAGAAAAGAAGCGGTTTAACCTTAAACTGCGTAGAGGGTTCTTTACTTTACTGTCACTGATAGGTGGCACTGATATGCAGCACTGATGGGCACTCATAGGCGGTACAGATGGGCACTCATGGGTGGCACTGATGGGCACTGATAGGCGACACTGATGGGTACTTATAGGCGGCACTGATGGACACTGATAGGTGGCACTGAAGGGCATGGATGAGCACTGATAGGCGACACTGATGGACACTAATGGGTGGCACTGATGGGCATCACTCATATGGAGACACTGGCAGGCATTGCTGGGGGCACTGATTGGCACCATATGTGGGCACTGATTGACATCCCTGATGGCCATGGGTGGCATACCTGGTGGTCATTAGTGGTGGGCATCCCTGGTGGTCCTGGTGGCATCTCTGGTGGTCCTGGGTGGGTATCTTTGAGGGGCTGTGCTGATAATCAATAATATAAGGATATATGAAATATAATTTACATAAACTTACGCACACACCCAAAACCCAAACAGGTTGAAGTGGATGGGCTGGTATCTTTATTCAACCTTACCAACTATGTAACTATGAGTTCATCTGTTTAATACTGTATATGTCAGATAAACATGTCAATAAGTTAAGGTTTAATACTTGATGTGCCCCCTTCTTTCCTTCCTAAACTAGCTAAATTATACAGTTTGATGTTATCCTCCCCATTGCTCTTGGAAAGCCATTTTGTTATGTAGATCCATAGACGTTTATGCCTCCAAAGGGGGTGCATCATGGGCTGATTAAGGTGCATCACATCCTTTTGTCACAGACAAAAATTGTAATTGTCTTCAGCGGGTATAGCAACTTTACAAAGGTGGACCTTTTAATTATGAGGCATTTTCTAAATAGTGAAAGGGGATGATCTCTCCATGTCTCCAACTCCCTAAATTTTTGGTATTAAAAATGAGTAATTAAGGTGGTATAAAGATGAGAGTGTTTTGCCAATCTGTACACCAAGATAAGTATACATAAGCCAAATAATGTGTTATAACTGGCAAAAATCTGTTGAACATTTACAATGTCCCTGGTAGGTCTGGCGGTGAACAACAATATGTAATCTGTGAAGAGTGCTTTGCAAATTTTTCTGTTGCCAACTTTGGCCCAATCTAAATCAATTGTCATTCATGTGTTATTCATATCTAAATAGCGGTTTGATGGCTATGTTGAATAGGAGGGGGATAAGGGGCACCCTTGATGCATGCCCTCTGTCAGACGCAAGTGAGGAAAAGCCGATACACAAGTTTTCCTGTTTACATCGTCATCAGCTGTGATTGGACACAGCTGATCATGTGGTAAAGAGCCTCTGTCAGAGGCTCTTCACTGAGATCAGTGTTGCGGTGTGTCAGACTGTGCTCCGGCTTGTTATCCTGATCACATCATATGGTCAGGATAACACAACCACTTTGCACACGTCATATGGCTATATGGCGGGCGGGAAGTGGTTAAACAAAAATCAGTTAAAGGAAACAAAATAGCCCAGATACAGTATCAGTATTTCTCTGTGGGGACAGCGGAGTGAAGCTCAAACCACCTCATCCACCTCCCCCATATGCAAGGCTCTACCGCAATAATGGAAATAAGAAAACTTTTGTACAAGAAAGGAGGTAACTATATAATGGTTGCCTAGCTGCAGGTCTCTTGATCAAGTAAGGCACTTAGAAGGGTATATGAAATAACCAATCAGAGACAAGGCTCCTCTAAGAATCAGTAAAAAATTACATTAAAATAGTACCTAAAGCAGTATTAGACCTGAAACCATAAATGTAATACATTTCAGCTTACCAATAATTAGATGTGACGGCTGTATTCATTTTCTTTTTAAGTCTTTTTTCCCCTCTGTTTTCACCTGATTACCTGGCCACTGTGGCCAGTAACACATCTTCTGTATTAGAGTGCCTCCACCCTGGACAGCAGCATTGTCAGTCTGGAGAGGGAGGGGAGTGTTATGCCACGTACACACGGTCGGACTTTTCGGCTACAAAAGTCCGACGGACGCCGCCGGGCCAAATCCGGCGGGCAATCCGACCGTGTGTAGTCTCCATCGGACTTCCGACGGACCGTTTCGGTTGGAAATCCGACGTACTTTAGATTTGAAACTTGCTTCAAATCTTTACGTCATAACTCCGCCGGACTCAGTTCCTGACAGAAAGACCATTCGTCTGTATACTGGTCCGACGGACCAGATACGACGGAGGAGCAGGGTACTGCATCTCGCGCTCGCTGCAATAGGAAAAACAAATTTTCCTATTGCGGCGAGCGCGGGGGGGGGCATCCCAGGCCCTTAGGTCTGGTATGGAACTGTAAGGGGAACCTCCTATAATAAGAGGGCCCCCAGATCCCGGCCCCCCACCCTATGTGAATGAGTATGGGGTACATGGTTCCCCTACCCATTCACCTAGGGAAAAAGTGTCAATAATAAAACACACTACACAGGTTTTTGAAGTAATTTATTAGACAGCTCCGGGGGGGTCTTCTTCTGACTTTGGGGGTCCTTCCGGTTCCTCTTCTCCCATGTACCCCATACTCATTCACATAGGGTGGGGGGCCGGGATCTGGGGGCCCTCTTATTAAAGGGGGCTCCCGGATTCCGATAAGCCCACCGCCCGCAGACTCCGACAACCAACGGCCAGGGTTGTCGGGAAGAGGCCCTTGTCCTTATCAACATGGGGACAAGGTGCTTTGTGGTGGGGGGGCCCCGCAGGGCACCCCCTCCCCCAAAGCACCTCCCCATGTTGAGGGCATATGGCCTGGTATGGTTCAGGAGGGGGGGGCGCTCGCTCGTCCCCACCCCCTTTCCTGACCGGCCGGGCTGTGTGCTCGGATCGGGGTCTGGTATGGATTTTGGGGGGACCCCTACACCAGTTTTTCGGCGTAGGGGGTTCCCCTTACAGTTCCATACCAGACCTAAGGGCCTGGGATGCCTGCGACGGGGCTCGCAAGGTTTCAATCTCGCCGATAGAAGCGGCAAGATGGACTTCCTTTTCTAGTCCCGTCGTACCCGAGTCACGGTCAAAATGAACGGACTTGTCCATGTGTGAGAAAGTCCGTTCATTCTGGAAATCCGTTGGGAAGACCGGATTCCGGAAAGTCCGGTCGTGTGTAGGCAAGTCTGTCCGTTCAGAAAGTCCGGCGGTAGTCCGCTGGAAGTCTGGCGGCAAGTACGTCGGACCTAGCTTCTCAGAAAGTCCGACCGTGTGTACGCGGCATTAGATGTACTAGCAGAATTAGATACACACAAATTGAAGCCAAACTCCAATTCACACTGCAGTTACAGCAACAGTTTTTTTCCCTGTTGGGATAAAGGTTTTACTTAAATAAAAAATCTGACTATTGTAAGCAACCCTGTCACCAGTAAATGTAAATGTTTTGACTCAACCCCCCTTATCGATACATATGCAGGAGAGCTTGTTCTGGTAAATAACAACAGACTTACTGGCCAGATCCCTAGATGAAAATAAAAGCAAGAAAGTAAAAAAAAGAAAATCAATGCAGCCCTCTTATCCAAGAATTGATAAGCTGCAATATCATAAATTCTTGCTTTTGGGTTTAATATTGCTTTAAAGTGTCACTAAACTCAGTGTGGATATGGATAGTGCTCAGCAGCCATAATGAATGGCTCATCATCTTCTGCTCTTTTGGAGAGGCACAGCACAGAGTGAGACCAGGTCCAAGTTTTAGCTAGGAAGCAATCTACCGTATATGGATAGGGCAGTAAAGGGTCACCTATTGACAGAGCCACCATATCTATCAGTGACCAGTGTTTATATGTAAAGGCGCCAGCAGAACCAGAGCTTCTTCCCTCCACTGCATGTTACAATGGTGCTGAAAATGGAAGTCTTAATACCAAAATTATTATAGCTCAAAAAATTTATGGTAAAACTTTAATAAAAAATCTATTGACAGGTAAAAATAGTAATAAGTTAATAAAAAAAATAGAAAAAACAAAACCCTTTTACATTGATCAGTCTATGAATGAAAACGTGTATCAAATAAAACAGGTATGTGTCCTTAAATATATATAAAAAGTATTTAGGTATGCAAATTAGTCATACAGATATTGTCAGGTTAACTGATGCATGCTGACATGCTAAATATGGTCTTGATATCTGAGCAACAATGACCTCTAGTCACAACTGTAGAAAAGTGCTGAAAAAAGTTTTATTCTCTGATAGACCAGTCAGTTAGTGACATATAAGTTGATGACATAAGAGCAAAATGTTATATCTTTTTTCAACAATATATTTTATAAAATCTTTTTTTTTCATAATGTACCATTTAGCATTTAGGCAACACAAACTAATCTTTGATCCTCTCTTGCATGGAACATTATATTTCAAAATGATCACATATATACAAACCACAATGCACTTTCACAGTGAGTTCCCAAAGGAAAACTCTCTCTTTCTATAAAAGATTATTTGCTTGCTGCATTGTCTTATAGCTTATAAAGGTGGCTTTGTTGCAAATGTATAGACATGCAACAAATAATATAGGAGTTATTCTTCCATAGTCAGTAGGTGAGGTTCAATTGCTTCGAGACACTTTACAAGGGTAAATAACTAAATTGCCTGCACAATTTTAATTACTTAACTAAAATTATTAATGTAATAATACATTTGTTTTTAATTAATTGATATACACACATAATTATGTAGACTCATATATAAGATAGGGGTCAAGATGATTGTTGGATTTTAAGTCTTTTCTTTTTTTAACTGGTATACTTTTGCTACTCCACACAAATTTAATGTGGTTGCACAATATGCTTTTCTTTCTTTAACTGGTACACTTCTGCTACTTTACACAATTTTAATTACTAAACTGAAATATTAATGTAATAATACATTTGTTTGTAACTAATTCATATACATACGTAATTAGGTAGACTCATATATAAGATAGGGGACGAGATGATTGTTGGATTTTATGAGTCTTTTCTTTTTTTAACTGGTATACTTCTGCTACTCCACACAAATTTTATGAGGTTGCACAATATATTTTTCTTTATTGTTACCAGTTATTAGTTTATTGGGTCATTAAAATATTTTTTTTTTGGAGCAATGTAGGTCATAAATATGACACTGAGAAGATTTACTTTACTAAATGAGATTTACAAATTTTTGGAACCTATCATCCACCAATTAGTATTGTTGAACTGCAACTGTGAACCATTACTGTACCGAAAAAGTGTCTGTATGTTTGTGATAACACTATACACTGTGTATACTTCCTAATCTAATTTAAAACATGGGTGTCCAGAGAGTGGTAGAGCACATCACCATTCCCTTGTGTTTGGCATTGTTCCATTGATGATTACTGGCTATAGATAGCTTAGTGAGCTTAAAGCAGAATATTTTGTAAGGCTGCATTTTTTGAATAATTGAGATAGCTCAGATTAGAGTACTTACCTCCATTAAAATAGTGACTAAGGACGCATACTGTTCAAGTAAGCCAAGATTAGAATACCTTTCTTTTTTACTGCCACCGAGGCGAGACTCCTCCGATAGGTCTCTATTCTCCTCTTGTTAGTACTGAGCCACATTGTTTTGATATATTTATGAAATAAAAGGAAAGTTATTTTTATTTAATTTCTACCAATAAAAGTTAAAATGTATCGCCCACTTTGATGCGTGGTAAGTACGGCACGTTACCTCCACTTTTATTACATTGTTCAATTGAGATTTAATTAAGAATGTAATTTGTACGTCATAACTGGATATTTAGTGTTTTGGATTCTGACAACGGAGTACATGTGCAACTTTGTCCCACTCAGTAACAGCAACGTTTCCCTAGAATGATCCTAAACTGTTGCGCATATGGGCACAGAGGTAAATCTATAACTTATACATTTCCTACTTTCCAGTGTTTAAATGTTGATGTAAGTATGCAATATAACAGTAAAATTATTCCATCACAAGAATGTTACACTCAGATCCACATGGATGAATGTGTCTGAAGGACAACGCTTCTTGAGATGTATAGGAAGAAAGTGATTCTGATCCTCTTTAAAGCATTCTTTTGCAAAATGCCTTCAGCTATTGCACGGTTTGGACTAATTCCAGTATAGCTTCCGCTAAGCTATAGCTATGTATAAGTGTATGCAAACAACTTCAACTGCTTTTCCCCATAAAAGTAAGTCAGATTGTGAAAGACACTTAAAGAGTGTGTAAACTCAACATTTAATATTCCTAATAAGTGCCTGCTGTACCATATACTTGTATGAAAAATTATCCTGTTCTCTTTGTATTGCTTCCGAAATTCCTGGTGTTCCTGCCAGTCCCTCTGCTTTCCTATTTTAAAAAACTGACCACACTAAGCAGAAGAACACACGGTGGTCAGTTCTCTAGCTATGCTGGGAACTCAGCCCGCTTTCCTCCGATGATCAGACTTGTCCTGACAAACCCCTCCTGCACAGCCATTCACTGGCATGACTAGTGTGCTGCTGTTTCTCCTCCCCTAGCTATTATACAGCTGAGAACAGAGGCAATGTGATCACTTCTAAAGGGGGAAAAGGTATTTATGTTTTTTATATGTATACACAAATGTTTTGCCTTTCATTTCTATTTTAAACTGAATGTGTTGTTTTACAAGGTGAAGGTTTACAATCACTTTAAAGCACTGTTTCTCAACCTTTTTAGCGTGGAGTAACCCTCAGCAAAACTTTGAGACCTCGGGGAACCCCTAAAAAAAAGATTCAGATCTACAGCTCACGGAACATTGGATCTGATCAGCGAGCTGTAGAAATAATCACAAGTATTGTAGAAATAGCTTTAAATAATAGAATAAATAGAATAAATATTAGAACTACCCTGACACCAACATTAAAGTATGAACAGAAAAATCAATTGTTTTCTTTATGTCCTTGCAGAGACCTACGTTAGAACAAGCCCAAAATATTCTATGCAAGTCAAATGCACATATTTTCCATAATTTTTTTTGCATATATGCTGTGTTCGAGGCCTTGCTGAACTTGAACAAAACTCCCAAATATTGTTTCATAAAAAAAGACAGCAGATTACGGGAACAGTGGGGCCTTATTCACAACATACATGCATAATTGATGGCATTGATGGAAAATTGTGGAGATTTGACCTGCATAGAATACTTTGGACTTGTCCACATCATGTGCAGAGACATGCATTTTTCTAACGTAGGTCTCTGCAAAGACATAAAGAAAACAACTTATTTCTATGTGCCCTGTTCACACCATAATTTTGGTGTCATTTGAGTATTTATCTCTGCAGAAAAAATACGTATATGATACCAATGTTGTTTTCAATGTGCACTGACAACAAATACTGTCAATGTGCATTGATACCTGGTGCCTCCTATATAGTTCCAGCTCCTCTGAACCTGTGAGGGTGGTACCAGGAGGAGTGCTGACAGTTAGAGCACATGGCTGAATGTTGCAGGAGGCAAAATCCTGTGTATGGTAGGGACTGAATGCAGACTGTAGAGGGTGGAGCAGAGAGTGGAGGCACACAGCTGGATCAGGCTGAATGTAGCAGGAGGTGAGATCATAATAGCATTATGTACAATTATGGCATAACATAATGCTATTATAATCGCAACTCTTGCTACTTTCAGCCTGATCCAGCAGTTTACCCCCTCTCTCTGCTCCACCCTCTGCAGTCTGCATTCAGTGCTGTTATATACAGGATGTCACCTCCAGTTCTCTGCTCCCTTCCCCTCTTCTCCCCTTTGCAGTTTGCATTTACCCCTTCTATACACAAGAACTCACATTCCAATCCAGCCATGTGCTCTTTTTCTCCGCTCCCCCCTCCACAGTGTGCAGCACTGCTACCGTTCAGACAGGATCTCACCTTCTAATCTGCTGCCCGTATCCATTCTCGGCTCTCTTCACGGCTCCCTCTCTGTGCTCCCTGCCTCCTCAGTCTTCTTTTTTGGTTCCCATTCTGTGCTCCTGCCCCCACAGTCTTCAATCTCAGCTCCCTTCATGGCTCCCAGCCTCCACAGTCTTCATTCTCTGCTTCCATGGCTTCAAAACTCCTGCACTCTCCATTTCTCCTAACCCCGCCCACTGAGTTCTCTAAGCCAAAATACAGAGAGGGCATTGGGTATTAATGCGCGTTGACAGTACTAACTGTCTATTCACATTGGGAACACTGAAAACAACATTGGGCGGATATACATCCACTACAATGTTGAATTGCGGCGGAACCCCTGGGGACTTCTAGCGGAACCCTAGTTGAGAAACACTGCTCAAAGTAACTAAAGAAGCTTGTGGCAACTTAGAAGCTACTCAGTGGCCTGAAGCAATTCTTTGAGCAACTTAAAGTGATACTAAAGTCTTGTTTTTTTTATTAAAAATAACAAACATGTTATACTTACCTGCTCTGTGTAGTGGTTTTGCACAGAGTAACTCAGATCCTCCTTTTCTTGGGTTCCCTGCCGGTACTCCTTGCCCCTCCCTCCTGCCGAGTGCTCCCACAGCAAGCAGCTTGCTATGGGGGCACCCAAGCCGAGCCGCTGCTCTGTGTGTCCATTCAGACAGGGAGCCGCGGCTCGGGCCTGCCCATTCTCTCTCCTCATTGGCTCACTGAATTTGATTGACAGCAGCAGGAGCCAATGGTGCCCGCTGTATGTATCAGCCAATCAGGAGGGAGAGTCTCACACAGCTGAGTCTCTCATGCAACATCGCTGGATTGCGATGGGGCTCAGGTAAGTATTAGGGGGGCTGCTGCACACAGAAGGCTTTTTATCTTAATGCATAGAATGCATTAAGATAAAAAAACTTCTGCCTGTAGAACCAATTTAAATCAAATTAAAGCAAACCAAATCTTTTCAGAAGCAAGTCAAAGGATATCAGAGACATCTGAAAGAATACTATATATCACTTTCTTCTCTGTCTTATGTCCACATACATAAGACCCAATACATAAAATATAATTTTTAGAAGGAGGTCAGCAAAGGCAGATCATGCATTCCTCTCAGCAAAGATATATACTTCATATACCTCTAGAGCCTACAAGATAAAGATACATTACTGTATAATACAGATTGCATCTGTCTAAACTGAAAGAATACAATTAAAGGTGTTATTCACTGGTAACAAAACTTTTTTTTAGTTTTGGATAAAACTGGGTGGAGTTAGAACCCTCTGTTTTTATTGCTGTTTATGTTCCTGCTGGAGAAATTTACCCTACCTATTGGTCCAAGAAATCCAATGTTTTTGAGTTGTCTCAGGAGCAGGAGATGAGGGTAAATATTTTAATAAGATAACTAGTTCTGGTAACAACTAGGAGGGAATATCTTCTCACTTTGGAGAGATTTCCTCTTACAACAGAAGAAGTAAATAGAAATCTCCATGATGGGACACTGACAGGGGAAAAGAAAACATTCCCTACTCCAAAAAAATTGGACTTACAAACACTTTAAAGCAGGATTAGGCAACCCTTGAGAGGTGGAGATCTACCTGAACAATTTGAAAGAGAACAAAGAACACCGGGGTTCAGCACCCTTTTAAAAAAAAAAATAGCTAGCATGGCCTAACTAAATAGTAAGGAAAACTTAGAAAAATATAATAAAACAAATGTCACTTTAAAAATATAAACTTAGCCTACCTTAACAGTGGACAGTGTCCGTAGAGCAGTGGATGGTGTGTGGACAGTGTCAGTAGGGCAGTAGATGGTGTCAGTAGAGCAATATCAAAGTAAGGCAGGCAAGCCTTTAAAACCCCAAATTTAGGTCCATTTCTTTAGAGAAACTGCAATCAAAGCTGAGGTGCCAGTGAGTATGATTCCCTACACCATGAAAAGGCATCTGGAACATGGAGGAAACAGGATCAAAGCCACAAGAGCATCAGGAGGCATGTTTCTGAATGTCAGCAGCTTCTGTAATACTGTATGTGCCTTCCAGGTCAGCACTTTAAACACAGCTTAACAGTGGTCAAAACAAGAAAGTCTAATTTTCAACTGTGAAAAGAAGTCCTTTGAGCAGCTAGTTTGACAGGTCAAGTGGCTGTAAGAAAGCCATTACTAAAAGGACTAGACAAGATTAAAAAACAGGCTTGCCTGGGCCAGGAACCGCCAGTGAACTACTGAATACAAGAAGGAAGTCTAATGGACCCTTAAATCAAATTTTAAATCTTCAGTTTATCATGCAATGTTTTGTTTGCAGTGAAGCAAGCTAAATTGTTCTCAGTTTAACATCACCTGACAAACATTAAGGGGGAAGCATGATGATTTGGGGCTCTTTTGCTGAAACCAGCATCAGCGGCTTGCACAGTGTGACTGGTGCAATGAACCAACAGACCTACCACTGTATTTTTTAGCACCTTGTCAAATAAAATACAATGCAATATTTGTAGCACAGCTCAAAACTTATTTCTGATGATACAGTTCTACTTTGATGTATTTTATATTTGTATTTTATTATTGGCTAACCTTTCTACTATTACAGCCCCCAAATCTTAAAGGATAAAGCACAACTCCAACCAAAGATAACAAGATAAAAGTAAATAGCACAAAAGATAAATAACAAAACCAGCGTGTTTGCAGTATTGAGCTTTAATCCACAGCTTTCCTCTAAAGTACATTTGTTCTGTGCTACTTGTCTTCAGTTTGAGACTAACATAATTCAACCCCTTTTCTCTGAGCCCAGGTCATCCCAGACCCACCATAAGCTGTAGCCTGGGTATTAAAAGGAGAAGCAACACAGGGGTTGATTTACTAAAACTGGAGAGTGCAAAATCTGGCGCAGCTGTTGATGCATACTAGCCCATTATGCTTTTAATTTGCAGGCCTTGTGGGGCGCAAAAGAGGAAGTAAAACCCACCAGGGTTTACTTCCCCTTTAATACCAGGTCAAATTTGGGTAGTTACCCTGCAGAGATGCAGCAATTTGTGTCTTTTATATCTATCTATATCTATTTATCTTCGGCTTTAAATTTCCTAAAGTTTTCTTGTTTTATTAATGTTCCACAGCCTTAGATCTACAAGCTTCTCCAGTTTTCTTTTTTCTTTTTGGTCATCTGTCTGTTGGAAGGTTTGTGGTCCTCCTGGAAGATCAAGTAGCTGTATGGAAGAGTATGGAAGATATAATGTGTTTTGGTAAGAAATTGGATATTGTCTCTTAAAATTTAGTAGGATACCTTGCCATGTACCCAAGCAAAGCACCCTGTCCCCATATTGATGGTGATTAGGATATCTTCCCCACAGCCCAAAAAAACAAGTCCCAAATCATTCATGACGTCCAACAATGTAGATCTAGTATGTAAATTAGGATGACAATGCCCATTGACCCACAGAAAATGCATTGATTTACCGAGACAATCTGCTCATGATACAGTTCCAGTGAGAAGGAAGTTTCCCCAGGCAGCAGCTGACTATTGTCATTACCATATTTGGTCAATGATGTCAACCAAATATGGTCGTGATATTTTGTTTCAGCATAGTTCATTGTGATTGTTATGGATTTATGTCAGTGGACAATGTTATCGATGAAGAATTTGCACTGTGGGGCTTTTTTCAAATAATGGACATTTGTCACAGTGGGGTGTGTTTATTTGCTTTGTATCTTTTCTTTTGTGTACTATGTACCCACTACTCATTCACATGGAGGGGAGGGAACTGGGTCCCCCTTATTTTATTGGGGGATTCAATATTCCAATAAGTCCCCCCCCACAGACCCCACATCCAGCATGCCATGGATGTAGAGGAGAAGAGGCCCTTTTCCCTATCCCCATCAATGCAGGGACAGAGTGTTTTGCCAGGGGGTCTCTTCCTTTCCTGGCCAGCCAGGCAGTATGCTTTTTTGGGAGTTTTGTTTTTTTTTTGCTTGAAGACCCCTTAAAATTAATTCCCGACCTCTATATAGCATATGGGTCTGGCATAAATTTTGGGGGGAACCCCACATCATTATACTGTATTTATTTATTTTTTGCCAGAGTCCTAGCAACCAAGTAGACGGAAGTCATTCATTTAGTGGTAGAAGTGATACCAGCACTAAATGAATGACTTACGGCTGTGGCTTACCAAATTGCTGAACTAAATGGCCAAATCTCCTGTTTGCTAAACTAAAAGACATATAAAGGCCGAATTCTACATGGCCATCAACTTCAATCACATCCCTAGTGCATGGTGGCACATTTTACAAATCCTGGTTCATCTCTATGCATTAATGTGGCAGTGGAGCTTGACCTTACTGTATTTACTCTTTATGATGCAATAAACTAAGGTCATTTTGAAATTGATGGCAGCAACACATCTCAAAAAAGTTGAGAGAGGGCAATAAAAAGCTGGCAAAGCAAGTGTTACTAACAAGGAAGAGGTGGAAGAACATTTTGCAACTAATTGGGTTAATTGGCAGCAGGTCAGTAACATGATTGGGTATAAAAAGGGCATCTTAGAGAGTCAGGGTGTCTCAGAAGTAAAGATGGACAGAGGTTCAGTGATCTCTGAAAAGCTGCATCTAAAACTTGTCGAACAATTTCAGAATAATGTTTCTCAACATAAAACAGCAAACATTTTATATATATCATCTACAGTACATAATATCATCAAAAGATTCAGAGAATCTAGAGAAATCTATGTGCGCAAGGGACAAGGCTGAAAAGCAATATTGGATGGCCAAGATCTTCTGGCCCTCAGACGACACTGCATTAAAACCTTAAAAAACCTTTATTAGTATAAAAAGTGATAATTAATATTTTCACAAACCAACAAAATTACAAGCTTGTTAGACAAATTTCCAGCCTCAAACCTCCAGTGCATCATATCTCACAGAGGGACAAAGTGGGTCCAAAAGGCTAAGGCATTTCAAATGACTTGCCCTCTTCCTCAGAGCCTCAGTGATGGACATCACTGAATGGGCTCAGAAACACTTCCAAAAATCACTGTCTGTGAGCCATCCAAAAATGCAAGGTAAAACTCTATCATGCAAAGAATAAGTCATATTTGAACATAATCCAGATTTGCTGCAATCTTCTCTGGGCCAAAGCTCATTTAAAATAGTCTGTTGCAAAGTGTTAAACCATACTGTGGTCAGACGAATCGGAATTTCACAATCTTTTTGGCAACCATGGGCACCCCATCCACAGGGGAGGAACCTTCTGGCTTGTTATCGGCACTTATTTCAAAAGCCTGCATCTCTGATGGTATGGGGGTGCAATAGAGCATATGAAATGGGCATCTTGCACATCTGGAAACAATCAATGCTGAAAGGTTTTAGAGCAGCATATGCTCCTATCCAGACAATATTTTATTCAGGGAAGGCCTTGCATATTTCAGCAGAACAATGCTAAACCCTATACTGCATGATAACAGCATGGCTTCGTAGTAGAAGAATCCAGGTGCTTGACTGGCCTGCCTGCAGTACAGACCTTTTACTAGACATGTGCATTCGATTTTTGTCCGAATGCATTTTCGTCTGAATTTCAGGTATTTTCGTTATCGTTTTAACAAACGATAACGAAAGTGCAGAATCCGAAAAACGAAAGATCCGACATAAACAAATGCTTTATTTTAATTTTCGTTGCTACAACAGTTCGATATAGATAGGAGATTCGACATGATGATGACAATAACAATCTGTGTCCATCAAACCTGTGTTCGAATGTGCCTAACCTTAACGCTATTAGTCCAAGATTATTCTACATAGAGAGAAAAGATTCGACAGAGAGAGAAAAGATTCGACGTAGGGGAGAAAAGATTCGACGTAGGGGAGAACAGATAAATAAAAATAATGAATATGATGAATGTTATTGGCTGATTGTAACCAAAGAAGAGGAGCAGTAAAATAGCTAGAACTAAGTACACACGTACTTTGGCTTATGGTGTCTGTTGAAAGTTCTAAGAAGATTCGACAGAGCAGGTAAACTATACAGCGTCGTACAGTTTAGCTGCTCTGTCAAATCTTCTTTGAACATTCGACAGACACCATAAGCCTTCAATGACAGATTCAACCTTAATTTGGATTTTCGGACTAATGCAATTTTTAATGAAAAACGAAATAAATAAAAACGAATTTCGGGAGTAACTAAATAAATTTATTTTTTTGACAAAAACGAAATTCCGAAACGAAATATTTCAGTGTGCACATGTCTACCTTTTACCAATTGAAAATATTTGGCTCATCTTGAAATGAAAAAAAACAAAAAACAAAAGAAGACCCAGAACTATTGAGCAGTTAGAATCCTATATCAGACAAGAATGGGACAACTTTCCTCTTCCAAAACTCAAGCATCTGGTGTCCTCAGTTCCCAGATGTTTACAGAGTGTTAGAAGATGGAATGTTATACCATGGTAAACATGGGCCTTTTATAACTGTTCTGAGATCTGCTGCTGCCTGTCAGGTCACCTGAGTCCAGGTGACAGATGTACCCCATTGGGGTCAGGAGTGCATCACAAGGTAGTGGATCCTATGGCTGACTGCTGCGGATAGAGCTCTAGGTGATTCAGGAGAGCAGATATTCTAGAGCACCAATATGGATCACACTGGGAGCTAGAGCATGAGATTTCCCAGGGCGCGGAATCTAAGAGTCAGCGGGTGTTCACCAGAGGCCCCTGGTGGTGGGGATGAATTTAGCTGCAGTCTGGCTCCAGGTCACGACCCCCAGGGCCTCCCAGCTTACGCTCACGGTAGAGTACAGGAATGTAGAGAGAAAGCAGCAGACTGCGACAACAAAGGATAGTCAGGAGATAGCCAAAGGTCAGGGTAACAAGCAGGTAAGGATAGTCAAGGAACACGCCAAGGTCAGGATATGAAGCAGACAAGGACAGTCAAGAACAAGCCAAGATTGGTTACTAGAATCAGACCTAGAACACACAGCAAGGAGCACACGGAAGCCAAAGACAATATTGATCAGCAGGGCTGCCTTGCAGTGCACAGGTTACTATAATGTTCCCTGATAGGGCCTGGGGTGGAGCCATGCTTTGAGGAGAGATTACTTAAGCAGCCAGGTGAAAGGCGGCTGGTCTCTCAAGCTGAACACATGGAGAGGTAAGCTGGCAGACAAACATTATGGTGGATCCATGACACTGCCATCAATATCAAAATTACCTTATTGAAATTTTTTCTTCAAATGGTACATTTTATCAGATTAAACATTTGGTATGTTTTCTATTACCAATTGTTAATAAAATAAGGGTTTATGAGATTTGCAAATCATTGCATTCTCTTTTTATGTAGATTTTACACAGCGTCCCAACTTTTTTGGAATCGGGGTTGTAAATCCAGGGAAAATGTTGTTCATCAGTTTTTTAATATTTCTCTTTAAGTTGTGAACATGACCAAAGAGAAGATTGAAACCCAAGGAAATGTGGCTGAGTTATTTACCGAAGGCTTATCGGGAATTGGTGCACTACAGTTTCCAATGTTCATAATAATTTTTCTCTTATACATTTTCATTATTTTTGGGAACATGACCATTTTTATAGTTATTCTTGGAAATTCTCATTTACATTCTCCTATGTACCTGTTATTGATAAACCTTTCTGTCATTGACATTGCCTACACCTCAAACATTCTGCCCAATGTATTAAAGATTCTACTCACTCAAAACAAGGCTATTTCATATGTGGGGTGTTTGACTCAGCTGTATTTTTTTATTTCCCTTGCTAGCACTGAGGTCATCATACTTGCTTCAATGGCATATGACCGCTATGTGGCCATTTGTCACCCACTCCATTATGTTTCTCTCATGAGTTTAAAACACTGTAAAGGCCTTGCAGCATCAGCCTGGGTTATTGGCTTACTGGACCCAGCTGGGCACATTGCCCTTTTATCTAAGCTATCATTTTGTGCCTCTCATTGCATTAACCATTTCTTTTGTGATCTCTCACCACTTCTTAAAATCTCCTGCAGTAACACTGATAATGTTGAAATGATGAATTACATTGTAGGTACACTTCTTACTCTTGTCACTTTCCTACTTACATTGATATCCTATATTTTAATTATTTCCACAATATTAAAGATAAAATCCTCCCATGGGAGACATAAAGCATTTTCTACCTGTTCTTCTCATCTCACTTGTATTAGTATATTTTATGGGACCATCATATGTTTATATATGAGACCAGCATCTACTTATTATCCAGAACAAGACAAATTTTTTGCCTTATTATATGTTGTCTTGGTGCCATTATTAAATCCCATAATCTATACTCTAAAAAATCACGAGTTCAAAGATGGTGTAAAAAAATTACTGCTTGAAATGAAATGAAAAAATGAAATGGAAACCTGTGCAGACATGTATGATAATGTTTGTGATCAAGACTATAAATTGGGTGATGGCAAAAGTTGAAAATACATGGCCTTACTCTTTTTATAAAAATCAGATTTTATGACCAATTACCATTTTTATCGGCGTATAACACGCGCCCACATAACACGTTTAGGAGGGAATTTAAAGGAAAAAAACTTTTTAAGGAAAAAAACTTACATTTAAATGCCCATCAATGCAGCCTTATCAGTGTCCATCTGCAGCCTTGTAGTGTCATTTGCAGCCTTTTAGTGTCATTTGCAGCCTTGTCAGTGTCATCTGCAGCCTTGTAGTGTCATTTGCAGCCTTTTCAGTGTCATCTGCAGCCTTGTAGTGTCATTTGCAGCCTTGTCAGTGTCTTCTGCAGCCTTGTAGTGTCATTTGCAGCCTTGTCAGTGTCATCTGCAGCCTTGTAGTGTCATTTGCAGCCTTGTAGTGTCATCTGCAGCCTTGTAGTGTAATTTGCATCCTTTTAGTGTCATCTTCAGCCTTGTAGTGTCATCTGCAGCCTTGTAGTGTCGTTTGCAGCCTTGCCCAGTGACACTGCAGACTTGTCAGTGTCACTGCAGTTTTTAAATATGGCGCCCCCGAGATACACAGAGCCGGTCCTGTGTATGTCGGTGGCTCTAGGCTGCTTTCCGCTCCTCTCGTAGTCCTGTGGATGGAGCCGAGCGCCGCCGATATAGATACATAGCCGAGTGTACTCAGCTAGGTTCGGCTAGCTCCGCTCACAGTCACGCCCAGTCCCTGTGTTATGTCCATCATAGGGCGGGACTGGGCGTGACTGTGAGCGGAGCTAGCCGAACCTAGCCGAGTACACTCGGTACACTATGTATGTATGTCGGCGGTGCTCGCTCCTCTGCTCACAGTCAGCGGGGGGATCGGCGTATAACACGCACCCACGATTTTCCCCTGATTTTAAGGGGAAAAAAGTGCGTGTTATATGCTGATAAATACGGTAAATATTTTTTACAGTTTGTTTCCTTCTGCTTTATGGTACGGTTACTATTTAATCTCTTTAATACTATTTAATATATATATATATCCCTAACAGCAAATTCCAGTTAAAAGTGGTAAAGGTGGAGTAATCATCAAGGGGGACACCTGGGACTCTGGGAATGGGGGGGACTCTGAGGACCAGAGACAAACTTCCACAGAAAGAATACACTAAGGTAAGGGGGGGGGTACTGATATAAGGGGGAAACCTTTATATCAGTGCCCCCTTATGTTATTGTATTCACTCCCCCTTACATCAGTGACACCCCCCCTCAGACTTGCCTGGCGGCGATGTCACTGACCTCCTCTCGGGTGCACCTTGCAGGGCTCAGTCAGTCGGCTCCAGCTTGGTGGCTCTGGTTTTCCTATAGTCTCCACTCCACAGTCCACACATGTCTGACTTCTCCCATGACCCCCATCCCGGTGGCACTCCCACTCTTGACTCCTCTCCAGACTCCCTCAGAGACTGCAGACATGATATAAGACAAGAGATGGTCGGAGGTTGCGCACATGATACAAGAGATGGTTAGAGCCTGCGGGCATAGTACAGGAGATGGTCAGAGGTTGCAGACATGATACAGGAGATGTCAGAGGCTGTGGGCATGGTACAGGAGATGTCAGAGGCTGCGGGCATGGTACAGGAGATGTCAAGATGTCAGAGGCTGCGGGCATGGTACAGGAGATGTCAAGATGTCAGAAACTGCGGGCATGGTACAGACAATGTCAAGATGTCAGAGGCTGCGGGTATGGTACAGGAGATGTCAGAGGCTGCAGGCACGGTACAGGAGATGTCAAAAGCTGCAGGCATGGTACAGGAGATAGTTAGAGACTGAGGACATGATACTAAAGATGGTAAGATATGTAGACATGATACAGGAGATGGTCAGAGACTGCAGACCTGGTACAAGAGATCAATGCAGCCTCACTGTGCCCATCAATGCAGCCTCACTGTGCCCCCATGTGGCTGGATTACACACAGCGGGCATCTCCCGCTGTGTCACAGAGCTGAGTGTGAAAAGTTTGGCTGCGCTGTGACAAAAGTCTCACCCTCCTCCTAGACCTGCTCGTGTGATAGACAGAACACTGCGTCTATCACACGAGCTGATCTAGGAGGAGGGTGGGACTTTTGTCACAGCAAGGCCAAACTTTTCACACTCAGCTCCGAGACCCGCTGTGTGTGACAGACATGTGGAGGAGGAGGGGAGCGCTGCGCTGCAGCCACAGCTTAGCCCGGAGCGGCCGCAGGGCAGGCAGCCTACCAGGAAATGCCCCGGTATCCCGTTAGGCCAGTCCGGCCCTGGGTTAGCCCACCTTCACACACCTCTCCCCAAGCTCACAAACTGTCTAATGGAAGGAGCAACTGGACTTGCACTGGTGAAATGGCTCTTTGCTCTCTCCCTAGGCAACAATCACTTAGAAGATTACTGTATATACACTATATTACCAAAAGTATTGGGACACCTGCCTTTACTCGCACATGAACTTTAATTGTATCCCAGTCTTAGCTCGTAGGGTTCAATATTGAGTTGGCCTACCCTTTGCAGCTATAACAGCTTCAACTCTTCCGGGAAGGCTGTGCACAAGGTTTAGGAGCGTGTCTATGGGAATGTTTGACCTTTCTTCCAAAAGCGCATTTGTGAGGTCAGATGTTGGGCGACAAGGCCAAGTTTCACAGGTTGGACTTGATGGACTTTTTCAACCTCACCTACTATGTAAGGCCTGGCTCGCAGTCTCCGCTCTAATTTATCCCAAAGGTGTTCTATCGGGTTGAGGTCAGGACTTCAGCACTTGCTTTGTGCACTGGTCCAAATCATTTGGTGGAGGGGAATTATGGTGTGGGGTTGTTTTTCAGGGGTTTGGCTTGGCCCTTTAGTTCCAGTGAAATTAACTTTTAAGGCATCAGCAAACCAAGACATTTTGGGAAATGTCATGCTCCCAACTTTGTTGGAACAGTTTGGGGATAGCCCCTTTCTGTTCCAACATGACTGCACACCAGTGCATAAAGCAAGGTCCATAAAGACATGGGTTAGCGAGTTTGGGGTGGAGGAACTTGACTGGCCTGCACAGAGTCCTGACCTCAACCCGATAGAACAACTTTGGGATGAATTAGAGTGGAGACTGCAAGCCAGGCCTTCTCGTCTAACATCAGTGCCTGACCTCACAAATAGGTTTCTGGAAGAATGGGCAAACATTCCCATAGACACACTCCTAAACCCTGTGAAAGGGTGGACCAACTCAATATTGAACCCTACGAACTAAGACTGAGATGCCATTAAAGTTCATGTGCGTGTAAAGGCAGGTGTACACATATATATATATATATATATATATATATATATATATATATATATATATATATATATATGTATATATATATATATATATGTATATTATAACAACATTACTATTATTATTATCTACATATATATATGTATATATATATATATATATATGTATATTATAACAACATTACTATTATTATTATCTCTGCCTGTCTTCCCCAGCAGCCTATAGGTTTGGACAGAGTGCAGATAGATTGTGCTGTGATGTGAAGGATTTTTATAGATGGCTCAATGCCATCATAATGTTGTGTCCCTGATATGTTTTCTCCTTACCTTCCATCATCCAATCAAGTGAAAGCAAAAATACTGTTGTTTTTTTCCTTACAAGTGATTGACATTGACATAAGCCAAGGGAAAATCCCCTTGCAAAGTGAAAATTCCCTTGCAACATAGAATGCATTAAGATAAAAAAAACCTTCTGCCTTTACAACTCCTTTAATTTCAAAAGTTGGGGGCCACTTAGCAACAAGCATTTGTTCAGACAGTAAGGGCTTACTTCCAGTGTTTTATTTTCTGCATAAAAAACGCAGTAGGTTATATGGATTCAAATGGCAAAGTTCACACCATTGCAGTGCCTTCCAGTCAGAACCATAGAACATGCGGCATTTTTTCTGAAAGAACTTGTACTGGAACAAGACAAAACACATAAAAAATGCACCAGAATGCATTACGCCAAAAAAAAAAAAAAAAATACAAGGAAAATGAAGAGGAATGTAAAAAACAAAACAAAAGGAACAAACACATCTGAACTGCAAAAAGAATACACAGAAACACATCCAGACTAATTTTTCAGTAAAAGGAAAAATGCATGGCATAATTGGCCAGTGAAAGAAGCAACGCCTAACATCATCAGTGGATTAGTGGAGGGAAAAAAGGCAGGAAAAATGCCCCAGAATTAGTGTTAGTAAAACATGCTCTGGTGTCAGTAGTCGGAAAAATGTAAAAATGTCTTGGCATCAGTAGTTGTGTGTGTATACCAACAAACCTCAGATAATCTCCCCTTCCAACCTCAAATCAGACTCTGTTCCCTAACTCCTCCAGACCTCAGATCAGCATCCTCCCCTTATTCCTAAAGGCTAAGTTTACCTTTGTTCACTTTTTTTCTTCTAAATTCCCACTCTCCTATGTACCAATATAGAATTAATGTACTGCACGGGCACTGGCCACATCAGCTGCCTGGCCCAGTGTGCCCATAATCCCTTGGGTCCTGACATGGCCTCCCTCCTGCCCAGCCCCCTTTACAGCCACATGGGCTGCTATGGCAGTAGTTCCACCACAGCCTTTGCTGTATTTCAGTGGGAAAACCCATGGTGTCATGGAACATAACATGCTGTTACATGTTCAGTGATTGGCTTATGATTGTCCTAGTTGAATTGGCTTAAGATTCTGATACATCTAGTCATTCAGCATGCTATCACACCCAAAAAAAGTTTCAACCAGGCTACATATTTAGATTAAAATCCAGGCCAACAGGTTCACCCTTTGCCTTCTGTCTTCTAAAACAGGTTGGATGTTTTAGATTTAAGCCTAATGCCCCGTACACACGGTCGGATTTTCCGACGGAAAATGTGTGATAGGACCTTGACGTCGGAAATTCCGACCATGTGTGGGCTCCATCACACATTTTCCATCGGAATTTCCGACACACAAAGTTTGAGCGCATGCTATAAAATTTTCCGACAACAAAATCCATTGTCGGAAATTCCGATCGTGTGTACACAAATCCGACGCACAAAATGCCACGCATGCTAAGAATAAATTAAGAGACGAAAGCTATTGGCTACTGCCCCTTTCATAGTCCCGACGTACGTGTTTTACGTCACCGCGTTTAGAACAATCGGATTTTCCGACAACTTTGTGTGACCATGTGTATGCAAGACAAGTTCGAGCCAACATCCATCGGAAAAAATCCATGGATTTTGTTGTCGGAATGTCCGATCAATGTCCGATCGTGTGTACAGGACATAATTGTATTTCTTTTGCAGTTTCGGCCTCTGACGCGAAGTTACCCTGTCCAGAGGAAATATGATTTGGGCTCATTTAATCATTCAGTTGATCAAGTCAAATATTAAAGCCCCATGTAGGAGGAATTGGGGCTGCCAAGTGTTGGTATCATTCGCTGCTAATCTTGGGCTCCAACTTTAAACAGAGTTCAGGTTCAACTTAAGAGAAGGGAAACTAATGCAGGTTAAGGGCGTTTGTCTATAATATTTGAGCCAGATCGTTTGCATACAAGGCTATATTCATTTTCAGCATTACTATTTTCTAATTGGATTGGACCTTTATCACTTTTAAACCCCTTTCAAACGGAGGCAGTTTTCAGGCCTTTTAGCGCTAAAAATAGCGCCTGTAAAGTACCTGAAATCTGCCTCTTATGCCTCCCCAGTGTGAAAGCCCGAGTGCTTTCACACTGGGGCGGTGCGCTTGCAAAAAAAGTCCTGCAAGCAACATCTTTGGGGCAGTTTGGGTGCGCTGTACACAGCTTTTCAGGTGCTTCCGAAGCGCTGCAACAAGGGCAGTTTTAGCCCTTTCTTTCTTAGGCCGCTAGTGGGGGTTAAAAGCTAGTGGGGGTTACCGCCAATGCGGCCGCAGCTGCAGTGTGAAAGCAGCCTAAATTTCGAGCCTTTAATTTAGTTTTTAAATTAGCAAAAAGTTCCTCTGTCACTTTAAAAACTGCAAAAGAAGTCCTACCTGCAAAGCAAATAATTCATACTTAGATGTCCCACTGCCTGCACCACTGAATCTTGATGGACAAAGAAAGGCAAGAGCAGACCACAGCAGTGCATACCTCCGAAGTGAATATGTCACTCGCACTGCAAATGATCATGAAATGGGAGAACTGAAATGGTCAAGGCTTGTTGTTAGAAGGGCATAACAAATGCTAGGTACCTAGTGGTGAGGAATGTCCTAGCATTCAGCGAGAAAAATGTAACAATTGTGTAAGAAAACAATGGTGGCAGAAAACAATGCCACTGAGTGCTAACTAGTAGGGGCAGCTTGAAGCAGACGTGGGTGAACGCACTGTGAAAACAAAAGAAGGAAAAGATAACCTGTACAAGCTTTTCCATTGTGAGTGCATTTTTTACTATAAATAAACTTTGTTCTCTTTGTTTTTTTTTTTTTTAAATACCAAACATATCATACTTACCTCCACTGTGTGCAGTTAGTTTTGCACAGAGTGGCCCCCAACCTCGTCTTCTGGGGTCCCCCCGGTGGCGCTTGCTACTCCTCCTGGCGTTGGTAAACCCGCGGCGTGGACATGCTCCCAAGCATTTGCATCCATAGACACAGAATACCGGACTCGGCCCCGCCCCCCGGCGCCCCCGCATGATTGGATTTGATTGACAGCAGTGGGAGCCAATGGCTGCGCTGCTATCAATCTATCCAATCAAGAGCCGAGACAACGGGCGGAAAGTATAAGCGCGTCTTCGCTGAGGGAATTGCATGGCTCAGGCGAGTAAAACGGGGGGGCTGCTGAGTGATAGAAGTTTTTTCACCTTAATTGAACAAGCTGAACTTTGAAGCTGTTGACTATTATGCACAGCTGCACCAGATTTTGCACTCTCCAGTTTTAGTAAATCAACCCCTATGGAGTTTGCGCTTGTGCTTTTCCTTCTTTTATTTCCACTTGACTTTGGTGGGTGCAGAGAAAAGCCTGCTGAAAAGGGTTTTGCATCTGATACTTCTGAGAATGTCAGGTGCTGGCACCACCTGCTGCAGTCTGTAGGTTCTTACACTAGCCCCTACATGACTTCAGGACATATTAGTCATGAAGGGTTCGGCAGAAGGAACCATAGTATGCAGGCAGGGGACCAAGCATCTGACATATCCGAAAGTGTGCAGTATGATTGCTAAACATTCTTTAACAAGTTTTGCTTTTTAACACAAAAAAGTTCAGTGCCACAGGCAATGGTATATGTAGGTAAAATATAACATTTTAAATTTAACTCCAGTCCCAACTTTTTTTTATTAAAGAGTTAAACAGAATTGGGTTAGAACTTCTGTTTCATTTTATAGTTGTCTTTGTTACTGCTACATAGATGCCTTTTCGTTTTCTTTAGTTCGGTTCCTGGAAGAGTAAAAAAAGAAAAAACTTTCCAACAGGACACAAACATCAATAAACGACCCCATTTTTGAAAGCTCATAGAAGGGTATGCTCACAGAAGAGTAATGTTTTATTGCTTTCTGTGTCCTCTCACTCCTCACTTTTCATCTTAAGTGGCAGGGTAGGACAGGGTTTCCCAGGTGTGGGAAATGGATGAAAGTCGCCTTAATGTGGACACAGACAACAATAAAAAGAGTTACAATAGTTCCGTAGAGGGACTTCTGCGCTACTATACCAATACTAGAATAAGTGAAAACGAAATAATGATGATGCTGCAAAATCACTCACTAAGATAAATCTCAAAAAATTACACACATAAATAAATGATATATGCAAGTGATCCTGCGCAACACCTCTAACATATGTGAGCCTAAGAGTGAATAAAAAATATGTGATGTGAAATCTCCAATATTGATAGTGTGTGATACGTATGTAAGAAAAAGCAACAAAAAGGTTGATAGATGATCTCGTGACTTTCGTGATAATCACACCACCGCTATGTGCTCCCAGAACTCCCACCTTAACGGCATAACAAATATGCCTGAATGTATCCTCTGGGATGCGGTCCACGCTGTAGGAACAATGATGTTTATCCGTGATGTTTATGGGGAAAATCCCCTCCCAGTGGTTGGTGAGATCCACATGAAAAATAATAATTCCTCTGAGGAAGTCATGTGATATGACGTAACGCGTAGGACATAACCGGAATCACATAGCACAGACCGGAAGTGACGTATCGGGTATCGCGTCACGCTGGTTCCCTGTTTATGTTGGGCGCATTCGATTATACTGCAGTGTAAGCGGCTATTTTTAATAAATCCACTTTCATTTACGTTATCACCCTATTGGAGGCTTAATTATTATTCATGTGGATCTCACCAACCACTGGGAGGGGATTTTCCCCATAAACATCATTGTTCCTGCAGCGTGGACCGCATCCCAGAGGATACATTCAGGCATATTTGTTATGCTGTTAAGGTGAGAGTTCTGGGAGCACATAGCGGTGGTGTGATTATCACGAAAGTCACAAGATCATCTATCAACCTTTTTGTTGCTTTTTATTTTGTTGAACTTTATTCATCAACACTTTACTCACTTTATATCATTACCATTGGACTGTTTGATTATTCACTTATTTGATATTGTATATTGGATTTGATTTATTTACACATTATTATTATTGTCATCAGGACTACTTTCACATACGTATCACACACTATCAATATTGGAGATTTCACATCACATATTTTTTATTCATTCTTAGGCCTCATATGTTAGAGATGTTGTGCAGGATCACTTGCATATATCATTTATTTATGCGTGCAATTTTTTGAATAAAAAGAGTTGTTTTAATCCATCCCTATTCTATACCATATTAAAAAAAAATTCTGTCTGGAGTTGCGCTTTAAATATTTTGGAAGGAGAAAACAAGTGCCACCTAAGTGCAGTTGCCACCTTCACCACCCCAGCATTCCTCTCTATGGACTTATGAACTGTTTATGTACTGCCTATGAGTGATCCATTTAATGTTTCAGTTACACTGTCCTTTGCGCTTACAGTTATTGATACCATTTTTTTATATTTTGGAACAATTATATAGCATTAAGCATAAGGAACAAACAATGTTTATTAGAATCATATCATTTGTATCCAGCACAGGATAAGTTAACATTATTTCATTTTTCACAACTACCACTAATTGGCTGTTTTCTTTTGAGCAAAAATATGCCTCCGGGAGCAAGAAGCTACCACTGTGCCTTGATACCTATGACTTTAATTAGCTAATAAAACATGTAAACATAATAATGATATAATTGGCTGTAATTGTTAATCAAGTGAATAATGCACCTGATCCCAGATGTTTGCTAATCCTACATGTTGAATTCAAATATCTAAAGAAATAGCTACAATTACTACCTATTATCAAAAACCATAGAGCTTACAATGAGTCACATGAGATACAATTAAACAATAAAAATATGCAGCTAAGAGTTTTACTCAACTTCAAAGTGTAAGAATTAAATGCCACAATAAATTACGGTAAATAAATTATTAAATAAATAACAGGTATTTAAAACTATTTTAGACAACTTTATCACTTTAAACTTAGTTTGAAGCCAAAAGAAACACAAAATTAAATTAAACTTAAGTTTAGGTAATTTCTATCTGATGTTGTACAGATACAGATATTATGACAGAGGCATTTAATCCAAGCTGCATCCAGCTGTCTTAGCATTTTTGGTCATCATCAGTGCAGTGTATTGGATCCAGGCTACAAACTCTGGGACACAGGGGGATTTGCCCTGCAGCAAACATTAAATATTTTGCAGTTGAGGCCCAGCTGCAAAAACAGTGCTGGGGCACTGCAGTAGGCCAAGAGAGGTGGCAGTAGCTTGTAATGGTGGCAACCAGTAGAGGTAGCTGGAGATTGTAATGGTGGCAGGCCAGCAGAGGTGGCAGGAGCTGGTAATGGTGGCATATATATGCACTTCCCCAGCATGCACCACTGGCCAAGAAACCCCTAGTGATTGGCTGGTGAGCCACACACACACATGCATAATATTCCACCAGTGGCTGTCCCACACTATGGCCACTACACAAAAGGTGGTAGGGGCTACACAAGCTTAACGTCAAAACAAAAATCCATGAAACATCTAGGATAGGTTTGGGGAAGCCAAAAGCTTGGGTTGTGCAAAGTTTCAGGGCAATTGATTAGGGTTTAGGCACTTTATTGTAAGTTAAACCCCATTAAGCTCCCCAAAAAAACAAGCTTAACACCCTCATTTTCTTTGTGGGAGACCAAAATCTATGACTCTTCTAGGATAGGTTTGGGAAGTTGAAAACTTAGGTAGTGCAAAGTTTCAAGACAATGTATTAAAGTTTAGGCACATTATAGTACATTAGGCTCCTTTTACACTAAGCCACATGTTTTGGGATTGTAAAATATAGCTTAATGTGAAAAACTTTTGGTGCGATTTACCAAATGTTCTGAAATTTTCAGAATATGTTTACATAGACAGAGTCTTTTATTGTGCGAAGTTTGGGGAAAATTGGTCAACATTTCAGCTCTTTTTTGTACGTTAGGCTACATTAAGCGCCCCAAAAAAACAAGCTTAATGTCCCTAGTTTGCTTTGTGGAACATTGAAATGCAAATAATTTATAGGATAGGTTTGGAAAGTTAAAAACTTAGGATGTGCGAAGTTTCCGGGCAATTGATTGAAGTTTAGGCACTTTATTACATGTTAGGCTACATTAAGCCATTTTCACATTAAATGTTTTAGCATTGTAAAATATAGCTTAATGTGAATAACTTTTGGTGTGATTAACCAAATGAGCTGAAATTTTCAGAATACGTTGGAATGGATAGAGTCTTCTATTGTGTAAAGTTTGGGGGAATTTGGTCAATATTTAAGGTCTTTTTTGTACATTAAGCCACATTAAGCTCCCTAAAAAACAAGCTTAATGTCCCTAGTTTGCCTTGTGGAACACCGAAATGAATTAAAACTTATAGAATAGGTTTGGAAAGGTAAAAACTTAGGCTGTGCAAAGTTTCAGGGCAATCGATTGAGGTTTAGGCACTTTATAACACGTTAAGCTACATTAAGCCATTTTCACTTTAAATGTTTTAGTATGTCCCGAAGTATCACAGTGCTGAAAACTAAAAAAATAGCCTGGACAGGAATGGGGTTTAAAGGTCACCTTTTGTAACAAAAAAAAAAAAACAATAATAATAATAAATGTATGTGATTTTGTAGCTAAAAAATGTGTATGTATTATGTTTTTACACTGCAGTCTGCAAAGCATTGCATCCACGATCAGTGGATTGTGGGTGCAATGTCAGGCTCCTGCAGACACTCAGTACAGATAGTTGCTGAAGTGCAGGAAGAGTCAACAAACTAAGGGGGTGCTCTATAGCACTCTTGTAGTTTATTGAGAACTACAAAATTTCTGTTGCGGTGGAAGATTGGATTTGTAGTTCATTCATTCACAGATCTATGTGAATGAATGACACAGCTGTGTGGGCAGAGAGCTGTTTTTGGGAGGTTATGAGGGGGGAGATGATGGCCGCTGCACAAGAACATGTTACACCTATATTTAGGGTGTAACATGCTACAAAAATAAGTATTTTTCATCATACTTACCTGTAAAATCCTTTTTTTTGAGTACATCATTAGTGAATAAATGAAAGAACAAGTCCCAGGTCGGTCAGTCCAAACAGAAGACGAGATCCACACCGGCAAAATAATTGTTGTCATATGGAAACAGATGGTGAGTTGAGTATATACAAAATCCAAGCAAATATGACATCCAATGTAAGATAAGATTAAATACTCTTACTGGAAACAATGGACCTGGATGTCAGCGACACCAGGTCAATCAGGCGTGGATAACAAAGTCCTCGGATCCACAGGAACGCTCCAAGGGGTCCAGACAAAATGCAAAATGTGTCACAAAAATACAAGGTAAAACATTTACAGTTTTACAACTTCATAATCTATTCACTCAACTGTTCTTTCTGTAAGTAATCCAGACCTTCCCTTAGTTTATTGGTATAGTAAATATTAATAAAAAATTAACTGCGTGCTTCTATATTTATATAGAAATATACTGTATAAACCAATAGACTGTATATGTCCACACTCGCATCATTTTAATAGATAAAATCACCCATGAAGTATAATGGACACTCCATCTAAAAAAAAACGAAACAGTGAATTGAAACAGTGGTTGGTGAGTAAAAATTACACAATCACTAAACTAAAATATAACAGTGGGAACACAAATTTATATTAGAAGTAAAATTAGTACATTAAGAATAATACAAAAAAAATCTCAACCTACACAGCAGAAACTTGAGCCAAGATATAGTTAATGAAGGGAGAGCAAAGCAGGGGGGTATATGTTAGAGGAATTATATGTTCCACTAGGTATTTTTTATGTTGAATTTTAAATTTATTTGTGTGTATACTGAAAAAGGAAGGGTGAATGTTTTTTTTTTCTTTTTACAGAAGTTTTGTTTACTAAAATAACCAACTGCCTTTAACAGATTCAAGCTGCATCCAGCAAATCTTTGTTACAATGATTGTATGACAATATCATGAATTAAAAGAAGTGAGAAAAAACGTGAGAGGTCAGCTCTAGTTTTGTAGTTAACACTGAATGTGATCAAGTAGCTGCCATTAAACACTGTCATGTGAAGGTGACCGATGAAGAGTATCCAGCTTTGAATGCATTCAGAAATGGTAGCTGTGATGCTTCAAAATATTTTTGTTTTGGAGGGGTTTTATGGATGGCAGTAAGAAAAAGTATAGTTTTGAAAGTGTAGGATGGGGAAATCTTGTAAACACAAAAAGGAGTGGGTGAAGTCAAATGTCATAAGGAACGCAAAACTATATGAATTTTAAGTATAGGTCACCAAACGTACACTACAAACATCAAACAGAATTTCAATCCAATCTAGTTCCATTCACATATAATTGGATCCTGAAAGGATATATCTATTGACGTCCTCCCAGAACCCTGCCTCTCGTATGTCCCTTCGGGCACGCATACAGGGCACTCTGTGCCTGCTGAGTCCTTTGGACATAGCTGATCACAGATCATGGTAAATGACCAATCACAGCAGCCCTTTACCATGGGATCAGCTGATCACTCTGTGTTTGTGTGAGAAAAGTACAGCCGTTAACCGGCAAGACTGTCAGTACATTGTTTACACTGATAATCAGGCCCCATCAGTGCCACCTATCAGTGCTTGCTCATCAATGCTGCCTATCAATGTCCATCAGTGCATCAGTATCGCCTATCAGTGCCACCTATCAGTGCTCATCAATGCCACCTATCAGTTCTGCCTATCAGTGGCACTTATCAGTGCTCATCAATGCCGCCTATCAGTGCCCATCAGTCCCACCTATCAGTGCTGCCTACCAGTGCTCATCAATGCAGCCTATCAGAGCCGCCTTTCAGTGCTCATCAGTGCTGCCTATCAGTGGCGCCTATTAGTGCTCATCAATGCCACCTGTCAGTGCCCATCAGTGCCGCCTATCAGTGTCTCCTCATCAGTGTCTCCTCAGCAGGACTCTGAGCTGAGAACACCCCTCTTATACAGCCCAGAGATTGCACTGACAGTTCCCCCTCCCTCCTCCCTCGCAAGGATGGGAGAGTACAGAGCCGATCTGCTCCTTCTCCTCCCGCCACTCTCCTTCTGTGTGTACTGTGGGAAGTGTGAAGCTACACAGCTGAATTTGATCAAATTCAGCTGCTGGGCTTCACACTTCCTGCGGTGCACACAGGAGAGGGGCAGAAGGAGAAGGAGAAGATTGGCTCTCTCCTCTCCCATCTGTGCGAGGGAGGGGGGATTGTCAGTGCATGCTCTGGACTGTATGAGAGGGACTCTCTCAGCTCAGAACTGGCCGGGCAACCCTGCTGGGGCGCTCCCAACAGTGGTGGAACACCAGGGCGACCTTTGCGACCCTGGTAGTTCTGCCACTGAGCTTTGAGCTCACGTGTTTGCACAATATTATTTATTTTCTTGGCTGCAAAGGAAACGCTTAAAAATATAAGCCTGTGTTGCGCTGGTAGATTTTCAATATACTGTCTATAGGTAAATTTAGTGGGTTATCTGTTCATACATAGTCAGATTTGCCTCTGTTCCAGCTTAGCTGAGTTTCATGTAGTTTCACACTGTGCCCGTGGGTGTCGTTGTCACCATGGGTCGGTGTTGGAAAGGCAACACGTTGAAGTGTATGAGTGCTCCTCTGTCCCGGAGATAACTCGGTGGAGGTGGTCCTCTGAGTTGCATTCTGGGAGAGGGTATTTATGGGACAGACGCCATGTTTTAGGGTTCTTTTTTCGTTCCACCTGCTGGCCCTCCTGGCCGACAGGTATGTGTTAGGAGTACTACCGCGTGGTCCTCCAACCGGGAGGCCCACGCTCCTGCAGCGTGTGGGTGGGCCCAGAAGCCTGTCTGGGGCCTACCACAGCGGCAGGGGAATGGTCCTGGGCTGTCTGTCCTACGGAAAGAAGCTGGACAACTGAGAAGATCCCAGGGGAGGACCCGTCATGGAAGGATCATGCAGAGTGCTGGTCTGGAGAGGGGTCTGGTGACTCAGTTGGAGGACGCATCCTAAAGTTAACCTACCGCATAGTACTGCCGGGTCGGCTTAAAGGTTCTAGTGCTGTGTTTGCTATCCATCGTAAACCATTACATCCTGTGGCAGAGGATCGTACGGGTTTCTATTCCATTCAAGTCTGTGGCAGAGACTTTTGTTCGTGATGCGTACTGGCTGTTAGGTTAGTGAGAGAAACCTATCCAGGCGGGCAAAGATTCAACTCTAAGAGGAAAGTACATTCATCTACAAGATTCCAATTCATAATACTACACTAAGAAAAGGTATTTGAACTTCCCTGCAACTCTTCTTCTACCTCTTTCCTGCTACGTCCTTCAGTTACATTTATTAAAGCATTGAGATACTCAGATACAAAGATACTCAAGTGTCCGGTGCCTACATTGTCTGGTATTAAACTCAACGGGACCCTAGACTCGGTTCTGGTGAAAGTGAGGTAACGAAGGTGACGGTAACAGCGTGCTTTAAACCAGCAGCTCCACCGAGAGTTATTGCTACACCTGAAATGTAGCTCTGTTTGAAAGGTGGTATGCAAGAGACTTCTTGTATGACAATGCTGTAATAAAATGTGGATAGGCCATTAATAAACCCATCCACATATTTGCAGTTTCCTGGTTACAATACCAGAAAGGAACAAAATAAAGATAGAAAGCTCTGTAGTACAAACATGCAAAAACTTCTATGTGGTAATAAGTCACACAACATAAAATATTACACACAGCATAAGTAGCAACTCCTACCAAGCATACACACAAGCCCCAATTTTATCCTGCTTTAAAGGGTAATTGTACTTTCATAAAGTATCTCACAGTCATAGCCTGCAGCAATCTTAACATCAAAAATTCACCTGTGCAGTTGACCCCTATACACTTCTCTGGGGCCACACTGGAGTGCAGATGCTTGTTTATTAGCATTTAGATGCTTTGATTCTGATTTGACATTTGCACCAGAGACCAAAGGAGACTGTTCACTTACTTTTGTACCAAGTCTTAAAGATTAAATCCATACAAAACATCATTATTTTTTGGGAGGACATTGATAAGATGACTACTGATACGTAAATGACAAAATCAGCAGGAGTGAAAACCTCTGTACCTGCCATGATAGGTGGGTTATTGTCTTTGACTAATTACCTTGCAAACATAGGAAAATGATCATTCAACCTATCTACATCAGCCTGTAGGCATGTGGAAATTAGAGTTGCCCTTTAGCTACTGGGCACTCTCCTTTAGTAGGTGGGTTTGTGAGAATTGGACCTGTCCCCTCCCTCTCTCTTGGGATGCCAGCAGCAGAACGGATAGGATGTCCTTGTGACTTTGGGAGTGCTCCCCCTGGAGCTTAAGGAGGAGGGAACAGACCTAGGGCCCTGGAACTAGCAGCACCATGTGCTAAGTGTGTAGCACCACAGCATCCCAAAGCTTTGCCCAATCAGGGCACAGAAAAAGCTGGTTAAGGAGCGGCGCCGGTAAAAAAAAAAAAAAAAAACGGTGTGGAGCACGCCCACAATCCATATTAGACCCTTATCTGAGCATGCAGTCTGGCAGGTCAGGAGGAAAGAGGGGTATGAGTGAGCGCCCCCCACCCCAAAGCACCTTGTCCCCATGTTGATGGGGACAAGAGCCTCATCCTCACAACCCTGACAAGGTGGTTGTGGGGGTATGCGGGTGGGGGGCTTATCAGAATCTGGAAGCCCCCTTTAACAAGAGAGCATAGTACCCCTACCCATTCACCCATTTACCAAAAAAATCAAAAAGTAAAAAAAACACAGAGATATTTTTTGACAATTCATTTATTAAAAAATAAACAATGTTTATTTACATAAGTAAAACAGTGTCCCCGCCCACCATCACGTCGCCCGCCACACCCTAAAAAAAAAAAAAAAAACATGCTCCCACCGTCCATGAAAGCTGGCCGCCTACTGCAGGCTCTGCCATTTGACAGTTCTTATATAGGTAAAGGGCAGGGCCACCTGGCTACATCCCCGGGTGACACTGCCCCCTTGTGACTTCTCTGACCCAGATTGCACCGGAAGGGGGCGGTGCCACCAGGTAACGTAGCCAGGTGCCCCTGCCCCTTACCTATATAAGAACTGTCAAATGGCGGAGCCTACAGTAGGCAGCCAGCCTTCATGGACGGCGAGTGAAGTTTTTTGGGGGGGTTTTCGGTTACGGCGGTCGGCGTGATTGGCGATGGATTTACATCAGGGGACACTGTTCTTTTATTTTCTATTTTTTAATAAAGGAATTTGCACTGTCTCTGTGTTTTTATTACTTTTTGACACTTTTTTGGTGGATGGTTAGGGGTACTATGTTGCGCATACTCATTCCAATCGGGGGGGATGGGATCTGGGGGCCCCCTTATTAAAGGGGGCTTCCAGATTCCAAAAGGCCCCCTGCCCGCATACCCCCACAACTACCTGCATCAAGCTTTATTGTGACATGAATCTTTACTAATATGGAATGTATAGGCCGAACAATGTGTTTTTTATGGGCTACTGATATGTGTTTTTTTATTTTGTACAATACATTTTTTATATAGAAAAAAATATATAGAGAGGTAGCGGGACTTTTTATATAGACACTCGGGAGCGGGAATAAAAATAAATAGCTTTTATTGGAATCAAATGGTTATAAAGTTTCTGTATTCGAATAATTCCATGCATGATGCTATATATAAAATCATTCGTACAACTATTACAATTCATTGAAACCAAAAGAGATATAAATACATACATGTTCCAACAAGGAATCAATACATAATACATAATGTAAAAACATTTAGGGCAAGGTTACATCATTAAATGGAGAAATTGAAGAACAAAGAGAAAAAAAAGGTTTCAAATCATAGGGGGCAAAAAACGAGTTATTATGGAGCGGCCTGGTAAGATGCATCAAAATGTACACTAGGTTGTTGTTGGCTCTACACGTTTCAAGGTATTTGACCTATCATCAGGAGCAAGGAACCATAGTGATAATCTAAAAATTTGAAGGAAAAATATTTAATTAAAAGTATAAGGGAAAGAAGAAAAAAAAGAAAAAAGAAGAAGAGAAGGAAAAGGGGAAAAAAAAAAGGGAGAAGAAAAGCTCAGAACAGGCAGGAAGGGTCCTCCCTAATGGACCCGAACTGTCTGTACACTTACATGTGTGGTCCACACAGTGGCGGTGCGGCCACGGAACGCACAGGCCAAACCAACCATGCCATGCACGGGAGCTGAGGGGACATGTCGCAGCGGGCAAAACACAGGAACGGACGACGTCCCGCAGGAGTGTCATTGTAGATAGTGGTGAAACGAGGGACCAAATCTGTAAGGGAAAGATAATTATGTGGCTGTGAAGTGAATGTGAGGCAAGTGTGAGGGAAATGGGTGGAGAGAGAGAGATGTAGAGCAAGGGAGGGAGTGGAAGGGGTTGAAAAGGGATTAGTGTGAATGGAAAAAAGGTGTGAGGACATGAGAAGGGTGGATAGAATAGGAGAGAGAAAAGGGAAAAAAAAGGGGGGGTAGAATAAGCGGGGTGGTGCAAAAGGGGCAAAGAGTGAGGAACTGAATAGAGGAGGAAGGGCGAGAGAAAGAAAGGGCAGGAGTGAAAAAGAGGAAGGAGAAATTTACAAGGCCAGGAAAGTGATGAGGGGAAAGTGGAATACGGTTTGAAAGTCAAGAATGATGAGAGAAAAAATGTGTACCTGATAGACAGTGTGTCCAGCCGAGGATGCATTAATGCATGGGTGATAAGTGAAAACAAAGTGTGTGTCAAACGAAGTGCAGAATCCATGCGGGGATGGGGTCCATAACCGTCAAGCCTCCGCAACCATGTCCCCAACGTCAGACGCCGGCCCACAGATGGGGAGGGAAGGGAAGAACGCCGACAGCCCAGGACCCAAGCGACTAATGGTCCCAACGGCGGCGGCGGCGACCAAACCACCCCCCAATGGGCCAGGGGATAGTGATCACTCGGACGGCACGCCGCGCTATATGGCGCCAGCGTGTCCGGCCGGGATGTGTGACGTCGACGCGCAGTGAGCACAGCCCCGCCCACCCTCCGTCACAACAGGGTGGAGGGGGGGTCCGCAGTGCGCGTCGCAGCTCCCGAGCAAGACAGAGAGGCAGGCCCGGCAAACCAACAGACGCACGCACCACTGCGTGCATGTAAGAAAAAAACAAGGTAAAAGTAAATACTGAAAATTGGAAATAAGGTTAAAAATAGAAAACGAAAAATAAAAATAAAGAAGAACAAAACTAAAATTGTCAAAGCAAATAAAGATTGGTATGGGATTGAAAAATGATGTAAATGATTTTAGAAGCAATGAGGCCTCTGGCAGATGGGAGTGGGAGTCAGAGTAATATTTCAATGTAGATTAATGGTTAACGCCGCCAGGTGCCTATCATCCCTAATTGGTTAATAATAATGGGGAAGAAAATTGGGGGAATTAGTGGGACTTTATATGAGGTATAGGGGTGCCGTTCAGGTCCCCCCCTCCATCCCGGTTAAATGAAGAAAAAAATATATAGAGAGGTAGCGGGACTTTTTATATAGACACTCGGGAGCGGGAATAAAAATAAATAGCTTTTATTGGAATCAAATGGTTATAAAGTTTCTGTATTCGAATAATTCCATGCATGATGCTATATATAAAATCATTCGTACAACTATTACAATTCATTGAAACCAAAAGAGATATAAACACATACATGTTCCAACAAGGAATCAATACATAATACATAATGTAAAAACATTTAGGGCAAGGTTACATCATTAAATGGAGAAATTGAAGAACAAAGAGAAAAAAAAGGTTTCAAATCATAGGGGGCAAAAAACGAGTTATTATGGAGCGGCCTGGTAAGATGCATCAAAATGTACACTAGGTTGTTGTTGGCTCTACGCGTTTCAAGGTATTTGACCTATCATCAGGAGCAAGGAACCATAGTGATAATCTAAAAATTTGAAGGAAAAATATTTAATTAAAAGTATAAGGGAAAGAAGAAAAAAAAGAAAAAAGAAGAAGAGAAGGAAAAGGGGAAAAAAAAAAGGGAGAAGAAAAGCTCAGAACAGGCAGGAAGGGTCCTCCCTAATGGACCCGAACTGTCTGTACACTTACATGTGTGGTCCACACAGTGGCGGTGCGGCCACGGAACGCACAGGCCAAACCAACCATGCCATGCACGGGAGCTGAGGGGACATGTCGCAGCGGGCAAAACACAGGAACGGACGACGTCCCGCAGGAGTGTCATTGTAGATAGTGGTGAAACGAGGGACCAAATCTGTAAGGGAAAGATAATTATGTGGCTGTGAAGTGAATGTGAGGCAAGTGTGAGGGAAATGGGTGGAGAGAGAGAGATGTAGAGCAAGGGAGGGAGTGGAAGGGGTTGAAAAGGGATTAGTGTGAATGGAAAAAAGGTGTGAGGACATGAGAAGGGTGGATAGAATAGGAGAGAGAAAAGGGAAAAAAAAGGGGGGGTAGAATAAGCGGGGTGGTGCAAAAGGGGCAAAGAGTGAGGAACTGAATAGAGGAGGAAGGGCGAGAGAAAGAAAGGGCAGGAGTGAAAAAGAGGAAGGAGAAATTTACAAGGCCAGGAAAGTGATGAGGGGAAAGTGGAATACGGTTTGAAAGTCAAGAATGATGAGAGAAAAAATGTGTACCTGATAGACAGTGTGTCCAGCCGAGGATGCATTAATGCATGGGTGATAAGTGAAAACAAAGTGTGTGTCAAACGAAGTGCAGAATCCATGCGGGGATGGGGTCCATAACCGTCAAGCCTCCGCAACCATGTCCCCAACGTCAGACGCCGGCCCACAGATGGGGAGGGAAGGGAAGAACGCCGACAGCCCAGGACCCAAGCGACTAATGGTCCCAACGGCGGCGGCGGCGACCAAACCACCCCCCAATGGGCCAGGGGATAGTGATCACTCGGACGGCACGCCGCGCTATATGGCGCCAGCGTGTCCGGCCGGGATGTGTGACGTCGACGCGCAGTGAGCACAGCCCCGCCCACCCTCCGTCACAACAGGGTGGAGGGGGGGTCCGCAGTGCGCGTCGCAGCTCCCGAGCAAGACAGAGAGGCAGGCCCGGCAAACCAACAGACGCACGCACCACTGCGTGCATGTAAGAAAAAAACAAGGTAAAAGTAAATACTGAAAATTGGAAATAAGGTTAAAAATAGAAAACGAAAAATAAAAATAAAGAAGAACAAAACTAAAATTGTCAAAGCAAATAAAGATTGGTATGGGATTGAAAAATGATGTAAATGATTTTAGAAGCAATGAGGCCTCTGGCAGATGGGAGTGGGAGTCAGAGTAATATTTCAATGTAGATTAATGGTTAACGCCGCCAGGTGCCTATCATCCCTAATTGGTTAATAATAATGGGGAAGAAAATTGGGGGAATTAGTGGGACTTTATATGAGGTATAGGGGTGCCGTTCAGGTCCCCCCCTCCATCCCGGTTAAATGAAGAAAAAAATATATAGAGAGGTAGCGGGACTTTTTATATAGACACTCGGGAGCGGGAATAAAAATAAATAGCTTTTATTGGAATCAAATGGTTATAAAGTTTCTGTATTCGAATAATTCCATGCATGATGCTATATATAAAATCATTCGTACAACTATTACAATTCATTGAAACCAAAAGAGATATAAATACATACATGTTCCAACAAGGAATCAATACATAATACATAATGTAAAAACATTTAGGGCAAGGTTACATCATTAAATGGAGAAATTGAAGAACAAAGAGAAAAAAAAGGTTTCAAATCATAGGGGGCAAAAAACGAGTTATTATGGAGCGGCCTGGTAAGATGCATCAAAATGTACACTAGGTTGTTGTTGGCTCTACACGTTTCAAGGTATTTGACCTATCATCAGGAGCAAGGAACCATAGTGATAATCTAAAAATTTGAAGGAAAAATATTTAATTAAAAGTATAAGGGAAAGAAGAAAAAAAAGAAAAAAGAAGAAGAGAAGGAAAAGGGGAAAAAAAAAAGGGAGAAGAAAAGCTCAGAACAGGCAGGAAGGGTCCTCCCTAATGGACCCGAACTGTCTGTACACTTACATGTGTGGTCCACACAGTGGCGGTGCGGCCACGGAACGCACAGGCCAAACCAACCATGCCATGCACGGGAGCTGAGGGGACATGTCGCAGCGGGCAAAACACAGGAACGGACGACGTCCCGCAGGAGTGTCATTGTAGATAGTGGTGAAACGAGGGACCAAATCTGTAAGGGAAAGATAATTATGTGGCTGTGAAGTGAATGTGAGGCAAGTGTGAGGGAAATGGGTGGAGAGAGAGAGATGTAGAGCAAGGGAGGGAGTGGAAGGGGTTGAAAAGGGATTAGTGTGAATGGAAAAAAGGTGTGAGGACATGAGAAGGGTGGATAGAATAGGAGAGAGAAAAGGGAAAAAAAAGGGGGGGTAGAATAAGCGGGGTGGTGCAAAAGGGGCAAAGAGTGAGGAACTGAATAGAGGAGGAAGGGCGAGAGAAAGAAAGGGCAGGAGTGAAAAAGAGGAAGGAGAAATTTACAAGGCCAGGAAAGTGATGAGGGGAAAGTGGAGTACGGTTTGAAAGTCAAGAATGATGAGAGAAAAAATGTGTACCTGATAGACAGTGTGTCCAGCCGAGGATGCATTAATGCATGGGTGATAAGTGAAAACAAAGTGTGTGTCAAACGAAGTGCAGAATCCATGCGGGGATGGGGTCCATAACCGTCAAGCCTCCGCAACCATGTCCCCAACGTCAGACGCCGGCCCACAGATGGGGAGGGAAGGGAAGAACGCCGACAGCCCAGGACCCAAGCGACTAATGGTCCCAACGGCGGCGGCGGCGACCAAACCACCCCCCAATGGGCCAGGGGATAGTGATCACTCGGACGGCACGCCGCGCTATATGGCGCCAGCGTGTCCGGCCGGGATGTGTGACGTCGACGCGCAGTGAGCACAGCCCCGCCCACCCTCCGTCACAACAGGGTGGAGGGGGGGTCCGCAGTGCGCGTCGCAGCTCCCGAGCAAGACAGAGAGGCAGGCCCGGCAAACCAACAGACGCACGCACCACTGCGTGCATGTAAGAAAAAAACAAGGTAAAAGTAAATACTGAAAATTGGAAATAAGGTTAAAAATAGAAAACGAAAAATAAAAATAAAGAAGAACAAAACTAAAATTGTCAAAGCAAATAAAGATTGGTATGGGATTGAAAAATGATGTAAATGATTTTAGAAGCAATGAGGCCTCTGGCAGATGGGAGTGGGAGTCAGAGTAATATTTCAATGTAGATTAATGATTAACGCCGCCAGGTGCCTATCATCCCTAATTGGTTAATAATAATGGGGAAGAAAATTGGGGGAATTAGTGGGACTTTATATGAGGTATAGGGGTGCCGTTCAGGTCCCCCCCTCCATCCCGGTTAAATGAAGAAAAAAATATATAGAGAGGTAGCGGGACTTTTTATATAGACACTCGGGAGCGGGAATAAAAATAAATAGCTTTTATTGGAATCAAATGGTTATAAAGTTTCTGTATTCGAATAATTCCATGCATGATGCTATATATAAAATCATTCGTACAACTATTACAATTCATTGAAACCAAAAGAGATATAAATACATACATGTTCCAACAAGGAATCAATACATAATACATAATGTAAAAACATTTAGGGCAAGGTTACATCATTAAATGGAGAAATTGAAGAACAAAGAGAAAAAAAAGGTTTCAAATCATAGGGGGCAAAAAACGAGTTATTATGGAGCGGCCTGGTAAGATGCATCAAAATGTACACTAGGTTGTTGTTGGCTCTACGCGTTTCAAGGTATTTGACCTATCATCAGGAGCAAGGAACCATAGTGATAATCTAAAAATTTGAAGGAAAAATATTTAATTAAAAGTATAAGGGAAAGAAGAAAAAAAAGAAAAAAGAAGAAGAGAAGGAAAAGGGGAAAAAAAAAAGGGAGAAGAAAAGCTCAGAACAGGCAGGAAGGGTCCTCCCTAATGGACCCGAACTGTCTGTACACTTACATGTGTGGTCCACACAGTGGCGGTGCGGCCACGGAACGCACAGGCCAAACCAACCATGCCATGCACGGGAGCTGAGGGGACATGTCGCAGCGGGCAAAACACAGGAACGGACGACGTCCCGCAGGAGTGTCATTGTAGATAGTGGTGAAACGAGGGACCAAATCTGTAAGGGAAAGATAATTATGTGGCTGTGAAGTGAATGTGAGGCAAGTGTGAGGGAAATGGGTGGAGAGAGAGAGATGTAGAGCAAGGGAGGGAGTGGAAGGGGTTGAAAAGGGATTAGTGTGAATGGAAAAAAGGTGTGAGGACATGAGAAGGGTGGATAGAATAGGAGAGAGAAAAGGGAAAAAAAAGGGGGGGTAGAATAAGCGGGGTGGTGCAAAAGGGGCAAAGAGTGAGGAACTGAATAGAGGAGGAAGGGCGAGAGAAAGAAAGGGCAGGAGTGAAAAAGAGGAAGGAGAAATTTACAAGGCCAGGAAAGTGATGAGGGGAAAGTGGAATACGGTTTGAAAGTCAAGAATGATGAGAGAAAAAATGTGTACCTGATAGACAGTGTGTCCAGCCGAGGATGCATTAATGCATGGGTGATAAGTGAAAACAAAGTGTGTGTCAAACGAAGTGCAGAATCCATGCGGGGATGGGGTCCATAACCGTCAAGCCTCCGCAACCATGTCCCCAACGTCAGACGCCGGCCCACAGATGGGGAGGGAAGGGAAGAACGCCGACAGCCCAGGACCCAAGCGACTAATGGTCCCAACGGCGGCGGCGGCGACCAAACCACCCCCCAATGGGCCAGGGGATAGTGATCACTCGGACGGCACGCCGCGCTATATGGCGCCAGCGTGTCCGGCCGGGATGTGTGACGTCGACGCGCAGTGAGCACAGCCCCGCCCACCCTCCGTCACAACAGGGTGGAGGGGGGGTCCGCAGTGCGCGTCGCAGCTCCCGAGCAAGACAGAGAGGCAGGCCCGGCAAACCAACAGACGCACGCACCACTGCGTGCATGTAAGAAAAAAACAAGGTAAAAGTAAATACTGAAAATTGGAAATAAGGTTAAAAATAGAAAACGAAAAATAAAAATAAAGAAGAACAAAACTAAAATTGTCAAAGCAAATAAAGATTGGTATGGGATGGGCTCTGCCATTTGACAGTTCTTATATAGGTAAAGGGCAGGGCCACCTGGCTACATCCCCGGGTGACACTGCCCCCTTGTGACTTCTCTGACCCAGATTGCACCGGAAGGGGGCGGTGCCACCAGGTAACGTAGCCAGGTGCCCCTGCCCCTTACCTATATAAGAACTGTCAAATGGCGGAGCCTACAGTAGGCAGCCAGCCTTCATGGACGGCGAGTGAAGTTTTTTGGGGGGGTTTTCGGTTACGGCGGTCGGCGTGATTGGCGATGGATTTACATCAGGGGACACTGTTCTTTTATTTTCTATTTTTTAATAAAGGAATTTGCACTGTCTCTGTGTTTTTATTACTTTTTGACACTTTTTTGGTGGATGGTTAGGGGTACTATGTTGCGCATACTCATTCCAATCGGGGGGGATGGGATCTGGGGGCCCCCTTATTAAAGGGGGCTTCCAGATTCCAAAAGGCCCCCTGCCCGCATACCCCCACAACTACCTGCATCAAGCTTTATTGTGACATGAATCTTTACTAATATGGAATGTATAGGCCGAACAATGTGTTTTTTATGGGCTACTGATATGTGTTTTTTTATTTTGTACAATACATTTTTTATATAGTTTTGAACGATCAAAGCTGTCAATCCACATATGCCCTTTAAAGTCCCGTGCTACAACAAATTATTAATATTGAAAACTTTCTCAAATGTTATAAAGGATTCAATGTGGCTTAGCACATCTTTCAGGACAGAGTGTGTATAGTAAAGGTACATATATAGGACTTGTACTTCTGCATAAAGCTGGTGGTTGTTAAGGGGCTTAAATCACCCTCCTGATGGTGAGAGGACCCTCCTCAGATATCATGCATCAGGTGAGCAGGGCCCGAGTGTAATATGGACCCTGGGTATTTGGTTCGATTCCCAGAGCCTTAACCTGGACCATAAGTAAAACACTGGCCTATGTGAGAAGGTGCTCTGAGTGTTAGGGGATTAATGGCCTGTGACCAAGAGGATGAGAGAGGGAATGTGACCTATAATCTGCATGTGTGCACGTGAACAATAGGTGAGCTGGGCAATGAAAAACAAAACAAAAGGGTCCTTGAGCGCTAAAACTGTCAGTCATCTATGCAGGTGTGCATATCCTGGAGAATATAAGAAAAAGCTGAAGCCCAGTGCAGCCACCAACCACTGGAAAAGGTGAACAACAGGACATATAAAACAAAAAGCAGTGCTCTATGGGACCAGCGTAAGAATTTGCAGACCTTATGCCAAAAAAAGTTCATTTATTTGATGCACACTTGGAAAAATTAAAAATAACTGTCAATGATAATGAAATTGGAGAAATTTGCAAAAGCAATAACAAAAACCAATTGCTATTATTGATATATTGTGAAGAAAATATATACACAATACAACCAAGAAGTCCAGATGACAAGGGGTTAACATCAACCGGTATTCTTCAACTCTCGCTCATAGGATAGGCCACCAGATCTCTGGGGGGAGCCGCCAGGATGGGAAGACCAGAGTCACAATTGTGAGTCCGGTGGCTGGTCGTGGGTGTCAAGCCCGCTGTGTCACGGGAGGTGTATTATAGTGCACTCCGCTGGAGGATGGACTCAAAGAAGCCGATCGGACTGAACTAGGCCAGGCGCCCTGGATGACATGAAACTGTGGAAAAAATTGAGAAAATCCACACACACAGATAAAAATACAAACTTGCAGTGTCCTTGGTGGGTTTGAAACACGGGCCGAGAGATGTCAGTCAAGGGAAGAAGCCACTGTACTGCATCTGAATTACCATAAAGACTTGCTAAGCCTATCAATATTATACAAATGAATAAAAAAGAACATAAATTCAGAACGATACATCAGTTACATAACTTACACCTGTTAAGTTTTATTAAAACGAATTGTACAGCTTTGTTCCTTAAAGTAAAAGGTTTAAAAGTAAATTTCTAAAGTAAAGGGTTTAACATAGGAATAATGTTAGAAGAGAAAATTTTCCCCGACAGTCAGAATGTGAGGATGATGGCTTTATGTATGTACTAAAAAACAAAACAAAAAAACAAGTAGAATAAAATGAGTAAGATAAGGGGGAAGCACTAGTAGAGAACATGTTATGTCTACCTTCTCTAGACCCAATTTATAAGATAGATGAGATAATGTAGGCGTTAAATGGTAAGCAAAGGTAAGGAGAAAACTGTTTAATGTAATTAACACACTTTTTACAATGACGACATACTCTGTGGGTGATGTGTCATCACAAGCTAACTTTAGCAGTGGTGCAAGGTAAAGTGACTGATTTCAGTAAACATTCAAAGAAAAAATCCTTAAACTAGGACACTGATTGGAACACATAAAAAAAACCCAGCTCCCCCAACTATGAAAGATAAAACTAAACAGGCAGCACAATAGACCGCAAATAGCAACATAACTATCATATACCATAGAAATGAGTAACGTACATATGTTACAAACAACTAATATACTCCATACTAAAAAAAACAGTTAAATAAATAGAGTGAAACCTTAAAATGAAATCTCCCTATAGTCTTTAATACAAGTTGCAACAAATTTTGAGAAGACACAGTGGAGTAAAACACATCAGTGAAAGACATACAGTGGGTATCAAAAGGAATCACCCCTTTAAAATAATCACACTTTGTTGTTTTGCAGCCTGAAATGAAGACAGACACAGTTTTTGTTTTATCCAGCTATATTTACTAGTGCAACTTATAATATCCAAGTGAAAGATATAACAACATGTCAGAAAAAATAATTTAAAAAAATTCTAAAACAGAATCACTGAGTTGGAAAATACTAACCCCCTTATGTCAGTATTTTGTTGGACCAAATTTTGCTTTAATTACATCCTTTAGTCTGTTGGGATATGTCTCTACTAACTTTGCTCATCTAGACGTTGCAATATTTGCCCACTCTTTTTTGCAGAACTGCTCAAGTTCAGTTAAATTTGATGGTGACCGTTTGTGAACTGCAGTCTTCAAGTCATTCTAAAGATTTCCAATGGGGTTTAGGTCTGGGCTCTGACTAGGCAATGCAAGGACATTCACCCTTTTCTCCTTTAACCACTGTGGTCATTTTTGCTGTGTGCTTTGGGTCATTGTCATGTTGGAAGGTAAACCTTCTTCCCATTGACAACTTTCTTGCAGAGAGCAGCAGATTTTCCTCAAGAATTTGATGGTGTGTTGCCCCATCCATTTTTCTTTAATCCTGACAAGTGTTCCAGTCCCTGCTGCAGAGAAACACCCCCCATAACAGGGCATTACCCCCTCCATGCTTTACTGTAGGAATGGTGTTAATTGGATGGTGAGCTGTATTGGATTTCCACCAGACATATCGTTTGGTGTTGAGACCAAATAATTCAATTTTAGTCTCATCTGACTATAACACCTTTTTCAATGTGGCCTCAGAATCTTCAAGGTCTGTTTGAGGTGGTCAGATGAGATTAAAATTGAGGGCTTCGTTCTAAGGTAAATTTCACATAATGTGTTAGTATGCGATGCATACTAGCACATTATAACATTGCCTTGCAGGTTTAAAAAAAAAAAGTCAGCGGTTTACTACTGCTTTAAGCTTTAACAAAACCGTCCAAAAGACAGCCGACCGGGAACACTCGCGGCAACATCAGCAATGTGTAACAGAGCAGGTCTAGTTGTGCCCACAGTGTCTGTCTTGAGGGGCGGAATGCGGTCTGGCCGGTCCGAGCCCAATGGGGAGATCTCCAGAAGGATTGTGTGTATCCTTTCCCTACTCGACTGGAACCTCTCCCTGCTACTAATCACTGTCCCTGTCAGATGGGTAACCTGTCCCTATTCTACCCTCTCGCAAAATGCGCATCAAGCCTAGGAGCCAGAGCCCTAAATAGGCTATGCCTGACCCAAGATGGCTGCTAGAATCACATGGAGTGGCAACATCCAATTGAATAGTTTCCCTAGTGACCAAGAAAACCATAGAGGAACCCTGAAGGATGGTGCGATGCATTGTTATGGTGCATTGTCATTGTTGTGGTGCAATGAAGTACACTGAGGTGCATTGCCTATAAATGCAGAATGTCTGCATTTTTAGGCAATGCACTGTAGCTTACCTGAATGTGTTATTGTGAGCATCTGGAGAACAAGATGTGATCCAAGCCTGGGTGCCGACATCGCTAATTGTGCAATATATACAGAATAACCAATGGGTATATGGGACTTTTCAGACACCACCACTTCTATAAAATATGGTGTATATTGTGAGAGATGAAAGGGCCATCTAAACAACTATGAATTTTATGTATTTTTTATATAATAATACAATTTGTAAATGTATATATTTTTGTTGACTGAAAAGTCCCATATACAGAACACATACAGTATGCATAGATCATTACATTGAGCCTGCATGACCTATGCAGATTAATGCAGCTCAACTGACATGGTGTGAATGATCCTGTTGAGTATGTGTCACAAACATATATATACCTCTGCCCTCTTGTGACTCTATAGGGCAGTCAAGCTTATCCTTAAAGTGGTATTAAACCCGAAAATAAAAAATGTAAATTGCAGCTTACCAATTCTTAGATGTGATGGCTGCATTCATTTTATTCTTTAGGCCTTTTTCCTTTATTTTAACCTGGTGATCCTGCTAACAAGTCTATTATTTTTTAACCACTTCAATGGGTCACTCTCTTCCTGCCCAGGCCAATTTTCAGCTTTCAGTGCTGATGCACTTTGAACACTGTACCCATATACATTTTTTATATTTTTTTTTCACACAGATAGAGCTTTTTTTATTTTATTTTTATTTTGTATTACATTTTTGTATTTTTTTACACACTGTGACCAGAGTAATACAGTGTTACCATAGTACTACTCTGGGGAAGTTTTCAGGATTTTCTTTTTTTTTACACAATATGATTGCTTATACCAGTGAATTTCAAGCTAAAGAAGATTTTACCTCCTTCATGACCAGGGAATTTTTTGGTATTCAGCACTGCACTAATTTATGTGCAATTGAGCGGTCATGCAATACTGTACAAAAATGACATTTTTATAATTTTTCCCACAAATAGAGCTTTCTTTTGGTGGTATTTGGTGGTATTTGATAACCACTGTTTTTTCATTTTGCAATATAAATGAAAAAAGACTAAAAAGTTTGAAAAAAAAAAACCTGAAATGCTTTCTGGTTAAAAACATATATTAATCTATCAATCAATTAAAATCTAAATTTATCATACAATTAGACCAAAATGTATTTTGCTACATGTCTTTGGTAAAAAAATTCCAATAGATGTATACTATTTAGTCTGTAGGAAAGTTATAGTGTCCACAAAATATGGTATAGTATAGGTATAAAATTGATCAATCATTCCTTAAGGCTCTTAAAATATCAGGACAGTACAAATAACCCCCAAACTACCTATTTTTGGAAAGTAGACAGTCTGAGGCATTTAGTAAGAGACATGACAAGTTTTTTGAAATTGTAATTTCTTTTTTTGAAAATTAAGAAATGAAATGCAATTTTGTTTTCTACTTCTTGTTTTACATACCATCACCAGCACAGTACAGCATCATGATATGAATGCTATGGTGGTGATCAGGGAAGCTGACTGATGGCAGCATGTTAAAAAATAAAAAAATAAACAAATATGTTGAATGAATTTGTATTCAACACTTTAAATATTTTTTAAAAAATGTTAACATTATTTTTTATTTTTTTTGTAAATACTTTTATCAGAGTAGTTCAGTGTTACCATAGTGACATAGTACTACACTGGGGGTGATTTTTTTTCTTTTACACTTTGCTTGCTGGTACATTGAAGATCATTGTAGCAGCAATGCTTTCAACTGTCATGAATGGGTTAAAGGGGTTATAAAGTCAGAAGGTTTTTTATCTTAATACATTAAGATAGAAAATCCATCTGTGTGCAGCAGCCCCCCTCACCCACCCCAATACTTACCTGAGCCCCATCTCTCTGTCCAGCGATGTCCACGAGTGTCTCAGCCATCTGGGACTCTCCCTTCTGATTGGCTAAAACACAGCAGCGGCACCATTGGCTCTGTCAATCAAAGTCAGTTAGCCAATCAGGAGAGGGAGGAGGTGGGGCCAAACAGCAACTCCGAGTCTGAATGGATACATGGAGCTGCAACTCGGCTTGGGTGCCCCCATAGCAAGCTGCTTGTTATGGGGGCACTCAACAGGAAGGAGGGACCAGGAGCACAGAAGAGGCACCTGAGGAGAGGAGGATCTGGGCTGCTCTGTGCAAATCCACTGCAACAGAGCAAGTAACTACAACATATTTGTTATTTTTATAGAAAAAAATAACAAGACTTTATAATCACGTTAAATTCATGACAGCTGTGAATACTAGTGATTAGGGATGAGCCGAACACCCCCCGGTTCGGTTCGCACCAGAACCTGCGAACAGACCGAAAGTTCGCACGAACGTTAGAACCCCATTGACGTCTATGGGACTCGAACGTTCGAAATCAAAAGTGCTCATTTTAAAGGCTAATTTGCACGGTATTGTCCTAAAAAGGGTTTGGGGGCCCGGGTCCTACCCCAGGGGACATGTATCAATGCAAAAAAAACTTTTAAAAATGGCCGTTTTTTCGGGAGCAGTGATTTTAATGATGCTTAAAGTAAAAAAAAAAAAGTGAAATATTCCTTTAAATATCGTACCTGGGGGGTGTCTATAGTATGCCTGTAAAGTGACGCGTGTTTCCCGTGTTTAGAACAGTCCCTGCACCAAATGTCATTTTTAAAGGAAAAAATCTCATTTAAAACTGCTTGCGGGTTTAATGTAATGTCGGGTCATGGCAATATGGATGAAAATCAGTGAGACAAACGGCATGGGTACCCCCCAGTCCATTACCAGGCCCTTTGGGTCTTGTATGGATATTAAGGAGAACCCCGCACCCAAATTAAAATAAGGAAAGGTGTGGGGCCACCAGGCCCTATATACTCTGAACAGCAGTATACAGGCGGTGCAAACAAGACAGGGACTGTAGGTTTGTTGTTAAGTAGAATCTCTTTGTAATTTTGAACGGGTACATTTTTAACGTGTTTAGCTCCAGCCAAAAAATCTTTTTTAAGCTTTTTGGAAAACATAGGGAAGGGTTATCACCCCTGTGACATTTGTTTTGCTGTCTTTCCTCCTCTTCAGAAGATTTCACCTCACTTTTTGTCCCAATGAAAAATGTTTTTTGAAAATTTGGGTTTTTTTGTGGAACAAGGATTGGAAAGCATCAGTGGAAAGAAGAATTTTTTTCCCCATATTAACTCTTACAGGAGAGAATTTCCCTTCCTAGGGGTAGATTTCATCTCACTTCCTGTTGTCTCCTTCCGTTTGCAAGTAGGAGTCATTTGTAAGTTAGATGTTTGAAAGTAGGGTCCTGCCCTATATACTCAGCAGATATTTGGGCCTTAGGTGTTGCTGTGGCCACAACACTGTAAGCCCTCGCAGGGCCCTGCTGTGAAATATTAGATCAAGAATTGTAATTACATGCCCCTGTTGAACAGGAGCTGAAAAATTAGGCCTTAGACACTGGTGCTGGTGCCACAACACTGCAACCCCTTACAGACACTCTAGTTGGAACGCAGGAACGAGCCCTGCTGCAAAGTATTGCATCAAAAATTGTAATTACACGCCCCTGTTAGACAGGAGCAGAAAAATTGGGCCTTGGGCACTGGTGCTGGTGCCAGAACACTGCAACCCCTCACAGACACTCTAGTTGGAATGCAGGAACGAGCCCTGCTGCAAAGTATTGCATCAAAAATTGTAATTACATGCCCCTGTTAGACAGGGGCAGAAAAATTGGGCCTTAGGCACTGGTGCTGGTGCCACAACACTGCAACCCCTCACAGATACTCTAGTTGTAACGCAGAAACGAGCCCTGCTGCAAAGTATTGCATCAAAAATTGTAATTACATGCCCCTGTTAAACAGGGGCTGAAAAATTGTGCCTTAGGCACTGGTGGTGGCGCCCAGAACCAAAAATGTTCTTACAAGCTATCAGCGTGATGATTGAGGAGGAAGAGGATAATTTCTCAGGGATAGTCACTCAGCATCAGCATAGGCAGTCTTTGAAGGGATCTGAGATTTCAAAAAAAATTATTCGGTTACATCAGCATCAGGTGCTTGGTAGCTGGTGGTGATCCAAGACTGATTTATTTTTATGAAGGTCAGTCGATCGACCGAGTCGGTGGACAGACGCACCCTGTGATCGGTTACCACGCCTCCAGCAGCACTGAATGTGCGTTCCGAAAGAACGCTGGATGCAGGAGGCCAGTAGCTCAATTGCATACTGTGCAAGCTCTGGCCAGTGATCCATCCTCAAGACCCAGTAACCCAGAGGATTTTCGGTGGGAAAGGTGTCCAAGTCTGATCTTGCCCCTAGGTATTCCTGCACCATGTAAAACAGACGCTGGCGATGGTTGCTGGAACCGATCATACCTTGGGGCTGCGGACCAAAAAATTGTCTGAACGCATCGGTCAGACGGCCACCTTCTCCACTGCTCCTTCTTTGACTGACCGAAGCCTCAGCAACACGTTGTCCAGAAACAGGAGTTTGTAACCTCCCAGTCTCTGGGAACGCGTTGCACAGACCTTTCTGCAAGGCCTCCCTAAGATGTTTCATCCTCTGCTCCCTCTGCGATGGCAAGATAAGGTCCGCAACCTTACCCTTGTAACGTGGATCAAGGAGGGTTGCCAGCCAGTATTGGTCCTTCTCCTTGATACCACGAATACGAGGATCCTTACGCAGGCTTTGCAGGATCAGGGAGGCCATGCAGCGTAGGTTTGCTGAGGCATTCGGTCCGGAGTCCTCTGGGTCACTAAAGATGACATGGTCCGCAGCCACCTCCTCCCAGCCACGTACAAGTCCATGTGTTTCTTGGGACTGATCCCTTAAAGACTGCTGCTGATGCTGAGTGCCAGGCTCCACCTCCATACTGACACAATCTTCCTCCTCCTCCTCCTCCTCCTCCTCCTCTTCCTGTGTGATCGGCGGGCACGCAGGAACACTGTCTGGATAAAGGGGGCCTTGAGAGCTAAGGAAGTCCTCCTCTTCCTACCTCTGTTCTGCCTCAAGTGCCCTGTCCATTATTCCACGCAGCGTGTGCTCCAACAGGTGGACAAAGGGGACAGTGTCACTGATGCATGCACTGTCACTGCTCACCATCCTCGTGGCCTCCTCAAATGGTGACAGGACAGTGCATGCATCCCTGATCATGGCCCACTGGCGTGGGGAAAAAAAAACAAGCTCCCCTGATCCTGTCCTGGTGCCATAGTCGCACAGGTACTCATTGATGGCCCTCTGCTGCGTGTGCAGCCGCTGCAGCATGGCCAACGTTGAGTTCCACTTGGTGGGCATGTCACAGATTAGGCGGTTCTTGGGCAGGTTAAACTCCTTTTGGAGGTCCGTCAGCCGAGCACTGGCATTATATGACCGGCGGAAATGCACACAGACTTTCCTGGCCTGCCTCAGGACATCCTGTAAGCCCGGGTACCTGCCCAAGAACCGCTGCACCACCAAGTTAAGGACGTGAGCCAAACAGGGCACATGGGTCATTTGTCCCTGTCGGAGGGCAGAGAGGAGGTTGGTGCCATTGTCGCAAACCACCATTCCTGCCTTAAGTTGGCGTGGCGTCAACCACCTCTGAACCTGCCCCTGCAGAGCTGACAGAACCTCTGCCCCAGTGTGGCTCCTGTCCCCCAAGCACACCAGCTCAAGCACCGCATTGCATCTTTTGGCCTGCGTACTTGCGTAGCCCCTTGAACGACTACGGAGCACCGCTGGTTCCGAGGAAGAGGCCATGGAGGAAGAAGAAGAGGAGGGGGTGGAGGAGAGAGGTGTGTCACAATCATTAGCATTTTGGAGGCGTGGTGGCGGAACAACCTCCAACACTACTGCACCTTGTCCTGCATCCTTCCCAGCTGCCAGCAGAGTCACCCAATGCGCCGTGAAACTTAGGTAACGTCCCTGTCCATGCCTGCTGGACCATGAGTCAGCGGTAATATGCACCTTACCGCTGACCGCCCTGTCCAGCGAGGCATGGACATTGCCTTCCACATGCCGGTAGAGAGCCGGAATCGCCTTCCGTGAGAAAAAGTGGCGTTTGGGTACCTGCCACTGAGGAACCGCACATTCCACAAACTCACGGAAGGGGGCAGAGTCTACCAACTGAAAAGGCAGCAGTTGAAGTGCCAGCAATTTTGCCAAGCTAGCATTCAACCGCTGGGCATGTGGATGGCTGGGAGCAAACTTCTTTCGGCGGTGCAGCAGCTGGGGCAGGGAAATTTGCCTGGTACAATCTGACGTCGGTTCACCAAAAGCAGATTGCCCACAAGTACTTGGCTGTGACACACCTAATTCTACACCTTCATTCCTCTCAGTGCAGGTCTCAGAGAGGACTGAAGGTCTAGTGGGGTTGGAAATCTCAGCTGATGAGGAGCAAGGAGAGGTCCTCTTTGTTCTTTGGTGTGGGTCTTTTAGATGCGCTTGCCAACGAACTGCATGGCAAGTCAACATATGTCTGGTCAAGCATGTGGTACCCAAGCGGGAGATGTTTTGGCCACGTGAGATACGCTTGAGACATATGTTGCAAATAGCAGCGGTGCGATCTGATGCACTCGTCTCAAAAAAGGCCCACACCAAAGAACTTTTTGGATAACGCGCAGAGACTGCAGCGCCCTGCACATGTGATACAGTCAATGTGCTGCCCTTAGGCTGGCCCCTGGAGGGCATCCTGCCTCGTTGGTGATGTGCCGCCTCCTCCTCCTCCTCCTCCTCTCTCCTATCAGGCACCCACGTTGAGTCAGTGACCTCATCATCCCCTCCCTCCTCATCACTGGAGCAAACCCGGCAGTATGCTGCAGCAGGGGGAGCATGACTGCCAGATTGCTGTCCTTCTTGGGCACCCCCTCTGTCCGTGCTCATGTTACTGCCTTCATCGAGCTCAGTATCATCATCAGAGCCTTCCAAACGCTGGGCATCCTCCTGGAGCATGTACCCAACACTGTGGTCAAACAGTTCGAGGGACTCCTCAGGAGGACATGGTGGAGCTAGGGAAGGAGTCACTGATGACATTGAGCCGAGGGAAGAAGCCGCTGCTTTGCCAGACAAAGCACCCTGGGCATGGGTGAGAGAGGATGAGGAGGATGAGGACGGCTTGGTCATCCACTCGACCAAGTCTTCCGCATGTTGCGGCTCAACACGGCCAGCTGCCGAAAAAAAGGCCAAGCGTGTCCCATGGCCACGTGCTGATGAGGATGCACCGTCTCCACGACCAGCACTAGACACAGAGCCTGCTTGCCCTCTCTTATTGGCTTGTGACTGTCTGCCTCTCCTTCTTGGCCTTCCAGACATACTAATGGCCTGTAGCTGCACTAAGCTGGGATATATAGATATATATATATATATACTGCAGCTAGCAAAATCAACTACCTGCCTGTAGTATGAGAACACCACCAACCTTCTACAGGTAGCTTTAGCTGACCACTGTGAGGTGGACGCACCCCACTAACTTGTAGGTTTAGCTGAACACTGTGAGCAGGACGCACTGCACTAAATGTAAATAGTCTAGCTGCCTGACCGTGGTACTAATAGGATCAAAAGAACACCAGTAATTTTCTTCAGGTAGCTGTAAATACTGTAACAAGACAAGCCTGCCTGTCAGTAGGAAGATAACAGGAACGGATCTAGCTGAACACTGTGAGCAGGACGCACTGCACTAAATGTAAATAGTCTAGAAGATAACAGGAACGGATCTAGCTGAACACTGTGAGCAGGACGCACTGCACTAAATGTAAATAGTCTAGAATTTAACAGGAACGGATCTAGCTGAACACTGTGAGCAGGACGCACTGCACTAAATGTAAATAGTCTAGCTGCCTGACCGTGGTACTAATAGGATCAAAAGAACACCAGTAATTTTCTTTAGGTAGCTGTAAATACTGTAACAAGACAAGCCTGCCTGTCAGTAGGAAGATAACAGGAACGGATCTAGCTGAACACTGTGAGCAGGACGCACTGCACTAAATGTTAATAGTCTAGCTGCCTGACCGTGGTACTAATAGGATCAAAAGAACACCAGTAATTTTCTTTAGGTAGCTGTTAATACTGTAACAAGACAAGCCTGCCTGTCAGTAGGAAGATAACAGGAACGGATCTAGCTGAACACTGTGAGCAGGACGCACTGCACTAAATGTAAATAGTCTAGAAGATAACAGGAACGGATCTAGCTGAACACTGTGAGCAGGACGCACTTTACTAAATGTAAATAGTCTAGCTGCCTGACCGTGGTACTAGTAGGATCAAAAGAACACCAGTAATTTTCTTTAGGTAGCTGTTAATACTGTAACAAGACAAGCCTGCCTGTCAGTAGGAAGATAACAGGAACGGATCTAGCTGAACACTGTGAGCAGGACGCACTGCACTAAATGTAAATAGTCTGGAAGATAACAGGAACGGATCTAGCTGAACACTGTGAGCAGGACGCACTGCACTAAATGTAAATAGTCTAGAAGATAACAGGAACGGATCTAGCTGAACACTGTGAGCAGGACGCACTGCACTAAATGTAAATAGTCTAGAATTTAACAGGAACGGATCTAGCTGAACACTGTGAGCAGGACGCACTGCACTAAATGTAAATAGTCTAGAAGATAACAGGAACGGATCTAGCTGAACACTGTGAGCAGGACGCACTGCACTAAATGTAAATAGTCTAGCTGCCTGACCGTGGTACTAATAGGATCAAAAGAACACCAGTAATTTTCTTTAGGTAGCTGTAAATACTGTAACAAGACAAGCCTGCCTGTCAGTAGGAAGATAACAGGAACGGATCTAGCTGAACACTGTGAGCAGGACGCACTGCACTAAATGTAAATAGTCTAGAATTTAACAGGAACGGATCTAGCTGAACACTGTGAGCAGGACGCACTGCACTAAATGTAAATAGTCTAGAAGATAACAGGAACGGATCTAGCTGAACACTGTGAGCAGGACGCACTGCACTAAATGTAAATAGTCTAGCTGCCTGACCATGGTACTAATAGGATCAAAAGAACACCAGTAATTTTCTTTAGGTAGCTGTTAATACTGTAACAAGACAAGCCTGCCTGTCAGTAGGAAGATAACAGGAACGGATCTAGCTGAACACTGTGAGCAGGACGCACTGCACTAAATGTAAATAGTCTAGAATTTAACAGGAACGGATCTAGCTGAACACTGTGAGCAGGACGCACTGCACTAAATGTAAATAGTCTAGAAGATAACAGGAACGGATCTAGCTGAACACTGTGAGCAGGACGCACTGCACTAAATGTAAATAGTCTAGAAGATAACAGGAACGGATCTAGCTGAACACTGTGAGCAGGACGCACTGCACTAAATGTAAATAGTCTAGAAGATAACAGGAACGGATCTAGCTGAACACTGTGAGCAGGACGCACTGCACTAAATGTAAATAGTCTAGAAGATAACAGGAACGGATCTAGCTAAACTGAGTACAGTGTATATATATATATATGCAACACCTGGGATGCATATATATACACAATACACTGTAAGTGCAGCTAACTGACTGACTGTTCTGCCTAATCTATCTAACTCAAATCAAACACTGTCTCTCTGTCTATCTCTTTCAACGCCGGAACACACACTACACAGGGCCGCCGTGCAGGCGGCCTTATATAATGTGGGGCGTGTACTAAATCCCCTGAGCCATAATTGGCCAAAGCCTCCTTGGCTTTGGCCAATTACGGCTCTCTGTTCAGGCGGCGCTGTGATTGGCCAAGCATGCGGGTCATAGTGCATGCTTGGCCAATCATCAGCAAGCAATGCACTGCGATGCCGCAGTGAATTATGGGCCGTGACGCGCCACACGAATTTGGCGCGAACGGCCCATATCGTTCGCAATTCGGCGAACGACCGAACAGCTGATGTTCGAGTCGAACATGGGTTCGACTCGAACACGAAGCTCATCCCTACTAGTGATCTGTGATTGGCTACAGCTAATCACATGGTACAGGGTGCTGTGATTTTCCCAGGTACCATTTGATAGCTGTGGGCCAATCACAGTTTACTAGCAAAGGAAGCAAAGCTGTTATGAATAATTTTGACATTGTGATCATGTGATTCACCGGGCCCCGAGTATTGAGATCTGCACTCCGGTGTCTGGTGGACACAGCGGCTGCACAGGGGAGCGCAGTGCCTCCCTGTGTCTGTACAGGCAAAATTACATAGGGGTACGTTGCTTTGCCTGTACATGCCACCCACCCACAGTAAATGTGCTGTGGGCGGTCGGCAAGTAGGAAAATAAACAAATATCTTACAACAGGTGGGTGTTTGGCTCACAGCACTACACTCTCCCTAAAATGACCAAAATAAATAAAAAAGCTATGTGTGACATAAATATGACCTCAAATTATAAATGTAAATATGCAATCAAATACAGCAATCAATAAATAATGTGTGAACTACTGAGCGGGTAGCCCAACACCTAGACACACAGCTACTACACACTAGGAGATGTGCTGCTGTAATCAGGGAGAGGGAACTCCACCTGTAAAGACAAAAGCAAGGAAAGGCAGAAAACAGCGCAGACCTCTGGTATAGTAAAAGGATCAAAGGGCTTTATTAAAAACAACATATTATATACTCACAAGATAAAATGTGAAAGAGGGAATATAGTCCACGAGAAAGAACCCACTCAACACACAACAGTGTCACAAGGAAAGGATGGATGAGCAGCCACAGTGCCTGGATCACTGTGTGCCAGCTGACAGGTGAAGAGCTGGGCTGGATGCCAGAATTCTCTGCTTCTCATGCTGGGCTGGCTCAATCCCAAGGACAGCTCCCAGTGGACGATATTCTCTTGTAAAAGTGGGGTCGCAGGATGTGTTTCGAGGACTCCTCCTCTTCTTCAGCTAACCCCCACAGGCTACTCGCTCTTGTTTAAATAGACCCCCACAAGCTCCAAAGCATGGGGTGGGGGCGGTAAAGCAGAATGACAGTGCCCCCTGTGTCTTTACAGGCAAAATATCACACGGGTAAGTTGCTTTGCCTGTACATGTTTCCCACCCACAATGTACTGTGGGCGGTCGGCAAATGGATAAGCAACCATTTTACTGAATGAAATTGATTCATACATGTGTATTGTTGTGATGAGCTGTGATTGGCCACAGCTAATCACATGGTACAGATGGGCTGTGATTAGCCCTGTCTGTACCATGTGATCACTGTGACACCCACCTGGAATGACATATTACGTCGTAATATATCATCTGATGAAGTCTGTTGAGGCGTAACACATAAGGTGAAGTTCTGTGGTGTCATTATGCTGGGAGGAGGAGTTCTGCAAGGGTGTGCAGTAGCAGTACATGACCCACGTACACTGAGCGAATTTAACCACTTGCCAACCAGCTTTTTTCATACTGCGGCAGGTCGGCACAATCCCGCAAACCGTCGTAGCTGTACATCAGCTCCTTTAAGCAGGATAGCAGGCATGCACGCGCGCCAGCTGCATAGCGGGGGTCCCGATGCTCGTGGCCGGCAGTTGCAATGACCACCAGCTGCGCGATCATGGGCACGAGAGGCAGAACAGGGATGTGTGTGTAAACACACACACCCCTGTTCTGTGAGGAGAGGAAATGCAGATCGTGAGTTCCTAATAGCTAGGAACCATGATCTGTCATCTCCTATAGTCAGTCACAGTCCTGATAAAAATCGCAGATCGCCGCCATTACTAGTAAAAAAAAATAATAATAATAAAAATGCCATAATCTATCCCCTATTTTGTAGACGCTATAACTTTTGCGCAAACCAATCTATATACTCTTATTGCGATTTTTATTACCAAAAATATGTAAAAGAATACATATCAGCCTAAACTGAGGAAAAAATTAGCTTTTTTTAAAAAAAATTGGGAATATTTATTATAGCAAAATGTACAAAATATTGTGTTTTTATCAAAATTGTCGCTCTTTTTTTGTTTATAGCGCAAAGAATAAAAACCACAGAGATGATCAAATACCACCAAAAGAAAGCCCTATTTATGGGGAAAAAAGTTTGTCAATTTTGTTTGGGTACAGCGTCGCGCGACCGCGCATTTGTCAGTTAAAGTGACGCAGTGCCGAATCGCAAAAAATGGCCTGGTCATTGAGCAGCCAAATCTGCCGGGGCTGAAGTGGTTAAGGCTGGAGTTCTAAGATAACGGACTTATTTTTTGCTACAGAATTTTCAATTCAATTGAAAGTTCAATGAAATTGGCCCTGTATGATGTGATCCCTGATCAGTCATAAACAAAGGCTGCATGCCTGCAGCTTTATAAAAAACAAACTGTTACAAAGCTGTTATAAAAAACAAACAAAAATGGGTTGCTTACTACAGTCAATACTGCTTACCCCTCCTGAGTAGTATAGTGTCACTATAGTGACATTGTACTGCTCTGCTTTATGGTGCTCAGATACACTGACTGCTGCACTGATGACACTGTATCTCAGTGCAGCTGTCAGTGTCTCTGATCAATAGCCACACCAGTACAATGCAGTCATAGTGACACTGCACTGTGCTGATGATGGTTTGAAAGAAAAAAAACTTTTTTCTTTATTTACGTACTGTCACTAGAGTAAGTGCAGTGTCACTATGTTGACATTGTCCAGCTGTGGTGGTGATCATGTACAATGGCTGGCCTCTCTGATATCACTGTATGTCAGTACAAACAAGCCATTGTCTCTGATTGCTGCCACAGCAGAACAATGTCACCAGACCAGTGCAGCCAGTCACAGCATCCCCAATCACCTCCACACTAGTTATAGTGCCCCTCATCCCCACCACACCAGTCCCAGTGTCACAATAAGACCACATTCATTTATGTACTCTCACAGTGCTTCCTGAAGAGCGATCTGTGTGTACATAAACAAAATAATAGGCAATGGGGTTTATTTACTAAAGGCAAATCCACATTTGCACTACAAGTGCACTTGGAAGTGCAGTTATGTGCAGTCACTGTAGATCTGAGGGGGACATGCAAGGAAAATAAAAAACAGCATTTTTGTTTGTATATGATTGAATGATAAAATCAGCAGAGCTTCCCCTCATTTCAGATCTTCCCCTCAGATCTAAAGCGACTGCACTTCCAAGTGCACTTGTAGTGCAAAGTGGATTTGCCTTTAGTAAATCAACCCTAATGTTTTGTTTTTTACACCAAATAAATGTAGCAAAATACATTTTGTCCCAAATGTATGAAGAAAGATTATTTGTTTGCAAAGTTTTGTAACAGAGACTTGTATTTGTCCAAGATGGAAAAATGGCCTGTACTGAAGAAGGGGAAGGGGGGAACAGTCCGTTCTTTAAGTGGTTAAAAAAAGTAAAAAATGTATGCTTGAGCTCAATTTCAGGATAGGTGATGCAGGAGTCCAAAGGAACATTAGCCCCTGAGGGGATAAAATGTGTTAAGACCTCCTACAATTTTAGAGGTCTACCTAAGGAGGTAAGCACATATCTGAGATTCACTAGGGGTCTGAAAATTTATTGGTGTCAAAAGTGCTTGGAGAATCACATGGAAATTATTTGCAGTGGAAGTGGGTTTGTGGCACAGAGTGTTTGTTTTTGGAAGAAAATAGACATGGATTAATGTATATCTTGGCACAGTTGTCACTGTACTATATATACTGTTTGAACATATTGATTATTCATGGTATCACTTAGATATGGATTATTGGTACTGAAGTTAAAATGGGGATTTATGGAATTAATATAAAAAAAACATAGCTATGAATCTAGCCCCTCCTTATTTTTTTTTTTTTTAAGTTACCCAAAAAAATTGTGGTCTGTAAAAAGGAAACATGATCATTCTTGTTTTATTAGATTTCTTTTATATATAAAAATGATGACTAAAATAAACAATAAAAACAAGGACAACAATAAACAGAGAAAAATTGAAGATATTTAAATTATTATATTTTAGTTAATCTGTTGAATGCTTCCTTCACATCTTTGTTTCTCAAAGTATATATGATTGGATTTAGCATAGGAACAATGATTACATAAAGGATAGAGAGACCCTTCCCTTCATCCAAATCATATGAAGATGATGGCTTCATATACATGCAGGCAATCATTGTGTAGAAGAGGCTGACCACTGTAAGATGGGAAGCACAGGTGGAAAAAGTTTTGTATCGACCTTCCTTTGAGCTTATTTTGAGGATCGCAGATATAATGTATGCATAGGTGGTTAAAGTTAACAAGAAACAGTTTAAAACAATTATTATGCCTTCTGCAAATACAGCATACTCAACAGCAGATGTATCATCACAAGCTAATTTTAACAGTGGTATAAGATCACAAAAGAAATGGTTGATCTGAGTTGAAGCACAGTAACAAAGAGATGAAATGAGGACACTAAGCGGAAGAGCTGCAGCAAAGCCTCCACCCCAAGCACCACTTGCTAAAATTACACAGAATTTTTTGTTCATGGTCATGTGATAGACCAGTGGATGACAAATAGCAACGTAGCGATCATATGCCATGGAAGTGAGCAACATATACTCTAAACTACCAAGAGAGTTGAAAAAAAAGAGTTGGGACATGCAACCTTGGAATGAAATCTTCTTATTGTTGGTTATGATGTTTTGCAGCAGATTTGGAACTGTGACAGAGGAATATAACATGTCAATGAGAGACATGTTACAGATGAAAAAATACATAGGTTTCTGCAGGTGACTGTCCAGACAAACTAAAGTAATAATCATTAGATTACTTAGCACTGTAAGAAGGTACATTGCTAGAAAAAGCAAAAAGAAGGGAGCCTTGAATTCCTGACTATTTGCAAAGCCCAGGAAAATAAACTCTCTTGCTGTTGTCATATTAAATGCATTGACATTCATTATATCTAAAAAAAAACAAAAAAACACCAGAAACAAAAATTAAAAACAAGACAATCAGATTTCATTTATTGACCGATTTGTTTATACACCAGGTATGTTTAGCTTATGCAAAATAGCAGTTGCATATGAAATAAAATAGAATTTCCAATAGGTAGTACACTTCAGAGAAAACAATGAGCATTATAAGAAAATAATAATAATAGCATTGTTATTTTCTGAAATTGCCCAGCATGGCCACAAAAAATAGAAAATCCACTCAAAGAAACTGATCATAAGCATTTAAGTTCATTGCAGATGATCAGCTAACGCTAACAAACCTCATATCATATGCAATCAATTCAGTGGTAGACTTTTTACTTATTTTAATTTATGCTGCAAAAAGTATACCGGATTAAGAAAAAAAGCCTCTCGCCTGTTTACCTTTTACATTCATATTTAGCGCGTGAAACAGACAGGTTCCATTAGCCATAGTCAGTTGTAAGGCAATGTGACCTGTACAGTTTGAGACACATATGTTTGCCATCTATTCAGTCATTACATAGTTATCCAAAGCTGTGAAGGGAAGCTGATTAGCAGGGTTTAAATATGTCTGTTATATTGCAGATGTGTCTATGTTTGACCCTGATGGCTTTTTAATATTCCTTAGAGTATAAATCAAGGCAGAATATGGCAGGGACTAATTAACCAGTTTGAAAATATTATTGTACTTAATATTAGGCCCAATTACATGAACTGTAATTATTGTCATTATTTTGATTTTAGATATGTAGCGCTGCCCTCTTGAGGGTCGCAAGATAGATCAATACCCCTCTGGTTGCCCTGACCCTGTGAGTCCTCTGCCACCTCTGACACCCTGAGTTCAAACATTGTTCCTTTAGGTAACAGCAACAATAAGGAAATACACCAAAATTAGTTAGATCAAGAATAGTTTACTCAGTGAGATAAATGAGGAAAGAATCGTAGAAAAAACTTGAATTTAAACCCAAAAAGAAAAAGGAAAAGAGTTGTCTTACAAGGAATATTATTGATAGCAAATAATTGTCACCTTTATGATTCAAACATTCAACAGTGCATACTGTATTTCCTATACCCAAATAGGCATATGTACAGTATCTCACAAAAGTGAGTACAACCCTTACATTTTTCTAAATATTTTTTTATATTCAAAATATCCAAAATATATTGTCCAAAATATTATTGGAAAAATGGCTAATTGGGCCCAATTTGGACATTTTCACTTAGGGGTGTACTCACTTTTGTTGCCAGCGGTTAGACATTAATGGCTGTGTGTTGAGTTATTTTGAGGGGACAGCAAATTTACACTGTTATACAAGCTGTACACTCACTACTTTACATTGTAGCAAAGTGTAATTTCTTCAGTGTTGTCACATGAAACAATATAATAAACTATTTACAAAAATGTGAGGGGTGTACTCACTTTTGTGAGATACTGTATATTCTATGTAGGTGGGCTACAGGATAGCAGAGGGGTGACTCTTGTGAATGTCAGTCCCCTCCCAGCTGCTCCTTCACAAAATAATAGTAAACTGACAGATAAATAAATACAACTCCCCCCCCCCCCCCCCCAAGCTATTCAGCAAAAAAAAAAAAAAAAATCACTTAAAAAATGTCCGGGCGGCGGACAGACAGAAGTCTATGGGAAGCTTCCCAGTTTGCAATCAGCTGATTGCAAGCTGGGAAGCCGATTTGCCCATGTTTAGGGAGTGTCCAGGTAGGGTTGCCACCTGTCCGGGATTCACCCGGACAGTTTGGGTTTGGAATCATGCGTTCGGGTTTCAGACCGCACGAAACCTGGACACATTATTCAGACCATACTATGGCTTCCCAGCAGGGTTGCAGGCTGCAGTTGTATAAGCCGAAAGTGTGTGTTACACTCTCTTTTACACTGCCCAAAGCCAGCACTAATAATTACACCTCCCTCCACACAGACGGGAGAGGAGAAAGGGCTTGATCTGCTTCTTTTCCTCCCGCCCCTACAACTCTGTCTGCCTAAACTCCAGCAGCCTCAGCTACATCTGCATAAGAGGTGCTGAGTGTTGACTGCTAGGGGTGAGTGAGCTCACCATCCATCCCTGTCTGTGACTGGAGTACACTACGGTAAATCAGGGTTCTCAGAGCACCCATTACATCAGAGTTCCTCTTTAAACCAGAGGCTACAGTGTTCCCCCTTACATCAAAGTCCTCTCCGTACATCAGAGTTCTCAGTGTTCCCCCTTACATTAGGGTTTCCAGAGCATCCCTTATGTTAGAGTCCCCAGAGTTCTCCCTTACATCAGAGTCTGCAGAGTCCCCCCTTTAAGTGTAAGGGAACTGTGCGAGTTCAGATGTATAAGGGGAACTCTGTGGACTCTGATGTAAAGGGGGACTCTAGTGATTAATTTAATTTGATTATAAATGTTATTTAATTGCAAAATATAAGTATAGTTCATACTATAAAAAAAGATTGCTGTGCGCCGCTAAAGTGTTCGGGTTTGACTATAAGAAAAGGTGGCAACCCTATGTCCAGGGCACAAGCGATGCGCCCTCAAACCCTCCCACTCTTCACTCATTTGTCTCAGTCCTCCGAATATATCATTTAATTGGCAGAGAGCCGGGGAGCGGAGGACAGCGGGCGGTGCTTTTTGCAGGACCGCCTCACGTCCGTTTTTTCCCGGCTCAGAATGGACTGAGACAGAGTATGATCAGCTTCAGCGTGGTGAAGCGGGGTTTGACACAAGCGGACTAGTGTGAGCTGGAAAAGGCAGGGGGAGAGAAACACACAGCAAGCTGGTGTTACACTTTGAGCTACGGATGGGATTGTAAATACAGCTGATGTGGGAGAGAGTGCACAGACAGTATTTCATGTGCTGGAACAGCAAGCTGGAGGTAAAAGTGAAAGTCCAAGTCAGTAAAGCTCTCTGCTCTGCTCTGCTCTGACTTGCTGACATCCGTGGAGGAGCTGCCTGTGAGTGGTAACCATTTCTTTTCTGCTGCAAGAACGTGCTACGCTGCTGCTTTCCACTATTCTTGCATAAAAGCTTATATAAAGTGAAATTCTATCCTCTGCTCAGTGCTCACTGTCTCCGTGATTTACTAACACTGGGCATAAAAAGCTGACTTGCTATATGTTTGCTGACAGAGGTGTAATTGACACCCATTAGGTTTGCAATGAGGTGTCAGTTTAATCCTCACGATTCAAACGGAAACTTCACTTGCAACTTGCTAAGCAAAAAATAAGTAATCAAGAGTATTAATTACCAGTCACTTAGCTGGCTGGATGTCCTGGTCACTCACTGGATGAGGATAGTGATGACGCCAGCCACCAAGTGTATTATACAAAATCACAATAATGAGGATGATGATGATCATCATCATCCTCATCATTGTATAATTACACCCATCATCGCTATCCTCATCATTGTATAATACACCCGTCATCTGATGACGGGTGTATTATACAATGAGGTGGATGACTGGTGTATTATACAATGATGAGGATGATGATGATGGGTGTATTATACAATGATGAGGATGATGATGATGGGTGTATTATACAATGATGAGGATGACGGGTGTATTATACAATGAGGAGGATGACGATGATGTGTGTATTATACAATGATGAGGATGATGATACTGTGTGTATTATACAATGATGAGGATGATGATGATGGGTGTATTATACAATGATGAGGATGATGGTGATGGGTGTATTATAAAATGATGAGGATGATGAAGATGGGTGTATTATACAATGATGAGGATGATGATGATGGGTGTATTATACAATGATGAGGATGATGGGTGTATTATACAATGATGAGGATGATGATGATGGGTGTATTATACAATGATGAGGATGATGATGATGGGTGTATTATACAATGATGAGGATGATGGGTGTATTATACAATGATTAGGAAGATGATGATGGGTGTATTATACAATGATGATGATGATAGGTGTATTATACAATGATGAGGATGACGATGACGGTTGTATTATACAATGATGAGGATGATGATGATGGCATATTATGCAATGATGAGGATGATGATGTTGGCATATTATACAATGATGAGGATGATGATGATGGCATATTATACAATGATGAGGATGATGATGATGGCATATTATACAATGATGAGGATGATGGGTTTATTACGCAATGATGAGGATGATGATGAGTGTATTATACAATGATGAAATAACAATGACGGGTTTATTATACAATGATGAGGATGATGATGATGGCATATTATACAATGATGAGGATGATGGGTTTATTACGTAATGATGTGGAGGATAATGAGTGTATTATACAATGATGAAATAACAATGATGGGTTTATTATACAATGATGAGGATGATGATGACGACGGGTGTATTACACAAATTCAATTCGAATTTCAGTCAGAATTTCCGAAATTCAGACTAATTTCATTAGGTTATTCGGAGCATTCGGTAAAATTTTTTTATATTGTAATTCGGGTATTCGGATATATCCGAATCTCCGAATGACAAAAAATTTGTCCGAATATTAGTTCGGAACGGAACAAACCACACATGTCTACCTTGATGTGCAATTCATGGGAAGCTCAACTGAACAGGTTAAAATGTTTGGGAATCCGAACCCCATTAATATCAATAGGGAAATAATTCTGGTGTTTTCCTGCTTAAGCATTCCCGAAGCAAAGAAGCAATATCCAAGGAGGATTTCACTTTTGCTTGAACATGGACAGCAACACCTTTTACTTTCATAAACAATAAGTTCACCTTTTTTTTCTTCTACATTCTAGCTCCCCTATGTACCAATATACTATCAGTGTACTTCATTTGCAGAAATAAAACATCTTTCTATTTATCGTCACACCCCTTACCTCACCGTCCAGCTGGCTCTATGAAAAAACTGCTCTTAACAGCACACCAAACATAGAAGCAAACACACATTTTGTCACGAGAAAAAACAAGCAAAAAATGCAGAAAAATGCACAGTAACAAACGTGCATCCAGCCACATGCCAAAATGTCCCATGAGCTACTTTGCTGAGTGTAGGACAATCCACTGAAATTAACGGGCGGCACTATGCGTGTCACAGGACACTGCAACACACCTTACCACCCATGCTTTGATCCATCCAGCCATATAGCACTGGTCAAGCGCGGAAGCATCAAGGCAGCAATCAGATGCCCACTACGGGAGCCAGCTGTGAGAACGGGACTACATACACTTCATGCTTGCTATTCCGGGGGCATAAGATTTTGTACTTAGTCACACTAAGTGCAAGGACTTTATGTGCATCGTGTATGATGCTTGTGAGACTATCCTTGATTTAGTCCATATACTCTATCAGAGCTAACCACTGCAGCTATATTCAGCTGAGTCCCGGTCGGGACCAAATGCACTGGTATACATCCGGCCCAGGAGACTCCATTGTGTGTTCCTTGTTACACAGTGACACACAATTTCATCCTCATGGTGGTTCTATCAGGCACCCACACACACAAGACACCCCTGTACTGACAGGACTTGGACTGTACACTGTTATTTCAGCAGCTTATGTAGCATGCCTGTATGATTTTTTCCCAGACAAGGAGGACACCAATGCACACAAGCCCAGGCATGGGCATTTGATACCATTGGGCAATATCTGTCAAGATCCTTGAATCTGTCTGTGCTTTCTCCAGTGGAAGATATCCTGTTCAGCCGATTATTTGACCCAAGTCACTCACTGGCAAATTATTGCTCGGGGACCCCGGGGGACACGCAGTCTGGGAGGGCGGAGTTATTGAGGGAGAGGTGGGTCGACCCACCACTGTCTATTTTTAATACAACGTTGTTCATTGTTTTTTATGTTTTATGGTCCCTTGATATTGTGGAGGAACGGACCCCACCAGTGTGGACTAGATCCGCAGACGTGGGATCCTTTACTTCATGCCCTTTTGCAATTTTTCAATAAAGTTTTTTGTATATCTTGATCTAATTACATGGTAGCTTTTCCCTTTGTTGGCATTCTTGGGACCCCTCTGGCCCCTTTCCTTTTTCTTTAGGTTCATTGTTTATTGTTACTTGGGAGTGAGCCCGTCACATTGACGAACCGTACAGATCCAACCTCATATACAAATTTTTCTATTACATGTGTTGATTCAAAATAGAGGGGTGTTTTTTTAGTACCATTGTTATTACGTATGACCTTGCATTATGGGTATGCTATACCAATTTCATTGCTGTCACTCTTCCATTAGTGTGATAACAATGCTCCATTTTGTTAAACATACCAAGTAAGGTACTTATTAGTACTATGACTAACTATAATATGTATACTGCCCGTTTGGGTTGTACCCCTACTGAGCTATTGTTACTGAATGACTTTTCATGTTTGCTTAGTTTTTAAATTATATTTCTATATTCATTCTTTAATTTTGTTTCCTTTTATTAAAATATTAAAAATATTTGAACACAAAACCCCGGACTATTATTTATAAAAAATATACTAACATAACAAATAAAAAATAAAATATAAAAACTGTGAAAGAGCAGCTATCACTCCACGGTGCAATCATCACACTAATATAAATAAATGTATACCTAGTAACAGTGAAGCGCTCCTTAATAAAATGATCAAATATGGACTCAAATGTGCTTACAACAAAGCTCATAAATTTACACAATCATATTAAATCACATGCAAAAAAAATAAAACACATGAAAACAATTTCATACATCATCCAACTAGGTTGCAAGTAAAACATTGGATGATATATGGGATTGTTTTCACATTTTTTTACTTACAACCTAGTTGCATGGTGTATGGGATTGTTTTCATGTTTTTTACTTTTTTCTGCATATGCTTTATGATGATTGTGTACATTTATGAGCTTTGTTGTTTATATGCACATTTGAGTATAGATGTACAGTATTGAGCACAGTAGGTATACATGTAGTTCCGTTTTGTTAATAGCACATGATCGGCTAATGGTTCTTTGAGATAGTACAGTGGGGATCGAAAGTTTGGGCACCCCAGGTAAAAATGTGTATTAATGTGCATAACGAAGCCAAGGAAAGATGGAAAAATCTCCAAATGGCATCAAATTACAGATTAGACATTCTTATAATACGTCAAAAAAGTTAGATTTTATTTCCATCATTTACACTTTCAAAATTACAGAAAACACCAAAATGGCGTCTGCAAAAGTTTGGGCACCCTGCAGAGTTAATATCTTGTATTGCCCCCTTTGGCAAGTATCACAGCTTGTAAATGCTTTTTGTAGCCAGCCAAGAGTCTTTCAATTCTTGTTTGCGGTATCTTTGCCCATTCTTCCTTACAAAAGTCTTCCAGTTCTTTGAGATTTCTGGGCTGTGTGTCACGCACTGCTCTTTTAAGGTCTATCTATAGATTTTCAATAATGTTGAGGTCAGGAGATTGTGAAGGCCATGGCAAAACCTTCAGTTTACGCCTCTTGATGTAATCCCCCATGGATTTTGAGGTGTGTTTAGGATCATTATCCATTTGTAGAAGCCATCCTCTCTTTAACTTCAGCTTTTTCACAGATGGCATCAAGTTACCATCCAAAATTTGCTGAAATTTTATTGAATGCATTTTTCCTTCTACTCGTGAAATGTTCCCTGTGCCACTGGCTGCAATACAACCCCAAAGCATGATTGATCCACCCCCATGCTTAACAGTTGGACAGAGGTTCTTTTCATTAAATTCTGTGCCCTTTCTTTCTGGCCAAAAAGTTCTATTTTAACCTCATCGGTCCACAGAACTTGTTTCCAAAATGCCTCAGGCTTGTCTATATGTTCATTTGCAAAGTTCAAACACTGAGGTTTTCTTCTGATGACTCTTCCATGAAGACCGTATTTGTACAAGTATCTCTTTATAGTGGAATAGTGTACCACAACTCCAGTGTCTGCCAGATCTTTCTGGAGGGATCGTGCAGTCAAACGTGGGTTTTGAATTGCTTTTCTCACAATCCTGCGAGCTGTTCTTTCTGATATTTTTCTTCGTCTTCCAGATCTTGCTTTAACTTCCACTGTTCCTGATGACTGCCTTTTCTTAATTACATTCCAAACAGAGGCTATTGACATCTGAAAATGCTTTGCTATCTTCTTATAGCCTTCTCCAGCTTTGTGAGCGTCAACTATTTTTAGTTTCAGTTTTCTAGACAACTGCTTAGAAGAACCCATGGTGCTGATTGTTGAGGCAAGGTCAGATGAGTCTGGCCATTTAAAACCTTTGAGATTGACATCACCTGGTCTTCCCAGACGATGATTGAGAACAATCCATGACACTGGCAGGTCTCAGCTTTGCAAAGGGGGCAGTGCATGCTATAAATTCTGCAGGATGCCCAAACTTTTGCAGACGCCATTTTTTTGTTTTCTGTAATTTTGAAAGTGTAAATGTTGGAAATAAAATCTAACTTTTTTTGACGTATTATAAGAATGTCTAATCTGTAATTTGATGCCATTTGGAGATTTTTCCATCTTTCCTTGGCTTCGTTATGCACATTAATACACATTTTTACCTGGGGTGCCCAAACTTTCAATCCCCACTGTATTGTGAGTCAGTAATGTGGTCCACTGCTTCAGGACCTAAATGCACATCCATAGACCTTTACATTGTTTTAACTAAATAAAACGTTGATTTAACACCTCTAGTTTAGATTTAATTTTTTTTAAAAGGTGGTCTAAGATTTCAGATGCCAACTCTTAATAAAATTTTTTGGTAAGACTATCAATCTTTGCTGCAGACAACTGTTTAAGGTGACCAGCATATTTGATAAAAGCTGACACTATAACTTGAGCAGAGAACAGGATGACATTTGATGACCTTTCACTCAGAAAATCATAAGGTGCTATAATTCTAATTCTTTCAATACAGAACAACTAAACTTTCTTACCACATTTTCTAAAAAAAACCTAGCACAATAAACACCCCAGTGATCGCTATTTATTGTAATTTACACTGATTATTATTTTTTTTTAAATCAGACATTGTATTTTGTTCAAGTGAAAATGAAATGCATTCGTTTTATTTGTGCAATATTTTTAATGCATCCTTGCACATTTAATGTACAGTATACATTTTGGTCACTAGGTGGTACTAAAGTCACCAAATCTTTACACTACAAACTTTAACTGTATGTTTCAGTTTATATGTACTATATATTGAAAGCCTTGCATATGCAAAGATTTCAATAATAAAAATGCGTTAGATATATAGAGCACTGTGCAAAAATGTTATGCACTTGTAAAAAATTTGTAAAGTGAGGATGCTTTTAGAAATGCTACAATGTATAGTTTTTATTTATCATTTATTTAAACATTAGTGGGACCCTGGTACATCCATCTACAGTCCAGAGAGGTTGTATCAGAGATGTTTTTCATGGAAAACTTGGTGCTGAATATTTATAAGTCTGTCATGGAAACAAAGCCAAGTGACTTGCCTATACACAAAAAAAAAAACAAGAACTGATGTGCAACAAAATGGCAGCAGGTGCTCTGGGCTGATGAGCCCAAATTTGAAATATTTGACAATACCAGAAGAAGTTTGTTCGCCAAAGGCTTGCAGAGAAGTACAAGGATAAGGATCTGCAGACAACAGTGAAGCATGGTAGGGGTACCTTGCAGGTTTGGAGTTGCATTTCTGCATGTAGAGTTAGGCATTTGGTCATAAAAAATGCTGAAATGTACAGGCAGATACCTATCCATCATACAATACCATGAAGGAAGCTCTCATTGGTTCCAAATGCATTCTATTGCAGAACAATGACCCCAATTTCACAGCCAAAGCCATAAAGAATTGTCTTCAGTAAAAAAAAAGAACAAGGAGATGGTTTGGCCCCCACAAAGCATTGATCTCGTTTTTATTGAGTCTATCCAGGATTAAATGGAGAGTTAGCAACTGAGACAACCTAAATCCACAGAACTGTCATCAGTTCTTGTTAAATATGTTTATTGAGTTTTTCATAGATAACAGAGTAAATAAATAAGTAAATAAAAAAAGTAGTACATAAAATAAATAAATAAATAAGTAAGGAGATGAAGTAGACATATAAATATGAAGCATGAGCATTTCATATACAATTAGTATAAGATAAATAGTATCATCATGAAAATATAAACTCATCTTATTACTGTAAGAATGATACAATTTATAAGGATACATCAAAGTGATCATGACATAGAAATTTAATAAATAAATAAACAATTAGTCAATGTGACTTTTTCTGCTAATGAATATATGTCTTATAAGGAATAAGAATATATAAAAAAATAATATAGAAAACAAGAAGAAAAGAGAGGGGAGAATAGGTGGTGGTGGTCTGGCTCCTGAATTACACAAGGTATTATTATATTGTATGTTCTATATACAATCTAATGAGGTAATAACAAAGATTGGTCAAAGTCATTAGGGTAATAGTGTTTAACCCATGGTTGCCATATCTTTCGAAATTTATTTATCTTGTTATCAGCTATAGCTGTCATTTTATCAAAAACAAGTGCTCTATTGATTCTATGTTTTGTTTCAGCCAGAATTAGAGATTTAGACTTCCAAGCTTTGGCAATTGTTTGTTTGGCTGAAGTAGTAATTTGAATGAGTAATTGGAATTGAGTATGAGAGAGTGTATTGGGTTTGAGGTTTAAAAGTGCTGTAGCAGGATCAGGAAGAATAGAGGTTTCAAGAGCCTTAGAAGCCATAGAAAATATGTATCGGGAAATATAAATATCGGGCATTGCCACCAGATGTGAAAGTGAGTTCCAAGTGAATCGCAACTTCTGAAGCAATTAGGTGGGCATGTAGGAATGAATTTTGCTATTCCAGCTGGTACTAGGTACCACCGTGCAAGGACTTTATAGTTTGTTTCTATGGCATTACTATTAGGAGAAGAAGATTTAGTGGCTAACCATATGTTTGACCAATCTTTGTTATCCAAGGTCCGATTCATGTCAAGTGCCCATTTTGCAGTATATGAGGGTAAGTTTTCATCAGATTTACTTATAAGTTGTTGGTATAACATAGAAATCAGTCCTCTGATGTGTGGGTCACTTATACATATCCGTTCAAATTGAGTCATTTGATTAAGAGAAGAACCTGTAATAAGGAGTGGTTCATAAAAAATTTTAATTTGTAGATAATGAAAGATTTCACTTCTCGGAATATTAAAGGTTTCACACAAATCAGGTAAGGAATATATAGTATTTGCCGATGACAATCTGTATAAACGATTCAGGTTCATAGAGGACCATATGGAAAAAGATCTAGGAAATTTCCATGCAGGGTAGAAAGCTGGATTCCCAAGGAATGAAAGTAAAGGATTATGCAAAGATTGGAGATTATGTGAGTTTTTGAACTTAACCCAAATGGCTAAGGTGTGTTTAGTTATGGCATTGGAAATGTTTTTTCTGTCGAACTGGCAAAGCCATAACATATTGGCTACTGATATTGGGTCAGTATCTACTGCTTCGATAGCTACCCAAAGGGGTGTTTCGATAGTAGCATGGTATTTAGGTAGAAGAGCCATTTGGGCAGCATAATAATATGATAAGAAATTGGGTAGTCCTAAACCACCTTTTAATTTATTAAGGTAAAGTGTAGATTTGGGTATACAAGGCTTAGTGGAACCCCAGATAAATGATAGGACTCTTCGTTGTGTAAGTCTAGTAAAATAAGATGGTAAAGTTATAGGTAACACTCTATATAAATATAAAAATTTTGGCAATATTGACATCTTAATAGCATTGATTTTACCTAACCAGGAAAGTGAAAGAGAGGCCCATTGCTTCATACATCCTGATGTTCGTTTCAATAGAGGTAGGTAGTTAGCTGAAAACAGATCTTTGAGAGAAATTGTGAGTTGTACCCCTAAATAGGGTAGTTGTTTTGAGACCCAAGTAAAAGGTAAGACAGATTTTGTATGTTGAAGTTCACATTGCGATAAAGAAATATTTAAGGCATTTGATTTAGAAGGGTTAATATGTAGTCCAGAAATATGAGCAAATTTATGCAGTAATTTAAGAAGATTTGGGGTAGATATATGAGGATGGGACAGGAAAACAAGGATATCATCAACAAAAAGGCTTATCTTATGATGGTAACCACCTAATTCAATCCCTTTAATATCTATATTTGTTCTAATTAGTTGTGCTAAGGGTTCTATTAATAGGGCAAAAAGTAATGGTGAAAGGGGACAACCTTGTCTTGTACCTCTATTTATGTCAAACATAGTGGATTTATAACCAGAGTATTTAATATATGCTCTTGGTTTATTATATAGTGATGAGACCCAGGTAAGGAAATGGTTACCAAAACCCCATTTCTGTAGTATATAATCCATATATGGCCAAGTGACAGAGTCAAATGCCTTTTTTATATCCAATGAAACCAGACATGCTGGTATATGTCTTGTTTTGGCTGCATGTATGAGTAAAAGTGCTCGTCTTATATTGTCACCTGCCTGACGTTTCGGAATAAAACCTGTTTGGTCTTTATGGATTAAGTGTCCAATAATACTATTCATTCTGGTAGCCAGGATTTTAGCTAATAGTTTAATATCTAAATATCTATTAAGAAGTGATATGGGGCGATAATTAGACCAAGAAGATGAGTCAGATTGTGGTTTGGGAATCATAGTGATAATAGATGTGATAGATGTGAGTGTCTCTGTTCTAAATGAATGTCCTTCAAGAATTGAGTTAAAGGCCCTAGTTAAGATTGGTGTAAAGATATGCGTAAACTGTCTGTAGTATACTGCCGGGAACCCATCAGGGCCCGGTCTCTTGTTAAGTTTTAGAAGTTTGATAGTATTCAAAACCTCTGTAATAGGGTTTTCAAGAAGATCTCGTTGTTTTTGGTCGAGATACGGGAGTTTAATACTAGAAAATAAAATATTGGCTTTTGACTTATCAAATGTTGGGGCTGGGGAATATAGTTTAGTAAGATTGGTACGAAAAATCTCAAGAATTTTAATCGGATTGCTAGTGTACGCTTCTTTAGAGATTTTCAAACGGAAAGATTTCTTTTCATGTTGTATAGTTTTCAAGCTTCTGGCCAGGGGTGTATCCGGTTTATTAGCCTTCAGATAAAAAGTATGTTGTCGTTTGCGTAAAGATTTATCAGCGGAATCAGTCAAAAAAAGATCCAAATCTTTGCAGGCTTTTTCAAGATTAGAATTATTAATAGTCATTGGGCAAGATTGAAAGGTCTGATGACAGTTATTAAAGTTAGATTCCAATTTTGAGAACATTATTTTACGTTCTCTTTAGAATTTAGTTGCTAGTTGTATCATTCTACCTCTAATGACAGGTTTATGAGCCTCCCACAGTGTGAGGGCTGAGATATAATTTGTGTCGTTATCTTTAAAATAGTCAGATATTGATTTCTCAATTTCTTTATTAAGAGATGGATAAGTCAGCATGAAATCTTTCATACACCAAGTTGTGTCATGAGATCTAGGGAGCGTAGAAGCTATATTAATGGAAACTGCACAGTGGTCAGTCCATGGGAAGATTTATCAGCGGAATCAGTCAAAAAAAGATCCAAATCTAGGCAGGCTTTTTCAAGATTAGAATTATTAATAGTCGTTGGGCAAGATTGAAAGGTCTGATGACAGTTATTAAAGTTAGATTCCAATTTTGAGAACATTATTTTGCGTTCTCTTTTGAATTTAGTTGCTAGTTGTATCATTCTACCTCTAATGACAGGTTTATGAGCCTCCCACAGTGTGAGGGCTGAGATATCATTTGTGTCGTTATCTTTAAAATAGTCAGATATTGATTTCTCAATTTCTTTATTAAGAGATGGATGAGTCAGCATGAAATCTTTCATACACCAAGTTGTGTCATGAGATCTAGGGAGCATAGAAGCTATATTAATGGAAACTGCACAGTGGTCAGTCCATGGGAATGGTATAATTTTAGCTGAGATAATTTCTGGTAGCATGCTAGAAGGAATAAGAATATGATCAATCCGAGAAAAAGATTTATGTGGGTAGGAGTAGTAAGTAAATCGTCTATCAGTAGGATTAATTTCACGCCAGGTGTCGACCAAGCTATGAGAGGTGAGTAAGCGTTGAAAAGTTAGATTTGTTGTACCTGTTGTAGGCCCAGGGGGAGATTTGTCTAGAAATGGGAAGATTGTTGCATTAGAATCACCACATATAACAACTGTTCCAAATTTGTGAGACTCTATGACTTGAAAGAGGTGTGACAAGAACGCCGTTGGGCGTTTATTGGGAGCATAATAAGATACAATAGTTATAGGGTTGTCAGAAATATAACCTGTTAAAAATAAATATCGACCTTCCGGATCTATCACTTGCGTTTTAAGGTTAAACGGAGTGGTACGATGGAAACCAATTAGTGTACCCCTTTGTTTAACTGCAGCAGAGGCGGTATAAAATTGTGGGTATGAGGGTGAGAGAAATCTAGGTTGAGCTTTTTCTGTAAAGTGTGTTTCCTGTAAGCATATAATATGGGCTTTTTTGGATGAAAAGGATCTTAGAGCTTTAGTGCGTTTATGTGGGATATTAAATCCCTGTACATTTAAAGATAATATATTTATCGGAGCCATAGATTAACCAAGGTAACTGATCTATCATAGCATAAAAAATATATACTTTGAGCCAGATCCACCACTCTGAGAAACATGAGGAAATCGGGGTTCAAGAAAAAAGAAGAAAAAAATATATAAATAACGAAAAAAATGGGTAAATAGAACAATCGTATTAACCCGTAACATAGATAGTGCTGCTTAATTAGAAAACAGAATAATAGGGTTAGGGAGCATCCCAAGAAAGTTTCCAAAACTTCCTGAGAGGATCCAAGTCCATCAGCAGAGTCCTCCATAAAAAAGGCAGGAGTCTGCAAATGGAAAAATCAAAGGGGCAGCAAGAAATTCCTATAGGAAGAACAGCCCCGGAGAACCACAGGTAACCAAAAAATAGAAAAAAAAAGAGAATAAGAAACCCAGCAAGAGATGTGTGATGCTTTGCTTAAAAAATATATTATATATAGAAAAAAAAGGACTGAAGAGAAAAAAGTCAAATAGACTATCTCATTAGGGCATAACCTCCGTGTCTAGGCATATATTTTGCCTAGTGAAAACAAAAAGGAGAAAAATAAAGAACAGGTGGTTATGCTAAAAAAAACAAAACCAGTTTCGGTAATAAAACCTGTAGTGAGAGAAAATTATTGGTAGTAGGTTTCTTCTTTTCAGTCCATTGAATCATCATTTTTTGGCGGTGAGTGTTCATATCGGCCGCGCTTGTGGAGATTTTGGTATGAAGATGAAAAAGAGTTGGAGTCTGAACTTTTCTTTTGCTGAGGGAAACGAGCTGTTGAACGTCTGCGAGGCTGATCTTTAGGTAAGGCTGTTTCTACCAAGCCTAATTCCAATAAGGCTGATTGTAAGTCCTCTGAAGAGCGACAGACATATCTAGTTTCCAGGTGTGTAAAGCGAAGGCAAAAAGGAAACCCCCAGTGATAGGTAATATGGTTTTTCTGAAGTACCTGTAATTGGGGTTTGAGGGCCCGTCTTTTTGCAACTGTAAGAGGAGACAAGTCTGTGAATAACTGATAAGAATGACCCTGGAAGCTGAGAGATTCTTTTCTTCTAGCAGCTGATAACAATTGTTCTTTAGTTTTGTAGTAATGCAATTTAGTTATTATGTCTCTTGGGGGCCGTTGGTTTTGCGTGGTGCTAAAGCTCTGTGCACTCTGTCCATTTCTAGCCTATCAATAGTAATTTCAGGGAGTAATTCTTGAAAAAGTGTGGTAATGGTTGCCTGCAGTTCTAGGATGGATTCAGGTATACCTCTTATCCTTAGATTAGATCGTCTATCTCTGTTTTCTTGTTCCTCCAAACGTGTCTGTAATAGGGTATTTTCCTCTTTAAGGGCTGTCAGCTCAGAAGTACAATATTGTGTTTGACAGTCAATATCATCTACTCTCAATTCCAGTTCAGCTGTTCTCTGACCAATTTCTTTAATTTCCTTTGTTAATTTGTCTGTGATATGGTCAGAAGTCTGTTTCAATGCTTTCTGTAACATCGCTTCAAATGTAGCAAACATATCTGTTTGTGATACATTTTGAGCTGGATTAATAACAATGTCAAGTTTTGTTTTGTCAGCCTGTGTTTTTTGTCTGGGAGGCTGTGGTTTCCCAGCCTGTGAAGCGCTGTGCTGTGAGGAGATAGATGACGCCGCCATCTTAGCTGCCAGTCTGAGAGCCGCCTCAGTTTTGTAATTGGCTTTTATTTTGCTTTTTGGTCCTTTCAGGACCATAATATATGTTTAGAAAGGCGCTAGGGAGGTTTACCTACAATTTTGTTGTTTTTTGTAAGCCGCTGGGACCTGTAGTTCTCCGGTCCGAGTTCCTGTGGAGCGGAGCTCTAAGGAGGCATTACCGTTCCCTCAGGCATCCGCACTTGAAACATCCTCCCTGTCAAGTTCTTGTGTGTAATGCCGTGTACACATGACCAGACTTTCCATCAGAATCAACTCTGACAGTCTTTCCGACAGTGTTTCGCTGAAATGGACTTGCCTACACACGATCACACCAAAGTCCGATCTTTTAGAACGTGATGACGTACGACGGGACTAGAAAAAGGAAGTTCAATAACCAGTAGCCAATAGCTGCCCTTGCTTCGTTTTTGGTCCGTCTGACTAGCATACAGACAAGCGGTTTTCCCAATAGGAATTGATTCCATCGGAAAGATTTGAAACATGTTCTATTTCTAGGTCCGTCAGAATTTTAGAAAGAGAAAGTCAGATGAAGCCCACACACGATCGGAATGTCCGACGGAATGATTCCGTCTGACCTTTTCTGCCGGAAAGTCCGGTCGTGTGTACACGGCATAAGTGTACCGAAGGGAATTTATGCTTTTTTCAAGGCAAAGGGCACATCAAATATTGATTTGATTTACTTTTTTTTTTTTCTTTTTATGCTTTTTGTAAATTGTTAATTGATAAATAAAAACAATCCATTGCATTATTTTTTTAAAGCATCCTCACTTTACAGTCATTTTTCACACATACTGAAAACTTTAGCACAATACTATATATCCAGGGCCGATCCTAGGGTCACCGGCGCCTGGGTGCAGAAATATTTCTGGCACCCCCACATGGGCGTGGTCATCTTACCAACTCCTCCCCTTTACAAATGTTTCTACGGCAACGACTCAAACACAGAGATGCTCCCCTAAGAAGTCTTTACCCTAGGATCCTCCCATGATCTTTTAACAATAAAAAAAATACAGGAAGAGCGTACACTAATGAGACCTGGAGGGGAGTCTCTCTGATGAACACAATGAGGGCTTCTGTTAGAGAGTCTGTTAGAAAGAGCCCCCAGACATAGTACAGGAGATGGTCAGAGACTGCAATCATGGTACAGGAGATGGTCAGAGACTGCAGACATAATACAGGAGATGATCAGAGACTGTAGTTATGATACAAGAGACAGTCAGAGACTGCAATCATAGAACAGGAGATGGTCATAGACTGCAGACATAATACAGGAGATGATCAGAGACTGCAATCATAGAACAAGAGATGGTCAGAGACTGCAGACATAGTACAGGAGATGGTCAGAGACCGCAGACATAGTACAGGAGATGATCAGAGACTGCAGACATAGTACAGGAGATGGTCAGAGACTGCAGACATAGTACATGAGATGGTCAGAGACTGCAGACATAGTACAGGAGATGCCCAGAGACTGTAGACATAGTACAGGAGATGCCCAGAGACTGCAGACATAGTACAGGAGATGGTCAGAGACTGTAGTTATGATACAAGAGACGATCAGAGACTGCAATCATAGAACAGGAGATGGTCAGAGAAAGCAATCATAGAGCAGGAGATGGTCAGAGACTGCAGACATAATACAGGAGATTATCAGAGACTACAGACATAGTACAGGAGACGGTCAGAGACTGCAGACATAGTACAGGAGATGGTCTGAGACTGTAGTTATGATACAAGAGACGGTCAGAGACTGCAATAATAGAACAGGAGATGGTCAGAGACTGCAGACATAGTACAGGAGATGGTCAGAGACTGTAGTTATGATACAAGAGACGGTCAGAGACTGCAATCATAGAACAGGAGATGGTCAGAGACTGCAGACATAATACAGGAGATGGTCAGAGACTGCAGACATAGTACAGGAGATGGTCAGAGACTGCAGACATAGTACAGGAGATGGTCAGAGACTGCAGACATAGTACAGGAGATGGTCAGAGACTGCAGTCATAGTACAGGAGATGATCAGAGACTGAGGACATAGTACAGGAGATGGTCAGAGACTGCAGACATAATACAGGAGATAGCAAGAGACTGCAGACATACTACAGGAGATGGCCAGAGACTGCAGACATAGTACAGGAGATGCTCAGAGACTGCATAGTACAGGAGATGATCAGAGACTGCAGACATACTACAGGAGATGGTCAGAGACTGCAGACATACTAGAAGAGATGGTCAGAGATTGCAGACATACTACAAGAGATGGTCTGAGACTGCAGACATACTACAGGAGATGGTCAGAGACTGCAGACATACTACAGGAGATCGTCAGAGACTGCAGACATGTTACAAGAGATGGTCAGAGACTGCAGTTCCTATGGACATTAGTACATAATGACCGATCGGCCCTCTCACCTGACCCAGCGATACAGCAACGGTTCCTCTGATCAGGAGTCAGCTCACTCTGTAGCACCCAGATCTGTATTCTGGCAATGACTCCATTGCTTTCTCTGCCAGTGATGGCGCTAGGCTGTGTGGCTTTCCCTCCGGTGGCGCAGGGAACCGGGTTTTCTCTCTGATGGTGTTCTCTCAGCACTGTCCTCTCCCTCTGGAGTCCAGGGTGTACTTCCCTGAAAGCTTTCCCGGGCTCCTGTATCTCTCTCTCTTTCCCATTCAGCTGAGCATGCTGTGTGGGTTGCAGTTTCCGTGTTAAAGTGGGGCTACCAGTCCTCGGGACTATATGTCCCACAATCCTCTTTTCTGCTCCTTTTTCTATTCTGTTTCCTCCCTGGTTGATATGAAGGCTGGGGAAGAAACATAGTGGGCAGCTGTGCTGGCAAGCACCGCTCACTAGTACAGCAGCACGCAGGAGGAGAGGGAGGGGGGAAAGGAGAGGGAGGGGGGAAAGGAGAGCCCGCAGCTGCATTGGCTTCGCTAGGGTTGGGGTCACCCCCCTTCCACCAACTATAGTCGCCCCTCAGTACAGACCCCCCTCCACTACATATAGACCCCCCTCCGTCAGTGCAGAACCCGCACTAAGTATAAACCCCTCCCTCAGTACAGACCTTACTCAGTACAGATCCCCCCAGGTAACCCCCCCTCCATTAGTACAGACCCCCCCAGGACAGATCTCCCTCTCCATTAGTACAGACCCCCAAAGGACAAAACACCCCTCCATTAGTACAGACCCCCCCATAAGTACAGACCCCCACGACAGACCCCCCTCCATTAGTACACACCCCCCTCCATTAGTATACACCCCCCTCCATTAGTACAGACCCCCCAGGACAGACCCCCTCTCCATTAGTACAGACCCCCCTCCATTAGTACAGACCCCCCTCCATTAGTATAGACCCCCCTCCATTAGTACAGACCCTCCCTCCATTAGTACAGACTCCCCTCCATTAGTACAAACCCCCAGGACAGACCCCCCCTCCATTAGTACAGACCCCCCAGGACAGACCCCCTCTCCATTAGTACAGACCCCCCTCCATTAGTATAGACCCCCCAGTACAGATCCCCCCATTAGTACAGACCCCCCTCTATTAGTACAGACCCCATTAGTACAGACCCCCTCTCCATTAGTACAGACCCCCCTCCATTAGTACAGACCCCCCTCCATTAGTACAGACCCCCCAGGACAGACCCCCTCTCCATTAGTACAGACCCCCCTTCCATTAGTACAGACCCACTTCCATTAGTACAGACCCTCCTCCATTAGTACAGACCCCCCTCCATTAGTACAGACCCCCCAGAACAGACCCCCTCTCCATTAGTACAGACCCCCCCTCCATTAGTACAGACCCCCCCCTCCATTAGTACAGACCCCCCTCCATTAGTACAGACCCTCTCCATTAGTACAGACCCCCCCTCCATTAGTGCAGACCCCCTCCATTAGTACAGACCCCCCAGGACAGACCTCCCTCCATTAGTACAGACCCCCAGGACAGACCCCCTCTCCATTAGTACAGACCCCCCTACATTAGTACAGACCCCCCAGTACAGACCCCCCCTCCATTAGTACAGACCCCCTCTCCATTAGTACAGACCCCACCTCCATTAGTACAGACCCCCCAGGACAGTCCCCCTCTCCATTAGTACAGACCCCCCCTCCATTAGTACAGACCCCCTAGTACAGACCCCCCATTAGTACAGACCCCCCTCCATTAGTACAGACACCACCTCCATTAGTACAGACCCCCCATTAGTACAGACCCCCCAGGACAGACCCCCTCCATTAGTACAGACCCCCCATTAGTACAGACCACCCATTAGTAGAGACTCCCCCCTCCATTAGTACAGACCCCATTAGTACAGACCCCCTCTCCATTAGTACAGACCCCCCTCCATTAGTACAGACCCCCCTCCATTAGTACAGACCCCCAGGACAGACCCCCCTCCATTAGTACAGACCCCCCATTAGTACAGACCCCCTCCATTAGTACAGACCCCCCAGGACAGACCCCCTCTCCATTAGTACAGACCCCCCTCCATTAGTACAGACCCCCCTCCATTAGTACAGACCCCTCTCCATTAGTACAGACCCTCCCTCCATTAGTACAGACTCCCCTCCATTAGTACAAACCCCCCAGGACAAACCCCCCTCCATTAGTACAGACCCCCCAGGACAGACCCCCTCTCCATTAGTACAGACCCCCTCCATTAGTACAGACCCCCAGTACAGATCCCCTCCATTAGTACAGACCCCCCCTCCATTAGTACAGACCCCATTAGTACAGACCCCCTCTCCATTAGTACAGACCCCCCCTCCATTAGTACAGACCCCCCTCCATTAGTACAGACCCTCCCTCCATTAGTACAGACCCCCCTCCATTAGTACAGACCCCCCTCCATTAGTACAGACCCCCCTCCATTAGTACAGACCCCCCAGGACAGACCCCCCTCCATTAGTACAGACCCCCCAGGACAGACCCCCTCTCCATTAGTACAGACCCCCCTTCCATTAGTACAGACCCCCCAGTACAGACCCCCCCATTAGTACAGACCCCCCTCCATTAGTACAGACCCCATTAGTACAGACCCCCTCTCCATTAGTACAGACCCCACCTCCATTAGTACAGACCCCCCAGGACAGTCCCCCTCTACATTAGTACAGACCCCCCCTCCATTAGTACAGACCCACCAGTACAGACCCCCCCATTAGTACAGACCCCCCCTCCATTAGTACAGACCCCATTAGTACAGACCCCACCTCCATTAGTACAGACCCCCCCATTAGTACAGACCCCCCAGGACAGACCCCCTCCATTAGTACAGACCCCCCTATTAGTACAGACCACCCATTAGTACAGACTCCCCCCTCCATTAGTACAGAGCCCCTCTCCATTAGTACAGACCCCCCTCCATAAGTACAGACCCCCCTCCATTAGTACAGACCCCCAGGACAGACCCCCCTCCATTAGTACAGACCCCCCCATTAGTACAGACCTCCCCTCCATTAGTACAGACCACCTCTCCATTAGTACAGATCCCCCCTCCATTAGTACAGACCTCCCCCATTAGTACAGACCTCCCCACCATTAGTACAGACCCCCTCTCCATTAGTGCTGACCCCGCCTCCATTAGTACAGACCCCCTCTCCATTAATACAGACCCCACCTCCATTAGTACAGACCCCCCACCATTAGTACAGACCCCCCCATTGGTACAGACCCCCCTCCATTAGTACAGACCCCCCTCCATTAGTACAGCCCCCCCATTAGTACAGCCTCACCTCCATTAGTACAGCCCCCCATTAGTACAGACCCCCCCATTAGTACAGCCCCCTCCATTAGTACAGACCCCCCCTCCATTAGGGTACATAAATACACCCGGGCGGCAGCTGGAGAGGAAAGGACAGTGTGCAGCCGTGCCGCCCGGGTGGAGAGCAGAGTAGTTCAAAGCAGGCAGGAGTGGGAGACACAGAGAGGAGAATGTGTCAGGCATGGACCGCTCCTCTGCCTCCGCCCCCCCCGCGCTCGACATCACTGCACGGCTGGTCTCTCTCCACACAGAGACCAGCCGCTCTGCCTCCGATGTCATCTCTGGCTGGCAGCTGCTCTCTTTCTCTGACAGGAGGAGGGAGGGGCTTGAGCAGCAAACACAGCGGCGCCTTTCTTCTTGGAACACCGGCGGAGAGCCGCCGCCGGACACAAACAAGAGGAGGAGGTGGGAAGGGAGCACTCTGGCGCTTCAGCGCCCCCACCTCTCTGGCGCCTGGGTGCACTGCACCCTGTGCACCCCGTCTAGGATCGGCCCTGTATATATCTTTCAGTAATGCAGAGCAGGTCAGTAGGAGCAGATTTGTAATGAGATGTTTCTCCACAGCAAAGCTGTACAGGGCAATTGCATAGAGTGGAAAAAGAACCATTACATGACCTCTCCACCCAGTAATGTTTAGAGTGTAGCAAGGTATGTAGCAAGGCAGCTACAGCCCTGTTCATTTTGCTTTGCCCAGGAAATCAATGTTTAAACAGCAAGCTGCTTTCATTGCTATGTTTGCATGCAAGCACAGGATAATTTCTCTCCAAATAAGTGAGCGGATGAAATAAGGTTGCTTATTTTATCTCTTCACGTATTTTATCTAAGCTGTTAGAAACCCAGCAAGCACAAGCATCTGTGAACATGGTCCAGCTCCTTTAATGTAAAGTGGAGGAGTCTCATTGGTATGGTTGCATCAGGATATAGAAAAGGTTATCCAGATTTGCTTTCCCAAGGTTACCTGCACACTAGTTCTTTAGTTGTATCTAAACCTTAACAATGGATCCGTCTTATTTTTCCCCTTTTTCTCTGTTAAATATACTATTGGAAGTATTTTTTTAAATACACAAATACTTATGTCAAATTCATCCTGTAAATGGCATTTGGTGATGTAGCCAAATTAAGCTGGGGAAAGAAGGTATGATGTAACAGATGTAAAGACAAAACAGACTAAAGAAAGGGAAATGTGAAATGAGGTGTGATAGCCCCTAGCAGAACTACAGAGTTTCCTGTTAGGGTTAGTATGGTTAGTATGTGTAGAATTATAAAGCTCAACAGATGTGATAGCTTAAGTCATAGAACATCAGCAAAACTAACAAGTAAAATAATCAGTTAGATTTTACTTTGTGGTTAATATTATGTGCCCTATTTTCAGCCGAAAAAGTAGGTCATAATAAACAGTAAGCTTTCATTACACAGTGTGGCTAAGAATAAAGCCACTACAGAATTCATATATGTATATACAATAAAAATACAAGCATGATATGAAATATATTAGGGCCATTTACATTCATGTGGTGCATTACTGTGTGTTGTGTTAAGGCAGCCCATTATAAATAATTGGCTATGAACCCATCAAAACACCTAAAAGGTGAATGTGTTACAAAATGTATAATGCAACACATCACAGCGCAACACACTGTGATGTGTTGTCATACCTGATGTGTTGCCATGCCATGTGAATTGCCTTGGTGGATTGGAGTGCATTTCATGAATTGTACCACAATGCAGTAACACATTTATTGTGTGCTGTTGGATATTGTGCAATGCAATAGCCAAATGGCCCCTTAAAATCTGCAGTTGCCATTACATGTGGCTCTTGCCCAAACCAGATCCTGTGATGCATTTGGTGACAGGTGATGGCTTACTGTACAGGTGATGGCTTAATGTCAACTATAAACCCCTAGACCATAGCAGACTTTGCAGCTTTTTTATATTTTACAAAAGCCTGGAGGTATAGATTTTGTTTTTTGAAGGAAATCATTGTGAGTAATGACACTAAACTTATAAATATTTATCTAGCCCTAAATACAGGGGCCCCAACACACAAGCTTTCCGATCAGGTCTGCCTATCAGTTTATCAGGTGGACTGGATTAGAAGCTGATGTACTTACCTCCGAGTCTGCCCTGGAGTGTGTTCTTTTTCATTTTTCTGGACTTAAATGTAATCGACTGCAGGTAGCCTGATGTAAATGGATACAAATTTTCATCCGGCCGCCCATAGATCAAACACGGGTCCAGAAAGGTCTGCTGTAACTAAAATGCAGAAAAACTGAATAATTACGGACGACACAAAAGTGATATCTGTCCTATTCTGCTCTGATTCAACATGGGAACTGTTCATGGATCACCTGCTGAACATACTGGACACGGCCCATGTGAAAAGTGCCCTAAGATCACTGCATATGCGCAGTTCTGAAACAGCCAATTCATGAATGGCTAAACTCAGGGGCTGTGAACCAGTAAATTAATAATCCTAGTTTATTGCCTGCTGTTGAAGAAGAAGATCACAGGTGGGCAGAGCAAAAGATAATGTACTCTGCAAGAAGGTAAAAATCCTCCTGTGTCCAGCTCCCCCCCAGAATCTTCTTAATACCTACCTGAGCTTGATCTTGATCCAGCACTGTAGCCGACAGCAACAGCTCTCTCCTCACTGGTCATGGAGGAAGAAGCGGGTGCTATTAGCTCTTGCTGCTGTCAATCACAGCCTGTGAGGAGAGAGCAGGAAGAAGGGCTGAGCCGCACTGTGCATGTGTCAACTGACACACAGAGTTCAGCCTAGGATTGAGCCTGCATGAGTGCTTGCTATGGGGGACACTCAAAAGGGGGGAGGAGCCAGAAGTTCCAGTAGGGGAATCGAGAAGAGGAGAATCGGGCCTGCTCTATGCAAAACCATTGCACAGAGCAGGTAAGTATAACATGTTTGTTATGTTAATTAAAAAAAAAATACCCTTACTATCACTGCAACTTACCTTTTGCTCTGCCCACCCATGGGCCTGTCCTTGTGTGAGCTCAGATCTTGTTCACAGAGCAGGTAAGTATACCATGTTAGTTATTTTTTTTAATCCCTTTAAATTGTGTCAGAAGAATAGTTCCTCCAGGCGCCTTGGCCGTGTTCCTGCGCGCATGAGCAGCGGAACGGTGCATGCGCATTCGCGGCCCGAGGCATTGGGCGCACGCGCATGCGCACTGGCGCATGCCCATCGTGACCCTTTAGTTGGCTTATATAAATGGCTCTGGTACTCAGACAAATTGCTGGTTCGTCTTCAGCTTCCTGTTTTTCCTTGATGCTGTTTATTATACCTGTTTGCCCATTGTGACCCGGATTGATCTTGACTCTGCTGTTCTTCTCCTTGACCTGACCCTCGACTTGTTTAAACGGATTCCGCTCTTCTCCAGTGTTTGACCCTCTGCCTGTCACCCGGATCTGCCTACTGTCTCCTTACTCTTAAACCTCAGCCTGTGACCTGGACTTGCCTTGTGTCTCCCAGACACCATACCTCAGCCTATGTTGGAATATCCAGTTCTTCTGTGTTTGACCCTCAGCCTCTTTCTGGACTTTCTGTTTACCTTACTCCAGTGTGCCATTCCATCTGCCATCTCTGCACAGCTGCTCATCCCTGCCAAGACTACTACTCCAGTCTTCACCTGCCTGCTGGGTAGCCTGTGCCTCTTTGTGCCATCCACTCCCTGTCTCACCTCCAGGAGGCAGACTGCGCTTAGTCACAAGGGTGAACCGCTCTCGGCATCTCGGCCTCGGTAAGTATGTTTCTGACACAATGTCATTGTTTGAGTTTTAATCTATAAAGGAGTGGAATTTACTTGTATTCTGTTTATGCTGTTTACATTTTCATGGTTTTAATTTGTAATAGGAGTTTCTGTAATATTTGAGGTTGTCAAAAAAATTGTGCTCCAGCAGCACATTTTCCAAATTTAATAATAAATTAATAAATCCAGGGACTGGCAACCATGGACTGGATAGTTAAAGTGTATCTAAATATGGTTAGAAACCTGTTTTCAATGCTATGTGTCCCAGGAGATGTCTTCTTTCTATAGATCCTGCTAACCACTGCCAAGACCAAAAGTGAGGAAAAATACAACTTTCTGAGTTGTCAACAAAACAGGAATTGAGGGGAAATATTCCAATGTGGACACTTGTTCAGGTGACAACTCTGTATGATCACTGTCCACCAAGCAGAAAGTGAAGGGAAATCTCTCCAATGGGACACAGATTGCAAAAAACTGAAAGGGGATTAACCATTCCCTCTCTATCCAATGAAAAAAAAGAAGTTTGAACTCTAAAAAAAAAGAGATGAAAAAACATTTTCCTGTTTAGCCCTAAAATGGTAAAATGTGAAACAACCACTTTATTCATGCTTGAAAAATTGGGATTTTTCTGGTACCTATTTATATTATTTGAACCCATATGTTTATAAAGAATAAAAGTTAAATTTTTATTAATCTTTGATAAAAAGAGTACAATTTTATAAACACATATATTCTTGTATATTATTTGACATTGTTGCCCCAATCATTTAAATATTTGTTCAGCAATATGAGAGCTACAACATTAAATGGTGCACATTATTTTCTATATTAACTGAAATGTATCATATTTTGGGTAATGGCATATAAGATAATTATTTCTTCTGCCAAATTTCTCAGAATAATGTCTACATCCTACTTCAAATATTTACACGATAAGGGAGAGGAATGCAACTTCAACAAGTTCAGATATTTTTGGCCTTTCTCTATTTGCTACTTTTTTTCACAATACTATCAAGTGAAGAATATTGTTAAAAAACTTTGGCTGATCTTAAAGAACGTTCAGTAATATTTAGAGGAGTGCCAACTCTGAGGAATAGAATTGCTCCAAACATTTATGATCCACCTGTTAGACCTGCTTACTTTTAGAGTATGAAAGGTTATGACCTCTGTAAAAAAAAAAAAGTGTAGCATTTGTTAAATCAACGCTTTTAAGGGATGTAAATGTATTTGCTTCCAATCGACACAAACTTCCAGAACATACAACATTGGGTCCTTTGTGTCTTGCAGTTCTAAAAAATGTAGTCTATAAATTCCAATGCCCTTGTGGCTTGCAATATGTTGAACGCACTACTAGGGCATTACAGAATGAGCATATAAGAAATATAAAATAAGGATTTAGGAGAGCGCTTCAAAGCATTACACTATGAACTGCAATAAAAATCCAGCAGGTACCCTTTTCATGGACATTAAAAAATATAGACCCCATTGGAGAGGAAGTAACGTAAAGAGAGGCATATCGCGCTCTGTGACCAATAGGGATAAGCTTCAAGTTCGAGTCGAACCCATGTTCGACTCGAACATCACCTGTTCAACCGTTCGTCGAATTGCGAATGTTATGGGCCGTTCGCACCAAATTCGTGTGGCGCGTCACGGCCCAAAATTTACTGCGGCTTCGCAGTGCATTGCTGGTTGATAATTGGCCAAGCATGCACTATGAACCGCATGCTTGGCCAATCACAGCGCCGTCTGTACAAAGAGCCGTAATTGGCCAAAGCCAGGGTGGTTTAGGGGGTTTAGTACATGCCCCACGCCTGCGTGGTGGCCTTGTGTAGTGTGTAGCGGCGGTGGAGAGAGATAGACAGAGAGACAGTGTCATTTGATTTAAGTTAGATAGAGTAGGCAGGCGAGTCAGTTAGCTGCACTTACAGTGTAGTGTCTATATATATGCATCCTAGGTGTTGTATATATATATATATATATGGTGTTTTTACAGTATTTAAAGTATTTACAGTTAGTGTACTGTGTCCTCTGCACAGTGTGCACCTAAAGCTACCTGAAGAAAATTGCTGGTGTCCTTCTGATCCTATTATTACCACAGGCAGGCAGCTGCAGTATTTACAGTTAGTGTACTGTGTCCTCTGCACAGTGTGCACCTAAAGCTACCTGAAGACAATTGCTGGTGTTCTGATCCTATTAATACCACAGGCAGGAAGCTGCAGTATTTACAGTTAGTGTACTGTGTCCTCTGCACAGTGTGCACCTAAAGCTACCTGAAGACAATTGCTGGTGTTCTGATCCTATTAATACCACAGGCAGGCAGCTGCAGTATTTACAGTTAGTGTACTGTCATCTGCACAGTGTGCACCTAAAGCTACCTGAAGACAATTGCTGGTGTTCTGATCCTTTTAATAGCACAGGCAGGCAGCTGCAGTATTTACAGTTAGTGTACTGTGTCCTCTGCACAGTGTGCACCTAAAGCTACCTGAAGACAATTGCTGGTGTTCTGATCCCATTAATACCACAGGCAGGAAGCTGCAGTAGTTACAGTTAGTGTACTGTGTCCTCTGCACAGTGTGCACCTAAAGCTACTGTCAGGGACATGTTGGTGGTCATCGGGCAAACATGCGTGCACGCAGGTGCACGAGAGGCTTTTCCAGGGCAGTTTAGCTGAATTCCCCACTGTCAGATGCTTCCATCAGGTGCTGTTCATCTGCAGCTATGCACCTGAGTTCCTGTATCCTGCCTGTTGTTACTATTTGCTATTGACCCGGCTACGTCTGACCATTCTACTGTCTCCTATCCTACCCGGCCTGCCTGACCTTGCTGATATCTTGTGACCTGTTGCCGAACACCTGCCTGCCTGACTATTCTGTGATCATCCCTTCTGCCATATACCTGCCTAATCTCCTGCCAATATGGACTGTTCGACTCTGCTTTGCTTGTGTCCTGTGACGCTGCTTACAACCTGCTCTTCCAGCTCCAGGTTCTGCTGCTGCAATATCTTCCACCTGCCTGCTACGGATCCGCTTCAGCTTACCTGCATCCGCAGTCCAGCTACTCCGGAAGAAGTCTCCTTAGCTCCTGTGTTGGCCACCGCAAGGACCTGCATCAGGCACTCCTACCCACTGTGCTCAGGAGACCACTGTTTCCACTCCAGTGGCTCCTGAACCAGCGCTTAAGAGAGGTATCCTTCTACCAGTCAGGCTCAACTACCAGGTACCTAACAGCTACCTGAAGAAAATTGGCAGTGTTGTTCTGATCCTATTAATACCACAGGCAGGCAGCTGCAGGATTTACAGTTAGTGTACTGTGTCCTCTGCACAGTGTGCACCTAAAGCTACCTGAAGACAATTGCTGGTGTTCTTCTGATCCTATTAGTACCACAGGCAGGCAGCTGCAGTATTTACAATTAGTGTACTGTGTCCTCTGCACAGTGTGCACCTAAAGCTACCTGAAGACAATTGCTGGTGTTCTGATCCTATTAATACCACAGGCAGGAAGCTGCAGCAGTTACAGTTAGTGTACTGTGTCATCTGCACAGTGTGCACCTAAAGCTACCTGAAGACAATTGCTGGTGTTCTGATCCTATTAATAGCACAGGCAGGTAGCTGCAGTATTTACAGTTAGTGTACTGTGTCCTCTGCACAGTGTGCACCTAAAGCTACCTGAAGACAATTGCTGGTGTTCTGATCACATTAATACCACAGGCAGAGAGCTGCAGTATTTACAGTTAGTGTACTGTGTCCTCTGCACAGTGTGCACCTAAAGCTACCTGAAGAAAATTGGCGGTGTTGTTCTGATCCTATTAATACCACAGGCAGGCAGCTGCAGGATTTACAGTTAGTGTACTGTGTCCTCTGCACAGTGTGCACCTAAAGCTACCCGAAGACAATTGCTGGTGTTCTTCTGATCCTATTAGTACCACAGGCAGGCAGCTGCAGTATTTACAATTAGTGTACTGTGTCCTCTGCACAGTGTGCACCTAAAGCTACCTGAAGACAATTGCTGGTGTTCTGATCCTATTAATACCACAGGCAGGAAGCTGCAGCAGTTACAGTTAGTGTACTGTGTTCTCTGCACCGTGTGCACCTAAAGCTACCTGAAGACAATTGCTGGTGTTCTGATTCTATTAATACCACAGGCAGGCAGCTGCAGTATTTACAGTTAGTGTACTGTGTCCTCTGCACAGTGTGCACCTAAAGCTACCTGAAGATAATTGCTGGTGTTCTTCTGATCCTATTAGTACCACAGGCAGGCAGCTGTAGTATTTACAATTAGTGTACTGTGTCCTCTGCACAGTGTGCACCTAAAGCTACCTGAAGACAATTGCTGGTGTTCTCATACTAATAATACTACAGGCAGGTAGTTGATTCTGCTAGCTGCAGTATAATCAGTATATATATATATACATCCCAGCTTTGTGCAGCTACATCTCACTGCAGGCCATTAGTACGTCTGTATGTTACTTAGACCCGGCAAGAAGATTTAAGAAGCTAATTGACATACAATCTCTTTTCTGCCTCCTCAGCCAATGGGAAACACTGTACCCAGCCCGCCTTCTTTGACTTCTAAGAAGAGGCGATGTCGGCAGCTGCATTGAAGGGGGAGAGAGAGAGAGAGAGGAGAGGACACAGCCTGTTATGGAGAACACACTGTAAGAAGCAGACAGATTCCTCAGCCCCAGCACTGACAAACAGTGAGTTGTGTTACCCTGCACTGCTGCCAGCATTGAGCTCCAGAGAACAAAATCGTTCATCCAATCCCTCCAGGCTTGTATACTGACACCAGCAAGACTTGTGATAAAGATTGCCTGTGGGGCATACAGAACACAGACAGACTGTATTCCTTCCTGCCAGCACAGGTGGTATGGTACTTACAGAGACTCTGACGGGGAGAAAATAATCTGGGATGTCTGAGTGCTCTGTCCATCCATCCATCATCTTTAACATAAATGTTGCTGGTGTCACAATACAAGAAGAATATATTGAAAAATGACAGGATATTGTCTGGTGGCATTCTACTAAACCTATGTTTACCACACTTTAGTAACAAGGGCTCTTGAATGTATTGCATGCCTGACCCCTCCACTGTCTACGTAGTGCCCTCCTGATCCCTCCACTGTGTGCATAGTGCCCTCCTGATCCCTCCACTGTGTTCGTAGTGCCCGCCTGATCCCTTCACTGTGTACGTAGTGCCCTCCTGATCCCTCCACTGTGTACGTAGTGCACGCCTGATCCCTCCACTGTGTACGCAGTGCCCTCCTGATCCCTCCCCTGTGTACATAGTGCCCTCCTGATCCCTCCCCTGTGTATGTGGTGTCCTCCTGATCCCTCCCCTGAGTACGTGGTGTCCTCCTGATCCCTCCCCTGTGTATGTTGTGCATGCCTGATCCCTCCACTGTGTACGTAGTGCACGCCTGATTCCTCCACTGTGTACGTAGTGCACGCCTGATTCCTCCACTGTGTACGCAGTACACGCCTGATCCCTCCACTGTGTACGTAGTGCCCTCCTGATCCTTACACTGTGTACAAGTGCACACCTGATTCCTCCACTGTGTACGCAATGCACGCTGATCCCTCCACTGTGTAGGTAGTGCACGTCTGATCCCTCCACTGTGTATGTAGTGCACGCCTAATCCCTCCACTGTGTACATAGTGCACGCCTGATCCCTCCACTGTGTACGTAGTGCACGTCTGATCCCTCCTCTGTGTACGTAGTGCACGCCTGATCCCTCCACTGTGTACGTAGTGCACGCCTGATCCCTCCACTGTGTACGCAGTGCCCTCCTGATCCCTCCACTGTGTACGCAGTGTCCTCCTGATCCCTCTACTGTGTACGCAGTGCCCCCCCGATCCCTCCACTGTGTACGCAGTGCACGACTGATCCCTCCATTGTATACCTAGTTCCCACCTGATCCCTCCACTGTGTATGCAGTGCCCTCCTGATCCCTCCACTGTGTACGCAGTGCCCTCCTGATCCCTCCACTGTATACGCAGTGCCCTCCTGATCCCTCCACTGTGTACATAGTGCACTCTTAATCTCTGCATTGTGTACATAGTGCCCAATTTATGATCTCTGCATTGTGTGCATAGTGTACCCCTGAACCCTGCACTCTGTACATAGCGCATTCCTGAGCCCTTCATTCTACACGTAATGCATTCCTGAACTCTGTGCGTAATGGACTCCTGAATCCCTCTGCACTTTGTGTATTGATCACTTCCATAGTTCATGCAAAACCATTTATAATAGAAGCTCTTCGTTTTTTTTTGAGTGTCCCTCATTCTGAAGTTCAAAAGTTGGGAGGTATGCCACAGGCAGGAATCTGCAGTATTTACAGTTAGTGTATTGTGTCCTCTGCACAGTGTGCACCTAAAGCTACCTGAAGACAATTGCTGGTGTTCTTCCGATCCTATTAATACCACAGGCTGGCAGCTGCAGTATTTACCGTTAGTGTACTATGTCCTCTGCACAGTGTGCACCTAATGCTACCTGAAGACAATTGCTGGTGTTCTGATCCTATTAATACTACAGGCAGGCAGCTGCAGTATTTACAGTTAATGTAATGTGTCCTCTGCACAGTGTGCACCTAAAGCTACCTGAAGACAATTGCTGGTGTTCTGATCCTATTAATACCACAGGCAGGAAGCTGCAGAATTTACAGTTAGTATACTGTGTCCTCTGCACAGTGTGCACCTAAAGCTACCTGAAGACAATTGCTAGTGTTCTGATCCGATTAATACCACAGGCAGGAAGCTGCAGTATTTACAGTTAGTATACTGTGTCCTCTGCACAGTGTGCACCTAAAGCTACCTGAAGACAATTGCTGGTGTTCTTCTGATCCTATTAATACCGCAGGCAGGAAGCTGCAGTATTTACAGTTAGTGTACTGTGTCCTCTGCACAGTGTGCACCTAAAGCTACCTGAAGACAATTGCTGGTGTTCTGATCCTATTAATACCACAGGCAGGAAGCTGCAGTATTTACAGTTAATGTACTGTGTCCTCTGCACAGTGTGCACCTAAAGCTACCTGAAGACAATTGCTGGTGTTCTTATTATCCTATTAATACCACAGGCAGGCAGCTGCAGTATTTACAGTTAGTGTAATTTACAGAGTTGCTCCAAGAAAATGATGGAGCTTCTCTGTAAACATTATACTATGGAACTTTCCCAATTGGATAAAGAAATTGAAAAATTGTACCAGGATAATCAATTGATCACCACAGATGGACTTTTCCCCATACGTGAAAATGATCTCAAATCAAATCTAGAGATTTATGTCACAGAAATTCTAAAAACTAAAGAAAAAAAGTATATTAGAGACAAATTAGCATATGATAATAAACAAGCCTACAATTGGGCACATAATAACTACAAAGGGAAAAAACTTAACAATCAAACACGCCAGTCCAGACAAGTACATAGTGAACCTAATGACTCCGATTCATCTGTCTCTTCTGTTTCTTCATTACAGGCACAAGAATTCATGAGACTCACCAGATCTCAGGGACCATCAAACCCTAAACACTCGAAAGAAAATGCACTTGCCGGCACTGCTAGGCGCACTCCCAACACTAAGGCACCTATGGTCACTTGAGCTGGTGCGACCAAAAATTCACTTACCAACGCATTGGTACACTCCGAAACGTTCACTAACACTTGTGCAACCACTTGCGCACCATCAACGGTTTCTATTACGCAGGTAAGCAACACCAACGCTATCTCTTCACAGCTGGATTTTCGCCCAGCTCCGATTTTCTCACAAGCAATATCGGAGTCCAAAAAGATTGTAAGTCCGGATTTGGGGAATTCCAAACCCCCGAAAACAAATTCGAGGTGATCAATATTTCTTCTTACCCCCTTTCGGTCGAACAAATTGCTGTGTTGAATCTGGGTCTAACCTTCTGCCCTACGCACAAGGTGGACCAGTTTGAATTGATAAAAGACCTCAACTTAGTTTCCCGAAAACTTATGTTTAAAATTCTATATGACAAGCCAGCTACTTCCATTCAGGATTCTACTTTAGATAACCCCCTTTGGAAGGGCATGTCCCATTAATGATATCAAGGCCATGGAGGACCTAATGGAGCTGTGGGAAGAGGAAGGCCTTGATGAGACCTATTCGAGGCTCACACCCTTGAGTTGGTTCTTGACCCCTCTCCTCCCCCACCCCCATTGGGTCATCCTTCCATTATCTCTAAACCTCAAAATGACAAACCTAATGCCGCGTACACACGAGTGGACTTTACGGCAGACTTTGCCTGGCGGACGGGATTTCGTCAGACAATTAGATCGTGTGTGGGCTCCAGCGTATTTTGTTTTCTCAATAGTTGGACGGACTTAGATTTGAAACATGTTTTAAATCAATCCGTCGAAATCGAGTCCGGGTCGAAAAGTCCGCTCGTCTGTATGCTAGTTCGACGGACAAAAAGCCACGCTAGGGCAGCTATTGGCTACTGGCTATGAACTTCCTTGTTTTAGTCCGGTCGTACGTCATCACGTACGAATTCGACGGTCTTTGGTGGATTGTGTGTAGGCAAGTCCGTTCATTCAGAAAGTCCGTCATAAAGTCCATCGAAAAGTCCGCCGAGCAAAGTCTGCCGTAAAGTCCGCTCGTGTGTACGCGGCATAAGTCTTGTTGGTTCCCTGCTTTACAGGGAAATCCCAATGTATGGGCATTTACGAGTCAAGTGACAAAAGAAATCATGGGGACTAAATGGAGAAATACATCTGAGTCTAATTTAACTCCTTCCCAACTGGTGGCTCTAAAATCTTTACAACATAACAAAAACATCACAATTAAGCCTTCAGATAAAGGTGGAAATCTGGTGGTGATGGACAATGGCCAGTACGAAGCTATGGTGCTGGCCATTGTTCAGAACCGTGATTGGTACCGTAAAGTATCATCTAACCACCTAACCTTAACGATTAATCGCTATCAGTATTTAATTGGCTCGGCTTATCGCAAAGGCCTTATAAACAAATCCACTTGGGAATTCCTTAATGTTACCTCCCCGCGGACACCTACTCTATATGCACTCCCTAAGATTCACAAAATCCTACAAAATCTCTGGGTCGTCCAATTGTCTCTGGCAATGGTAGTCTCACTGAGACGGCTAGCCAGTTAATTGATGATTTCCTTAAGCCCCACATTGAGAGACTGGTGTCCTATCTTCAGGACACCAATGACCTTCTACGTGCCCTCGATGGAATTTCTATTCCTGCGGATTCGTGGTTAGTTGCCCCTCGACGTGGAGGCCCTTTACAATTCTATTCCCCACCAACTTTGTGTTAATGTAGTTGAGGGCTTTATTTCTGAGAATCCAAAGGTATGCCACCAATATAACAGATTCATTTTGGACCTGTTATTGTTTATTCTATCCAACAACATTTTTTTATTTGGTGGCTCCCACTACCTCCAGATACAGGGAGTGGCTATGGGGACCAAATGTGCCCCCTCTTTTGCCAACCTGTATCTGGGGGGTGGGAGCGTGAACTTTTTTGTAGGGATGACATGCAAAACTATATCTAACAAATCCCCTTATGGAGAAGATTCATAGACAATATCTTCTTCATTTGGACGGGTACTAAGGATTTACTTTTGTCCTTTTTGGAGAGCCTAAAGATCAATAATTTCAATCTCAAATTCACATTTGAATTTAGCCAACAAAGTCTTACTTTTCTTGACATTCTAATTCTAGTCAATTCAGATGGCAGTATAGGAATGACCTTATATCATAAACCATCTGCAGGGAACTCCCTGCTCCACGCCACCATCTCCCATCCCACTCCTCTCATCACAAGTGTGCCCTACGGACAATACTTGCGAATTAGGCGCAATTGTAGTGCCGACTCTGATTTTGAAAGAGAAGATGGTCTGCTGCGATTGTGCTTTCTTAAGTGCGGCTACAGCAAAAAGTGCCTCAAGAAGGCATATCTTAGAGCAAAAAACCCTACTAGAGCTTCCCTTATACATAATTTGAAATCCAAAAAAGTCAATCCTGGTGTTCGGCTTATTACTAGCTTTTCCAGCCAACACAAGCAAATACGAGAAATGTTAAAAAGATATTGGTACCTGTTGATGGGGGATGAAAAGGTGGCCAAGTATTTAAAACCCTACAAGGAGTTTACTTTCAGGCGATCCCGTTCCCTGAGGGACTCCTTGGTACACAGTCACTATGAAAATCACACAAAATTACCAGTGAGGCCAATAAAGGTAGTAAACCGTGTCACCAGTGTAACTTTTGTAGGTACTTATTGGCGGCACGAAGCGTATTGCTACCAAATGGCCGCCTGTTTAAACCTAAATTTGCAACAACATGCCAATCTGTAGGCATAGTGTACATTATGCAATGTGAATGTCAAATGTTTTACATTGGCAAGACTAAGCGACCCTTTTTTTGCCGGATAAGGGATCATGTTTCCTTAATACAAAAAAAGAGAATGGAAACCCCTATTAGCCGCCATGTTGGCTTACAACATAATTTTGACAGCAGTTGTCTGCATTTTTTTGCTTTAGAACACATCCCCCCGGTGACAGGGGAGGAGATTATGATAAATTACTCCTTCAGAAGGAAGCACGTTGGATACATGAATTGGCAGCCCTTAAATATCCAGGCATGAACGATGCATTTAATTTTAAACCTTTTTTGTAAAAAAATTCTTCTTTTCTCTGCTAATTTTCGACATTGCGTCATTTCCCTGTTGCCTCTTCTTTACTGTCTTTTGTTTTGTTTTTTTCTTTAAACATATATACATGGGGGGCATACCCCTTTGTTTATCAGTATGTATATTTTGGTTAACTTTTTAATAATTCCCCAGTTGATATTGTTATCTTTACAGGTTGTCTGTGCAATAATGCATGTATATATAATTTATTAATCTAGCAAAATTTATCATTAACCAGGTCTCTCATTTTTTGGCTACCTTTGTCTACTCAGGTCCACATGGACGACGAGTGAATAATCAATCGCTCCTCCATTGGGAGCCCTGGAGATGTCAGTCCTGTCTGGGGCGCACCTGGGAGTATTTCTTTATTTCACATTTAACGTTGAGCCTATCGCTAAGCCATTGGAAAGTGGGCTTTCAAGTACATATATGCAGGGCTTTTTTTCTCAAACAATAGGTGCTGGAACTTAACCACGGCCCCACAAAACCCCTCCCACTACAAACACCCTCCAAATCATATCAAATAGTGGGTGTGTTCAGTCACATTTCACGAAAACAGTAGGAGGGTCTTAAAGGGGCATTAAATACCAGGACTGCATTACATACAGAGTGCAGAGCTGTCACTTGTAAACACAGAAACCAGACTTCTGTGTTTACAAGTGACTGTGGTGAGCAGGTATCAAAGGGTCTGAGCCAGAGGTGGTGGAACTGAGATCCACCAAGTTCCCCCTGAAAAAAAGCCCTGCATATATGTATCTTTTATATATTTCATTTTATTTTTTTTTTGTCTGATGCTGTTGTTTTTGTGTGTCTTTTGGCCTGCTGTGTCTTAAATTGTACTTGGTTGCCTTCCAGTGCTTCTGGCACTTTGATATGGACACTGCTATGTTTGTTGTTTATTTGCCCTCTTCCAAAATGGTACCGTTGGCGTCTTTAGGCTCTGTAACTTAATGCTGCTATGCGCACTACTCACTATACATGCAGCTGACGTCGGTTATGACGCAGCTGCGTTCCCCTAATCAGCCGCGGCTTGGGCATTCTCAATTGACGTCCGCATCCCGGCGGTGATGTCAGACGTCGCCGGGATGGGGGGTTTATAAAGGCGTTTTTTTGTACCGCACACTGCTCTGCTACCGGCATCACACTACAGGGAGTATGTGGATTGCTCCCAAGCATGCTTGCCTTCTGATATTCACAAGTAAGTGCTTCATCTGCAGCCCTGTCTTTGTGTGACAGCAGCTGCACCCATAAAGCCTCCCTAACCAATGCTCTTTTTAATGTCACTATTTCGAAGCTGCTGCATTGAAAAGATTCCTTTCTCTGCTCAATTCCTAATATTCTACACCAGGGCTTTTTCATTACATATAAATTCATCTCGGTTACTGTCTTCATTAATTGCTGGGAGGTGTCCTTCATTTTGAGCAATTCATCCTTTGATTCTATCTAAGGCAATAAACTTCTCCCTTGAATTATAGGCTAATTGAAATGCCCTTTTCATTTATATTTTGGCTAATTTTTGATAATTTTATTATTTAAGGATTATACAAAACTTTATATCCCTCTGTGGCCATACCAAGACAGGGGAACACATTTTATGAGAGCCTGTACTGTGAAAATGCTGTAGCAATTTATTCAAGTTTAACATATTGTTTGAACACGACAACCTGGTAAGATTTATCAACTTTAATTCGTCATCATTATTATTTTGCCTCTTTATATTTTTTTGCTTTACAATATAATCATTATTCTGTACGTGTACGATTCACCACTCTATGGAACCTCATAGGTTCAGCATTTTGCATTATTAATTGATATATATAATTTCTTATATATTATTATTATTATTATATATTATTTATCTTTTCCAAAAAGATCATCATCAGCAATTAGAGAAATGCCTCACTTTAATAGATGACTGGATGACCATTAGCTCCCTCAAACTCAACGGTTCAAAAACAGAACTTCTTCTACACGTTAAAAAAAATTCCAAAACTAAGACTCTGTGGACATCTCCCACCATCCTCGGACAGGCCATCTCTCCAAGCACCAAAGCCAAGAGTCTCGGAGTCATGTTTGACTCAGTTTGACTCAGGAATGACAATGGATGCACAAATAGGATCAGTAGTTAGCAGATCCCACCATCTCCTCCGCCTGCTATGTAGACTCATCCCCTTTATCCCAGAAGAGGACAAAGCGGCAGTTGTTGGAACAATCATCAATTCCAGACTCGACTACGCAAATTCGCTCTACGTAGGATTACCCCAATATCAGCTTGCGCGCTTATAACTCATCCAAAACAAGGCAGCAAGACTGTTAATAGGAAAAAAACCATGGGAATCCATTTTCCCATCCCCAAAGAGCCTACACTGGCTAACCGTAAAGAATCGGAATAAGACCCTCTGCCTCACCCACAAATGCATACAAGGAAACGCTCCACTATATCTCTGGGAGAAAATAAAACACTACACACCTAATCGCAGTCTTCGATCAGCTAACCAAAACCTCCTCATCATTCCCAAATACCGCTACAAAGCAAAGGGAGAACGAAGATTCGCAGTCCAAGGACCTCGGCTATGGAATGCTCTTCCGACCTACATCCGCATGGAAGAAAACCATCAGGCCTTCAGGAAAAAACTAAAGACCTTCCTTTTCTAAGAAGCTGACAACAGAGAACGCATCTAGCGCCTTGAGGCGATTCAGTTCGCATTTGCAGCGCTTTACAAATCATTCATTCATCTTTTCCATTTACTGTTTAGAGCTTACTACAATCATTGCCACAAACTCCTGAAGAAGCTCGCACTAGAGCAAAACATGTCGAGCGGCATATTGTCATGGAATTAAGTAGCTCTGCCATTATGTGCCCTTGAATGTGTTAAATTATTGATCTATTTGTACCACCGTTTTTTATGAGGATGTCTCACTTGTAGGGACAACATGGTTTTAAAACTTATTTTCTAATAAAAATCATAGATTTTTTATAAAAATACTGTACAGATGTATCTACTTTGTGTCTATTATACAGTTAAAAGCACCTTAAAAGTCCCCTGGGGTGTTTGCTTTAAACACCCTTCCTTGGCATCTTGCCCTTTTACATATATGTGATATGGGATGTGGTGCTCTCTGCTAACTATTTCTGTCCTTACCAATATATAATTAGTGTACTGTGTCCTCTGCACAGTGTGCACCTAAAGCTACCTGAAGACAATTGCTGGTGTTCTGATCCTATTAATAGCACATGCAGGCAGCTGCAGTATTTACAGTTAGTGTACTGTGTCCTTTGCACAGTGTGTACCTAAAGCTACCTGAAGACAATTGCTGTTCTGATCCTATTACTACCACAGGCAGGCAGCTGCAGTATTTACAGTTAGTGTACTGTGTCCTCTGCACAGTGTGCACCTAAAGCTACCTGAAGAAAATTGGCGGTGTTGTTCTGAGCCTATTAATACCACAGGCAGGTATCTGCAGTATTTACAGTTAGTATACTGTGTCCTCTGCACAGTGTGCACCTAAAGCTACCTGAAGACAATTGCTGGTGTTCTTCTTATCCTATTAGTACCACAGGCAGGCAGCTGCAGTATTTACAGTTAGTGTACTGTGTCCTCTGCACAGTGTGCACCTAAAGCTACCTGAAGACAATTGCTGGTGTTCTTCTGATCCTATTAGTACCACAGGCAGGCAGCTGCAGTATTTACAGTTAGTGTACTGTGTCCTCTGCACAGTGTGCACCTAAAGCTACCTGAAGACAATTGCTGGTGTTCTTCTTGATATACAATCTCTCTTCTGCCTCCTCAGCCAATGGGAAACACTGTACCCAGCCCGCCTTCTTTGACTTCTAAGAAGAGGCGATGTCGGCAGCTGAATTGAAGGGGGAGAGAGAGAGAGGAGAGGACACAGCCTGTTATGGGGAACACACTGTAAGAAGCAGACAGATTCCTCAGCCCCAGCACTAACAAACAGTGAGTTGTATTACCCTGCACTGCTGCCAGCATGGAGCTCCAGAGAACAAAATCGTTCATCCAATCCCTTCAGGCTTGTATACTGACACCAGCAAGACTTGTGATAAAGATTGCCTGTGGGGCATACAGAACACAGACAGACTGTATTCCTTCCTGCCAGCACAAGTCGTATGGTACTTACAGAGACTCTGGCAGGGAGGAAATAATCTGGGATGTCTGAGTGTTCTGTCCATCCATCCATCATCTTTAACATAAATGTTGCTGGTGTCACAATACAAGAATAATGTATTGAAAAATGACAGGATATTGTCTGGTGGCATTCTACTAAACCTATGTTTACCACACTTTAGTAACAAGGCCTCTTGAATGAAGTGCCCTCCTGATTCCACCGCTGTGTACATAGTGCCTTCCTGATCCCTCCCCTGTGTATGTGATGTCCTCCTGATCCCTCCCCTGTGTACGTAGTGCCCTCCTGATCCCTCCACTGCGTACGTAGTGCACGCCTGATCCCTCCACTCTGTGTACGTAGTGCACGCCTGATCCCTCCACTGTGTACGTAGTACACGCCTGGTCCCTCCACTGTGTATGTAGTGCCCTCCTGATCCCTCCACTGTGTACGTAGTGCCCTCCTGATCCCTCCCCTGTGTACATAGTGCCCTCCTGATCCCTCCACTGTGTACGTAGTGCCCTCCTGATCCCTCCCCTGTGTACATAGTGCCCTCCTGATCCCTCCCCTGTGTACGTGGTGTCCTCCTGATCCCTCCCCTGTGTACGTGGTGTCCTCCTGATCCCTCCCCTGTGTATGTGGTGCACGCCTGATCCCTTCACTGTGTACGTAGTGCACGCCTGATTGCTCCACTGTGTACGTAGTGCACGCCTGATTCCTCCATTGTGTACGCAGTACACACCTGATCCCTCCACTGTGTACGTAGTGCCCTCCTGATCCCTCCACTGTGTACATAGTGCACGCCTGATTCCTCCACTGTGTACGCAGTGCACGCCTGATCCCTCCACTGTGTACGTAGTGCATGCCTGATCCCTCCCCTGTGTACGTAGTGCATGCCTGATCCCTCCACTGTGTACGTAGTGCACGCCTGATCCCTCCACTTTGTACGTAGTGCACGCCTGATCCCTCCCCTGTGTATGTGGTGCACGCCTGAGGTTTTCCACAGGCAGGCAGCTGCAGTATTTACAGTTAGTGTACTGTGTCCTCTGCACAGTGTGCACCTAAAGCTACCGAAAGACAATTGCTGGTGTTCTGATCCTATTAATACCACAGGCATTCAGCTGCAGTATTTACAGTTAGTGTACTGTGTTCTCTGCACAGTGTGCACCTAAAGCTACTTGAAGACAATTGCTGGTGTTCTTCTGATCCCATTAATATGCAGGTGCATATTACCGCTGACTCATGGTCCAGCAGGCATGGATAGGGGTGTTACCTATCTTTCACCGTGCACTGGGTGACTCTTCTGGCAGATGGGAAGGATGCAGGACAGGGTGCAGTAGTGTTGGAGGTTGTTCCGCCACCACGCCCCCAAAATTCTTCTAGTGGTGATTCTGCCACACCTCTCTCCTCCACCCCCTCCTCTTCTTCTTCCTCCATGGCCTCTTCCTGTGCCGATTTGTCCTCGTAACCAGCGGTGCTCCGTAGGCATTCAAGGGGCTACGCAAGCACGCAGGCAAAAAGATGCCATGCGGTGCTTGAGCTGGTGTGCTTGGGGGACAGGAGCCACACTGGGGCAGAGATTCTGTCAGCTCTGCAGGGGCAGGTTCTGAGGTGGTTGACCCCACGCCAGCTTAAGCCAGGTATGGTGGTTTACGACAATGGCACCAACCTCCTCTCCGCCCTCCGACAGGGACAACTGACCCATGTGCCCTGTTTGGCTCACGTCCTTAACTTGGTGGTGCAGTGGTTCTTGGGCAGGTACCCAGGCTTACAGGATGTCCTGAGGCAGGCCAAGAAAGTCTGTGCATTTCTGCAGGTCATATAATGCCAGTGCTCGGCTGGCTCACCTCCAAAAGGAATTTAACCTGCCCAAGAACCACCTAATCTGTGACATGCCCACCAGTGGAACTCAACGTTGGCCATGCTGCAGGGGCTGCACACGCAGCAGAGGGCTATCAATGAGTACCTATGCGACTATGGCACCAGGACAGATAGCACCAGGACAGGGTCAGGAGAGCTTGTTTTTTTCCCCACATCAGTGGGCTATGATCCTATCACCATTTGAGGAGGCCACGAGGATGGTGAACAGTGACAGTGCATGCATCAGTGACACTGTCCCTCTTGTCCACCTGTTGGAGCACACGCTGCGTGGAATAATTAACAGGGCACTTGAGGCAGAACAGAGGGAGGGAGAGGAGGCCTCCCTTACCTCTCAAGGCCCCCCCTTTATCCAAACAGTGTTCTTGCGTGCCCGCCGATCACACAGAAAGAGGAGGAGGAGTAGGAGGATTGTGTCAGCATGGAGGTGGAGCCCGGCACTCAGCATCAGCAGCAGTCTTCAAGGGATCATTTACAGTCCGAAGAAACCCATGGACTTGTACATGGCTGGGAGGAGGTGGCTGCGGATCATGTTGTCCTTAGTGACCCAGAGGACTCTGGACCGAATACCTCAGCAAACCTACGCTGCATGGCCTCCCTGATCCTGCAAAGCCTGTGGAAGGATCCTCGTATTCGTGGTATCAAGGGGAGGGATCATTACTGGCTGGCAGTCCTCCTTGATCCACGTTACAAGGGTAAGGTTGCGGACCTTATCTTGCCGTTGCAGAGGGAGCAGTGGATGAAACATCTTCGGGAGGCCCTGCAGAAAGGTTTGTGCAACGCATTTCCAGAGCCTGGGAGGTTACAATTTCCTGGTCCTCCTGGACAACGTGTTGCTGAGGCTTCGGTCAGTCACAGAAGGAGCGGTGGAGGAGGTGGCCGTCTGACCGATGCGTTCAGACAATTTTTTAGTCCGCAGCCCCAAGGTATGATCGGTTCCAGCAACCATCGCCAGCGTCTGGTTCACATGGTGCAGGAATACCTAGGGGCAAGATCAGACTGGGTCTTGAGGATGGATTACTGGCCAGAGCTTGCACAGTATGCAATTGGGCTACTGGCCTGTCCTGCATCCAGCGTTCTTTCGGAACGCACATTCAGTGCTGCTGGAGGCTTTGTAACTGATCACAGGGTGTGCCTGTCCACTGAATCGGTCGATCGGCTGACCTTCATAAAAATGAATCAGTCTTGGATCACCAGCTACCAAGCACCTAATGCTGATGTAACCGAATAATTATTTTTTTTAATGTGAGATCCCTTCAAGACTGCCTATGCTGATACTGAGTGACTATCCTGTTATGCTGAGTGACAATCCTCTTCCTCCTCAATTTTCAAGCTGATAGCTTGTAAGAACATTTTTGGTTCTGGTCATTGCCACCAGTGGCTAAAGCCCAATTTTTCTGCCCCTGTTTAACAGGGGCATGTAATTACAATTTTTGATGCAATACTTTGCAGCAGGGCTCATTCCTGCGCTCCAACTAGAGTATCTGTGAGGGGTTGCAGTGCTGTGGTACCAGCACCAGTCCCAAGGCCCAATTTTTTAGGCCCCTGTTTAACAGGGGCGTATAATTACAATTTTTGATGCAATACTTTGCAGCAGGGCTCATTCCTGCGCTCCAACTATAGTATCTGTGAGGGGTTGCAGTATTGTGGCAGCAGTGGCTAAGGCCCAGTTTTTGTGCCCCTGTTTAACAGGTACGTGTAATTACAATTTTTGATGCAATACTTTGCAGCAGGGCTCATTCCTGCGCTCCAACTAGAGTATCTGTGAGGGGTTGCAGTGTTGTGGTACCAGCACCAGTGCCCAAGGCATAATTTTTCTGTCCCTGTTTAACAGGGGCGTATAATTACAATTTTTGATGCAATACTTTGCAGCAGGGCTCATTCTTGCGCTCCAACTATAGTATCTGTGAGAGGTTGCAGTGTTGTGGCAGCAGTGGCTAAGGCCCAGTTTTTCTGCCCCTGTTTAACAGGGGTGTATAATTACAATTTTTGATGCAATTCTTTGCAGCAGGGCTCATTCCTACGCTCCAACTATAAAACCTGTGAGTGGTTGCAGTGTTGTGACACCAGCACCAGTGCCCAAGGCCCAATTTTTCAGCCCCTGCTTAACAGGGGAATATAATTACAATTTTTGATGCAATACTTTGCAGCAGGGCTCATTCCTGCGCTCCAACTATAGCATCTATGAGGGGTTGCATTGTTGTGGCACCAGTGCCTAAGGCCCAATTTTTCTGCTCCTGTTCAACAGGGACATGTAATTACAATTGTTGATCTAATATTTCACAGCAGGACCCATTCCTGCGCCCACCAGGAGTAACTGTGAGGGCTTACAGTGTTGTGGCAACACCAATACCAAAGGCCCAATTTTTCTGCCCCTGTTCAACAGGTGCATGTAATTACAATTCTTGATATAATATTTCACAGCAGGGCCCGTTCCAGCGCCCACCAAGAGTAACTGTGAGGGCTTACAGTGTTGTGGCAACACCAACACCTAAGGCCCCAATTTCTGCAGAGTATATAGGGCAGGCCCCTACTTTCAAACATCCAACTTACAAACGACTCCTACTTGCAAATGGAAAGAGACAACAGGAAGTGAGATGAAATCTACCCCTAGGAAGGGAAATTCTCTCCTGTAAGAGTTAATATGGAAAAAACGTGTCTCCTCTTCACTGATGCTTTATCACCAATCCTTGTTTCACTAAAAACCCCAAATTTTCCAAAAACATTTGTCATTGGGACAGAAAGTGAGGTGAAATCTTCTGAAGAGGTGCACAGACAGCAAAACAAATGTTACAGGGGTGATAACCCTTCCCTATGTTTCCAAAAAGCTTTAAAATAGATTTTTTGGCTGGAGCTACACTTTAAAAATGTACCAGTTCAAAATTACAAACAGATTCTACTCAAACGACAACAAACCTACAGTCCCTGTTTTATATAGGGCCTGGGGACCCCACGCCTTTCCTTTTTTTAATTTGGGTGTGGGATTCCCCTTAATATGCATACAAGACCCAAAGGGCCTGGTAATTGACTGGGGGGGTACCCATGCCGTTTGTCTCACTGATTTTTATCCATATTGCCGGGACCCGCCATTACATTAAAGCAGCAAGCAGTTTTAAATGACTTTTATTCCTTTACAAATGTCGTTTTGTGCAGGGACTGTTCTAAGCAAGGGAAACACGGCCACTTTACAGGCATACTATAGACACCCCCCCCCCCCCCAGGTACAATATTTAAAGGAATATTTCACTTTTTTTTTCACTTTAAGCATCATTAAAATCACTGCTCCCAAAAAAACGGCCGTTTTTAAAACTTTTTTTGGCATTGATACATGTTCCTTGGGGCAGGACTCGGGTCCCCAAACCCTTTTTAGGACAATAACTTGAATATTAGCCTTTAAAATGAGCACTTTTGATTTTGAACATTCGAGTCCCATAGACTTTAACGGGATTCTAAAGTTTGCGCAAACTTTCGGTCCGTTCGCAGGTTCTGGTGCGAACCGAACCGGGGGGTGTTTGGCTCATCCCTAGTGACCAAGTGTATTTCCGAATTAAAAACGTATACACCAAACAGTAGTTAATTTTACTCTAGTCATGGCATTTTATATATACCAAAACTTTGTGGCTTGCATGCTTGGTTTTTAATTGTTGTGGTTTTGGCATTTTATATGGTCAATAATTATATAAGAGATTTTATATTGTTTTTTTTTGTCTCATTTTTGTATGAAATTGTTTGACCATCTAATATTTGTAACATTGTGCAATATCGAGTGAGGGTCTATGCCAGTGTTTCTCAACTCCAGTCCTCAAGGCGCACCAACAGGTCATGTTTTTAGGCTCTCCATTATTTTGCACAGGTGATTTGATCAGTTTCATTGCCTTGGCAATTACCACAGCCGTTTCATCAGAGGGAAATCCTGAAAACATGACCTGTTGGGGCGCCTTGAGGACTGGAGTTGAGAAAGACTGGTCTATGCAACTCATTTATATACATACAAAATATTTCGGTATACATCAAGGAGCATTTTATAACTTGGCCCCTAGGGGGCAAAATCAGTATGTACATAGCGTATTAAGAGGATTGTCATTGGAATTAATGGCTAGGGATAGATGTCAATATGAACAGCTTTGGTCTGCCCTGTATTTGTCTTTGTTATTTGCATGGTATAAAAGAGCAGTGGTAGCCGTTTGTTCCTGGAACACCTGATGATGTAATTTCTGAATAAACCATTGGGTGGAGCTAGGGAACACATCACTGTAATTGCATGCCGTCCGGCATCCATCTTGGAAGGTTGCAAATCAAGGTTTTATATTGGAACAGCGTTGTTTGTTGTTTTCATTCTCTATGAGTGTAATAATTTTTAAAATGAAAAGTTGGTTTTAATCATTTTCACGGTATGCGAGTGCCCTTTGTGATTTGTGCCCTGCCTTCATAAATGACATGGATAACTGTGCTGAAACGGTGGAGATATCTTTTCCCTAAGTAGATTCCATCCATCCTGGGAGGTCTGGGGAGAAAGGAGGATTGGGCTGATTCCTGTCCCTGGATCAAGCTGTCATTTTAAGTGCTTTTTGACCTATCTGTGTAAGATGTAATAGCTCTCTGGTAAGCCTATTTGCACATTGTGTGTGGATTGGTGCATCTTCTTGGTTTGCTGTGGATCACTGTTACCATAAGAGATGCACAGATGTCTGGTCACGTGGATACTTGTTACCTATTGTTTTGGTATGGACTCTTTTATGTACATTGTGTTGTTTTTAAGTAGAGAATTTATTTACACATATATTTTGGAACACTTATCACATGCGTTACTGTATCAGTTTAACAGATCACTTATGAATTTATGTTTTAATTTTATTTAAGATAGCGCTGCACTTTTCCTATTTACATTTAAATACTGTTGGTAACATCCCTCAGCATCAGTAGGGAGTTTGGATAAATTCAAAAAACTTTTAGATGTGTTTCTGAGTGAACACAGTGTACAGGGATATTGAAAATGTTAGTGACATAAACACATACACACACATACGTACAAATTGAACAGGATGGACCAGTGTCTTTATTCAACCTTAGAAAATGAATAAGCTATTGCGCTGACTAGACTCCAACCTTCATTTAGCAGGGTACATAGGAGGGGCAGGAGTGGTAGGGAACATTAGGTGAAATGGATGCTGCTCCTTTCAGATTAGGTCTTGAGATCCTAATACCTTAGCTCCCAACTGTCCCTAATATGGAGGGACTGTCCCTCATTTGGAGTCCCTCTGTCTCTCTTTCCTCATTTGTTCCTCTTTCTGATATATATATATATATATATATATATATAGTTGTATATAAAAATGCACTACTCATCTATCAAAAAGTGTTTCCCAGTGCTAAACCTTTCATCCAATCTCTAAATGTATGCATTTGTAAATTCCAAAAGCCAAAATAAAGGAATAGTGTTGGTAAAAACGAATTGTGGATTTAACCAATCGTTTTTTAAGGGGGCGTGATAGAGGTTGTGGCCTACACCTACATACTTTTGCTAAAAGGTGTCCCTCATTCCCATCTGAGAAAGCTTGGAGGTATGCTAATACACTTATATAAAACAAACACAAGAGGGTACCTCCATCTAGGTGAAGCAATTTATTAAAAAGAATAAAAGACAATGAAAATGCTCTCACTAGTTTAAAGTGGATCAAGGCTTGCCATAAACCGATGTAGATCTCTGTAGGATCACCGCGAGGCTGCAGAGCTCGGCAGGCTGGAGCAGAGTTCTTGTTGGAAGTACAGCTGTGAAGCTTTAGGCTGGAACACAGGCAGCAGCGGCTTCTGGGTGAAGCAAGTTGGCTGCTGCACCAATCAGCACCTCTCTCGGCTGAGTGATGATGACAGGAAGTGGAGGGAGTGGCTACATGTTTCAGGGCAACAGGACCACCCCTTTATCAAACCATATGAAGATACTGATGCCTATGTTCCAGCATGAAGCCTGACAGATGTACTTCCACCAAGAACTCTGCTTAAAGTGGAGTTCCACCCACTTTTACAACTCTTCAGCATCCCTCACTAAACTGTGCACTGTAAACTAATTGGATTTTTTTTTTTTCTCAGCACCTACTGTATATCTGCTGTATTCATTTTTCACTTCCTCCTCCCTGGCCTGGCCGTGGCATCATTTCCTGTTTGCAACGCCTTCTGGGAAGGGGCAGCAATTTCCTCTGACATTGCCGTTGCTATGGAAACCTGGCCTGAAACCTATTACACTGCTTGTGCTGCACTGTGCATGTGCGAGATCTGCAAGGATGAGATCCAGGAAGAAATGCAGTCTGGCTTCAGATGCCCACACTTTAGATGGTCACGGCCAGCTGCAAATTTATAAAATAACAAATTACTGCTATAAACTAACAAAACAGACGTTAGTTTACAGACTAACTTCACTAGAATACATTAAGCTTGTGTAATATAGGGGTATTTTTGTTTAAAAAGTATAATTTCGGCCGGAACACCACTTTAAGCTAGCCGCTTTTCATTATACAACCTTACCAACTATGCAACTATGTAGCATCTCCTGCACAATCTGATTGGCTGATAAAAGTAACTACAGTACATATGATGTCATTAAGTAAACAGCAAAGAACAAAAATGAATTAAACATTGTAGAGGATATAGTAAGCTAACAAGGATGATGTTTTTACTTTGAATTTCACTAGGTATAAAAATTGTCATACTGTAAATTGTCACCCACATATTGAACATGATTAATAAAATGTCCTCTGTTATGTAACAATCCACAGAAAGAAAAGCTCTTCAAATAGACAATGCTTTCTTCTGACAAATCCAGTGGTTTCGGGAATTGCAGTTCTCTGGGTGATATTTATGCTCCGCTTTCAACATACAGTTATTTCCAGCTGAACCCCCTTTAGAATTGTTCCTTTAATGCCAATCAAAGTAACAGAAATAGATAGATTAGAATAGAATAGTTAGAAAAACATTGTACTAAAAACTTAAATTTTCACAGTCTTTCACTTTCCTGTGTGGCAGTTGTACAGAGTCTATGACTGTGCAGTCTAATGCCCCGTACACACAGTCGGATTTTCCGATGGAAAATGTCCGATCGGAGCGTGTTGTCGGAAATTCCGACCGTGTGTGGGCTCCATCACACATTTTCCATCGGATTTTCCGACACACAAAGTTGGAGAGCAGGAGATAAAATTTTCCGACAACAAAATCCGTTGTCGGAAATTCCGATCGTGTGTACACAAATCCGACGGACAAAGTGCCACGCATGCTCAGAATAAATAATGAGATGAAAGCTATTGGCCACTGCCCCGTTTATAGTCCCGATGTACGTGTTTTACGTCACCGCGTTTAGAACGATCGGATTTTCCGACAACTTTGTGCGACCGTGTGTAGACAAAACAAGTTTGAGCCAACATCCGTCGGAAAAAATCCTAGGATTTTGTTGTCGGAATGTCCGAACAAAGTCCGACCGTGTGTATGCCCTATAAGGCCTCCTTCACACAGCCAGGTAGCTTTAGCAAGTCACATACATTCAAAATTATTAATTATGCTACCAAGATTAGTGTGTGCTCTAAATTGTCTCCAGCATTGTTCCTGTGTCTTCTTGCTGGAGGCTGCCATTTTGCTGAAGCCCACAGCCCTTGTGCAGCAGTAAATCTTTAGACTGTCAGCAGATTGACCTCTAGTGGCTCTGATTTTCAGCACAGTGAACAAAATAGAGAACATCTGAGGCTGTGCAGAGCAGGAGGAGACAGTGCAAATTTTAATGTTTTTAATGTTTTACTTAGCCATGCCAGCAAAAGGGGCCAGCATGAAGTAATCGATCACAACTTAGGTCATTTGTATGGAATTGGTTAATGATAATAGATCATCCCCAGCAGCAACAGATCCCCCCAGCAACAAAAGACCCCCACAAAAACAATAGAACCCCCACCAGGAACGATATACACCCCAGTAACAATAGATTCCCCATCAGCAACAATAAACCTGCCCGAGAGACAATAGACTCCCACTGGCAACAAAAGATACTCAGCAGCCAGCATCAATAGTCCCCCCCCCTCAACAATAGATCCTCCCCAAAATAAAAACCCCAGAGCCAAAAAATACCCCCAACCAACAACAAAAGATCCTCCCTGCACTTGTAGACTCCATCAGCAACACTACAAGCGCCAGCTACAATAGATCTCCAGCAGCCAGGATTAATAGATCCTCCATATATACAGTGCCTTGAAAAAGTATTCATACCCCTTGAAATTTTCCACATTTTGTCATGTTACAACCATAAACGTAAATGTATTTTATTGGGGTTTTATATGATAGACCAAGACAAAACTGCACATAGTTGTGAAGTAGAAAGAAAATGATAAATGTTTTTTAATTTGTTTACAAATAATTATGTAAAAATTGTGGCGTGCATTTGTATTTAGCCCCCCTGAGTCAATAATTTGTAGAACCACCTTTCACTGAAATTACAGCTGCAAGTCTTTTTGGGTAGGTCTCTATCAGCTTTGCACATCTAGACAATGACATTTTTACCCAGTTTACTTTGCAAAATAGCTCAAGCTCTGTCAGAATGGATGGCGAGCGTCTGTGGACAGCAATTTTCAAGTCGTGCCACAGATTCTCAATTGCATTTAGGTGGGTCATTCTAACACATGAACTTTGACTGGGCCATTCTAACACATGAATTTGCTTTCATCTAAACCATTCCATTGGCTGCATATTTAGAGTTGTTGTCCTGCTGGAAGGTGAATCTCTGCCCTAGTCTCAAGTCTTTTGCAGACTCTAACAGGTTTTCTTTGTAAGATCTCCCTGTATTTGGCTCCATCCATCTTCCTATCAACTCTGACCAGCTTCCCTGTCCCTGCTGAAGAAAAGCACCCCCACAACATGATGCTGCCACCACCATGTTTCACAGTGGGGATGGTGTGTTCAGGATGAAGTGCAGTGTTAGTTTTCTGCCACACCCAGCGTTTTGCTTTTACATAGTTAGTCAGGTTGAAAAAAGACACAAGTCCATCCAGTTCATCCTAAAAAACAATAAATAAATAAATAAAATAAAAAATAATAAATAAAATAAATAAAAATCAAAAAATATAAATAAAAAATATAAAAAATTAAAAGTTTTAGGCCAAAAAGTTCAATTTTGGTCTCATCTGACCAGAGCACCTTCTTCCACATGTTTGCTTGTCCCCCACATGGCTTCTTGCAAACTACAAATGGGACTTCTTATGGCTTTCTTTCAACAATGGCTTTTTTCCTGACCACTTTTCCATCAAAGCTAGATTTGTGGAGTGCATGACTAATAATTGCCCTGTGGACAGATTCTTCCACCTGAGCTGTGGCTCTCTGCCACTCCTCCAGAGTTACAATGGGCCTCTTGGCTGTTTCTCTGATTAATGTTCTCCTTGCCCGGCCTGTCAGTTTATGTGGAAGGTCATGTCTTGGTAGGTTTGCAGTTGTGCTATATTCTTTCCATTTCTGGATGATGGATTGAACAGTGCTCTGTGAGATGTTCAAAGCTTGGTATATTTTTTTATAACCTAACTCTGGTTTGAACTTCTCCACAACTTTATCCCTGACCTGTCTGGTGTGTTCTTTGGCCTTCCTGATGCTGTTTGTTCACTAAGGTTTTCTAACAAACCTCTAAGGGCTTCATAGAACAGCTGTATTTATACTGAGATCAAATTACACACAGGGGGACTCTATTTACTAATTAGGTAACTTCTGAAGGCAATTGGTTCCACTGGATTTTAGTTAGGGGTATCAGAGTAAAGGGGGCTGAATACAAATGCAAGCCACACTTTTCACATATTTATTTGTAAAAAATGTTGAAAACCAATTATCATTTTCCTTCCATGTCACAATTACGGTATGTGCAACTTTGTGTTGGTCTATCACATAAAATCCCAATAAAATAAGTTTTTGGTTGTAACATGACAAAATGTTGAAAATGTCAAGGGGTATGAATACTTTTTCAAGGCACTGTATATTGTAAGGGATTAGCTCAGTAGCGGGGTGTGCAGGACCTCCTGGATGGGTCAAAGGATAGTGAAGTTTCACGGACATACAGCAGGATCTTTGTGAAAGCAAAACTGTGGTTTATTTACACGTCTGTGGTTACCAAGTGCAGGTATCAAAACAGGTAAAATAAAACGAAACAGTAAATAAATCCTTGCCACTTTGGGCATCTAACTACAAAAACACAAGAACCTGACTACTTGTTCTGCCACAGCCTACCGCTGCCCAGACACTTGACGGTCACACAGAAGTAAACAGAGGCTTTTAGTCACACAGACTTAAAGTGGTTGTAAACCCTTACATACCACTTTTACCTACAGGTAAGCCTATAATAAGGCTTACCTGTAGGTACTGGAAATAGCTCTTAAACCTGCATGGTTTAGGAGATACTTACCATATACACTTGCGCCAACATCATCGGCGCATGTGCACTGAAGAAAGGGCATGATCGTGCTGTTTCTACAGGACCCATGCTGTGACTGTCAGCTCCCGCGCGCATGCACGGGAGTGATGTCACGCGACTCCGGCCAGTCACAGAGCCAGAGTCCACGGCCCTGGAAGGAAGAGGGGTGAAGATGGAAACGGCCACACAAAAACAATCAGTGTACATGAACCTGGGACAAATATATCTCCAATCCTGGACACAACCCATAGATTTTCCTGGATTCCTGTCACTGTATATATATATATATACACACACACACACACACACACACACACACACACACACACACACACACACACACACACACACACTATACTACCAGAAGTATTGGGATGCCTGCCTTTACACGCACATGAACTTTAATGGCATCCCAGTCTTAGTCCGTAGGGTTCAATATTGAGTTGGCCCACCCTTTGCAGCTATTACAGCTTCAACTCTTCTGGGAAGGCTGTCCACAAGGTTTAGGGGTGTGTCTAAAGGCATGTTTGACCATTCTTCCAGAAAAGCATTTGGGAGGTCAGGCACTGATGTGGATGAGAAGGCCTGGATAGCAGTCTCCGCTCTAATTCATTCCAAAGGTATTCTATCGGGTTGAGATCAGAACTCTGTGCAGGCCAGTCAAGTCCCCATACCCAAAACTCGCTCATTCATGTCTTTATGGACCTTGCTTTGTGCACTGGTCCAAATCATTTGGTGGAAGGAGGATTATCGTGTGGGGTTATTTTTCAGGGGGTTGGGCTTGGCCCCTTATTTCCAGTGAAGGGAACGCTTAAGGTATCAGTATACCAAGACATTTTGGACAATTTTATGCTCCCAAATTTGTGGAAACAGTTTGAGGATGGCCCCTTCCTATTTCAACATGACTGTGCACCAGTGCACAAACAAGGTTCTTAAAGACATGGATGAGCAAGTTTGGGATGGAGGAACTTGACTGGCCTGCGCAGAGTCTTGACCTCAACCCGATAGAACACCTTTGGGGTGAATTAGAGTGGAGACTGCGAGCCAGGTCTTCTCGCCTACATTAGTGCCTGACCTCACAAATGCGCTTCTGGAAGAATGGCCAAACATTCCCATAGACACACTCCTAAACCTTGTGGACAGCCTTACCAGAAGAGTTGAAGCTGTTATAGCTGCAAAGAGTGGGCCAACTCAATATTGAACCCTACAGACTAAGACTGGAATGCCTTTAAAGTTCATGTGTATATAAATGCAGGTGTCCCAATACTTTTGGTAATATAGTGTAAACAGTACATACTATATTTCCAAAAGTATTGGGACAACCCTTCAAATCTTTGAATTCAGGTGTTCCAATCACCTCCATGGCCACATGTGTATAAAATCAAGCATCTAGGCATGCAGACTGCTTCTAAAAACATTTGTGTAAGAATTGGTCGCTCTCAGGAGCTCAGTGAATTCAAGCGTGGTACCGTGATAGGTTGCCACTTATGCAATAAGTCCATCTGTGAAATTTCCTTGCTACTAAATATTCCACGGTCAACTGTTATGCCGTGAACACACGAGCAGACTTTTCGACGGCTGAACTATGAAGGACTTTTCGTTGGACTTTCGACGGAGTTCCGACGGAGTTCCGACAGAGTTCCGATGAAACGGACTTGCCTACACACGATCACACCAAAGTCCGACTGATTTGAACATGATGACGTACAACCGGCCTAGAATAAGGAAGTTCATAGCCAGTAGCCAATAGCTGCCCTAGCGTCAGTTTTCGTCCGTCGGACTAGCATACAGACGAACGGATTTTTCGACCGTACTCGAGTCCGTCGGAAAGATTTGAAACATGTTCTATTTCTAAAGTCCGTCTGATTTTTCGACAGCAAAGGTCCGATGAAGCCCACACACGATCAAATTGTCTGGCGGATTCGTTCTGTCGGACCTTTGATGCACTTTTGGAATAATGGTCAAACATTCCCATAGACCCACTCCTAAACCTTGTGGACAGCCTTCCCAGAAGAGTTAAAGCTGTTATAGCTGCAAAGGGTGGGCCAACTCAATATTGAACCCTACGGACTAAGACTGGGATGCCTTTAAAGTTCATGTGTGTGTAAAGGCAGTATTTACATTATATACACACACACACATATGTGTGTGTGTGTTTATGTGTATATTTCTAAGGGGATCTAGTATTGTATAACTATGTTATAACTTTTTGACTAAAAAATGCAAGCACGACCTAAAGTCTCTTTTAGTTGTTTTTGTACGTTTTTGTGCAGTTTTAGGCTGGATTCACATCTATGCAGTTTTAGTGCTTTTTGCATTTTGCAGATTTGCACTACAGTCCATTCAACATGGTTTCCTATGGAATACTTTTTGTAGTGCAAATCTGCAAAATGCAAAAAGCACTAAAACTGCATAGGTGTGAATCCAGCCTAATGCCGTGTACACACGAGCGGACTTTACGGCAGACTTTGCCCGGCGGACTTTTCGACGGACTTTATGACGGACTTTCTGAATGAACGGACTTGCCTACACACAATCCACCAAAGTCCGTTGAATTCGTACGTGATGACGTACGACCGGACTAAAACAAGGAAGTTCATAGCCAGTAGCCAATAGCTGCCCTAGCGTGGGTTTTTGTCCGTCGAACTAGCATACAGACGAGCGGACTTTTCGACCGGACTCGAGTTCGACGGAAAGATTTAAAACATGTTTCAAATCTAAGTCCGTCCAACTTTTGAGCAAACAAAGTCCGCTGGAGCCCACACACGATCGAATTGTCCAATGAAATCCTGTCCGCTGGGCAAAGTCTGCCGTAAAGTCCGCTCGTGTGTACGCGGCATTAGAGCTTCGCCCATTTGCTGGCTTTCTGTGGGAAGTGATGATTTGTGACCATTCAAAAGGCCATCTATTCTGAGGTTGGTTTAGCTCTGAGGAAAGGGGCATGACCCCCCAAAATGCATCAGCCAACCAACCATTTGATCCTAGGATGAGTTTTTACTGCGTTCAAGCTGGAGTAGATCAGTTTTGCTTGATTTTTTTATCGACATGTGAGTATCCATTTGTCTTTGTGGATTCAATAAACTTATTTATGGTAATGCATGAGATGTTGGTGCCCTTCTGTGTGTTTTTTGTCTCTTTTAGTTGTTTCTTATTTGACCTTTGTGAGGGTTAGGTTACATGCTGATGCGTGCGTCCAACATCATTGTGCGCTGGGTGACTCTTAATGGCTGTCCAAATAAAAGCTGTCTTTTTTCCTAAATACTTTACGAACTACTATTTGTACTACTTTGTTAAACTGATAAAAGTATTTTAAGACAGAGAAGAATGAATCAATAAAAACATTGGAAATCTATGCAAAGCAGTCAAATCAATAATAACATATAATGCATCAATAAAAGTAATAGAAAATAAATGATGATGATAAACAAAAGTGGAATAAAAAAATCAACTTCCAATGCTTAAAAGCCTGACACATTTGCAAAAATGCAGATATTTAATTTCAAACAGCTATTAGAGATATAAGCTAAAGTAGATCATTGTTTAAAACATACTCACCTAATATCAACACAAGATTCACAATTTTCCCAAACCCACTTCTCTGTGTTCATTTCAAAATGATAGCCAATCCAGTAATTCTTTGTTTGATTTTCTATAAATATCTGTCCATTAAAAATATATTAAAATGCAATACAAAAATATCTTTAAAGTTGACCTATACCATAAATGTAGGGATGCATCAATACCACTTTTTTGAGCAACAAGTACGAGTACAGATACTTTTTTTAAGTACTCGCCAATTACTGATACCTATTTCTGCCATTAAGGGAGATAAAGATGAGGAGAAGGAGGAGGGGATGGGGGGGGGGGGTCTCCATCATGTATCAGTGTACTGTGTAATATTACCATTTGGATGAGACCAAGTGATGAAGAAACACAGCACTCCAAACACTCAGCACTGTTGGCCCCACAGCTAGGAGGACCATGGTGTAACCCTACATCCTCCTCCTCCAGTCCCATCTCCTCCATCCCATGTCCCCCTCGTCCTGCAGTACATACAACATGTTTGAGTGCAGTAGTAAGTAACATAAAATATAGGGTATTGATTGCAGAAGTCAGGATGAGAGTGGGATGTGGGTATAGGGAGAGAGAGACAAAGGGGTGGGAGAGAGCAAGATGACAGTAAAAGGGAGAAAGAAAGGGGGAAAAGAGTGTGGAGGGGGAGGGGGGACAAATAGAGAGAGAAAAAAGGCAAAAGAAAGAGAGAGGGAGAGAAAGGAGAGATTCTCTATTCTCTACAAATCCCAGCATGGCAGAGTTCCATTCCTCAGCTCACACAGCACAAGGAAATGTTAAACAAAGGGGTCATTACAGATTCAGAGTGCCCCAAAAGAGCAGGTGTCCCCATCAGAGTAACTGCCTAGAGCAGGTGTCTCCATCAGGGTGACCCAATAGATCAGATGTCCCCATTAGAGTGACCCTATACAGAAGGTGTCCCCATCAGAGTGACCCCATACAGCAGGTGCCTCCATCAGAGTGACCCCATACAACAGGTGTCTCCATCAGAGTGGCTCCATAGAACAGGTTTCCCCGTCAGAGCTTTCCCCCTCTCATTATCATGAGGTTCTCCCTCCTTTTAAAAGGGAGACCTTTTGGATTTATTTGCTGGGTTCCCTTTCACCTGATGGCCTCAATGAGGAACTTGATATTCATAGTATCATGTGACCATGCCACATAAGGAAATTTTTTGTTGTTTTATGTCCGGTTATTTGGCTCTTTGGATTTGCTGTACTCGCAGATATGACCCATGGGATGTTCATAGATGAGAATATGTTTACATCTCTATATGCAAGTTATGGTTGTTCGTCAGGGCTTTTTTCGATGTGTGTATCACTTAATACTGGTCATTACTTTCCGGTTGTTTCCCATGTATATATATTTTTAGTCTTGAAATATCACATTTACCTTCATGTCATTTTCATGTTCTCTTTATCAAGCTCTATTCTAGTAACACCTTCTTTCATCAGTAATACTTTTTATCTACCATATGTATAGACACGTGTCGTATTAATTTTTAATTTTTATTTTATTTCTTTTTTGTATTGTTTCTATTTTTAGTTTTGTGTTTTTTTTTATTATTTCTTTTTTATTTTTATATTTATTTCTTTTTATTACCATATATATATATATATATATATATATATATGTATAATATATATTGATTATTTATTTTTTTATTAATTTTTTATGTAACAATTTCTATACAACAATTTCTATACAAGTGTGAGTACAGAGTATATATAAATGATATGTGCGTCCCAGTCAATACTATATTTATTTAATACATGAGTGCGACTGAGGCTCAAAAGCACTTGGTATAGTGTATATTGCTGGTTATAGGGTTCAGAGCGGTTAACAGTTTATTTCAGGCTGGCTACCCCTGCCCCCTCCCCTTCCCTTTCAATGAATTTAAATACCGCTGTTGCCATTACTCAGTGACTTTGACAAAGCACATGTGCGCGAAACATGTCAGTCACAGCAACTAAAGCTTGCGGTTCACCACCCCAAAACGAGGCTTCTATCTCTCCACATCCGGATGCAGCTGGTTGACGTCACCAGCATGCCCAGATCTTGTGGCTTTGCTTGGTTCTCCTGGCTCCACTTTTCCAGCGTGGATTACAGTTTTTACATCTGGCATTTTGGCACAGCCATGCCTCACGATCAGCCCCAGCTCCTCACCGGCAGCTAGCAGAGTGTCATCTTGCAGGTGCAGTTTTCCAACTTGCAGACCCACGAAGCCGAGTCTCCTGCCATCGGGTTGGGTATCATCTCCTCTCCACCGGGCTGTCACTGTTCTCCATATGGGTCAGGTAGTTTACTTTTTACATCTTACCAGCAAGCAACCTGGACTATACTATCGTCCTCCTACCCAGTTTTTTTGTGTGGTACCGCTTTGCTTTTTTAAAAAACATTTTAAACTTATCGTTATTTTGATGCTTTATGCTGTATGACTGCTGCATTCGTTTTTATATCCCACAATCCTATACAGAACTGTGCAGGGATTGTTCATCTTCTCAGTGCAATAAACTATTTTTCATCTATCTACCAGTTTAGACGTACTTTATTTGACTTATAAGTTGCGCTTTTTTTTGTGTTTTGTTGCTAGTCTTCCATTTTCCAGTGGTTAGGCAGCTGCACTGGGTTATTGTCTTGTTCATCCGGGTCCTATACATATACATTGGATTGACACCTCTTAGCACTTGAGAACTTGTATTTTGAAATAGAAATAGAGTTTGGCCAGCAGACTGATCTGGGGAATGCACGGACCTACCCACAGGGCTGGAGGGACTGTTATCCCAGGTCACAGCTGAATAATGGAAGGAGTGGCAGCTGTCCCTGGTTTTGTTTACATTCATCTGCAGTGGCGTTGCTAGGGAGTGGCTTTTGAGGCTATAGCCCCGAGTCTCTAAGAGATGGCCATAGCTGTGGGCTCTTTGCAGCCAGGCTGCGAGTGCGGCGGGAAGCACCGAAGAGCAGGCAAAGAGCACGGGAGAGCCGGGTGGGCTAGAGAGCAGAGAGATTACATCATCTCTCACCGCCCGCCCTGCATCACCGCTCTTCCACTTTCACTGTGCACCCGTGGGCAGCAGAGAGATGACATCGTCTCTCACTGCCCGCCCTCTCTCTGGTGACCGTGATGTAAGGAGTGGCTCTTTGGGGACTCTGAGGTAAGGAGGGTCTCTCTGGGGACCCTGATGTAAGTGGGGGGCTCTCTGGGGAGCCTGATGTAAGGAAAGGCTCTCTGGGGACCCTAATGAAAGTGGGGGGGGCTCTCTTGGGACCCTCATGTAAGTGGGGGAGGCTCTCTGGGGACCCTGATGCAAGGGGGAGGCTCTCTAGGGGACCCTGATGTAAGTGGGGAGCTCTCTGGGGACCCTGATGTAAGTGGAGGGCTCTTTGGGGACCCTAATGTAAGGAAGGAGCCCTCTGGGGACCCTGATGTAAGCAGGTGCTCTCTGGGGACCCTGATGTAAGTAGGGGCTCTCTGGGGACCCTGATGTAAGAGTAGGGCTCTCTGGGGACCCTGATGTAAGGGGGGCTCTTTGGGGTCCCTGGTGTAAGGAAGGGGCTCTCTGGGGACCCTGATGCAAGAAAGGGGCTCTCTGGGAACACTGATGTAAGGAAGGGGCTCTCTGGGGACCCTGAGGTAAGGAGGGGATCTCTGGGGACCCTGATGTAAGTGGGGGAGGCTTTCTGGGGACCCTGATGTAAGGGGAGGCTCTCTGGGGACTCTGATGTAAGCAGGGTCTCTCTATGGACCCTGATGTATGGGGGGGCTCTCGGGGGCCCTGAAGTAAGGGGACATGTATCAATGCAAAAAAAGCTTTTAAAAACGGCCGTTTTTTCGGGAGCAGTGATTTTAATGATGCTTAAAGTTAAAAAAAAAAGTGAAATATTCCTTTAAATATCGTACCTGGGGGGTGTCTATAGTATGCCTGTAAAGTGGCGCATGTTTCCCGTGCTCAGAACATTCCCTGCACAAAATGTCATTTTTAAAGGAAAAAAAGTAATTTAAAACTGCTTGCGGCTTTAATGTAATGTCGGGTCCTGGCAATATGGATGAAAATCAGTGAGACAAACAGCATGGGTACCCCCCAGTCCATTACCATGCCCTTTGGATCTTGTATGGATATTAAGGGGAAACCCGCACCTAAATTAAACAAAGGAAAGGCGTGGGGCCACTAGGCCCTATATACTCTGAACAGCAGTATACAGGCGGTGCAAACAAGACAGGGACTGTAGGTTTGTTGTTAAGTAGAATCTGTTTGTAATTTTGAACTGGTACATTTTTAACGTGTTTAGCTCCATACCCCCCAGTCCATTACCATGCCCTTTGGATCTTGTATGGATATTAAGGGGAAACCCGCACCTAAATTAAAAAAAGGAAAGGCGTGGGGCCACCAGGCCCTATATACTCTGAACAGCAGTATACAGGTGGTGCAAACAAGACAGGGACTTAAGGTTTGTTGTTAAGTAGAATCTGTTTGTAATTTTGAACTGGTACATTTTTAACGTGTTTAGCTCCAGCCAAAAAAATCTATTTTAAGCTTTTTGGAAAACATAGGGAAGGGTTATCACCCCTGTGACATTTGTTTTGCTGTCTGTGTTCCTCTTCAGAAAATTTCACCTCACTTTTTGTCCCAATGACAAATGTTTTTTGAAAATTTGTTTTTTTTTGTGAAACAAGGATTGGTGATAAAGCATTAGTGGAAAAAAAAAATTAGTGGAACACTTCTTGTTGTCTCCTTCCGTTTGCAGGTAGGAGTCGTTTGTAAGTTGGATGTTTGAAAGTAGGGGCCTGCCCTATATACTCAGCAGAAATTTGGGCCTTAGGTGTTGTTGTGGCCACAACACTGTAAGCCCTCACAGGGCCCTGCTGTGAAATATTAGATCAAGAATTGTAATTACTCGCCCCTGTTGAACAGGGTCACAAAAATTGGACCTTCTTTGGTGGTGGTGGTGCTAGTGCCACAACACAACTTGGTGGGTGCAGAAACGGGCCCTGCTGTGAAATATTAGATCAAGAATTGTAATTACATTGCCCCTGTTGAACAGGGGCTAAAAAATGAATTGGGCCTTAGGCACTGGTGCTATTGCCACAACACTGCAACCCCTCACAGATACTCTAGTTGGAACGCAGAAACGAGCCCTGCTGCAAAGTATTGCATCAAAAATTGTAATTACACGCCCCTGTTAAAGAGGGACTGAAAAATTGGGCCTTAGGCACTGGTGCTGGTGCCACAACACTGCAACCCCTCACAGATACTCTAGTTGGAACGCAGAAATGAGACCTGCTGCAAAGTATTGCATCAAAAATTGTAATTACACGCCCCTGTTAAACAGGGGCTGAAAAATTGGGCCTTAGGCACTGGTGCTGGTGCCACAACACTGCAACCCCTCACAGATACTCTAGTTGGAACGCAGAAACGAGCCCTGCTGCACAGTATTGCATCAAAAATTGTAATTACATGCCCCTTTTAAATAGGGGCTGAAAAATTGGGCCTTAGGCACTGGTGGTGGCGCCCAGAACCAAAAATGTTCTTACAAGCTATCAGCGTGATCATTGAGGAGGAAGAGGATAATTACTCAGGATAGTCACTCAGCATCAGCATATGCAGTCTTTGAAGGGATCTGAGATTTAAAAAAAAATTATTCGGTTACATCAGCATCAGGTGCTTGGTAGCTGGTGGTGATCCAAGACTGATTCATTTTTATGAAGGTCAGTCAATCGACCGAGTCGGTGGACAGAAGCACCCTGTGATCGGTTACAAAGCCTCCAGCAGCACTGAATGTGCGTTCCGAAAGAACGCTGGATGCAGAACAGGCCAGTAGCTCAATTGCATACTGTGCAAGCTCTGGCCAGTGATCCATCCTCAAGACCCAGTAACCCAGAGGATTTTCTGTGGGAAAGGTGTCCAAGTCAGATCTTGCCCCTAGGTATTCCTGCACCATGTAAAACAGACGCTGGCGATGGTTGCTGGAACCGATCATACCTTGGGGCTGCGGACCAAAAAATTGTCTGAACGCATCGGTCAGACGGCCACCTTCTCCACCACTCCTTCTTTGACTGGCCGAAGCCTCAGCAACACGTTGTCCAGAAACAGGAGTTTGTAACTTCCCAGTCTCTGGGAAAGCGTTGCACAGACCTTTCTGCAAGGCCTCCCGAAGATGTTTCATCCTCTGCTCCCTCTGCGATGGCAAGATAAGGTCCACAACCTTACCCTTGTAACGTGGATAAAGAAGGGTTGCCAGCCAGTATTGGTCCTTCTCCTTGATACCACGAATACGAGGATCCTTACGGAGGCTTTGCAGGATCAGGGAGGCCATGCAGCGTAGGTTTGCTGAGGCATTCGGTCCGGAGTCCTCTGGGTCACTAAGGACGACATGGTCCGCAGCCACCTCCTCCCAGCCACGTACAAGTTCATGTGTTTCTTGGGACTGATCCCTTAAAGACTGCTGCTGATGCTGAGTGCCAGGCTCCACCTCCATACTGACACAATCCTCCTCCTCCTCCTCGTCCTCTTCCTGTGTGATCGGCTGGCACGCAGGAACACTGTCTGGATAAAGGGGGCCTTGAGAGCTAAGGAAGTCCTCCTCTTCCTGCCTCTGTTCTGCCTCAAGTGTCCTGTCCATTATTCCACGCAGCGTGTGCTCCAACAGGTGGACAAGGGGGACAGTGTCACTGATGCATGCACTGTCACTGCTCACCATCCTCGTGGCCTCCTCAAATGGTGACAGGACAGTGCATGCATCCCTGATCATGGCCCACTGGCGTGGGGAAAAAAACCAAGCTCCCCTGACCCTGTCCTGGTGCCATAGTCGCACAGGTACTCATTGATGGCCCTCTGCTGCGTGTGCAGCTGCTGCAGCATGGCCAACGTTGAGTTCCACGTGGTGGGCATGTCACAGATTAGGCGGTTCTTGGGCAGGTTAAACTCCTTTTGGAGGTCTGCCAGCCGAGCACTGGCATTATATGACCGGCGGAAATGCACACAGACTTTCCAGGCCTGCCTCAGGACATCCTGTAAGCCCGGGTACCTGCCCAAGAACCGCTGCACCACCAAGTTAAGGACGTGAGCCAAACAGGGCACATGGGTCATTTGTCCCTGTCGGAGGACAGAGAGGAGGTTAGTGCCATTGTTGCAAACCACCATTCCTGCCTTAAGTTGGTGTGGCGTCAACCACCTCTGAACCTGCCCCTGCAGAGCTGACAGAACCTCTGCCCCAGTGTGGCTCCTGCACACCAGCTCAAGCACCGCATGGCTTCTTTTGGCCTGCATACTTGCGTAGCCCCTTGAATGCTACGGAGCACCGCTGGTTCCGAGAACAAAGCACAAGAAGAGGCCATGAAGGAAGAAGAAGGAGAGAGGTGTGTCACAATCATTAGTAGTGGCATTTTGGAGGTGTGGTGGCGGAACAACCTCCAACACTACTGCACCTTGTCCTGCATCCTTCCCAGCTGCCAGCAGAGTCACCCCAATGCGCGGTGAAACTTAGGTAACGTCCCTGTCCATGCCTGCTGGACCATGATTCAGCGGTAATATGCACCTTACCGCTGACCGCCCTGTCCAGCGAGGCCAAGACATTGCCTTCCACATGCCGGTAGAGAGCCGGAATCGCCTTCCGTGAGAAAAAGTGGCGTTTGGGTACCTGCTACTGAGGAACCGCACATTCCACAAACTCATGGAAGGGGGCAGAGCCTACCAACTGAAAAGGCAGCAGTTGAAGTGCTAGCAATTTTGCCAGTCTAGCATTCAACCGCTGGGCATGTGGATGGCTGGGAGCGAACTTCTTTCGGCGGTGCAGCAGCTGGGGCAGGGAAATTTGCCTGGTACAATCTGACGTCGGTGAACCGAAAGCAGATTGCTCACAAGTACTTGGCTGTGACACACCTAATTCTACACCTTCATTCCTCTCAGTGCAGGTCTCAGAGAAGACTGAAGGTATAGTGGGGTTGGAGATCACAGTTGATGAGGAGCAAGGAGAGGTCCTCTTTGTTCTTTGGTGTGAGTCTTTTAGATACGCTTGCCAACGAACTGCATGTCAGGTCAACATATGTCTGGTCAAGCATGTAGTGCCCAAGCGGGAGATGTTTTGGCCAAGCGAGATACGCTTGAGACATATGTTGCAAATAGCAGTGGTGCGATCTGATGCACTCGTCTCAAAAAAGGCCCACACCAAAGAACTTTTGGAATAACGCGCAGAGACAGCAGTGCCCTGCACATGTGGAGCTTTGGGGTGTGATGCAGTCAGTGTGCTGCCCTTAGGCTGGCCCCTGGAGGGCATCCTGCCTCGTTGGTGATGTGCCTCCTCCCCTCTTATATCAGACACCCACGTTGAGTCAGTGACCTCATCATCCCCTCCCTCCTCATCACTGGAGCAAACCTGGCAGTATGCTGCAGCAGGGGGAGCATGACTGCCAGATTGCTGTCCTTCTTGGGCACCCCCTCTGTCCGTGCTCACGGTTTTGCCTTCATCTAGCTCAGTATCATCATCAGAGCCTTCTAAACATCCTCCTAGAGCATGTACCCAACACTGTGGTCAAACAGTTCGAGGGACTCCTCAGGAGAACATGGTGGGGCTAGGGAAGGAGTCACTGATGCCATTGAGCCGAGGGAAGAGGCCGCGTTGGCAGCTGCTTTGCCACACAAAGTACCCTGAGCATGGGTGAGAGAGGATGAGGAGGATGAGGACGGCGAGGACGGCTTGGTCATCCACTCGACCAAGTCTTCCGCATGTTGCGGCTCAACACAGCCAGCTGCCGAAAAAAAGGCCAAGCATGTCCCACGGCCACGTGCTGATGAGGATGCACCGTCTCCACGACCAGCACTGTTGCCTTTAGACACAGAGCCTGCTTGCCCTCTTTTATTGGCTTGTGACTGTCTGCCTCTCCTTGTTGGCCTTCCAGACATACTAATGGCCTGTAGCTGCACTAAGCTGGGATATATATATATATATATATATATATATATATATATATATATATATATATATATATACTGATACTGCAGCTAGCAAAATCAACTGCCTGCCTGTAGTATGAGAACACCACCAACCTTCTACAGGTAGCTTTAGCTGAAAACTGTGCAGAGCTTGCAAAAAACGAACTTGTAGCTTATTTAGCTGCCTGCGGTAGTGATAGGATCAGGAAAACACCACCAACCTTCTACAGGTAGCTTTAGCTGAACACTGTGCAGAGCTCACACTACACTAACTTGTAGTTTTAGCTGAACACTGTGAAGAGAACGCACTACACTAACTTGTAGCTTTAGCTGAACACTGTGCAGAGCTCGCACTACACTAACTTGTAGTTTTAGCTGAACACTGTTCAGAGGACGCACTGCACTAACTTGTAGCTTTAGCTGAACACTGTGCAGAGGTCGCACTACACTAACTTGTAGTTTTAGCTGAACACTGTGAGAAGGACCCACTACACTAACTTGTAGCTTTAGCTGAACACTGTGCAGAGGTCGCACTACACTAACTTGTAGTTTTAGCTGAACACTGTTCAGAGGACGCACTACACTAACTTGTAGCTTTAGCTGAACACTGTGCAGAGGTCGCACTACACTAACTTGTAGTTTTAGCTGCTGAACACTGTGAGGAAGACGCACTACACCAACTTGTAGCTTTAGCTGAACGTTGTGAGGAGGACGCACCACCCTAACTTGTAGCTTTAGCTGAACACTGTGCAAAGGTCACACTAAACTAACTTGTAGCTTTAGCTGAAAACTGTGAGGAGGACGCACTACCCTAACTTGTAGCTTTAGCTGAACACTATGCAGAGGTCACACTAAACTAACTTGTAGCTTTAGCTGAACACTGTGAGGAGGACGCACTACCCTAACTTGTAGCTTTAGATGAACACTGTGCAGAGGTCACACTAAACTAACTTGTAGCTTTAGCTGAACACTGTGAGGAGGATGCACTACACTAACTTGTAGCTTTAGCTGAACACTGTGCAGAGGTCGCACTACACTAACTTGTAGTTTTAGCTGAACACTGTGAGGAGGACGCACTACACTAACTTCAGCTAAACTAACAAGCCAACCAAGCCTTGGGGCAGTTTCTACGTTGCTATATTTCTGACCACCATAACAACTGGTCAGTCCTCTTACCTTGGGCAGAGTTTTCTCACAATAGTGCCATCAATGCCGCTTCCAGAATGTCTGGCGGATTATGGGTTCCAGCCATCCATGTTGCCTGACACATTTGTTCCTCAAAGAATTCCTGCATTAGAGGAGCATCTCGGTGATCTCTGTTCCACTTGGGTGCAGTTTCAAGAGTCCTTGCGATGTGCCAGTGATAGATACAGACTGCATGCTGACCGCCGACGTCTACCTGTTCCTTCCTACCAAGTTGAAATGGAAATATTTGCCAGTACACCATGGAACAGCGTAGATAGCGTCCAAACGTGTAGTTTATTGCATGATCACAACACACAGAGAGTGCAACGTTTCGTAGTCACGCAGGACCCCTTCGTCAGGCATGTGACGAAGGGGTCCTGCGTGACTCCGAAACGTTGCACTCTCTGTGTGTTGTGATCATGCAATAAACTACACGTTTGGACGCTATCTACGCTGTTCCATGGTGTGCTGGCAAATATTTCCATTTTGACTTGAACCAGTATCCAGCTGGTTGTTGCTGCAGCACCCATATCTCATGAGCTTATCCAGGAAAGTGTGCGATGGGAATATGAAGTACTTCCTACCAAGCTGGAGACAGGGTCTGGCTGTCATCTCATAACCTCAGACTCTGTGTTCCCTCACTGAAACTGGCACCGTGGTATATTGAGCCTTTCTGTATTCTCCGTAGGATCAAGCCAGTGGCCTACGCTTTAGATCTTCCTTCCAACATGCGTATTTCTAATGTATTCCATGTTCTCTTATTAAAACCTTTGGTGTGCAACCGCTTCACCACCTCGATACCCAGGGCTGGTGCAAGGATTTTTGACACCCTAGGCGAAACCTCATTTCGCCACCCCCCTTGGCTCCACCCCTGACCCCACCCCGTTTTCCTTGCCCATGTATACCCCACCCTTTTTAATGAAGCGCCCATCATTATGCAGCCTCACCAGCGCCCATAAAATGCAGCCTCACCAGCGCCCATCAATGTAGCCTCACCAGCGCCCATCAAATGCAGCCTCACCAGCGCCCATCAATGTAACCTCACCAACGCCCATCAAATTCAGCCTCACCAGCGCCCATCAAATGCAGCCTCACCAGCGCCCATCAAATGCAGCCTCACCAGAGCCCATCAAATGCAGCCTACCAGCACCCATTAATGCAGCCTCACCAGCGCCCATTAATGCAGCCTCACCAGCGCCCATCAAATGTAGCCTCACCACCTCACCAGCGCCCATCAAATGCAACCTACCAGCACCCATTAATGCAGCCTCACCAGCCCCCATCAAATGCAGCCTCACCAGCGCCCATCAACTGCAGCCTCACCAGCGCCCATCAAATTCAGCCTCACCAGCGCCCATCAAATGCAGCCTCACCAGCGCCCATCAAATGCAGCCTCACTAGTGCCCATTAATGCAGCCTCACCAGCGCCCATCAATGCAGCCTCACCAGCCCCCATCAATGCAGCCTCACCAGCGCCCATCAAATGTAGCCTCACCACCTCACCAGCGCCCATCAAATGCAGCCTACCAGCACCCATTAATGCAGCCTCACCAGTGCCCATTCAAATGCAGCCTCACCAGCAAATTACAATCATGGGTGAAGCAAATAAGTTTCTAGTTGGTGCCTGAAGACAGAGGGAGAAGCAGAGGAAGAGGCAAGGCTTTAATTTGCTGGCTTTACCTTAAATTTACCTATTTAGTTATTTACCCTAAACTATGTTATTCTACGTTCGCACTGGCCTCATTTGTGGGGACTCCCCTAAACTATCAGTTTGTGCTATCCTCCCATTCGAGACCTTAGTCTTTTATAGGGCCCCTGCCGTGCCTCACCTTGGGTAGGGCGGAATTTCCAACCCAGCTGTTACCCATATTTTGTTATAGCTTATAGAGTGTGAATAGTTTTCTAGTATTGTGATTATGATGTCTGTCCTTTTTGTTTGTATGTATTTTTAATAGAACCTCTAGCTCCTGAAGAAGCGTTCCTCGTCAACGTGAAACATGTAGAGCAATTAGAGACTACACCACCTTGGAACACCAGACCTGCAGTACTCTCTAAAATTCAACTTTACAGGGGAAGTGTACCCTTTATTCTACCCGTAACTACTGGTTATACTGTCTATACACAATTATAGAGAATTATTTAGGAGACTGCAGGATAGGATTCATTATGGTGTATGTAACCGAGTTGTATGCCTATATCTGATGCGTTTTTAACCTTCATGTCTATTCTCTGTGTTTTTTACGCTACTAATAAAAATTAAGTTTTATATATTTTCTGTAGTTTATTATGGCTGTGCCCTTAAAGTCCCACTATTTAGCCCCTTGATGCCTTCTATACAATATCGGGGACGTTGGCACAAATAACACCCAAAGTACCTACAGAGTCACCCTGTATATTAGGTACTTCAACACTAGGATTTTTCTATTGAGTTTCCTACTGATGCTGAGACTTAGTTATTTGCTGCAGACAGAAGAGAGTAGGAACACCAGTGGCCGGGTGCCCTAGGCAGCAGGGCACCCCAGGCGGCTGTCTAGTTTGCCTAGTGGTAGCACCGGCCCTGTCGATACCACGTCCTCACCCGGTTCAGGTTGAAAACAATGAGGGGTATGAGATACAGTCTATCATTGACTTCCGTAGGTTCCGTGGGCGCATACATTACCTTGTTCATTGAAGAGGGTACAGTTCGGAAGAACGCTCTTGGGTCTCATACTCGGATGTACATGCTCCTGTCTGCCTCTGTGCTTTCCATAAACATTTTCACCTCAAGCCTGGTGCCCCTCCGAGGGGGAGGGGGTCGATGGTCGATGAGGAGAGGGTACTGTCAGGGCTTGGCTGTCAGCAGCTCTCTTCTCTATGCTCAGCCTGCTCAGCTGTCGGATAATTGTCAGCACTCATTGTTTCCACAGTGGCTCACCTGGTGATCATTACCTGCTCGTCATTCCCACCTACAGCCAGCCCCTACTGGCTATTTAAACTGCCTTGTTCATTCCTTTCGTGCCTTCTCCTGGTCAACATATCTGGAGTTTTTCTGCTGTGTTCCTGTGAAAGACTTTCACAGGATGTCCCTTCTGGTTCCTGACCCTGTTCTTCTGGCTCCGACTATGCTGATCTCTGGTTTCCTGATTACTGGCTTGTCTGACTACCCGCTTTGGCTTCTGACCCCTGGCTTATGTTTTGACTATGTTTACTGATCTGTTTTACTGCATTTTCTGTCTTAGTCTGATTTATGGTTCCTGACACCCCTTTCTTGTCATAATAGGATCAGTGATCAGTACCAATTTTTTTTTATTCATTCATAGTTGGGGCATATTAAAATTAGTCCCTTTCTCTGTCTCGAAAGTGAGACATCAGGGTTCTAAACTGGTAAATAAATAAATAAATAAATAAGACAAAATCAAAAACTACTGACACCAATGGGGCCCCAAGATGGCAGGAAGGTGGCCTGCTTCGGGACCGTAAAGAAAGGGTCCAACGATGAGAGTAAAGACCCCGGGAGCAGTGGAAAGGGCCCCAGTCGGAGGCCAGGGGGGCCTACATGGTTTCTTGCACCGGGGCCCTGAAGGTTCTAGTTACCCCTCTGGATCGGCTGATCAGCTTGTTCGAATTACAGCACATCCAGGGCCCCTGTACACGGAACTAAAAAATCAAGTACATATATGTGATCCAGCGCTGCAGGGCTGCCCTGTCACAGCATAAGTGCAGTGGGCGGTCCTGAAGTGGTTAAACAACAGTTTTAAATAATTTCCTGGGCCCTCCAAATTACTCAAAGCCATATGCAGCATCATCGCAATAGCATCTTCTGTACTTTTATTTGCTCTGTATGCAAATTTATGGGGGTCAAGACTCCCTGGTAAACTTTGCTTTGTATACCTCATTACTAATCCCTCAAAGCACTTCATATTGACAAGTGTTATAGGCCTGTAATCATCCAAACCACCCACAAATATGTTTTGGGGTGTGGGGATAATAAGAGCAGATTTAAAACAAGACTAAAAATTGGCTGTTAGCAACAACATATTAAAGATCTTAGCAAAAAAAAAAAAACGCCAATTGCTCTGCACATGCCTTAACCACTTCCCTTGGGATACCATCTGGGCCAGCTGATTTAGCTGAATTTACAATTTTGAATGTCTGTTTCACCTCGTGTTCCCGCACCATAAGTTTGAAACTACTCTGTTCCAATGAAGGTTCTGCATTGCACTGTGGTAAGGCGATTTCAAAACATGTAAAATGCTTATTCAACTCCTCAGGTAATAAAACACATTGTGGATATATTGTATTCCCCTCCATCCTTCTCGCACGTTTTTTTCTTTACAATATTCCTCAATTTTCACCTTATGTGCTATTTTGCTTCTCTTAGGCCTCTCTTTAAAGGGGTTGTAAACCTCAAGGTTTTTCACTGGCTGTTTTGACTGGCTGTCATCTCATAACCTCAGACTCTGTGTTCCCTCACTGAAACTGGCACTGTGGTATATTGGGCCTTTCTGTATTCTCCGTAGGATCAACCCAGTGGCCTATGCTTTTGATCTTCCTTCCAACATGCGTATTTCTAATGTATTCCATGTTCTCTTATTAAAACCTTTGGTGTGCAACCGCTTGACCACCTCGATACCACGTCCTCGCGCGGTTCAGGTTGAAAACAATGAGGGGTATGAGATACAATCTATCATTGACTTCCGTAGGTTCTGTGGGCGCATACATTACCTTGTTCATTGGAAAGGGTACGGTTCGGAAGAACGCTCTTGGGTCTCATACTCGGATGTATATGCTCCTGTGCTTTCCATAGACGTTTTCACCTCAAGCCTGGTGCCCCTCCGAGGGGGAGGGGGTCGATGGTCGATGAGGAGAGGGTACTGTCAGGGCTGGGCTGTCAGCAGCTCTCTTCTCTGTGCTCAGGCTGCTCAGCTGTCTGATAATTGTCAGCACTCATTGTTTCCACAGTGGCTCACTGTGATCATTACCTGCTTGTCATTCCCACCTACAGCCAGCCCCTACTGGCTATTTAAACTGCCTTGTTCATTCCTTTCCTGCCTTCTCCTGGTCAACATATCTGGAGTTTTTCTGCTGTGTTCCTGTGAAAGACTTTCACAAGATGTCCCTTCTCATTCCTGATCCTGTTCTTCTGGCTCCGACTATGCTGATCTCTGGTTTCCTCATTACTGGCTTGTCTGACTACCCGCTTTGGCTTCTGACCCCTGGCTTATGTTTTGACTATGTTTACTGATCTGTTTTCCTGCATTTTCTGTCTTAGTCTGATTCATGGTTCTTGACACCCCTTCCTTGTCATAATAGGGTCAGTGATCGGTACCAATTTTTTTTTTTTATTCATTCATGGGGCATATTAAAATTAGTCCCTTTCTCTGTTTTTTTTGGGCTTCTTCCCTGTATAACGGGAGCATAAACTGGTATTAGAAATAAAGAGAAGTGATCCGACTGCCCTAAATGGGACAGTGGAATGGCTCTATAAGCTTGTTTAAAGTGGTAGTAAACTCTGCATTTTCATTGTTTTTTATAATTATCAGTCAGCTGTGGCACCTGCAGGCCTCTATTGAGGAAAATTGCAGGGTCTGCATCCCTTCAGTCATGATTTCCTATTAAAAGTATATCACCAAAAGTTACATTTTTGTTGCAGGGAATGCCGAAAATCTGACTTGTATCTTAGTGCAACTTCTGGGAAAATCAGTGAGCCAATCACAAAAGCAGGAAATTATGTTTCTGGGGAGCGTTCTGTACACACTACGTGTACAGAACACCTCCAGTTAACCATATTGCATTGCATTTGCATTTTTGGTAATTTTAAAAAACATTCAATTACAATATGACTTGTGTCGCAATTGTACACGCTATATTCTTTTTTCTTTTTTTTCCCCCATTAAAGTGGAGTTACCCTTTAAATTACCGTATATACTCGAGTAAAAGTCGAATTTTTCAGCCCTTTTTTTTGGGCTGAAAGTGTCCCTTCGACTTATACTCGAGTCCCTGCCGTCTGCCTGCATGATCAGCGTGTCATGCAGGCAGACGGCGGCCGGCGTAGTGTTCGCCGGCTATTGCAGCTTTCAAAAGCCGCGCCTCCTGCTCATCTGTGATAGGCTGAACAGCTGTCAGTGTACAGCCTATCACGGACATTCTCTCATCCTCGTCCGTGGTATGAGAATGAGAGAATGTCCGTGATAGGCAGTCAGCGGTCAGCCTATCACAGACGAGGAGGAGGCGCGGCTTTTGAACTGTGGAATGGCCGCCGAACACTATCATCACACGCCGGCCGCCGCTTGAAGATGGAGATCGCCACAGGGAGGCTGCACAGGACACAGGTAGGACACATGCACACATACATGTACAGGACACAGGACATGCACAGGACACGTACAGGTCACAGGACATGTACAGGACACAGGACATGTACAGGACACAGGACATGTACAGGACACACATGTACAGGACACACAACACATGTACAGGACACATGTACAGGGTACAGGTAGGCTGCACAGGACACAGGGAGGCAGGCAGCTGCAGATGGGCATTGTTGACCCTCTGCATTTCTCACCCTCGACTTATACTCGGGTCAATAAATTTTTCCCAGTTTTTTGTGGTAAATTAGGGGCCTCGACTTATACTCGGGACGACTTATACTCGAGTATATACGGTAATATCTCCTAAATGTGCACAGTTTCTGAGATATTCACTTGTTTGACAGCCGATGACATCACTGATGCATGCACTCTGAAGGAATGGCATGCCCGAGTCGTTCCTTCAGAGCTCTGTGCTGTGGCCTTGACTACGATGCACATCCATAAGAGTGACGTCATTGCAGCTCGGCCATTCAAGTGGACACAGCCCACAAACCCAGAAGGAAGACCGTTTGAAGATGGAAGCCTTTGCAGCGCTGACAGCGTGTCTCTGGAGGGCTTTATTTCAAGATAAGTCTTTCATAATGTGCTAGTATGCAATGTTAGTAGCGCATTATGCCTTTGCATGTAGAATTTTTTTTTTTCTGTTTACTACTACTTTAATATTGGAATAAACCTTATCTAACGTATTAACCCCTCTAGTAGCACAATACACAAACTGTTATGCCCCGTACACACGGTCGGACATTGATCGGACATTCCGACAACACAATCCTAGGATTTTTTCTGACGGATGTTGGCTCAAACTTGTCTTGCATACACACAGTCACACAAAGTTGTCGGAAAATCCGATCATTCTGAACGCTGTGACGTAAAACACATACGTCGGGACTATAAACGGAGCAGTAGCCAATAGCTTTCATCTCTTTATTTATTCTGAGCATGTGTGGCACTTTGTGCGTCGGATTTGTGTACACAAGATCGGAAATTCCGACAACGGATTTTGTTGTCGGAAAATTTTATAGCCTGCTCTCAAACTTTGTGTGTAGGAAAATCCGATGTGTGATGGAGCCTACACACGGTAGGAATTTCCGACAACAAGGTCCTATCACACATTTTCCGTTGGAAAATCCGACCGTGTGTACGGGGCATTAGAGTCCTCGGAGCATGGACTTCAAATTCTCTTGATTGAAGTCTCCTGCCACAACAAGGACCGCATCAGGATAACCATGCTGGTATTTTCCTATCACCTTTGATAGTTTATCCAGGGCTACTGCAATATTCGCATCCGGTGGAATATATACTGCAATAATAATCACCACCACTAATCTCAATAACTGATAGAATGATGATAAAAAAAAACAACATATATGGACTAAATAATTAAAACAAATTTCTGGTCACAAAGTAAGAGTTCTATAATACATTGGGGGTTCATTTACTCTTTTCTGGACTGCTAATGCTGTGATTTGTGGGATTTGGTAAGGAGATGTTTTAATGTCATTATATTTTACAGATAGGCTAATACCTTATGTAGATAGTTGTGTATAATAAATATACATACCATCTGCTCTTCATACTCGAAGGTCAGAAGATGAGAATTCCTTGCAATGCAAATATTGCGACTATTATTCCATGTTTCAACATTTTGAGAAGAAATTAAATAGCAGTTATCTTGAAACAAATGCCAACCAGCAGGACATAATCTGCATTCTGAAATTAGAGATTTACCAATTCAAAAATCAAGTTTTGTTTTGTTTTTATTGGGTAGAATAGTTAAATACTTACATTGTTTAGTTTGAAAGGATTAATTTGTATCAGTAAGAATACCCATCAAGACAGAGTTATGGCCTAGTCAAAACATTTGCTACCTTTTAGTCTTCTAAATATACTATTATAAATATTTTTCTTATTTCTTTTATTAATGGCACATCAACAATTATTTTTCTGCATTATGCCCTGTACACACGATTGGACTTTCCGACGGAAAATGTGCGATCGGAGCTTGTTGTTGGAATTCCGACCGTGTGTAGGCTCCATCGGACTTTTTCCATCGGAATTTCCGACACACAAAGTTTGAAAGCTGGCTCTAAAATTTTCCGACAACAAAATCCGTTCACGTAAATTCCGATCGTGTGTAGACAATTCCGACATACAAAGTGCCACGCATGCTCGGAACAGGGTTGGACTGGGATAAAAATTTGGCCCTGGACTTCATCCAGACCGGCCCACTTTATTTGTGCAAACAAGCACAAAAACAGTATATAAACTATACGCAATTGTGCAAAAAAACATAAGTAGCATAACATAAGGAGTCCTCACTAACCTCTCTTACTATTTCACTTATTCTCCTCTGTATTTTTCTCATCTTTCTCACATCACTGTGTGAAGTTGAGGGCGAACCAAGAAAGCCATTACTTTGACAGGCTGTCACTGAAACCAGCCCACTGAGCCATCGGCCCACCGGGAAACTCCCTGTAGTCCCGATGGCCAGTACAGGCCTGGCTCAGAATCAAGCAGAAGAGCAGCACTGGCTATTGAACTTCATTTTACTCGGCTCGTTGTACGTGTTGTACGTCACTGCCTTCTTGACGTTCAAATTTCCGACCAACGTTGTGTGACCATGCATATGCAAGACAAGTTTGAGCCAACATCCGTCGGAAAAAATCTGATGGATTTTGTTGTCGGAATGTGCAGTCGTGTGTACAGAGCATAATATTGTTTAAAAGCATAAAACATGTGGAAGTGTACATACATTCCAGAATTCCAGATACAGGTATGTACCATTTGTTTTTTACATTTTGCCTTGACATTTAAGTCTTTAAGTGCGGTAACATGTGACAACCAAATTTCACACATGAACAGTAATGTGATTAGTAATATATACAGTAGGCCCATAGATTACTATAATTAGTAGTATACATAAATAAGGTCAATTGATGTAATGACTGTTTTGGCATGATATTGTTTGTTTTTTATAGATTCAGTACTGCAGTAAAGTGGAACTGAACTCAAAAATGCAAATTTGCTATGCTGTAGAGAACTTTAGAACTTTTAGAACTGTTAATTGTATCTAAGTAGTAACCCCAAAAAACTACCTTTAGTTCTTCAATTTGTCTTCCTAGTATGTCTTTAAATGCACTTCCTAGTATGTGAGTGTGCCTAGGCACTTCAGACCTACAACCTCATAACTGTATATCTGGATTGTGAAATCTAAGGCACTGCTACCTCTGACTGCTAATCTCACAAGATTTGGTAATGTCATTTTTGTGCTGTCCACTGTTCCCCTTGCTGGAGACACTGACATGAGGTAGCAAACCCCTGCCTCTACCAAGATGGCTGCACCCACACAGAGGCACAGTGCAGACAATGACATGGTAAGGACTCATGTCAACGGGCATTGTTTTCCTTTGTCATACATTCCCACACAGAATGTAGGTCTGCAAAATCCCATTGATTTTAATTAAGCAGAAAACATGGCAGTTCAGAAAGCTGCATTTGACCTTCATTGCATTGTCCTATGTCTCTTTGGATGCAGCATGTCCTATTAATGTGCGTTTGAACTGCAGGCAAAACAGAAAAAACACAGTCCTAATGACTATGCATCTGCTGCAGAGAGACCACAGCCAATACGGGAATACTGGTGACTTTGTCCTCTACTTTTTTTGCTCTGCCTGCCCTTTCTTGGGCTCAGTTTCTAGAGTTCAGTCACTCCTAAAGTGCAGAATACTCTGTGTGCATTGCAATGTTATTAAAAAAACAGGTGAAAAAACAGGGGAATCTAGGATGGAAAAGGACCTGTGGGTCCTAGTAGATGATAGGCTCATCAATGGCATGCAATGCCAAGCTGCTGCTAACAAAGCAAACAGAATATTGGCATGCATTAAAAAGTGGATTAATTCCTGAGATAAAATGATAGTTCTCCCACTCTACAAGACTCTGGACTGGCCCCACCGGCTCCACCGGATGCACTGGAAATGGAACGAGTACAAAAAAGGGCAACAAAGCTAATAAAGGGTCTGGAGGATATTAGTTATGAGGAAAGGTTGCAAGCACTGAACTTATTCTCTCTGGAGAAGAGACACTTTAGAGGAGATATGATTTCAATTTACAAATACCATACTGGTGACCCCACAATAGGGATAAAACTTTTTTGAGGAAGGGAGTTTAACAAGACACGTGGCCACTCATTAAAATAATAAGAAAAGAGGTTTAACCTTAAACTACGTTGAGGGTTCTTTACTGTAAGAGCGGCAAGGATGTGGAATTCCCTTCCACAGGCGGTGGTCTCAGCAGGGAGCATTGATGGTTTCAAGAAACTATTTGATAAGCACCTGAATGACCACAACATACAGGGATATACAATGTAATACTGACATATGATCACACACAAAGGTTGAACTTGATGGACTTGTGACTATGTAACTATGTAGGTAACACACAACAAAGGTACAACACTGTAGGTCAGAAGACCTGTGCTCTTAAAAAGTAGAAGGGTGTCAATTTAGCTTGTCCACAGCTGCACCCCCACAAATACAGATAGGTTTGTTTGTTTTCCCTTTTATACTTACCTAGGTGGATGCAGCATGGGACCGATGCTGTATCTGTCCCCCGGCGCCTCTGCACTGAGACCTGAGCCATCGAACACCGCCAATGGCTCAGTTCTCACAGATCACCGAGAGGAGAGCTGCTCACTGTCAATCAGCAGTTCTCGGCTTTGCTCCTCCACGCTCACTGAAGTGATGAGCTGTGGAGGGGTGGGGAGCGACTTTCTCAGTGGCTCGCTGAGAGGCTGGGACGGGTGTCAGTCCAGGCACCTGGCGGATCCAGACTTCATTGTCGTGATGACACGGTGCCTGGATTGATTCCAGTGACGTCAGCAGAGAGCGGACTTCAGACCTCTCTCTGCTGAAAACGGGTCACAGGAGTGCGAAACAAATTGCACTCCTGTGACCCATAGGAGAGGCCCAGCCAAACAAGCTCAGGCTGGACTTTCCCTTAACTAGACCTGTGCAATTTGTTTCGTTCCGAATTAATTTTTTTCACGATTCTCGACAAATTTGTTAATTTGGAAATATCTGAATTAATGAAAACACGTTTGACGAATTTTTCCGAATATTCGTAAATTCGAAACTTTGTAAAATTCGTACATTCGCACATTCGTACATTCGTAAATTCGTACATTCGTAAATTTGTAAATTCATACATTCGTAAATTCGTATATTCGCACATTCATAAATTCGTACATTCGTAACTCCGTAAATTAGTAAATTCGTAAATTTGTAAATTAGGAAATTCAGGAAATCTGAAAGAATAATTAACTAATAATAACTTAACTATTACTAACTATTAAATTATAGGTATTGTAATTTCCTTTCAAATTTGGCTGTTAGTGAACGTAACAAATACAAATTTATCCAAAGTTACAAATTATCCGAAATAACGAATGCCGTATCCAAACACATGGAACGTAATGAATTAATAATAATAAATAACAATAATAATAATAAAAACTTTTTATTATTATTATTTATTATTAATTTGTTCTGTTCCATTTGTTTAGATGTGGCATTTGTTATTTCGGATAATTGGTAACTTTTGGATTAATTTGTATTCATTACTTTCACTAAAAGCCAAATTTGAAAGGAAATTACAATACCTATAATTTAATAGTTAGTTACTATTTCAGATTTTATAATTTTCGGGTTTTCGGATTTTCGAATTTCCAAATTTTCTAATTTATGAATGTACGAATTTACGAGTTTACAAATTTTCTAATTTACGAATGTACGAATTTACGAATATACAAATTTTCTAATTTACAATGCTTTCTTTTGGTGGTATTTGATCACCACAGCATTTTTTCTTCTTGCACAAGAAAAAATTTGAAAAAAAAAAAAATATTTTTTACTACTGCTATAGAACATATCCAACAAAAAAATTAGAAAAAATCAAATGTTTTCATAAATTTAGGCCAATGTATATTCTGCTGCATATGTATATATAGTTATAGCATCTACAAACTATGCGATATATACTGTTTTTTTTTTATACTAGTAATGGATGCGATCATCAACTGTCACTGTACTAATGACACTGGGTGGGAAGAGGTTAAACATCTAGGGTGATCAAAGGGTTAAATCTGTGCCTAGTAAGTGTTTTTGTGTACTTTGTGTGGTCCTCTTACTTAGGGATGTGATAGATTTTCTTTCCCTTTGCAGGGAAAGAAAGTCCATCACATCCCCTCTTTTAGAACGGAGCTCTGCTTTATTTACATAGGCAGAGCTCTGTCCAGCCTCTCTCCTTGACGATCAGCAGGTGCCGGCAGACATCCATTAGCCGAAACTTACTGATGAGCTTCTGCTGTGACTAATCACAGCAGAAGAGGCAGCGTGCACACTCACCCCACACCTGGGAGTGCAGAATTATGTACAGCGGGTAAAATAAGTATTGAACACGTCACCATCTTTCTAAAGGTGGTATTGACATGAAATTTTCACCACATGTCGGTAACAACCCATGCAATCCATACATACAAAGAAACCAAAACAAATACATTCAGAAATTAAGTTATGTGTAATAAAATGGAATGACACAGGGAAAAATAATTGAACACATGAAGAAAAGGAGGTGCAAAAAGGAATGGAAAGCCAAGACACTAGCTATAATCTGTCAGTAATTAGAAAGCAATCCTGCCCCCTGTCAGCGTAAATTAATATCAGCTGGTTCAGTCTCAACTGATGGCCTATAAAAAGGTGTCTCATTACCAAGACACACCTGATGAAGAAGCACGCATGCTCCGAACGCAAGCGATACGGCCACGCCCCCCGGCTCTCCAGCATCTGTCATCTCCACCCACGGACCAGCTGACGCACTGTCTGACGGAACTGCATACCTCGGAGCTTCGGACGCCACCAGAAGCGGCCGGGGAATGATTCCCCCACAGCCCAGCGGTCCACCGGATGTGATCTCATGATGTTAAAGAGTAACACTACATGCCTGTTGTTATCAGCCTAAATGTGAGTGCATATTTTAAACATTATTAAAGTCTTTTATACACACTACTACCCTTAGAGCGGCGCTGCTCTTTTTTTCTGCTTGTCTTCCCCACAGAGTCCCTTCTGCTCTGAGAAGCCGGCTGCCGCCCACCCCATCCATCTGAACCCAGTACTATAGGTCTAACGACCACCTCAACGGTTTGCCTCTTGCAAACACCACACTTCCTGATCCACACCACTGTCCCATTTTTCATTTCAATAGTAGCACCTGTCAGCGCTCCATTTCCCATTTGTTCCAAAAGAAATAACCTAAAGGACCTGAAGAAGGAGACCACGCCCTCTGAAACATATTGTCATAGCAACCATCAGAACATCTCTTGTCAGCTGGCACAGCTCCGAATCACATGATTGTGGAGGCGAGACCAGCCTCACTGAGGATTGGGACTCCCTGGCCAGAAAGGAGCGGTTCGCGCACAGCTTGCTTGCTGTTGAAAGCTGGATCCCTCCTCTTCTCAGTCCCTGGTCTCCCACCGTCCAGAGGATCACTTGCTGTATGCTGAGCGTGGTTACCCGAAGGAATGCTTTGTTTCATACAACTTTTGTGAGTGCAACTTACTTTTAATTGTTGTCCAGTTCGTCAATAAAACTGTATTGCACAAGGAGCCAGTGCGCTCTGCCTTTCTTTTTAAGTTTTGACAGCTTCCAGTGTCCCGCTGGCAGATTGGGGCTGCATGGTTCTGTGCACCAGTAGTGTTGTTTAACCCTTGCTTCGGCAGATTACAGACTATACTCTTGGCCCCATAAACTGTGCTCAATTCTCATTTGAGGGAACTCAGAAAATTTAAGGGCTCAACTGGGAGAAGTCTTATCCCCTATTTGGTTTATCTCATATTTCACCAGAGTCCCCCTTGGACAGGACCTAATTTTATTAACAAAATTTTTTAAAGACTTTTTAATCTTTTTTCCACTTGGGGTCATTTAGAGATTATAGCGCTTTCACTGGAGTTTTTTGTTTATTGCAATTGTTTCAAAGAAAACAATAAGTAATGCACTCAATCGCCATGGCCTGTATACACGCAAGACTCAATTGCTGAAGAAAAAGCATTTTGAAGCTCATTTAAAGTTTGCTGCTCAACATTTAGATAAGCCAGTGGAAAACTGGGGAAATATAGTCTGGTCAGATGAGACCAAAAATGAACTCTTTGGATGTCATAATACACACCATGTTTGAAGGTCAAATGGCACTGCACATCACCCCAAAAACACCCGCATAACAACAGTGAAGTTTGGAGGTGGGAACATCCTGGTGTGGGGCTGTTTAGAACCAATATGCAATTAGGGCAGTCAGGCCTCAAGCCACAAGAGCCATTAATTGTAAAGACTATGGCGTGCAAAACACACCCAAAAACTTCACCCGGTGCATAAAAAATATGCACACACATAAAGAGTGCTCACAAAAAAGTGCCACGGGTACACAGACGTGCCAATTCCCTGATCCCCCGGGGACTGACGGGGACAAAGGTACTTACAATGGTCCATCTGGCCGAAACCAGACAGACCCCATTCTCTGGAGGGCCTGCCGAGACAGGACCCACCCAAGTACTAGGTGGGGCTCCCCCGAAGGGAGACCCCATGAGAGAGGGCGAACTAAGCCAGAAGGCCATGACCACCCCTTCCCAAGACTTTCAGGGCTGGCCCGAGGACCCGCATCCTTACTCATCGTGCAAAACGTGCAAAAATAAGACGTGACAAACAAACATAGGTTTCAAAATAAATAAAAAGTGGGGTAAGGGATAGTGAAGAGGAGAGTGAAAGAAGTGGCCATTGTGTAAAACAATGACCAGGCCCTCCGGCCAGGAATAAAAAAATCCTCTGGTCCTAGCCAAAAGGCCCGGCCCAAGAGGCAGGTGCAAAAAAAGCGTGTTATGGTGCAGTGACCGTTAGGGGTGTCAAAATTAATCGTAACATCGATGCATCGGGATTCGGCTGTCCACGATGCGGCATCGATGTTACAGCCTTAAGAAATCGATCAATGATGATGTCATCCTCTTGCCGTGCCGCCGCGTCATGCCCTGCCTCCGAGTGGAGCCGAAAACAGCCGAAGTTTGCACGCCGTCTTTTCCCGCCGACATCATCCCCAGCCGCCCTGTGAGTGTGTCGCTATGTCCGACAGGAAACCGAGGAGAGGGGAGATGACACGTGTTCCCCGACTCCGGTCCCGTTCCCCAGAGCTCATCTTTCCTTCCTCGGCCAGTCACAGACATTACACTACTGTGTATCACTGTGTGCAGCGTGAACTGCACTGCACACAGGCCAGGGGAGACCGTCTGCCCTTCACCCGACTCATCAATCACACGCTGCAGGAGCTAAACTGGGAGAGAGACCGAGCGAGCCAGGCTGTGCTTGTCTCATCACACAGGCAGCAGGAGAGGAGACAGTCGCCGTCATCATCATCATCAGACAGGTACACATTCACAACAACACTACACAAGAGAAGAGACGCTGACTGACACACACACACACTACTGTAAGCTGAGGATCAGATCATTTGCTCCAGTTATGAAGCACATCAGATATATGATATCCCAAATAGTAGGTGAATGAGAAACAAATTAAAAGCCTGTAGTTCCTCTTTTTAAGTTGACTCACTGCTGCTTTGCTTTCATAAATCTTTAACCCTGATGTGCTTCCAGGCTTCATACCTGGAGCAAATTCTCTGATCCTCAAATGCCTTGTACGTTTTATGAGCACAAAATATGAGAAAGTATTACAAATCTGTGTAAGAGAGGCTCCTTTTGGAGATTAATGGTCGCAGCATATAAGGTTAATCAGTGTGATTAATACTTGTCCTCAATTAGACAGCAATAATTACTTTTTCAAGAGTGCCAATAAAAGACTCTAAATAGAGTTAGAAGTTAGAACTGGAAGAACCTGGATGTCTCTCGAGTGACATGTAACACGTTCAGGCAACCCACAAGAGCAATAATTCAAGCACAAAACCTCCTCTGTAACACTAACCTGTGGTAACCATTATTTTTTTTTTTTAAAGCGTCGCCTATGGAGATTTTTAGGTACCGTTAATTTGTCGCCATTCCATGGGTGTGCCCAATTTTAAAGCATGACATGTTTGGTATCTATTTACTCGGCATAACATCATCTTTCACATTATACAAAAAGATACGGCTAACTTTACTGTTTCGTTTTTTTTAAATTCATGAAAGTGTCTTTTTACACAAAAAGGTGCGTTTAAAAGGCCGCTGCACAAATAAATAATACTGCGTGTGACATAAAATATTGCAACAATCGCCATTTTATTCTCTAGATTCTCTGCTAAAAAAATAACCATGGGCACTTGGGTATTAATCGTGATGCATCGTGAATCGTGGGCAGGATAATCGTAATCGAATCGAATCGCGAGTTGAGTGAAGATGCGCACCCCTAGTGACCGTGGTGCCTCAAATAAAAGTGACTGCCACTCACAGTGATTTTATGGCACCCCTGGACTGCCACTCCAGGGGCACTACTCCATAGGATTTCAAGACCAACCCTGGCCCACAGCCCAGACCACAGCAGCCCTCACCACAGGCAGAAAGGCATAAAGATCCGGCAGCTTTGTGAGAGCCCTTTACCATCAGGCTCCACCGTCGCTCCCATCACTCCTTCCTAATTACATTCAGGAAGTACTAACCACTCCCCCCCCTGCATAAGGGGAAGTAAGTGTTCTCTCCCGAATAACTGTCCGTAGCTAGAGCTACCCCAATCTGGGGCCAGAAGGCCAGGGACCCGACCCTCCGGCCAGACCCATGTGCCGCACCCATCCTCACCAGGAGGTCCTTTCTAGACAGGTTGGGTAGGCCCACTGAAGCCCCCATGGGCAACAGGTGATGACTGTCCCTCAACCGTCTGTCCAGGTCCAATTACGGTATTGGATTTGCATGTGCCCTTCCCTCTATGGTCGGTACAACATCACCTCCTCTGGCAACTGATAAGAACAGATTTTTTTTTTTTCCACTCAGACTGAATCACATAAACTCAGCTTAAACAAAGCACTCGGAGCCTATACTGAGCCGTGTTCCGTACATCATTTGTGGCATAAAAGGTATCAAAAGAATAAAACCATGAAGTAAAAATCCATATATACATTCTACATTAAACAAAAACCACTTACACATTAACCTTCACCCACCCGCCACCTAGAAAAATTCCAAAAGCCATCCGCCTCGTCCACCCCCATACTTCTTCTTTCTACTGCCAACACATACCACATCCTCACCATCACCCAGTCCATGCAATCTTTTTCAGCCAATACCATTTTCTTCTTCACCAACGCACATCGTGTCTCCCACATCACTTCTCTTACCACAGCCGACAAAACAAACATTTTACGTTGTTTCCCTTTGCCACCTCCCACCACACCAAGAACACCAGACTCAAAAGACACCCCATCAATCCCCACCACCCTTTCCACAGAACCACACAGCAACCTCCAACAATTTTTAGCAAAAAAGCACTCCCAAAATAAGTGTCTCACAGTCTCAGTCCCTGCACATCCTTCCCTGGGACACACCTCCCTCCTCACCAAGTCTCTGGATTTTAAAAAGGATTACCAGCTGCTGTCCATATTCAAGACTTTCATCACTATCCATCTCATCGTTGTCATCCTCTTCGTCCTCCTCTGCACTGGATGACAAGCCACTCATCAACTCAGATAAATGTCCTGGACTTGTAAATGCCACACTCCTCTGCTCTTCCTCTGGGCCACCCTCCTCTTGCCTCACCGGGGGGTCCTTGCATCACTCTCTCTTCTGCCACCTCCTGGTGACCTGGAACTGTCCCACCTTCCCCTACCGCAGTAACAAGGCTCCCAGAGTCCGCACCAACTCCCGCCACCGTATCAACAGTAGCAGGGCTAGCGCTGAACTTCCTGCTCACAGCCTCTTCCTGCTCTGTAGGCACAGCGTCATTGGCCTGGTGCTCTGAGGATGTAGCAGGCCGCTCCACATCAGGAGACCCAGCACTGCCACCTTCCCTCCGAGCCTCAGATCGCTGCCTCTGCTGCATACGTCTAGCCTAGGTTTTATTCAATACATCATGGAATTCTGATTCCCTTTTAGCTGAAAAATACTCTTCGCATTGCCTTGCAAGGTGACCTGATTTTTCGCAAATATCGCACATCCGGGTTTGCTTACACTCTTTAAAAGGATGATCCTCATTACTGCAAAATCTGCATTTAATCCTGCGTTCACAGTCCCCACTTGCATGCCCATCCATAGACACAGCAGTTCCTGCAATAAACCGGCTGTCCAGGGTAAAAAAGGAACCCCCTCTCACCCCCAATATTGAAAACTGCCGGAGGCCTCTTCACCCCACCAACACAGTCAAGATCAGTCCGGAATTTCCCATAGAACCTGTATTTCCCAGACCAGATTCCAAACTTGTTCAGTACCTTATCACCACCCCATAACTCCTCACAGTAATTCTTCAGAAAGGCCCTAACCAAGTTCACATCCGCAAAGGGGTTGTACATATGCACTACTATAGCCTTTTCTTCATGCTTAAATAACGGTATAATGTCCATTTTCTGCAACAGTTCATTCTCTGCACTCCTCATCTTCTCATAGACATTCCAGCACATCTCAACAGAAAGAAAAGTTATGTCATACAATCTTTGCTGAGGAAAATCCTGCAGACAAACAAATTCTCTTACCCTGAGGTTAAGAAAGTCCATCAACACGTCACCACGATCGTCCTCAGGTTGATTTCTCCTTTGAATTCCGGCTTCACCAGAAACCGAATAGAATCCCGCATTTCACGGACCGCCATTTTGGCACCGGACGGTACCTCGCCTCCTCCTCCGACAAAGGGTACCCCCAAAGGGGCCCCAACCGCTGTCACCAATCGCCTTAAGAAGGGCGATCGCTCCTCGTTGTCTGGGGACTAATCCTACAGCCAATAGCAGCAAGAGGGGGCCCTCCGAAAAGGGACGCTCCCCCCAAGGCCGACCTTCGGGTACCCCAGACACCTCTTGGCTAAGTCGCACCGCAGTATAAACTACACTGGATCTTAGCCAAAAGGCCGAGAAGCGATTGAGTCACCTGAAACTCGGCCTATGCCTTTACTGCAGGGCATATATTAAAATCTTGTCCTGTCCGGGAAATTCTCTAGACTAGGTCACTTGGAGGGAGGTGATCCAAACCAAAACCTGAATTCTGTAACTTTCCATCGATTTGTCATACCTGTCTCCATTCATTGGGCCCATAACTCCTATCAAGTATCTGCATATGTGGACTCTGGGGCAGCTGGGAACTTCATTGAGCAGTCCCTGGCCACAGAGTTGGGCACTCCTCTGATTCCCTTGGCAATACCCCCTCGGTATCTACAGTCAATGGTTCTACCTTGGCCTTAGGACCCCTATGGTTCTGTACTACCTCCATAACTATGCATGTTGGTGTTCTTCAATGTGAGGAGATCTCCTTCCTGATTATTCTAGTCCCATCATTCTTGGACTTCTGTGGTTGCAAGGCATTCACTCTACCTAGATTGGAACACTGGTCAGATATTATCAAGGTGGCTAGATGGTACCAAAGGATACAGCACCTCATCCCCAAAGTAATCAAATAGTTATTGGGTATGTGGACGGGGGATTATAGCGGTGCCAAGGTCAAAAGAGATTGTTTTCAAAAGGAAGTAATAGAGAGAAGGAATGAAAAAGCAAAAATACAAAGTTTATTGATAATCTAACATAGAAAAAATACACATTACATACAATTCATATTAAACTAAAAAGAAGATTATGGATACATGTACTGTAAATGACCCTATGAATGGTAAGATGGGCCAGGTGGAAATGGCCGTTGGAGAAGGAGGGCTCGATTTCCTACATGTTTCGCCAAGACATTGGCTTCTTCAGGGAACAGGAGCTCATAAGGAGGATATTTAAAAACAATTCTGTGTGGTAAACATGAAACACATGGTGAGAGCAATAATTTAACCGAACACTACATAATATAAACAATAAAGAAATAGAAACTGTGGCTGGACAGTCATGCACCCAAAGGCTCCACACTAAATAACGGTGATGCAAACATACCTGGGGCGTCAGTGCCCGAGAAGGGAGGGAGGAGAAGGGAAGGGGGAACACAGCCACCAAAAGGGATCCCCGCAAGGGAGCGGCCAAGCCGCGCCGTGAAATGTGCCTGCAGGGGGCATACAGTAAACCTGGCAAAGGAATGTAAAAATAACCATAAGTCATAATGCACTTGTAATAATAATCCAGAGATAGAAATTGCACATCCGTGCATTATATTCGGGAGAATACGTAAAAAATAGATAAATATGTATGTATATGAATAAATGTATCTATATCTCTAGAGAAAAAGAGCCGGTGCAGACTTACATGTATGTTTAAAAACCGTAGAAAGAGAATGTGGTCACGAGGTGCCTGTAGTAGGTGTGTGCACACAGCAGGGACAAAACGTCAAGATTGGACCAAATCAATGGTCCAATTGGACCAGGCCTAATTAAAGGAATAGATACCATTAGAGGTGTTGTTATTAGTAACTGGGACCATGTAGAGTAGTTATGCCTGTACTTACTTGGTAATGTCAGCTGTAGAGAGAGATTCTCATAGCAGCACGTTCACAGGTGTGTAAAACCTAGTTTGTCATGGCGTAGACACTGTTAATTGAGAGAATCAATTTTGGCCAGCAGAATAAGAAGCAGGTCCAAAGTGGCTCCTAAAGGATGTATAGGAGCATAATGAATGGTTCATTTGGAAGGCATAAAGTAAGAGTGTTTTGAAGGATCAAAGTTACCTTGTCGCTGTGTGCAGAGAAGATACAGGCAAGTCTCTCGTCCATCAAGGAACTGAGGAACTGGCCGGTTACTTGTATGCCCCCCACACCTGATCAGATGAAGATCAGGTGTGCGGACGCAAATGAAGGGTGCCCACGGCTGCGCACAGCGCGGTGCCTCGGAACTACAGGTTCCATCCTGCATCGAGCGCGCATGCTCAGAGTGTGCGGCCCGTGTGGCGAATGGAGAGGCGAACAGCCCTGGAATGGGAGGTGCCTAGACGTCGCCTCGTCCAATCTGCCGATGGAAAAAGAGGGCCGGAGAGTCTGAGAACAGACGTGGGCACCCTGGGGCAGACAAAGGTCTGCGCCTTGGCGTCCGTACAGGCAGAAACAGCGCTGGCCACGCCGGCCCCAAGCGGGGAGGACCCACGCAGTGACCGCCCACCCCCCACATACGCCAACCCACTCCCCCCAATCAGGAGCCAGCCCAGGCACCCAAGAACGAGTGCAGACCGATGGTGGGGCACAGCCGGGTACAAGGGGTAGTGCGCTGAAACACAGGGTGGGAGGATGAGGCCTAGACTGCCCGACATACCGCAGGGGTCACTGGGGAAGGTGGGAAGTACCTGTGTATCAGCGCACGACATCCAGCCACAATGTGTATAAAGTGCATAGAAAACCTTAGGGACCTAGTATACCAGTAAAGTTTATAACCAAAATTACAATTACAGAAAAGGAGAAGATACATTAAACAACATATACCTATAGCATAACTTATAAGCTGCAGCACATATATAGGGATGTTTTTAGTAATGACTAGGGATGAGCCGAACACCCCCCTGTTCGGTTCGCACCAGAACATGCGAACAGGAAAAAAATTCGTTCGAACACGCGAACGCCGTTAAAGTCTATGGGACACGAACATGAATAATCAAAAGTGCTAATTTTAAAGGCTAATATGCAAGTTATTGTCATAAAAAGTGTTTGGGGACCCGGGTCCTCCCCCAGGGGACATGAATCAATGCAAAAAAAAGTTTTAAAAACGGCCGTTTTTTCAGGAGCAGTGATTTTAATAATGCTTAAAGTCAAACAATAAAAGTGTAATATCCCTTTAAATTTCATACCTGGGGGGTGTCTATAGTATGCCTGTAAAGGGGCGCATGTTTCCCGTGTTTAGAACAGTCTGACAGCAAAGTGACATTTTGAAGGAAAAAACACATTTAAAACTACCGCGGCTATTGCATTGCCGACAATACACATAGAAGTTCATTGATAAAAACGGCATGGGAATTCCCCACAGGGCAACCCCGAACCAAAATTTAAAAAAAAAAATGATGTGGGAGTCCCCTTAAATTCCATACAAGGCCCTTCAGGTCTGGTATGGATATTAAGGGGAACCCTAGCCAAAATTAAAAAAAAAAATTGACGTGGGGTTCCCCCTAAATTCCATACCAGACCCTTCAGGTCTGGTATGGATTTTAAGGGGAACCCCGCGCCAAAAAAAAAAAAAAAAAACGGCGTGGGGTCCCCCTAACAATCCATACCAGACCCTTATCCGAGCACGCAACCTGGCAGGCCGCAGGAAAAGAGGGGGGGACGAGAGTGCGGCCCCCCCCCCCTCCTGAACCGTACCAGGCCACATGCCCTCAACATTGGGAGGGTGCTTTGGGGTAGCCCCCCAAAACACCTTGTCCCCATGTTGATGAGGACAAGGGCCTCATCCTCACAACCCTGGCCGGTGGTTGTGAGGGTCTGCGGGCGGGGGGCTTATCGGAATCTGGAAGCCCCCTTTAACAAGGGGACCCCCAGATCCCGGCCCCCCCCCTGTGTGAAATGGTAAGGGGGTACTTACCCCTACCATTTCACTAAAAAACTGTCAAAAATGTTAAAAATGACAAGAGACAGTTTTTGACAATTCCTTTATTTAAATGCTTCTTCTTTCTTCCTTCATCTTCTTCTTCTTCTGGTTCTTCTGGCTCTTCTGGTTCTTCCTCCGGCGTTCTCGTCCAGCATCTTCTCCGCGGCGTCTTCTATCTTCTTCTCCTCGGGCCGCTCCGCACCCATGGCATTAGGGGGGAGGCTCCCGCTCTTCTCTTCATCTTCTTCTTCTTCTTTTTCTTCTTCTTCTTCTTCCTTCTTCTCTTCTTCTCTTCTTCCTGTCTTCTCCGGGCCGCTCCGCAATCCATGCTGTGGCATGGAGGGAGGCTCCCGCTGTGTGACGGCGTCTCTTCGTCTGACGGTTCTTAAATAACGGGGGGCGGGGCCACCCGGTGACCCCGCCCCCCTCTGACGCACGGTGACTTGAGGGACTTCCCTGTGACGTCACGGGGAATGCCACAGGGAAGTCCCGTCATGTGTGCGTCAGAGGGGGGCGGGGTCACCGGGTGGCCCCGCCCCCCGTTATTTAAGAACCGTCAGACGAAGAGACGCCGTCACACAGCGGGAGCCTCCCTCCATGCCACAGCATGGATTGCGGAGCGGCCCGGAGAAGACAGGAAGAAGAGAAGAAGAGAAGAAGGAAGAAGAAGAAGAAGAAAAAGAAGAAGAAGAAGATGAAGAGAAGAGCGGGAGCCTCCCCCCTAATGCCATGGGTGCGGAGCGGCCCGAGGAGAAGAAGATAGAAGACGCCGCGGAGAAGATGCTGGACGAGAACGCCGGAGGAAGAACCAGAAGAGCCAGAAGAACCAGAAGAAGAAGAAGATGAAGGAAGAAAGAAGAAGCATTTAAATAAAGGAATTGTCAAAAACTGTCTCTTGTCATTTTTAACATTTTTGACAGTTTTTTAGTGAAATGGTAGGGGTAAGTACCCCCTTACCATTTCACACAGGGGGGGGGCCGGGATCTGGGGGTCCCCTTGTTAAAGGGGGCTTCCAGATTCCGATAAGCCCCCCGCCCGCAGACCCTCACAACCACCGGCCAGGGTTGTGAGGATGAGGCCCTTGTCCTCATCAACATGGGGACAAGGTGTTTTGGGGGGCTACCCCAAAGCACCCTCCCAATGTTGAGGGCATGTGGCCTGGTACGGTTCAGGAGGGGGGGGGGGCCGCACTCTCGTCCCCCCCTCTTTTCCTGCGGCCTGCCAGGTTGCGTGCTCGGATAAGGGTCTGGTATGGATTTTTAGGGGGACCCCACGCCGTTTTTTTTTTTTTTTTTGGCGCGGGGTTCCCCTTAAAATCCATACCAGACCTGAAGGGTCTGGTATGGAATTTAGGGGGAACCCCACGTCAATTTTTTTTTTAAATTTTGGCTGGGGTTCCCCTTAATATCCATACCAGACCTGAAGGGCCTTGTATGGAATTTAGGGGGACCCCCACATCATTTTTTTTTTTTTTATTTTGGTTCGGGGTTCCCCTGTGGGGAATTCCCATGCCGTTTTTATCAATGAACTTCTATGTGTATTGTCGGCAATGCAATAGCCGCGGGTAGTTTTAAATGAGTTTTTTCCTTCCAAATGTCATTTTGCTGTCAGACTGTTCTAAACACGGGAAACATGCGCCCCTTTACAGGCATACTATAGACACCCCCCAGGTACGAAATTTAAAGGGATATTACACTTTTATTGTTTGACTTTAAGCATTAATAAAATCACTGCTCCTGAAAAAACGTCCGTTTTTAAAACTTTTTTTTGCATTGATCCATGTCCCCTGGGGCAGGACCCGGGTCCCCAAACACTTTTTATGACAATAACTTGCATATAAGCCTTTAAAATTAGCACTTTTGATTTCTCCCATAGACTTTTAAAGGGTGTTCCGCGGCATTCGAATTTGCCGCGAACACCCCAAATTGTTCGCTGTTCGGTGAACTTGCGAACAGCCAATGTTCGAGTAGAACATGAGTTCGACTCGAACTCGAAGCTCATCCCTAGTAATGACAATAAGGATTTAATATAAAAAGTAAATACAAACTGAATACGCTGTGTGTATCAGACAGGAATATGAAGGGTATGGAATCAATATAAATACTTATGAAAGCAATGCATTCATGGCAATTGCAGATAGTACAATGTTTCACAGTACCAAAGGGGAATTTTGTGGAGGGGACCACAGGTGGAGCCATGGCAATGAAAGGGAGAAGGAAGTCAAAAAGCTGCAGAGAATGGAGGGCTGGAAAAGGGGTGGGGGGCTGGGAGGAGGGGAGATAGGTAAAGGTGGAAAGGGAAAAGAGAACCACGCACGGCGTTGCCTAGAGAATGGGCAATAAAGAAGAGAAATAAATGGTAAATAAAATGTAAAACTTGTACATATTAAAGAAAGGGCTTGAAACTCATATATTCATTGAGTCCAGGGGAAATGGTGGCATTTAATGTATGAATCCATTTTGTCTCAAGTCGTAATAGTAAGTTGTCGGTACTACCACCTCTTGCATGTGGAGGAATATGTTCAAGTGCGGAAAATAGAATAACATGGGGGTCGTAGTTATGTTGGGCAGCAATGTGCCTATTAATGGCCGTAGTGGTGGTGTTCTTGTAAAGTGGTTTTATATGGTCTTGAATACGAACCTGGAAGGGGCGCTTGGTTTTGCCAATATAGAATGAACCACATTGGCATTGGGCCAGATATACGACCCCAACAGTGACACAGCTAACATGGTGTCTGATGGTATGTGTTTTTCCACTAGGTAAATTGACAACTCGAGAGTTGGCAACAAATGCACATATGTCACATTTGCCACATTGGTAGGTGCCCGTGGCAGTAGGCCTGTGTGTGATATCAATGGAGTGGTGACTGTGAATCAAACGGTCACGAAGAGAAGGGGAGCGTCGATAAGTGATATCAGGATATGTATTGATATATTTAGCAATGATGGGGTCAGATGTAAGTAGAGGCCAAAATTGTTTAAGGACATCTTTGATTTGGGTGTGCTGATTGGAGAATTGAGTGATGAGTCGTGTGGGTTGTTTAGAGTCCAATGGTTTGTCAGGAAAGACCAAATCTTTCAGATTAAGTTTCCTTGCCTTGTGGAATGCTTTTTTTAGCAAGGAATGGCTGTAGCCTCTATCTAAAAGTCTATTGTAGAGGTCATGTGCCGCCTTGAGAAAGTCATCCTCACGGGTACAATTGCGTTTGATCCTAACATATTGGCTATATGGGATGCTTCGAAGGAGAGGCTCAGGATGGGCACTCTGAGCGTGCAGAATTGTATTGCCCGAAGAGGGTTTACGGTATAGGGTGGTGTAAACTTGGCCATTGGGTTGTACACCAATCTGGAGGTCCAAGAAGTGGATCTGCGATTGGCTGCACTCCATAGTGAACTTGAGATTATATGTATTTTTAGTGAGGCTTTGTACGAATAAAGATAGTTCGTCCATGGTGCCAGCCCAAAACAGCAGTATGTCATCAATATACCTGTACCAGGATATAATCCTGGACAGGTAGGGATTAGGGTGGGTCAAATCAAAAAGTTCCCTCTCCCACCCCCCCAGGTACGGGTTGGCGTAGGCGGGGGCACACTTGGTCCCCATAGCCACGCCCTGTACCTGGAGGAAGTGGGAGGAACCAAACATGAAGTAATTACGTGTAAGTATGAACCTCAATAATTCGAGGACAAAATCTCCGTATTTGTCATATTGAGGACCTCTAGCTCGAATGAGTTTGCTGATGACTGAGATGCCTCTGTTGTGGGGGATTATGTTGTACAGACTCTCCACATCTAGGGCTACCAACCAAGTGCCACTGGGCAGAGATTGGCCATCTAATATACGAAGGAGGTGGATGGTGTCCTTTATATATGAGGGCAAAACTACAACATGAGGTGCCAAGTATTTGTCTACCAGTGCACTGGCAGATTCTGTGAGGCACTGGCGACCAGAGACAATTGGACGACCAGGAGGGTGGTCAAGGGATTTGTGCAATTTAGGAAGGGAGTAGAAAGTAGGAGTGGTAGGCTCTTTCACATGAAGGAACTTCCATGTGTTGGAGTCTATAATGCCTTTTTGGTAAGCTGTAAATATCAACTGTTGGTATTCAGATATGTAATGATCAATGAGTGATCTAGAAATTGGTATACCACTCGCGGTTGTTTAAGATATCAAGGCACATTTGCTCGTAAAAGGACGTATCCATCACCACCACGTTGCCGCCCTTGTCGGCTGGCTTAATGGTGAGTTCCGGATGATTTTGTAAAGATTTTATAGCCCTAATGTGAGCCGAAGTTAGGTTGGAGGGATGCGCAGAGTTGAGGTTCAAACCTTCGATGGAGTGAGTAACCTGTTGTACAAATGCCGATATGTTGGGATTCGTAGAAAGGTTTGGAAAGTTCATAGATTTGGGTTTAAACGAAGCGGGGGGGGGGAGGGAGCACCAAGGGCGGTGGCCTCGTGATCGGTAGGGTCAAGAAAGTCATCGCCATCAGTGCAGCCCTCCTCCCAAAGTGACATTAATTCTTCTAGGGCTTGTATTTCTGCTAAGGTAGGGACCTGTTGAGAGGGATTGGAGTGCGCACTCTGGGCGGGCACAGTGCTAGATTTGGATTTATCATAGATTACTTTAAAGAGTAGTTTACGTGCAAAAAGGTGCACGTCTTTGATAAAGGCAAATTTATCGAAGTCATTGGAAGGACAGAATGTAAGGCCTAATTGAAGTACATGGATCTGGTCCATGTTGAGTGAAATGGAAGATAAGTTGATTACATCAGGGGTGGTTGTTCTTCCTGAATCGCTAGCGTTTGTGGATGTGGGTCGGGGGATGGACTTGGGAGGGGGTCCTGGCCGTGTCCTAAAAAAATAGGTGCAAGTGTAGGGTCAGATATTGTCATGGGGGTTGAATGCCATCAGACTTGTCTCCCTAAGGTGCTCCCACTTTTGTCAGTACCTGTGGCTGGGGTAACCACCTCTCTGATGCTCCCCCGACTTTATCAGGCCAACCAAGATGATTTTTGTAAAAAAAAAACTGTTGATCGTTTGCCTTCTCATTGTCCCTATGACTTTGCTTTTGATCTGCAACCTGGGACTACTCCACCTCGGGTCGAGTCTACCCTCTCTCCATTCCTGAGAATCAAACCATGTCCGAGTACATCCGGGAAAATCTGCAGAAAAGGTTTGTCCAAAGTCCAATTTTCTTTGTGTAGAAAAAGGATAGTACACTCCAACCCTGCATTAATTATTGAGGTCTCAATGCCATCACCATTGAAAATCGATACCCGCTACCCTTTATTTCTGAACTCTTTCACAGGATGCTCAAATTTTCACAAAGTTAGACCTCCGTGGAGCATATAATCTGATTATGATTCAAAAGGGTGATGTGTGGAAGACAGCTTTCAACACCTGAGATGGCATTATGAAGTACCTTGTAATGCCTTTTGGCTTGTGTAATGCCCCAGCCGTTTTCCAGAACTTTGTTAATGACATCTTTTCTTATCTCTAATACATTTGTGAATTGTGTATCTGGACGACATATTAATTTTTTCCTCCAGATTTGAACACATTGTCAGCACATGTACGGTTTTGTTACATCTTTGGGATTACCGCCTGTACTCAAAGTTGGAGAAGTGCCTCTTCAAGAAAAACTAGGTCCCTTTCCTTGGTTACATAGTCATTGATAAAGGGCTGCTTAAGGATCCAGCCAAGCTCTAGACCATCTCAAACTGGCGTCAACCCTCCGGTCTGAAGGTGCTTTTTGGGGGTTCACCAATTTCTATCACCAGTTCATTCCTGGTTATTCCACTCTAGTGCCCCAATCAGTTTTTTTGACCCAAAGGGTGCTGATGCCTGAACCTGGCCTCATGAGGCAGTCGAGGCTTTCCACAAACTTAAAATGGCCTTTCTCTCATCTTCGTCCTTGGGTGTGGAAGCTTTCTTTTCCAAATGCATGATGGCAAGCTCCACCCTTGTGCCTTCTTCGCTAAAAAGTTTTTAGATGCCACAAGCAATTACACCATTGGGGATTGGGAACTTTTGGCTATTAAACTGGTGCTGCAACTTCTGGTTGCCAGCACCGCATGGAGTAGCAGTACTCCACATCAGCTTCTGCAGATCAGCCCATAATTCAGTTGTAAAGCCCGCCCTGATAGCCACCGCTGCTCGCAGACCCTCCGGGATCCCTGCCTCACAATTATGGATCGCTTCCTAGACAAAAGCGGTCCGTTATCCCATTCGGCCCAGAGCCTGCTGGACACCGCGGACTTGGACATGGAGGTGAGTGCTGGCTCCACCCCTCCCTCCCAGCAACAAGATAACAGCTGAACAGAGTGCATAGCTCATGCCATAGCAGCACTTCTCTCCTCTACTATCTCAGCTTCAGCTGAGAAAGCTGTCAATGCAGGGAGGCTGCTCATAAAAAAGAGCTAGGGGAACATTCCTCATGCCTTAATGAGGCAGAGCAATGGATCTCCTCCATGGAGGATGAATTATACCAGGCTCAAACCACTGAACAGGCGAAAGACAAGAAAAATCAATATATTATCCATAAACTGGAAGACCTGGAGAACAGGTCAAGACGCAGTAATCTGAGTTTTGTGGGGGGCCCAGAATCCCTGCAAATGTCAGTCATTGCAGAATTCTGTGCTTGGCGTATCCCTGAAGCACTAGGCCTACCAGGTTCTTGCACAGTAGAATGGGCCCATTGCATGGGGACATACTCCACTAACCAGAGCTCCCCTCATCCAATTATCGCTAAGTATCTGAACTATGCATACAAATCCGCTATTTTGCAAAAATACCAACAATCCAGATCTTTACAAAAATGGACGGAGTCAAAATTCAGATTTTTGTCGACTACTCCATCAAATTCTACAAGAAATGGAAAGCTTTTCAACATATTTTCACGGGGCTCCACCAACAAGAAGTTAAATTTACACTGGCCTTTCCTGCCATTCTCCGCCTCAAAGCTCCCAAAGGAGATCAGTTCACTTTCCAAGACCCATCAGAGGCCAAAATATATCTACGCTCTCTACACCCAGGAAGCCGACCAAATCCCCCCTCCAGGTCATCCCCGGTTCCTCGCCCATTGGATCAACACAGCCCATGGAAAGACTCCCCAAAGTGCCTCAAATTCTCAGGTTCAAATAATCGCTTCAGGCCTCGTTGACTTTCTACTACCCTGGAACTGTTCTTATATGTTACATGGGTAATTCAATGACCGTTATTTGATATCTTTATGGTAGTACTTTTTGTTTTACTTGTTATTTGGGTATAGTGGCCTTGAACAGGCTTATGGCCCCTACCTATCCTATTAGATTTTGCTTTTTAATCTTTCTTCACGGGCTTCACTAATCGCAGCTGTTATACCTCCCTCACTGCAGACCTGAGTTCGCTCCATTGTACTCCTGACAGGTGAACTTAAGATCCATCTGTCGGGTCTGATGATGGGAACTGACTTAAACAGTGATCCCATGTGGAAAAAGTGAGATCCCATGACTGTTTTTCAGTATGGTTTAATTTTGTTATCCTTCCTGTATGCTTATTCCTTATTTGTACACTAGTATTCCCCAAGTCCTTACCATACCAGCTTAACACGCAGACTACAGCTAAATTATTTTCACTAACATCCTTCAGTATATCAGTTCCTGTTACCCTGGACAACTATTTTGGTATCACAAAACCAGCCCACACGCTTTTAGCAGAACTCTGACCCATGAAAGTTATTTTGTGGAACGTGAAAGGGCTTAGATCCCCCATCAAGAGTCTCAAGATTTTATGACACCTCCAGAGACTAAAAACTGACATAGCGCTGATACAGGAATTCCACTTGACATCCCGTGACTTCTACCATATTAAGAAACTCTGGGTGGGCACTGTGTTGGGTTCTGATGCGGTCGGCCAAAAGGCTGGGGTTCTTGATTCATAAGAACCTCCAATGCAAAGTTGTATCGGTAGAATCCAACAGCCAGGGACGTTTTCTTACTGCTCACTTACACCTAGGGAGATATTTTAATCTCAAACGTATATGCACCGAATAGTCCTGGGAAACAATTCTTTGGGGACTTCTCTACTATACTACTAAAGCTCCCACACATTCACCACATTGTGGGCAGTGCCTTAACACTATACCCACTTGCCGACTGCTGCGTGCCGATATACGTCGGCACAATGGCAACGGTGGGCAAATGGGCATACCTGTACGTCCCCTTTAATTTGCGAGGCTAGTGTGAGCACACATGGGGCCGGCGCGCCGCCGCGTACAGCGTGACCATGCCCGCAGACTCGATGTCTGCCGGTGTCCCGCGATCGTGTCATGGAGAGGCAGAACAGGGAGATGCCTATGTAAACAAGGCATTTCCCTGTTCTGCTTAGTGGCATGACAGGGATTTACTGCTCCCTGTCATCGGGCGCAGTGATGTCATGTCAATACAAGCCCATCCCCCCACAGTTAGAGTCACTCCCCAGGACACACTTAACCCCTTGATAGCCCCCTAGTGTTTAACTCCTTTCCTGCCAGTGTCATTTACACAATAATCAGTGCATTTTTATAGCACTGATCGCTGTATAAATGACACTGGTCCCAAAATAGTGTCAAAAGTGTCTGATGTGTCTGCCATAATGTCACAGCCACGATAAAAATCGCAGATCGCCGCCATTACTAATAAAAAAAATAATAATAAAAATGCCATAAATCTATCCCCTATTTTGCAGACGCTATAACTTTTGCGCAAACCAATCAATATACGCTTATTGCCATTTTTTTTACCAAAAATATGTAGAAGAATACATATCGGCCTAAACTGAGTAAAAAAATGTGTTTTTTTATATATTTTTTGGGGATATTTATTATAGCAAGAAGTGAAAAAATATTGCTTTTTTTTCAAAATTGTCACTCTTTTTTTGTTTATAGCGCAAAAAATAAAAACCACAGAGGTGATCAAATACCAACAAAAGCAAATTCTATTTGTGTGGGAAAAGGGACGTCAATTTTGTTTTGGTGTAACGTCGCACGACCGCGCAATTGTCAGTTAAAGAGATGCCGTGCCATTATCACTCTGGGTGCTAAAAAAGTCTTCAACAATGTCAGCTTTGACTTGCTTACAGTGGTCCTAACCAAAATGGGCTTTAATGGCCCCTTCAACCATCTTGTCAACTCAATGTATCCCTCCCCTGCAGCCAGACTGGTGGTGGCGGGTCTCACTGAAGAATTCCGCCTCTACAAAGGAACAAGGCTAGGATCCCCCTATCAGCATTGTTCTTTAACCTAGCACTAGAACCCCTTTCCAAATATCTAACTGAACAGGCCCCATTACATGGGATACACATAGGGGACTTAGAATTATGCACTGCGCTATTTGCTGATGATGTGCTTATATTTTCAGCTAACCCCACTTCTGACATGACCACCATAAAACAAACCTTTGATGAGTTTAGACTCTGTTCTGGCCATCGCATCAACTATAATAAGAGTGAAATTCTCTTGCTAGGCTCATCACCGAACCCCCCCTGGACATCTCACTCACCCTTTACCATGGCCAAGTCACAGTTAACTTACTTGGGTATTAAAATAGGCAAAATCCCATCTACTTTATATACACTAAACTATCCCCCTTTATTCAAAAAAATATGTCAAGAATTGGAACTGGATGGATCTGCCTCTTTCGCTTTTGGGGAGATGCCATTTATTTAAACTGATCAGTTTTGCCTGCCTATTATATCCACTTCAAACTATACCACTGCTTCTAAAACACAAGGATATCCAGCTGTTAAATAGAGCTATCTCCAAATTTATCTGGTAGAAAAAGCGACCACGCATAGCAATAATTAAGCTCTATCTCCCCAGAAGAGAAGGAGGTATCAATCTCCCAAATGTCAGAATGTATAATTTAGCCTGCTTACTTCGAATAGGCCTGGACTGGATTTCTAAGGCCTGCCGTTACTCTAACTACCCTATTGAAGCAGCGATGACACACCCATACTCTTTGGTGGCTCTATTACACTGTAAATGGAAATCCATCAGCTCAGAGACCTACAACACAATCTTCTCTTGTGGGACACAGTCATAGCTTGGAGGGAGATGCAAAAGAGCTTGAATCTCTCACCCTTCATATCTAGGTACTAAACAATCCAAGGCAACCCTATGTTCCCCTCAGAGATGGAAAACAAAATCTTCTCCCTATGGCAGCAAAAAGGACTTATGGAATTCTCTTCCCTATGTGATCTAAAATCAGGTGCGCCACTTCTGTTTCTAAGTATAGCATAAAAATTCTCCATACCTAAATCCCATGTCTTCTACTATTGGCAATGTCTCAGCTTCATCCGCGCCTCATGTGGTGAGGGAAGAAAGAGATTCAGAGCAACTATAATAGATTGTTTATGTAGCTCCCTCTACCTATCTTAGGTAGGTGCTAGTGTAGGTTTTTGTGTAAGCTGCCAGCGCAGGTAAATTTAGGCAGGTCTATGCTGTGAGCTAGGCTTGTTTGTTTTGATCTGGGGGCAGGGGAGTGGTTTTAGTGTAGCAGCAGGTGACTGACATGTGTTTCAGCTCTTGGGCGCCTGAACTGTTTCCAGGGAGAAGGTTCTGCAAAAGGGGCAGGGCAAAGAGCTGGACTGATATGGAGTGTATGTGGGAGCCCTGACCAAACCCTAACTAGGATTGGTAGGGGGCAGGCCTCCTACATATACCCATGGTCAGCCTGCTGTAGAAGGAGTTGTAATAGGTGCTGGGCTCAGCCCTTCCTTCTCTATGGAGGTGGAAGAACTGAGCTGATGTTAGACTGTCGTGGTCTGAGGGAACCCCCTTTCTGGGGAGGGTGTACCCCAGGTCGGGAGCTTGGGAGCTGGGAGGGAGCCTCTCATTACATGGTCATTGAGAGGTGTCCTGGAACAGGAGCAGGAAGAGGACAGTTGGAGGGCATGGCCAGGCAAGTCATTCAAGAGGGATCCATGCCAGGGTCAGTGAGTAAGGTGCACAGTGGAAAGCTCTGGAAGAGACATTCCAAGAGTTGGATGTGGAGCCAGAGGGAAAGACTGTGGGGTTGAGTTGAACTTAAGTCGCTGCAGCCAGGAGGGCTGGCATGATTTGCATCGGACATGCTGGGTTCAGTAGTCCACCAAGTGCCAGTTAGCACATTTATTCTTCTCATCAAAATGGTTGCTACCTCAAAGGGGACTGCAGACCCCTGCCTGTAATGAGCTATCAGGAAAATACTAGGACTTATTCAGAGTGAGACCTAGCCACGTGCTAATGTGACAGTAATCTAGATTTGGAGAGGGCAGTGAAGCAAATGATCTTAAGTATTGTGCTGGAGGAGATGTACAGAAGTGATCTCAAGTGTTGTGCTGGAGGAGATGTGCAGAGGAAGAGACTGTCAGATCTAGATGCAACTACATTTATTCTACTAAGAAGTATATAGCTGGGGGTGGGGGGGTGGAGCAACATGGCACAAAGCAGTAGCATGAGGCTGTGATCTTCTGTGTGTCTCCCTGAGTGAATACGCCCTTACTTTGATTAGCATATATTCAGGTTGAGTATATCCGCCTGATTCCCGACAGCTCAACACCTTTTTCCTGTACCTGGTTGGGCTGATTGCTCTCGGAGGCTGGTGCCATCAGGAATGCTTGAGTGTTAAGGGGCTGTGTTCGGAGTGGGGGAGGAGCTGGCCGGGGGCTGAACGAGGTCGGACTGAGTCTGACGGGGCTGATGGAGACCTACGAGTGCAGGAAAATAAAGGAGGGCGGTCCTGCTCTCCGGGAAGTCCCAAAAATCTCCGAAGACCGCCAAAGCCTGTTGAGGATCTTAGAGGAGGCACTGAAGCTGCCATAATCTTACAATATGGCAAGCTGATCCTGCGGAGGTAGGACTGAAGACTGGGTAGGAATTGCAAGCTGTAACTTGATTAGGAGAGGTAGGGGAGAGGTAGGGGTGGAGGAGAAGGTTGAAGGAAATCTGAAGGAGGCAGCTGGGGATAGTCAGCAGAGACATCTTTGCTGCTCAGTTGAGCCTCTATTGAGGGTTTTGGACAGAGTACAGCGTGGAGTAAAACTGAAGAAAGTGACTGCTTTAGCCCATAAGACAGCTTTTTGGACTGTTTGTATGTTCATTCTTCCTACCATTCCCAGAAGCTTAAATCCCCTTGTTATCTTGACTGTATATATCTATCTGCATACCTGCATAGCTACCTGCTATCCACCTGCACAGCTACCTACCAGTCTGCAAAATTGTGTGCACTGTCACTTGCATATCTACAAGTATAACAACTACAAAATAAATGTATACCAACTTGGATATCTACCTGCATACTTACCTGCATATCTACCTGCATACTTGCCTGCATACCTACCTGCGAACCTACCTACCTGCATACCTATCTGCACATCTACCCGCATAACCATCTGAAGTGTTACTTGCATATCTACCTGTGTATCAACTGCATAAATACCTACCTACCTGCTTACCTACTTGTTTACCTATCGGCAAAACAATCTGCATAAATATCTGTATAAAGTGTCTGCATGCTTGCTGTATAAATTATCGGCATACCTATTTGCAGAACCTTGGCATATTTATCTGCATATCCATCCGCATAAGTATTTGCAAAACTTGGTTCAACTTGCATACTATTGGTATAACTACCTGCACAATAAATATTTGCAAAACTACCTGTTTACAAAACTATCAGCATTATTACCTGCATTATTATGCATAAATACTTATATACTTATATAAATATCTGCAGGCATTTGCACAACTACCTGCACGACTACCTGCATAATTTGGTAATTGCATTATTTGCAAGATAGTGACTGTGTGACGTGGTTAACTATTAGGCGTGAAGGAATAATGGGGAGAAAAGGAGCAAAAACAAACCAAGCAGAAAGCGGGAACTGCAACTCTATAAAATCATATATGGTTCAGGATAAAGTGGATCAAGGAATGGAACAAGTAGTAGAGAGTGTAGAAGAGATAACTTCTCCCCCAGTAATACAAAAAAAAGAGAACCCGCATGGGAGAAGAAGAAGGATCTCCAAAAAATCAACAACAGCAGAAAATGGAAAAAAAAAAAAAAACAAAAGCTTACAAGCACTCCCTACAAAGCAAGATATGGCAGAGATGCTGTCTCATCTAGAATGCATGATTAAAGGAGAATTGAACGCTACTAGGATGGACATACAGAATGTCCTACAACGGGTAGAAGAATATGAAGAACATTTGGATGAACATAAAAAGGCCATTATGGAATTGCGAGAGAGGGCTGAGCTGGACTGGTTAGAAATAAGGAACATTCGATACAGGCTTGAAGATCCAGAAAATCAAAACAGACAAAATCATTTAAGGATCCGTGGACTCTGTTAAAGATAGTGACTTCGAAAATACGGTACGAGAGGTGTTTAATAAAATATTGAAAAAAGAAGTATCATCTCCTAATCGTTTGTCAGGAACCATGACCAAGACAGAAGTACAGGTAAATCGCACTTGTTTAATAATAAAAGTAAATAGAACAAAACGTAGTTAAAACATGACAGCCAAGCCAAAACGTCAGGGAGCGGGAGATGAGCATAGTAAAACAGCAAGCAGGATCTGGCGCCAGAAGGGATTTCAGCCAAGCAAGTCTTTTAACAGTAATGCAGGAGAGCATCTCTGTGATGTTGACTAAGGCGAAGGCAGAGATCCTCTGGGCTGGATGGCTTAAGTAGGCAGGACTGAGGAGCAGGATATCACCAACAGCTGAGCAACTGTGGAGAGATAGGAGTTGGCAAATAGCAGACAGCTGAGTGGCCAGCTCAGAGAAGGAAGTGCTGAGTCCAACCCTGACAACGTTTTGAAAGCATCCATAGCATACAAAGAATAACTAAGTCATCAACAGATATCGTGAGGGACGTTATAGCGAGATTTCTTCATTATGAAATAAAAGAACATGTTTCAGAGCATGAGAAATGCTGCATTGATCAAACTCAATGGAGCTAAGCTACTTATTTTCACAGACCTATCATCAGAGACTTTAGCCCATAGGAGGGCTTTGAAACCCTTGACAAGCCAGCTACAAGCAAAAAACATTTCCTGTAGATGGGGCTTTCCAGCGTGCTTGATAGCAAAAAATCAGGGTATCTGAGCTACCCTGCGATTTCCAGAGGACTTAAAGGAATTCTGCAGCAAATTAGATCTGCCCTGTATTAACCTGGAGAATTGGGGGAAAAGAAAAACAGAATGGGGGAAGTTAAAAGATCAGCTATGGAATAAAGTATAGAACTTCAAAAATAGAAATAAAATAGGAGATAAATATATAGTAAGGTTCTTTGTTAGGGGACGTTAGGCCAGTAAGGGAAAAGGATTCACTCAGGGGTGCACTGGGGAAAGGTTGTGCCCTCCTGTCCCCCCAGAGCCATTCCCAAATTGGGGATGAGATCTGGGGGCCCATGCGGGCATACAAAAGCCCCCAAGGGATGTCCTGCTTGGCTGTGTGCCTACAATTTAGGCGGCAGCCTGGTGGGCTATAACATTGGTGCTCAATGTATGGGAGGGTGGGATGAGGAAGGGGGTCCGTTGTGTGGGTGTTTGTCAGTAAAAGACTAGATAGTGTTATGTTAATGATTGTGTTGTTAGTAGAATGGAGTTCTTCTGGAATGTGGAAAGAAATGTGTTTCTTTTCCTGGGCTCAATGTTCTTTGCTGCTTATTTTTTTTCCTTTTGAAAAATGAAAAAAAAATCAAATATCGCAGGAACTGAAAAGCTGGTTTTCTAATATAATTATTTTACAAGAGACTCATTTTAAAGTGGTCATCTAGGATTGGCTTGAATTCTAAAAATGTTCCAGTCTGGTTCCATGGCTACTCCCCTAATAAGAGATCTAAAGTAATAGCGATAGGGTTTGAAAGGAATACACCATTCATTTTAAAAGCATTGGGATCAGACCCTGAAGGAGGGTACTTATTTATTAAGGGTTCCTTGTTTAATAATGAATATACACTGGCTAATATTTATTGCCCCAATATCCACCATTGTCTCCTTCTGAGAAAGGTAATACATAAATTAAAAAGTTTCAAAGAGGGGAAATTGATCATAGCAGGAGACTTTAATTTTGTTCTTCTCGATCCAACCCTAGATACTCAACCTTTCTCTTTACGTTCAGAGGGAAAACATCTCAGGGTAATTAAACAAAAATTGCATTAACAGCAATTAGTAGAGGCTTGGAGAATCCTACACCCCAGGAGGGATTTTACATATTAGTCTCAAATGCATTCTTCTTATTCAAGAATTGATTATGTTTTCTTAGATCATCAGCTTTTAGAAGGGTTGTTAGGGGCAGAAGTGAAGTCAATAACCCTCTCGAATCATGCCCTGGTTATGGTCATCTTGGATTTAAAGGATATACCGGTTAGGCAGAAATCTTGGAGATTGGATGAATCCCTCTTATATGACCATGGGATAGTGCGTGATCTGGAAAAAGACTTGAATTTATTCTTTAAAGAAAATAATAAAGAGAATATTGCGCCAACTGTGCTCTGGGAAACCCATAAAGTGTTTATGAGAGGGAGAGTAATAGCAGAAGGGGCTAAGAGGAAGAAAATTTGGTTAGCTCAGAAACAATCTCTTCTACAGGAAATCCAGGAGATGGAACAGATACATAAAGGATGGTCGAATTAACAGGAAAGCGGGAGGCATTAAGGGACTTGATGGAGCAGGATACTAAACGGGCTTTCACCAGATCAGCTAAAAGGCATTATGAATTTGGAAATAAATCAGCTCAACAAGGAAAAGGGCCCCCTAATGGTGGATTTTTAAGGCACGAAAGAAAGGGTTAAGAATGTAGTAGTATAAATACAGTTTATTCAATTCAAATGTTAAAAACACAGTAATAGTGTAACAAAAGTTACATGGAACGCATAACAGACATTTTATACACAATTGAGGAATGCTCTTGCACCCGATGCGTTTTGGAGTGTGTATCTCCTTCCTCAGGGGTAGGTGTGAGCAGAGAGCATTTATATTATTGTTATAATGTATTGTTCATTTAGCGTTCCATATGTTTCAGAATAAAAACAATGAACAACGACTATCACATCACTATATGACATCGGTCTGTGCTGTCAGATTCCTGTTTATCTCTGCAACCTATAGCTACCATCCATATACAATCCATATACAACATCAACATAATCGTTGGACCGTAAAACAATTCTCAGGACTCACCTTTCGGCCTCAGTGCATCCTCAGAAACACTATATTATTACGCCCTCTACTGGCCTCCTCCTTCCCTCTTTCTGGAAGGCCAAGGGAGGACCCTACTCCCCCTCCCCCACTATTGCCTGAACAAATTTTGCATTCATCTCTCATTGGAGTATGATAAAATAACTCCTCAGGAACACTCAAATTGAAAACGAGTACACTCTTTTGGAACCAGGAATCCGTATGGTAGACAGACCGTGTCCCTTGTTCGTTGTTTTTATTCTGAAACATATGGAACGCTAAATGAACAATACATTATAATAATAATATAAATGCTCTCTGCTCACACCTACCCCTGAGGAAGGAGATACACAATCCAAAACGCGTCGGGTGCAAGAGCATTCCTCAATTGTGTATAAAATGTCTGTTATGCGTTCCATGTAACTTTTGTTACACTATTACTGTGTTTTTAACATTTGAACCGAATAAACTGTATTTATACTACTACATTCTTAACTCTTTCTTTCGTACCTTAAAATTCCACCATTAGGGGGCCCTTTTCCTTGTTGAGCTTCATTACTGGATGTGGCACAAAAAATACAGCAAGCTGCCGTTCTACAATAGATTTTTTGGAAATAAATCAGGGAGATTGTTGGCAGGGGTAATTAAACCTAGAAGGAACCCAAATTATATAGCGAAAATTAAAGATAAGAAAGCGGAGATGAAATATTCCACTGGGGATATTAGTAAAACCTTTTTGGAATATTTTAAACTAGTATACAAAGTAAATGACACCCAAAATTGTGATGATATACAACATAGAAGAAATAATATAGAGCAGTATTTACGGAAAGGTAAATTTTCCAGCTATATCAGAAGAGGACTCAAGAACGCTAGATAGTGATATCTCTAAGGAAGAAATAGAACAGGCAATTAAAAACATTAAGGTTGGTAAAAGCCCAGGCCCAGATGGGTATATGTCCCTATAATTTAAAACGTTTTTAGGAACTCTGACTCCCTATTTTCAGAAATACATGAATTCCAATGGGGGAGGCCTGAAGATACCAATGAAGCTTTGGGGGCCTATATATCACTCCTTGTAAAGGAAGGGAAGGATCCAACATTGTGCTTCAGCTTTAGGCCAATATCCCTGATTAATGAAGATATAAAAATGTATGCAAGGATATTAGCCATAAAGATTGAAGCCTTATATGCCAAAATGTATAGAGAAGGACCAAGCAGGTTTTGTTCACGGAAGGGAAGCAAGGAATAACATACCAAGAACCATTCTTTTAATGCATGGAGCAAAAAAGGGAAAGAAACCAGAACTTTTTCTATCGGTAGACAACGAAAAGACCTTCGATAGGTTAGATTGGGAGTATATCTTGCTGAAACTGTGTAATTTTGGCATAGGCCCACACATGTTTAGGTGGATAGAGGCATTGTACTCTAGTCCTACGGCCCAAATTCAGGTAAACGGGACCCTGTCAGAACCCATTTTGCTTTATAATGGTACACGTCAGGGTTGCCCCCCTTCCCTCCTACTTTTCATACTTTCTTTAGAACCTTTTCTAGCAACTATAACAAATCCAACACAAACACTCCCAAAAATTTTAGTAGAACTGAGTAAATATGGGGCTATCTCAAATTTTAAGACCAATGTGGGGAAAACAGAGAAATTAAATATTTCTGTTTCCTTAATAGAATGTAGGGACCTTAGAACCCTTTATCATTTTATGTGGAAGCAAAAAAGACTATAGTATCTAAGACTATTCTTGTCAGTATCAACAACAGATCTTTATCAAGATAATTACCTACCTTTATTGAATAAAATTAAACAAGACATGAAAGTATATCCTGCCCACAGGCTGTCCTGGTTTGGCAGGATAAGTGTAATTAAAATGATGATTCTCCCAAAGCTTTGTATAACTTTCAAAGCCTCCCAATTAACATCCCGGGGGCATACTTTAAAACCCTTAGACTTTTACTGCAAAAATGTATATGGAAAAATAGAGGCACACGTATTGATTATAAGATAATAAGTAGACCAAAAGAAAAGGTGTGCTTATTCCTTACAGACTTTGAGAAGTACCAAGTGGCAGCAGTACTGCAGAGAATAATAGACTGGGTTCATAACACTCCCCATAAAAAACGGGAGTCATTGGAGGAAAATATAAGCAAACCAGCTTTGGGCCAGATTATCTGGATCCCAAGGCAATACAGAGATCTCTCTAGAGAACTGGCCCCAATCACAATAGAAACTTTAAGATCATGGGATAAGCTACTTAAAAGTATATCATGGCAACATAATAGTCCATTGATGCCTCTCTCAAATACTACTTCCCGCTAATGAAAGAAAATAAGCTGTATTTAAAATGGACCCTTTCGGACTGTCTGAGACTAAAAGATTTTCTGAAAGGAATTGTTCTTTGTTCATTATTGGAATTGCGAGAAATATATGGTACAACACCAAGGGATGGTTGGAGATACAGACAACTCCAACATTTCATGGAGTCCCTCCCAAAACCCATCCACTCGGTCAGCAAGTTAACCGCGTGGGAAAGGCTTGTTGACCGAGGAGGAATAAACAGACAGGGGATTTCTAGTATATACAAGATGTTAATAGACCCCCAAGATTCTGGGTCCATGTGTCTTTTGGAGAGTTGGAAAATGGAATTGAACCAGCCTTTCCCAGAAATACCGAAACGTAAAGGCAGAATAGTCCCTTATTCTGCTTGTTGTTAATAATTAGGATGTGGTGTTCCTGTTTGATTCCTCTCCTCCATTTTGTTGTATTTTGTATTGAGGTGTTACCCACCTACCACTCATATAGAGGTGAGGATAGTGAAACCCATAGCATTTTCCAATGTAAATTAATAATTGTATAATTTTTGAATAATATATGTATACTCAATTTTTTTACATTTATTTTTTTTTCTCTCTCTCTTTTCTCAATATGGCTAGCTATTGTGGCAATGCATTTGAGGGCCTTATGGATCAAATCCACAAATCCCAGAATGCAACAGGAGGAGGCTTATCCATGGATCGTTTTTTTCTCTGACTCCAGAGAATGCTAGAGAAAAAAGCCAGAATTTATTGGAATAAATGGTATTTCTCTAAGTATATAGATGACAAAATTGCCCCATGGGGCTTGAGAGTTCACATTTTTCCCACGATCAGCAAACTGGAACCGGAATTCAAAGCTAACTGGAAGGCAAATCTCCAGTCATGCTCTATAAAAATGATGGAACTACTATGCTGTCATTTTAGCAATGAATTAGCTTCTCTGGACAAGGAAATTGAAAAGTTATATGATGAAAATAGTTTGATTACCTCTAGCGAGCTCTTCTCCGTTCGAGAGAGCACATTAAAAACTAATTTAGAAACCTATGTAGCCGGAATTCTAAAAACAAAGGAAAAGAAATTTATAAGAGACAAATGGTCTTATGACAATAATCAAGCCTATAGCCCTGACCAAAAACAACAAAAGGCGTAACCCTAAAATGTGGGCTCCAAAAAAGACTCATTCTGAACCCAATGACTCTCACACTTCTTCTGCTTCCTCTCTTACCTCACAGGCACCTGACTGCACCAATAGCCAAAAGGAGTCAGGATTTTATAAACGCACCGATGGTAATGTCAACACGTCTTCAGGTTCAACAAAACGTCACCAAAATGTAAGCCGAGCACCAATTCACATAAGAGCCACCACGGCTAAAATTAACACTGCTTCTCACGCAGCGGGTCATTGTGATTTGATCACAAACACCAATATAGTCAATTCACCAGCCCAACTACCACTGTCATAAGTAAGTAATGTAAATTACATTATCACACAGTCGGATTTTCATCCAGCTCCGATTTTCACGCAGCCGGTACATGACCCAAAAAAGATGACAAACGCAGAGTCATTACTTCAGAAACCGTCGAAAGGTTTGAAGTAATCAATTTATCTTCCATTCCTCTCACCACTGATCAAGTTCCTGTCTTGGAATTAGGGCTAACCTTCTGTCCGGCACAGAAAATTGACCAGTTTGAATTGATCAAGGATCTTAATTTATTTTCCTGAAAGCTAATGTTTTGGATTTTGTATGACAAACCCAGGCCATCGACCCAGACGTCGTCTCCAAATGAACCCTCCTGGAAAGAAATGACCCTTAGTGACATAAAAACCTTGGAGGAACTTGGGGATGTTTGATGAGGGGCGTATTGACGAAACTGAAATCACTGAGGCCAATCTTTTGCAACAAGATGGACCCGTGAGTCCCATAACTTTGGCCCCTCACTCCCTAGCTTCTTCACCCAAGGAATATAAACCTAAGTCTAAAACCTTTCCTGCCCTACAGGGCAATCCCAATGTTTGGGCCTTTACCCAACAAGTTACGAATTAAATTCACAAAACCAAATGGAAAGGGTTATCACAATCTAATCTAACATCTCAACAGAAGGAAGCCCTAAAGTCTTTACAATCAGACAAACTGACTGATTATAAAACCTTCAGACAAAGGAGGTAACCTTGTCGCGATGGAAAATCATCAGTATGAGTCGATGGTCATGCGCTTGCTACAAAATTGTGATTGGTACAAAAAGGTATCAGAAGGTCATGTCAACAACATGACCATCCGCTATAGACAATTAATTGGGTCCACATATCATCAGGGTCTTAATAACAAACAGAAATGGGAATTCCTCAATGTTCCCTGTCCTAAAGTTCCAACACTATATGCTCTTCTAAAAATCCATAAGGATTCAAAAAATCCCCCTGGTCACCCAATAGTGTCTGGGAATGGTTGTTTGACTGAAAAGGCCAGTCAATTTATCAATGACTTTCTTAGACCCTATGTTGAGAGTCTGGCATCATATCTACAGGATACCAGTGATCTTCTCAGAACACTTGATAGCCTTGGGGTTCTGGAGGGAGCATGGCTGGTGGCTCTTGATGTGGAGGCCCTCTACAACTTCATTCCCCATGAAGCGGGGGTTGGGGTTGTGGAGGGCTTTATTTCCCAGAATAGCGATACATCCCCCGCTTATAATAGGTTCATTTTGGATCTCCTCAAATTTATTTTAATGAACAACATTTTTCTATGTGGATGCTCTAATTACCTCCAGATACAGGGGGTCGCTATGGGGACCAAATGTGCTCCCTCCTACGCGAACCTGTATCTGGGGGGATGGGAGCGTGATTTGTTCTTTAGGGAGGAAATGCAGACCTCCCTTGAACAAATACCAATTTGGAGACGATACATCGACGATATTTTTTTTTATATGGACTGGCAACAAGGAGGATCTTTTTCATTTTTTTGAAGGCCTCAGACCTAACTCTTACAACTTCACTTTCACTATGGAAGTTAGTCAGCAAATTCTGACATTCCTGGACATTCAAATCTTTATAAACCCTGACAAGACTGTTGGTATCACTTTATTCCGTAAGCCCTCAGCGGGAAATTCTCTCCTGCGTGCCAATAGCTCTCATCCTGTCTCTATGATAACCAATGTGCCGTATAAACAATATCTAAGACTCAGGAGAAATTGTAGTGAAAATGTCCAGTTTGAGCTTGAGGCCAAAGCTCTACGAGATCGTCTTAGATTATGAGGCTATAGCAACAAATCGCTCAAGAAAGTCTATGCTAGGGCTAAGAAACAGGACCGATCAAACTTAATTCACGGTCAGACTACTCCCAAGTCTGACCTCGGGTTGAGAATAATCACCAGATTCTCCGGACAACACCAGCAGGTGCGTGATCTATTACAGAAGCACTGGTACCTGCTGATGGGAGATCCCAATGTTTCCAAACATTTGAAAGATCACCCAGAGATAACCTACAGACGATCGTGATCCATTAGGGACTACATTGTCCACAGTCACTATGTTCCCTCTCCCACCGTTATCGCAAGCACTAAAGGAACTAGACCTTGCCACAAGTGTGGGTTCTGTAGATACATTTATGCATCACGTAGCATTGTCCTTCCCAATGGATGAGTCTATTCCCCTAAATTTCTAGCCACCTGCCAATCCATTGGTGTGGTCTATCTTATAATTTGTGAGTGCAATGCCTTCTACGTGGGGAAAACCAAATGCCCCCTTTTCCACCACATTAGGGACCATGTCTCCCTGGTGCTTAAAAAAAAGATGGAGACCCCCATCAGTCGCCATGTGGGCCTAAATCATCAATTTGATGACACTAAAATGCATTTCTATGCTCTTGAATATGCTCCCTTAAATGAAAGAGGTGGTGACTATGATAGGATTTTAATGCAACGCGAAACCAGATGGATCTCTGACCTATGTGCCCTTCAATATCCTGGGTTGAATGATGTTTTAAGTTTTAAGCCTTTTCTTTAATCCTCACCAATACAATATGATTTTTTTTTTGCATTTATTTATTAAATCCCTGAACCTGTTTTCCGCGCTGCCTGGCATTTGTCCAGCTTAATATTTATCTTTGACTACATAGTTATTTATTTAGTTGAATATTATTATTAGTTTATTTGCCCATTTTGCAATATTCTCTTGTTACCTCTTTAGCCTTGGTCCACTTTGAATCTGGGATGCACGGACACCCGGGGCACCTATTTGTTGGTCTTCAATATTCCGATTCATTCGTGCCCTTTTTGGAGAAAGCCCTTTCCCCTGCTTTAGGCCCCTTATTTGTCAGTCTCTTATCTCCCTTTGAGATTGAGGTGGTTCTTTTGTACCCATCTGATCTCTTTGTGGTCCTTTTTGCCTCTGTTCCATCCAGTATGGGCACAGGATATTCCAAAATGGCCACCGTATGATGCACGGGATCGCGTCATCTACGGCGCCACCATACCTATGCCTGTCCACAACGTGGCGTCACACGCCGCCACGTCAGAGAGGGAGATAAAACGGGGATTTTCCCAGTCACAGTCTGCCAGCTAACTCCAGGGGGAGGTGGGAACGCTGCGGTCTGCTTGGACTACCCTCCTATCCTCTACCTGCTATCTGCCACTGGTAAGCTTGATTTGTAGACACTATTATTGATTATATATACAATACACAATCATTTTAGATTGGACTCTTTTCCCAATTCGGTTTATTTTTTCATTATTATCTATTCAATATTCCTATCGCACACATTCCTGGTAAATTGGCTCATAAAATAGTGGGTGTTGTAGCGATTAACAGTTGCTTCCTGGAAGCATCAAACAAACGTACATCTTCGCCAGCACACCATGGATCAGAAAAAAGTTGTCCAAGAAGGTTTTAATGAAAGGAAGTCACATCACAAAGAAAAGGTGCAACATTGTAGAGCCGCATGTGATGACGAAGAGGTCCTGCGTGGCCCCGAAACGTTGATTCAACCCACGGATTTAATGAGGTAATTTTGTATTGCCCGTTTTATCCCCACAGACCAAGGTGGTCATTGCAGTCAACTTGTCTAGTTTAATTTTGACCCAAATATATATGTTGTCCTATTTACTATACCGTGTTGTGTTTTTTTTCTATTCAGAAAAGCTCCACACTTTCTTTTGTCCCTCTCTGCATACCCTGTTGTGGATTCAAGGCTGGGAGGCAGTTGGAACATGCAAAATTTGAGGCTTATAACTCAAACCTCAGACTTACCAGTCCTTCCCAATTAATAGCAACGCGGGTAAGGTTCTTTGATTTATTTTTTTATTATTTTTTGATTGATTTTGTTTATGTAATTTTTCTATGTATATTTTTGTTGTTTTTGTTCTATTATTTTTGAATATCTGTGTTTTCACACCCATGTCCTTAAATTGTATCATTTCAATACTCTATGATAGTAATTGCACAATTAGATGCTGTGTGCCAAATGAACATGACATAGATAAGTTTTATATCTTGAACATGAGTATTTTTTGTGATTCTTTATTTGTGGTTGATCAGATGCCACATTTTATCCCCTGAGGAAGCTCCAGCGAGCGAAACATGTCGAGAAAGTGGTATTAACTCCTGTATCACATCTCTATTGGAACTACTGTATCTGTTAATATAAAATTGTCTCATGTCTTTTTTAAGGATTTATAAATAAAATATATATATATATTTTTTATCAATATTATAAAAATATTTATTTCTTATTGGACACCTAAAAAATCCTGAGGCCTATGACCTCTAGTACCTTATTCTGTTTTATGTGTCTTTCGTGTTCTATCTTAGCCGCCCTAATTGCACCCATACATTTCTTGTTGCATTCTTTATAAAATCTGAATGCTGATGATGATCACTCAACCTCGTATTTTTTGAAGACCTTCTCCTTTGCTTTTATATGCATTTTTACATTGGAGTTAAGCCACCCAGGTCTTTTGCTCGCTCTTTTACATTTATTTCCCATTGGGATGCATTGGCTAATCATAGTGTTATTGTACGTTGTATTATATTTTACCTGTTTGTTTATATTTTGAGCCATTTAAATTACTTTTAGGAAAATCAGTACACAATTCTTTTCTAATATGATGTAGCATACATTCCTCTTGCTTTGATTGTGTTGTGTTGCCCTGGATATGTGCTTCATTTATAACATTCTTCAAATGCTTTATTTTCATGACTGGAGAAGACAAAGACAAAAAAAATCATAAGATACTGACAGTATTAACATCATAATAAACTATTTTTGTGCAAAACAGAAACCCAAATGTAACAATGTATTGACTTTTTTTAACTTGCAACAACATGTATATAAACTGATATTTCAGTATATGGTGGATGCCAAAGTGTTATCTTCCACTAGTATTTTATATTTCCAGGCGTTTCCACAGAGTTCTCATCTCTGCTCATCTGTAGCCAATACAACAGGTTACAATTCTTGCCTTTATAGAATAATTGAAGAAAGTGCTACTTGTCACAGGAATTGCACTAACCCTAAAAAGCAATGGATTGAAAAGAAAGAAATTTCCTCTAAATGGGACTTTGGATAGGGCAGATGGCAAATGAAGTATGAAGAAAGTATAAAAAATATACATTTATTAAGGGAAAATGTTTAAAATAGTTAGCACATAAACAATACACATAATGATATCAAAATGGTATTCTGGAGATGAGTAAACATACAGTACAGTTCAATTTGGACAAACAATAACCGCAGAAGTCTGTTGAGTTGAAGGTAAATGCAACAGAAATACCCAACGTGTTTGAAAATTTGCTTGGATTGCTATTTCTTCATCAGGGGTGTATGTGATTTATCGCAGAACGTAAAAACCTCTGCAATTAAATAGATAAACACAAACACATAATGATAAATGTACAGTGAAAATACAGCTTAGAGAGTAGACACGCATATCATCACACTTGGATTTATATATGAATGTTTAAAGACTAACCGTACAAACTGTATGGCTCTTGGGATAATCTCATATCCAAAATGTTAAGAAATGTGTTGCAGCTGTAGGCCCAAGAGGCCCCCGACCCGGTAAGGTAGATTAATACATCACCACAAAATGGCAGGTTCAATGGCAACAGGAAGGGGAAAGAACAGAGGTCCCACACAAAGGACAACCCGGTATTGCCCTCCGAAATAGACCCCCTAATGTAGATTTATGAGGAGAGAAGGGAAAAGGAGGGATAAAGTTATTTAGTGGGTACATAAAGCTCATACCGACCATAACAACACCCCACAAAAAATATATAGGTAACTCCTGGAGCCCATCTAGCCAGCAATATTGAATACATATGTGTATATAACAATAATATGTATAGCTGAATGGCAGGGAAGGAAACCAAAATAATTAATTGAAGAGAATAACCCACAATAAAACAAGAGGGGGTCCTATATTGATGGAGCACTAGAAAAGATACCCCAACAGAAAGCGTACCAATCCATGTATCTAGGCATATAAAATTGTGGAAAGTAAACATAGGTGGTATCTACCTTGCCAAAAGGATGCCAAGGAGAGGGGTGGAGAGGAAGAGATGACCTGGAACAGGGACCTGCCAATTAGAACCTGAGCAGACAGGTGTGCCAGGGGACTTGACAGGGCCCGGAGTCAGTCAGCCAACTGATCTATAATGAAGTGCCATAGACAGGTACAATAGGGTTAATTGAGTAAGCCTAGTGGCTAGCCAGAGGAGAGCGCCCAGGTCAAAAACCTGAGCGCAACCCCCCTGGAGTTAGCAAATTAGGGCAGCAGTATGCATCGTGCTCAAAAATGGTTACCTGGTCCATATAGGAACATAGTATGACAGGTTCTAACCTCGTTCCACCCACACAGCGACAAGCATCAGCTGGAGGGTGAAGGGGTTTTTAAATGCAGGGGTGGCTGGCAAACAGCCAATCAATCCGTGAATACAGTTGGAGGGGCGGGGCTTACCGGGGCGTCCCCCGAGATGGCGGCGCGCAGACAGTGCCTCACAACACCACAGGGGGTGTAGATGGTGACGCATTGCGTCGAGATGGACGCAGTGACGTCACACTCTGAATCTCACTGATGAGCAGGGGAACCCGAGTATGTAGGCTGCACCACCACGTGCCGTCCTCCCGCAGCGCACAAGCATAGGTCACATGACCCGGAAGAAATCCGGCCATGTGACACCATGTAAACAAAAGGCCGCCCGTGCTAATAAGAGCAACGAGCGGCCCCCGTGCGTCGAGTGTGGGATCCAAAAATAAGACCAATGGACCTAATGTGATGATGCAGAAACACCCCACCACGTATGGGGCGAAAAAGGCCAACCAGGGGACATATAGCCATAGGGGGACACAATAGTATAGAGAAAGTAAATATACTTTGAGCAGTAGAAGAAACAAAAGGATCATAATGATATAATAAAAAATATATATACAATTGCAATCAAAGATGAGGAGGGGAAAGGGGGGGAAGGGGGGAGAGGGGGGAGGGAAGGAGAAAGGATAAAAGAGAAAATGAGTACAATCATAATCATAGGTGGAATAGATAATGTGTCTACATCGTATCCACAATCTGCATATGATATCATTCATAACAGTATTGACAGTATACATCACAGCCTAAATGAACATACATGATAGTCACTGAAAATAGCCGACCTGGGATAGCCCTATATGAGAACTATATGCATTCATGTGAAATGGTGTTGGCTTGATAGGAGAGAGCAAAAAGGGAGGAAAGTGGATGCTTAGTGGGGGATTTAGAGAACTAAAAAACGTACATGCAAGTGTGATATATGAAATGGGTTAGTTTTAAGTCGGGTCTGGTGGTTCCCACTCAGACCATCCAGAGGAGAAACCCTCTAAAAAGGGCCTGAAGGAGATCGACACATTTAAGCCAGGTGGTGAAGTGGCGTTTAGGCGGAAAATCCACCTTTGCTCACGTTGGAGCAGAGTCCTATTCCAGTCGCCGTCCCGCATCCCAGGATGGACGCGGTCAAGAATTAGGAAAGACACTCTGGGAAAAATTCCGTCGTGAACATTGGTGACATGTCTTCCCAGGGGGAGACTGGGGTTACACATCCGCATGGATGCAAGATGAGGATAGGCTCATTGCCAGAATTCTTGGGCGGTTTTGCCTACATAGAAGCATCCACAGTCACATAGGAGGAGATAGACTACACCCGGCGTATTGCAATTTGCAAAATGTCATGGTGAGTATCTCTTACCGTTAGGAAGTACAGGGTTCTTGGAGGTATTAATGAAACGGCAGTAACCACATTCCCCACATGTAAATGTACCAAAGCGTTTACATGGATCCCTATGGCCCCCTTCCCACAACTCACTTGCCTCCAGATGATCCCGGAGCGACCTGGCCCGTCTAAAAGTAAAGGAAGGGGTATTGGGCACAAAGGGAACTATGGTTGGGTCCAACGTTAGGACATGCCAGTACTTTTTCACAATTGCTTTGATTTTTTGATGTTGGTTGGAGAATCCTGTAATGATTGATATTGGGTTCTCCCTTCGGGTTTTGGAAGATGGATTGTATAGTAAGTCTTGTCGGGTTTTATTGCATGCCGTCTTGTAGGCTTTTTTCAAACAGGTCTTGGAGTATCCTCGACTCAAAAGTCTCGTCCTCAAAAGATCAGCCTCCTTCTTGAATGTGATATTATCCGAACAGTTCCTCCTAATCCTTAAATATTGACTGTAAGAAATGGAATTTATGAGCGTCTGAGGGTGAAAACTGCTTTCTGTAGAGACTGCTACTCAAATGGCCACTTTCATTTTTGTGTATGGTCACATCCAGAAAAGTAATACTGGAAGTATCATGTACCATAGTAAAATTAAGGTTGAGCTCGTTTTGATTGAGCTTGATTATGAAATTGTCTAGTAATTCCACGGATTCATCCCATACCAAAAACACGTCGTCGATGTATCGATGTATCGCATCCACATCACCACGTGCTCCATGAAAGGTCGTCTCTATTGATCACCAACTCCCACTCCCCCAGGTACAGGTTGGCGTACGACGGGGCACAAGAAGTCCCCATCGCAACCCCCTGCACCTGGAGGTAGTGGGAGCCATTAAAGACAAAGTGATTATGATGAAGGATGTACTCCAGAGCTCTCAAAATGAAATCCTTAGTTGGCTGGTTGACCCCATTATCACGCGAGAGGACATGTTGAATGCAGATAAGCCCTTTGTCATGTGGGATGCTACTACAGAGTGCTTCCACATTGATTGCCACCAAGATGGCCAATGACAGGATGTAGATCCCATCTATATTTTGGAGTAGTTTCAAGGTATCTTGTATGAAGCTGGGAAGTTCGACCACATATGGGCGAAGGTGTCCGTCCACATATTCGCTAAGTTTTTCCGAGATTGAGCCATTGCTTGATATAATTGGTCTACCCAATGGTTTCTGGAGACCTTTATGTTATCCCTCAGGCCCTTTTTTAGAGGGTTTCTCCTCTGGAGGGTCTGAGTGGGAACCACCAGACCCGACTTAAAACTTTCCCGTTTCATATATCACACTTGCATGTATATTTTTTAGTTTTCTCAATCCCCCACTAAGCATCCACTTTCCTCCCTTTTTGCTCTCTCCTGTCAAGCCAACACCATTTCACATGAATGCATATAGTTCTCATATAGGGCTATCCCAGGTCGGCTATTTTCAGTGACTATCATGTATGTTCATTTAGGCTGTGATGTATACTGTCAATACTGTTATGAATTATATCATATGCAGATTGTGGATACAATGTAGACACATTATCTATTCCACCTATGATTATGATTGTACTCATTTTCTCTTTTATCCTTTCTCCTTCCCTCCCCCCCCCCCTTTCCCCTCCTCATCTTTGATTGCAATTGTATATATATTTTTTTATTATATCATTTTGATCCTTTTGTTTCCTCTACTGCTCAAAGTATGTTTACTTTCTCTATACTATTGTGTCCCCCTATGGCTATATGTCCCCTGTTTGGCCTTTTTCACCCCATACATGGTGGGGTGTTTCTGCATCATCAGATTAGGTCCATTGGTCTTATTTTTGGATCCCACACTCGTCACACGGGGGCCGCTCGTTGCCTTTATTAGCACGGGCGGCCTTTTGTTTACATGGTATCATGTGGCCGGATTTCTTCCGGGTCACGTGACCTATGCTTGTGCGCCGCAGCCTACATACGCGGGTTCCCCTGCTCATCAGTGAGATTCAGGGTGTGACGTCACTGCGTCAATCTCCCCTGTGGTGTTATGAGGCACCATCTGCGCGCCTCCATCTCAGGGGATGCCCCGGTAAGCCCCGCCCCTCCGACTGTATGCACGGATTGATTGGCTGCTTGCCAGTCATCCCTGCATTTAAAAACCCCTTCACCCTCCAGCTGATGCTTGTAGCTGTGTGGGTGGAACGAGGTTAGGACCTGTCATACTATGTTCCTATATGGACCAGGTAACCACTTTTGAGCACGATGCATACTGCTGCCCTAATTTGCTAACTCCAGGGGGGTTGCGCTCAGGTTTTTGACCTGGGCCCTCTCCTCTGGCTAGCCACTAGGCTTACTTAATTAACCCTATTGTACCTGTCTATGGCACTTCATTATAGATCAGTTGGCTGACTGACTCCGGGCCCTGTCAAGTCCCCTGGCACACCTGTCTGCTCAGGTTCTAACCAGCAGGTCCTTGTTCCAGGTCATCTCTTCCTCTTCACCCCTTTTCTTGGCATCCTTTTGGCAAGGTAGATACCACCTATGTTTACTTTCCACAATTTTATATGCCTAGATACATGGATTGGTACGCTTTCTGTTGGGGGATCTTTTCTAGTGCTCCATCAATATAGGACCCCCTCTTGTTTTATTTTGGGTTATTCTCTTTTGAATTATATTGGTTTCCTTCCCTGCCATTCAACTACACATATTATTGTTATATACACATATGTATTCAATATTGCTGGCTAGATGGGCTCCAGGAGTTACCTATATATTTTTTGTGGGGTGTTGTTATGGTCGGTACGAGCTTTATGTACCCACTAAATAACTTTATCCCTCCTTTTCCCTTCCCTCCTCATAAATCTACATTAGGGGGTCTATTTCGGAGGGCCATACCGGGTTGTCCTTTGTGTGGGACCTCTGTTCTTTCCCCTTCCTGTTGCCATTGGACCTGCCATTTTGTGGTGATGTTTTGATCTACCTTACCGGGTCGGGGACCTCTTGGGCCTACAGCTGCAACACATTTCTTAACATTTTGGATATGAGATTATCCCAAGAGCCATACAGTTTGTACGGTTAGTCTTTAAACATTCATATATAAATCCAAGTGTGATGATATGCGTGTCTACTCTCTAAGCTGTATTTTCACTGTACATTTATCATTATGTATTGAATTTGTGCTCATCTATTTAATTGCAGAGGTTTTTACGTTCTGCGATAAATCACATACACCCCTGATGAAGAAATAGCAATCCAAGCAAATTTTGAAACGCATTGGGTATTTCTGTTGCGTTTACCTTAACTCAACAGACTTCTGCGGTTATTGTTTGTCCAAATTGAACTGTACTGTATGTTTACTCATCTCCAGAATACCATTTTGATATCGTTATGTGTACTGTTTATGTGCTAACTATTTTAAACATTTTCCCTTAATACATTTAGATTTGTTATACTTTCTTCATACTTCATTTGCCATCTGCCCTATCCAAAGTCCCACTTAGAGGAAATTACTTTCTTTTCAATTCAATTCTTGCCTTTAGATTTTCCAGTTACTGTGAACTACAGAAAGTGTCACAAAAACAGAAAAACTTCCATGATCTGCATTGCAATGGCTGTAGTGGGGGGGGGGGGGGGGTACAGCTCAATGCTCAAACTGGCAGATTGTTTGATTAAAGTCAATATAAATACAGTGCAGGCTTTAGAGACAATTTTTAAAACATAAAGATAGCATCAGTGACAGTAAATGTACTTATTTGAAAAAAGTAAACATACATTGGTTGTTATCAGTTGCTGCTACTTACATTTTAACATTAATGTTGCATTACCTTAGTAAAGTATACAGTGCCTTGAAAAAGTATTCATACCCCTTTTCCACATTTTGTCATGTTACAACCAAAACCGTAAATGTATTTCATTGGGATTTTATGTGATAGACTAACAAAAAGTGGCACATAATTGTGAAGTGGAAGGAAAATGATAAATCTGTCCACAGGACAGCTATTAGCCGTGCACTCCACGAATCTGGCCTTTATGGGAGAGTGGCAAGAAGAAAGCCATAGTTGAAAGAAAGCCATAAGAAGTCCTGTTTGCAGTTTGTGAGAAGCCATGTGGGGGACACAGCAAACATGTGGAAGAAGGTGGCTCTGGTCAGATGAGACCAAAATTAAACTTTTTGGCCCAAAAGCAAAACGCTATGTGTGGCTGAAAACTAACACTGCACATCACCCTGAACACACCATCCCCACCATGAAACATGGTGGCAGCATTATGTTGTGGGGATGCTTTTCTTCAGCAAGGACAGGGAAGCTGGTCAGAGTTGATGGGAAAATGGATGGAGCCAAATACAAGGCAATCTTAAAAGAAAACCTGTTAGAGTCTGCAAAAGACTTGAGACTGGGATGGAGGTTCACCTTCCAGCAGGACAACTACCCTAAACATACAGCAAGAGCTACAATGGAATGGTTTAGTTTAACCAGTTCCCGACCGACTCACACAGATATACTGCGGCATGATGGCTCCCCTGGGTGAAATCCCGTACGGGTATGTCCCTCTCTTTTTCGGGCAACAGAGGGCGCGCACGATGCACATGGCTGGCGGGGATGATCACTGCCGGTCACACGCGATCACGTGCACGAGCGCCAGCACGCCTGTGCTGTCAGGGAAGAGGAAACATATAATTTGTTCCTACTAAGTAGGAAAAATGATATGTCTCCTCTTCTAGTCACTCACATCCCCATACAGTTAGAACATACTGAGGGATCACACAGTTATTATTATTATTATTATTATTATTATTATTATTATACAGGATTTATATAGCGCCAACAGTTTACGTAGCGCTTTACAACTTGAGGGTAGACAGTACAAATACAATACACTTTGATACAGTAGGAATTAGAGGGCCCTGCTCCTTAGAGCTTACAATCTAAGTTAACCCCTTGATCACCCCCTAGTGTTAACCCCTTCCCTGCCAGTGAGATTTATACAGTAATCAGTGCATTATTATAGCACTGATCGCTGTATAATTGTCAATGGTCCCAAAAAAGTGATAAAAGTGTCTGATCTGTCCGTCGCAATGTCGCAGTACTGCTAAAAATCGCAGATCACCGCCATTACTAGTAAAAAATAAATAAATAATAAAAATGTCATAAAATTGCCATAAATCTTTCCCATAGTTTGTAGATGCTATAACTTTTGTACAAACCAATCAATATATGCTTATTGCGATTTTTTTTTTACCAGAGATATGTAGAAGGATATATATTGGCCTAAATTGAGGGATATTTATTATAGCAAAAAGTAAAAAATATTGTTTTTTTTTTTCAAAATTGTTGCTTTTTTTGTTTATAGCACAAAAATAAAAACCGCACACGTGATCAAATACCACCAAAAGAAAGCTCTATTTGTGGGAAAAAAAGGACACAAATTTGGTTTGGGAACAGCATTGCATGACCAAGCAATTGTCAGTTAAAGCGATGCAGTGCTAAATTGTAAAAAGTGCTCTGGTCAGGAAGGGGGTAAAATCTTACGGGGCTGGAGTGGTTACGCATATTCATGTGTTAGAATGGCCCAGCCAAATTACAGACCTAAATCCAACTGAGAATCTGTGGCAAGACTTGAAAATTGCTGTTCACAGACGCTCTCCATTCAATCTGACAGAGCTTGAGCTATTTTGCAAAGAAGAATGGGCAAAAATGTCACTCTCTAGATGTGCAAAGCTGGTAGAGACATCCCTAAAAGCTGGAATTGCAGCGAAAGGTGGTTCTACAAAGTATTGACTCAGGGGGGCTGAATACAAATACACACCACACTTCAGATATTTATTTGTAAAAAATATTGAAAACCATTTATCATTTTCCTTCCACTTCACAGTTATGTGCCACTTTGTGTTGATCTATCACATAAAATCCCAATAAAATACATTTACATTTTTGGTTGCAACATGACAAAATGTGGAAAATTTCAAGGGGTGTGAATATGTTTTTAAGGCACCCCAAAATGATTGTAAACTGCTATTTCTATCGTAATATGAGTCACGTAGCCAGGGTTTTCTATGTTTGTTTAGTTATCTTTTACAGTGCTACAGAGCCCTGAAATCTGAAGGTGCAAATAACACCTATTGTTTAGAGCCTGGCATCCTCCTATTTCTGCCTTGAACACATCACCATTGGCTATGATAGGCAACATTACTAGCCAGTAGGGATGAGCTTCGTGTTCGAGTCGAACCCATGTTCGACTCGAACCTCGGCTGTTCGGTCGTTCGCCGAATTGCGAACGATATGGGCCGTTCGCGCCAAATTCGTGTGGCGCGTCACGGCCCATAATTCACTGCGGCATCGCAGTGCATTGCTGGCTGATTATTGGCCAAGCATGCACTATGACCCGCATGCTTGGCCAATCACAGCGCCGTCAGTAGAGAGAGCTGTAATTGGCCAAAGCCAGGGTGGCTTTGGCCAATTATGGCTCAGGGGATTTAGTACACACCCCACACTATATAAGGCCGCCTGCACGGCGGCCCTGTGTAGTGTGTGTTCCGGTGTGCTGAGAGATAGAGAGAGAGAGAGACAGTGTCATTTGATTTGAGTTAGATAGATTAGGCAGAACAGTCAGTCAGTTAGCTGCACTTACAGTGTATTGTGTATATATATGCATCCCAGGTGTTGCATATATATATATACACTGTATTCAGTTTAGCTAGATCCGTTCCTGTTATCTTCTATCTAGACTATTTACATTTAGTGCAGTGTGTCCTGCTCACAGTGTTCAGCTAGATCCGTTCCTGCTATTTACATTCAGTGCAGTGCGTCCTGCTCACAGTGTTCAGCTAGATCCGTTCCTGGTATTTACATTTAGTGCAGTGCGTCCTGCTCACAGTGTTCAGCTAGATCCGTTCCTGCTATTTACATTCAGTGCAGTGCGTCCTGCTCACAGTGTTCAGCTAGATCCGTTCCTGGTATTTACATTTAGTGCAGTGCGTCCTGCTCACAGTGTTCAGCTAGATCCGTTCCTGCTATTTACATTCAGTGCAGTGCGTCCTGCTCACAGTGTTCAGCTAGATCCGTTCCTGCTATTTACATTCAGTGCAGTGCATCCTGCTCACAGTGTTCAGCTAGATCCGTTCCTGGTATTTACATTTAGTGCAGTGCGTCCTGCTCACAGTGTTCAGCTAGATCCGTTCCTGCTATTTACATTCAGTGCAGTGCGTCCTGCTCACAGTGTTCAGCTAGATCCGTTCCTGGTATTTACATTTAGTGCAGTGCGTCCTGCTCACAGTGTTCAGCTAGATCCGTTCCTGCTATTTACATTCAGTGCAGTGCGTCCTGCTCACAGTGTTCAGCTAGATCCGTTCCTGGTATTTACATTTAGTGCAGTGCGTCCTGCTCACAGTGTTCAGCTACATCCGTTCCTGCTATTTACATTCAGTGCAGTGCGTCCTGCTCACAGTGTTCAGCTAGATCCGTTCCTGCTATTTACATTCAGTGCAGTGCGTCCTGCTCACAGTGTTCAGCTAGATCCGTTCCTGCTATTTACATTCAGTGCAGTGCGTCCTGCTCACAGTGTTCAGCTAGATCCGTTCCTGGTATTTACATTTAGTGCAGTGCGTCCTGCTCACAGTGTTCAGCTAGATCCGTTCCTGCTATTTACATTCAGTGCAGTGCGTCCTGCTCACAGTGTTCAGCTAGATCCGTTCCTGCTATATACATTTAGTGCAGTACGTCCTGCTCACAGTGTTCAGCTAGATCCGTTCCTGTTATCTTCCTACTGACAGGCAGGCTTGTCTGGTTACAGTATATAAAGCTACCTGAAGAAAATTACAGGTGTTCTTTTTGATCCTATTAGTACCACGGTCAGGCAGCTAGACTATTTACATTTAGTACAGTGTGTCCTGCTCACAGTGTTCAGCTAGATCCGTTCCTGTTATCTTCCTACTGACAGGCAGGCTTGTCTGGTTACAGTATATAAAGCTACCTTAAGAAAATTACAGGTGTTCTTTTTGATCCTATTAGTACCACGGTCAGGCAGCTAGACTATTTACATTTAGTACAGTGCGTCCTGCTCACAGTGTTCAGCTAGATCCGTTCCTGTTATCTTCCTACTGACAGGCAGGCTTGTCTGGTTACAGTATATAAAGCTACCTGAAGAAAATTACAGGTGTTCTTTTTGATCCTATTAGTACCACGGTCAGGCAGCTAGACTATTTACATTTAGTACAGTGTGTCCTGCTCACAGTGTTCAGCTAGATCCGTTCCTGTTATCTTCCTACTGACAGGCAGGCTTGTCTGGTTACAGTATATAAAGCTACCTTAAGAAAATTACAGGTGTTCTTTTTGATCCTATTAGTACCACGGTCAGGCAGCTAGACTATTTACATTTAGTACAGTGCGTCCTGCTCACAGTGTTCAGCTAGATCCGTTCCTGTTATCTTCCTACTGACAGGCAGGCTTGTCTGGTTACAGTATATAAAGCTACCTGAAGAAAATTACAGGTGTTCTTTTTGATCCTATTAGTACCACGGTCAGGCAGCTAGACTATTTACATTTAGTACAGTGTGTCCTGCTCACAGTGTTCAGCTAGATCCGTTCCTGTTATCTTCCTACTGACAGGCAGGCTTGTCTGGTTACAGTATATAAAGCTACCTTAAGAAAATTACAGGTGTTCTTTTTGATCCTATTAGTACCACGGTCAGGCAGCTAGACTATTTACATTTAGTACAGTGCGTCCTGCTCACAGTGTTCAGCTAGATCCGTTCCTGCTATTTACATTCAGTGCAGTGCGTCCTGCTCACAGTGTTCAGCTAGATCCGTTCTTGCTATTTACATTCAGTGCAGTGCGTCCTGCTCACAGTGTTCAGCTAGATCCGTTCCTGGTATTTACATTTAGTGCAGTGCGTCCTGCTCACAGTGTTCAGCTAGATCCGTTCCTGCTATTTACATTCAGTGCAGTGCGTCCTGCTCACAGTGTTCAGCTAGATCCGTTCCTGGTATTTACATTTAGTGCAGTGCGTCCTGCTCACAGTGTTCAGCTAGATCCGTTCCTGGTATTTACATTTAGTGCAGTGCGTCCTGCTCACAGTGTTCAGCTAGATCCGTTCCTGCTATTTACATTCAGTGCAGTGCGTCCTGCTCACAGTGTTCAGCTAGATCCGTTCCTGCTATATACATTTAGTGCAGTACGTCCTGCTCACAGTGTTCAGCTAGATCCGTTCCTGTTATCTTCCTACTGACAGGCAGGCTTGTCTGGTTACAGTATATAAAGCTACCTTAAGAAAATTACAGGTGTTCTTTTTGATCCTATTAGTACCACGGTCAGGCAGCTAGACTATTTACATTTAGTACAGTGCGTCCTGCTCACAGTGTTCAGCTAGATCCGTTCCTGTTATCTTCCTACTGACAGGCAGGCTTGTCTGGTTACAGTATATAAAGCTACCTTAAGAAAATTACAGGTGTTCTATCCCAGCTTAGTGCAGCTACAGGCCATTAGTATGTCTGGAAGGCCAAGAAGGAGAGGCAGACAGTCACAAGCCAATAAGAGAGGGCAAGCAGGCTCTGTGTCTAGTGCTGGTCGTGGAGACGGTGCATCCTCATCAGCACGTGGCCATGGGACACGCTTGGCCTTTTTTTCGGCAGCTGGCCGTGTTGAGCCGCAACATGCGGAAGACTTGGTCGAGTGGATGACCAAGCCGTCCTCATCCTCCTCATCCTCTCTCACCCATGCCCAGGGTGCTTTGTCTGGCAAAGCAGCGGCCTCTTCCCTCAGCTCAATGTCATCAGTGACTCCTTCCCTAGCTCCACCATGTCCTCATGAGGATTCCCTCGAACTGTTTGACCACAGTGTTGGGTACATGCTCCAGGAGGATGCCCAGCGTTTGGAAGGCTCTGATGATGATACTGAGCTCAATGAAGGCAGTAACATGAGCACGGACAGAGGGGGTGCCCAAGAAGGACAGCAATCTGGCAGTCATGCTCCCCCTGCTGCAGCATACTGCCAGGTTTGCTCCAGTGATGAGGAGGGAGGGGATGATGAGGTCACTGACTCAACGTGGGTGCCTGATAGGAGAGAGGAGGAGGAGGAGGAGGAGGAGGAGGTGGCACATCACCAACTAGGCAGGATGCCCTCCAGGGGCCAGCCTAAGGGCAGCACATTGACTGCATCACACCCCAAAGCTCCACATGTGCAGGGCGCTGCAGTCTCTGCGCGTTATTCAAAAAGTTCTTTGGTGTGGGCCTTTTTTGAGACGAGTGCATCAGATCGCACCGCTGCTATTTGCAACATATGTCTCAAGCGTATCTCGCGTGGCCAAAACATCTCCCGCTTGGGTACCACATGCTTGACCAGACATATGTTGACCTGCCATGCAGTTCGTTGGCAAGCGTATCTAAAAGACCCACACCAAAGAACAAAGACGATCTCTCCTTGCTCCTCATCAGCTGAGATTTCCAACCCCACTAGACCTTCAGTCCTCTCTGAGACCTGCAGTGAGAGGAATGAAGGTGTAGAATTAGGTGTGTCACAGCCAAGTACTTGTGGGCAATCTGCTTTTGGTACACCGACGTCAGATTGTACCAGGCAAATTTCCCTGCCCCAGCTGCTGCACCGCCGAAAGAAGTTTGCTCCCAGCCATCCACATGCCCAGCGGTTGAATGCTAGCTTGGCAAAATTGCTAGCACTTCAACTGCTGCCTTTTCAGTTGGTAGACTCTGCCCCCTTCCGTGAGTTTGTGGAATGTGCGGTTCCTCAGTGGCAGGTACCCAAACGCCACTTTTTCTCACGGAAGGCGATTCCGGCTCTCTACCGGCATGTGGAAGGCAATGTCCATGCCTCGCTGGACAGGGCGGTCAGCGGTAAGGTGCATATTACCGCTGACTCATGGTCCAGCAGGCATGGGCAGGGACGTTACTTAAGTTTCACGGCGCATTGGGTGACTCTGCTGGCAGCTGGGAAGGATGCAGGACAAGGTGCAGTAGTGTTGGAGGTTGTTCCGCCACCACGCCTCCAAAATGCTGATTGTGACACACCTCTCTCCTCCACCCCCTCCTCTTCTTCTTCCTCCATGGCCTCTTCCTCGGAACCAGCGGTGCTCCGTAGGCGTTCAAGGGGCTACGCAAGTACGCAGGCCAAAAGATGCCATGCGGTGCTTGAGCTGGTGTGCTTGGGGGACAGGAGCCACACTGGGGTAGAGGTTCTGTCAGCTCTGCAGGGGCAGGTTCAGAGGTGGTTGACGCCACGCCAACTTAAGGCAGGAATGGTGGTTTGCGACAATGGCACCAACCTCCTCTCTGCCCTCCGACAGGGACAACTGACCCATGTGCCCTGTTTGGCTCACGTCCTTAACTTGGTGGTGCAGCGGTTCTTGGGCAGGTACCCGGGCTTACAGGATGTCCTGAGGCAGGCCAGGAAAGTCTGTGTGCATTTCCGCCGGTCATATAATGCCAGTGCTCGGCTGACGGACCTCCAAAAGGAGTTTAACCTGCCCAAGAACCGCCTAATCTGTGACATGCCCACCAGGTGGAACTCGACGTTGGCCATGCTGCAGCGGCTGCACACGCAGCAGAGGGCCATCAATGAGTACCTGTGCGACTATGGCACCAGGACAGGGTCAGGGGACCTTGGTTTTTTTTCCCCACGCCAGTGGGCCATGATCAGGGATGCATGCACTGTCCTGTCACCATTCGAGGAGGCCACGAGGATGGTGAGCACTGACAGTGCATGCATCAGTGACACTGTCCCCCTTGTCCACCTGTTGGAGCACACGCTGCGTGGAATAATGGACAGGGCACTTGAGGCAGAACAGAGGCAGGAAGAGGAGGACTTCCTTAGCTCTCAAGGCCCCCTTTATCCAGACAGTGTTCCTGCGTGCCCGCCGATCACACAGGAAGAGGACGAGGAGGAGGAGGAGGAGGAGGAGGAAGATTGTGTCAGTATGGAGGTGGAGCCTGGCACTCAGCATCAGCAGTCTTTAAGGGATCAGTCCCAAGGAACACATGGACTTGTACGTGGCTGGGAGGAGGTGGCTGCGGACGTTGTTGTCCTTAGTGACCCAGAGGACTCCGGACCGAATGCCTCAGCAAACCTACGCTGCATGGCCTCCCTGATCCTGCAAAGCCTGCGTAAGGATCCTCGTATTCGTGGTATCAAGGAGAAGGACCAATACTGGCTGGCAACCCTCCTTGATCCACGTTACAAGGGTAAGGTTGCGGACCTTATCTTGCCATCGCAGAGGGAGCAGAGGATGAAACATCTTCGGGAGGCCTTGCAGAAAGGTCTGTGCAACGCGTTCCCAGAGACTGGGAGGTTACAAACTCCTGTTTCTGGACAACGTGTTGCTGAGGCTTCGGTCAGTCAAAGAAGGAGCGGTGGAGAAGGTGGCCGTCTGACCGATGCGTTCAGACAATTTTTTGGTCCGCAGCCCCAAGGTATGATCGGTTCCAGCAACCATCGCCAGCGTCTGTTTTACATGGTGCAGGAATACCTAGGGGCAAGATCAGACTTGGACACCTTTCCCACCGAAAATCCTCTGGGTTACTGGGTCTTGAGGATGGATCACTGGCCAGAGCTTGCACAGTATGCAATTGAGCTACTGGCCTGTCCTGCATCCAGCGTTCTTTCGGAACGCACATTCAGTGCTGCTGGAGGCGTGGTAACCGATCACAGGGTGCGTCTGTCCACCGACTCGGTCGATCGGCTGACCTTCATAAAAATGAATCAGTCTTGGATCACCACCAGCTACCAAGCACCTGATGCAGATGTAACCGAATAATTTTTTTTGAAATCTCAGATCCCTTCAAAGACTGCCTATGCTGATGCTGAGTGACTATCCCTGAGTAATTATCCTCTTCCTCCTCAATCATCACGCTGATAGCTTGTAAGAACATTTTTGGTTCTGGGCGCCACCACCAGTGCCTAAGGCACAATTTTTCAGCCCCTGTTTAACAGGGGCGTGTAATTACAATTTTTGATGTAATACTTTGCAGCAGGGCTCGTTCCTGCATTCCAACTAGAGTGTCTGTGAGGGGTTGCAGTGTTGTGGCACCAGCACCAGTGCCTAAGACCCAATTTTTCAGCCCCTGTCTAACAGGGGCGTGTAATTACAATTTTTGATGCAATACTTTGCAGCAGGGCTTGTTCCTGCGTTTCAACTAGAGTGTCTGTGAGGGGTTGCAGTGTTGTGGCACCAGCACCAGTGCCTAAGACCCAATTTTTCTGCCCCTGTCTAACAGGGGCGTGTAATTACAATTTTTGATGCAATACTTTGCAGCAGGGCTCGTTCCTGCGTTCCAACTAGAGTGTCTGTGAGGGGTTGCAGTGTTGTGGCACCAGCACCAGTGCCTAAGACCCAATTTTTCAGCCCCTGTCTAACAGGGGCGTGTAATTACAATTTTTGATGCAATACTTTGCAGCAGGGCTTGTTCCTGCGTTTCAACTAGAGTGTCTGTGAGGGGTTGCAGTGTTGTGGCACCAGCACCAGTGCCTAAGACCCAATTTTTCTGCCCCTGTCTAACAGGGGCGTGTAATTACAATTTTTGATGCAATACTTTGCAGCAGGGCTCGTTCCTGCGTTCCAACTAGAGTGTCTGTGAGGGGTTGCAGTGTTGTGGCACCAGCACCAGTGCCTAAGGCCCAATTTTTCTGCCCCTGTCTAACAGGGGCGTGTAATTACAATTTTTGATGCAATACTTTGCAGCAGGGCTCGTTCCTGCGTTCCAACTAGAGTGTCTGTGAGGGGTTGCAGTGTTGTGGCACCAGCACCAGTGCCTAAGGCCTAATTTTTCAGCTCCTGTTCAACAGGGGCGTGTAATTACAATTTTTGATGCAATACTTTGCAGCAGGGCTTGTTCCTGCGTTTCAACTAGAGTGTCTGTGAGGGGTTGCAGTGTTGTGGCACCAGCACCAGTGCCTAAGACCCAATTTTTCTGCCCCGTCTAACAGGGGCGTGTAATTACAATTTTTGATGCAATACTTTGCAGCAGGGCTCGTTCCTGCGTTCCAACTAGAGTGTCTGTGAGGGGTTGCAGTGTTGTGGCACCAGCACCAGTGCCTAAGGCCCAATTTTTCTGCCCCTGTCTAACAGGGGCGTGTAATTACAATTTTTGATGCAATACTTTGCAGCAGGGCTCGTTCCTGCGTTCCAACTAGAGTGTCTGTGAGGGGTTGCAGTGTTGTGGCACCAGCACCAGTGCCTAAGGCCTAATTTTTCAGCTCCTGTTCAACAGGGGCATGTAATTACAATTCTTGATCTAATATTTCACAGCAGGGCCCTGTGAGGGCTTACAGTGTTTTGGCCACAGCAACACCTAAGGCCCAAATTTCTGCTGAGTATATAGGGCAGGACCCTACTTTCAAACATCTAACTTACAAACGACTCCTACTTGCAAACGGAAGGAGACAACAGGAAGTGAGATGAAATCTACCCCTAAGGAAGGGAAATTCTCTCCTGTAAGAGTTAATATGGGAAAACAATTTCTCCTTTCCACTGATGCTTTCCAATCCTTGTTCCACAAAAAAACCCAAATTTTCAAAAAACATTTTTCATTGGGACAAAAAAGTGAGGTGAAATCTTCTGAAGAGGAGGAAAGACGCAAAACAAATGTCACAGGGGTGATAACCCTTCCCTATGTTTTCCAAAAAGCTTAGAAAAGATTTTTTGGCTGGAGCTAAACACATTAAAAATGTTCAAAATTACAAACAGATTCTACTTAACAACAAACCTACAGTCCCTGTCTTGTTTGCACCGCCTGAATACTGCTGTTCAGAGTATATAGGGACCTTTCCTTATTTTAATTTGGGTGCGGGGTTCCCCTTAATATCCATACAAGACCCAAAGGGCCTGGTAATGGACTGGGGGGTACCCATGCCGTTTGTCTCACTGATTTTCATCCATATTGCCATGACCCGACATGACATTAAACCCGCAAGCAGTTTTAAATGAGATTTTTTCCTTTAAAAATGACATTTGGTGCAGGGACTGTTCTAAACATGGGAAACACGCGTCACTTTACAGGCATACTATAGACACCCCCCAGGTACGATATTTAAAGGAATATTTCACTTTTTTTTTTTTACTTTAAGCATCATTAAAATCACTGCTCCCGAAAAAACGGCCGTTTTTAAAAGTTTTTTTTGCATTGATACATGTCCCCTGGGGTAGGACCCGGGTCCCCAAACCCTTTTTAGGACAATACCATGCAAATTAGCCTTTAAAATGAGCACTTTTGATTTCGAACGTTCGAGTCCCATAGACGTCAATGGGGTTCTAACGTTCGTGCGAACTTGCGGTCCGTTCGCGGGTTCTGGTGCGAACCGAACCGGGGGGTGTTCGGCTCATCCCTACTAGCCAGTGGTGGGATGCAGGTTAAAGAAAGGGGGAGGGACATAGGGAGCACAGTATGCTTTTTGCATACCCAATAGATTTGCACGATAGTGTCCATTTGGACAATCTCAAGACTTGAACAAGGTTTTATCAATACCAACGAGGGATACCAATACCAATACCCAAAGAGGGATGCAATAAATGAAAATAATCATAATTACATACTATAACATTTGTGCATCTTACAATAGGTTTCCCAGTTAATGTCATTACATCAGTATGTGTTTTTTTTTCTTACCCAAGATACATATTGTTAACATCAGAAGTATGCTGATAATTGCAAGGAAGATGATGGATTTGTGCAGACAAGATTGACCCTGCTTTTTCCTTGAATGCAGGAGTGCTGAATCTAAAAGAAATGTTAAAAATCGTACAGGCCCTTTAATAAAAACAAATCTATAAGTATTGTTTTTAATTAGCATTATTAGTGTTTTTATACGTTATTCAACTCCCCCTAGATTAAAGTAGACTTCCATCTTTTTGTATGCAAAATATACTTGCCATGTGTGTCTCTTGTTACCTTTTCTTTAGAGTTAAACAAATACAAATTGAGCGAGGAAAGTGAGATCATCTCATAATGGTTAGAGCAGGTGTGCAAACCCAGGAACTCAAGTGCAGAAATCTCTCAATAGAGATCAGGAGAGTTAACTTGTGTCAGGTTGTTTTAGGCTTGGTTCACACCTCTGTGTGTGGCTGCAGATGTGGGAATCACATCTGTTCCCGCACCCACAACCACCCGCTACCAAATTGTATGCTCTTAGGAGACAAAAAGGGCTGTCATTCTTTCTCAATGGCACCCCTACGCATCTCAGCCCACAGCGAGTTTGCGGGTGCGGAAACCGCAGTAAAATTGCATGGTGGAAAAAACTGCAAATTTCCCAACGATGCAATTTTTTTTTTTTTATAAATTCTTTTTATTAATTTTATAGACAAACATACATTCACAAACAATCTTCGATTGGCAACATACCAATCGAGCCGACCACGCAGGGCCGATAATAACCAGCTAACCAGCCTTAAATTCCCCCCCTCCCCTTACCCCTCCCCCCACCCACTACCACCCAAACAACAGTCATATAGCAGCACACAGCAGAATGAAAACAGTGCATCATAAGTTTAAGTTTAAACAAACCATCCTCTCTCAGCTCCCCGTGTATACAATTACAGTGCATTGTAGGACAGAGCAACCTAGATGGATTTTACATATAATAGCGACCAACAACCAGCATGGAACGTTATTTCATATCACTCCTTACCTCCTACACTTTGCGTACCTTCCTAACTCACTGTAGCTGTAGAGTCCAGCCACGCCTGCCAAACCTTCGAGAATTTCTTAGGACAACCTCTGGCGTGATATGCTGCTCTGTTTAAAGGGATAACTGAATTTATCAGTTTTTTCCAAAATAATACAGTAGGGGCACTAGTTTTTTTCCAGTTCAGTAATATAGCTTTTCTACCATAAAATAACCCTATATTCAGTAGGGTGCGATGCGCCCGAGACGGGACCACCTCCTCTACCAGTCCTATCAAACATACTCTAGGTGTTAATGGAATTGGTATACTCAATACCTCTGCTAGACATTCCGTTACTTCTGACCAGAATCTTTGAATGTGTGCACAGCTCCAGAAGACGTGTTCTGCGCCCGCTGGGGCATGTGAGCATCGCCAGCATTGACTACTCACTGATGGATAGATACGGGACAACCTATCCGGGGTGAGATATATCCTATGCAAGAATTTGAAATGAATTAGGCGATCCCTGGCTGAAACTAGGTGTTTGAATGGATGGTCCCACATGTCATCCCAGTCTTCCCCCTGAATATCTGCAATCTCTCCCTCCCATCTCTCTCTACACTTAGTAATTCCTGGGGGGGTTTTATTAAAAAGGGATTTGTACACCGAGGACAACGGTTTGGCCAGGTCCTCCTCTGTTAACATGGACTCCATTGATGAAGGTAGATATTCGACCCTTTGCTCTCTAGTTTGTTCCTTAAAAGCATGTCTCAGTTGTAAGTAACGAAAAAAGAAGGAGTTCGGAAGGTCATGCCTAGCCTATAACTGATCAAAAGTGCATAGTTCCCCCTCACATGTAATGTCCTGCAAGGTCTTAATGCCTTTACACGCCCAAATCATAGGGTCAGGGAGGGAGAGAAAGTGCGGAAGCCTCGGGTTCATCCATATGGGGGCTGAGGGCGTAATTCCTATGTAACTGGGAGACATTAATGTAGTGGCTACTTCCCAGGCCTTAATTGTCGTTTTCATAGACTCTGTCAGAGGAAGACAGGATCTCGGGCCTCTATACAAAGCCAACTTTAAACTTTCGTACGACCCCAGATGTGCAGCCTCCACTACTGTGGCAGAATCACCAGAGTCCGCCGTTAACCATTTCCTAGCAACTACCATCTGTCCGGCAAGAAAATATTTCTGCCAGTCAGGCAATGCCAGCCCCCCCTGACCCCACGGTTCCTGCAATACTTTAATACTTATACGTGGGGAGTTTGGGGACCATATAAATGTTCCAATGATACTATTTAATGTTTTAAAATAGCCCTTGGGAATCAATACCGGGGAATGTCGTAAACGGATGCAATTTTTGAAAAGGTGCTTGTACCGTTTTTTTTTTTGTGGAAACATAGGCATGGCAGCCCATTAATTTGAATTGCCTGCCGTGCCCTCGTAAACACGTGCTGTAAATCTCCAGTATCCACCAAAATGATCAGTTTTGGAGGACTGACCCAATACTGTTACATCCAGAATTCTAATTATAATCTACATTGAACATAAAAATATGTTACAATTAAAAAGTGCTTAGAAGGCCTTAAGACAGCTTCTTTACACATTGATTTTTTTGTTAGGGCCCATTCTCAATTGTGCAGTGAGGTAACATGCAGGAAAATTTGGCATTACTACATATTCCCACAAAGCACAGCAATTCTTTTGCTCTATGTATGGTATGGTGCATTGCAGTTCCACTCATTGTGAATGACACCCCAATGTACTGTACAGTAGAATGCAACATGTTGTACATTGTGGTGTGCTCCATTGCTAAAAAAGGTAGTGTATTTTTAATTAATTAAGGAGGGAGAGATGAGGGTGCTGGGTATCCGGTTCTTAGTAGCAGTGGAGAGATGGCACTGAAGGCAGCACTTTGTGGAGAACAATCAGCTCTGGAGGGTCATAAAGGAAAGAGAAAGGTGCCTCTATGTGCAGTAGTTACAAGATTTATTACAGGCACAATGGGATTAAAAACATTCACAAGGTAGTAAGAGATCATAGGCATATAACGATTTGTCCTCATGCGGATTGCTGTAATCCTCGTCTGTATGGCGGCAAGAGAGAGCTGTCCTGCAGCTGTCAGAGTCCCTGGTGATGTGGATTAGCGAGGAGGTGAAGATGCGATGAGGCGGCCCGGGTTCTGGAACCAAGCTGGAATGCAAGCGGCCAATGTGACATCAGGTGAAGGTGGTGGGCGGTAACGTGTTTCGGAGTATGCCCAGCTCCTTCGTCAGGAACTTTGCATGCTGTCAGAGTCACCAGGGACTCTGACAGCTGCAGGATGGCTCTCTCTCCCCCAGCAGACCAGGATTACAGTGATCCGCATGAGGACAAATCATTATACGCCTATGACCTCTTAAAGGATCACTAAAGATAATTTTTTTTTTTCAAATAACAAACATGTTATACTTACCTCCACTGTGCAGCTCGTTTTGCACAGAGTGGCCCCAAACCTGGTCTTCTGGGGTCCCTCGGCGGCTGTCTCGGCTCCTGCCTGCAAGGACTCAACTCCTTCATGCGAGCTCCCTCGCATGGTGTTGAGTGCTTGCAGGCGTGCTCCTGTGATACAGCCGGCGGCCATAGCGGCTCGCTGTATCACTCGGCCCCGCCCCCCCGACGCGCCGTATCATTGGATGTGATTGACAGCAGTGCGAGCCAATGGCTACACTGCTTTCAACTCATCCACTGTAACCAATCAGCTGCCAGGCTGAGTGGCAAAGAGGATGTCGGGGGGGGGCGCGGGACTTTTGAGGGGTCAGGTAAGTAAAATGGGGGGCTGTGGGGGGGGCGGTATTGTCGGATGTTTTTTCACCTTAATGCATAAAATGCATTAAGGTGAAAAAACTTTTACTTTTAAAACCCCTTTAATATCTTGTAAGTGGTTTTAATCCCATTGTGCCTGTAATAAATCTATTAACTACTGCACTTAGAGGCACCTTTCTCTTTCCTTTATTTTAAATTAATAGTGGTTTGTTGGTAGCCCATAATAAATGGGCTGCCTCAACACAAAGCACGTTAACATGCAAAATACAGCGCATAAACATATGTCCGGTAGTGCAACACAACGGAAAATACAACTTTAGTATTTTACACATTTCCCCTCTATTGCAGACTTTTAACTGTTTTTGCTAGACTACCACAAATACGTGACATCATGGTGGGCTTTCTTCCATGGCCCTGTATGTATCCCTACCTGTGTTTATACTAGACGCACGGTCAATGGCTTACCTGCAGCATCGAAACTGTCACTGATGTAGGTAGGATAAAAAAGCTAAAGGTACAGTTTTGTTCATGAGCCCTACAATATGTACTGTTCAAACAACGAATAATGCACACTTATGTGGTATTGCATGATTAGGAGAATATATTTAGGGTTTGTCTTGGGTGGTGGGAGCTAAAATTTAAAAAATTATATTTTTGTACTATTTTTGGCAAGCTTTTTTTTTGATATTAAAAAAACAAACAAATCAGGAGATATCCAAAACCATTTATCACCAAATGAAGGTTAAATTTGTCCTGAAAAAAATAATTTACCTAGGTACACTGAGTAGCTGCAAAGATATGTACAATTTTATTAACACATGCCGAAGTTACATAGTTGGGTTTAATTTAATTTGGACTTTATCATTAAGGTGTTAATAATAGTTTGTTATTAGTAACTCTACTTTTGTTAAGAAAAAGAAAAACCCTCTGGGTGATCTATGTACATTGCGGGGATTTTAACAAACGTTCTTGCAGAGTCCTACCTTTTGTTATTTTGAAGGAATAGCTGTTTGTTTGTCTGTATCCATGTTCAGAGTAAATGTAATGGGAGTGGTTTTATAATTATCAGTCGACTGCTGCACCTGCAGGATGCTAATGAGACAAGCTGCAGGGCCTGCCTCCCTTTAAGGCCCCTTTCACACTGGGGCAGTGGGTGCGTTGGCGTTTAGCGGCGATTTACCATCAATTTTGCAGCGCTATTCAGCCGCTAGCAGGGCGCTTTTACCCCCTGCTAGCAGCAGAGAAAGGGTTAAAACCACCACAAAGCACTGCTGCAGTAGCGCTATGCCGGCGGTATAGCCGCGCTGCCCCATTGATTTCAATGGGCAGGAGTGGTGAAGGAGTGGTGTATACACTGTTCCTTTACCGTTCCTTCACTGCTCCAAAGATGCTGCTAGCAGGACTTTTTCTAGCGTCCTGCCAGCGCACCGCTCCAGTGTGAAAGCCTTCGGGGCTTTCATATTGGAGAGACATCAGCGGCTCTTTCAGGGCACTTTGCAGGTGCTATTTTTAGCGTTGTAGCACCTGCAAAGTGCCCCAGAGTGAAAGGGGTCTCAATGTGATTGCCCTTTGAGCGTATCTCACCAAAAATGACATTTTTGTTACAGGGGATGCTCAAAATCTGGTTTGTATCTTAGTGCAAACGACTGGGAAAATTAGTTAGCAAATCACAGAAGCAGGAAATTACATATCTGGGAGATGTTCTGTCCACATTTTGTGGACAGAACACCTTCAGGTAGCCATATTGCATTACATGTTACAGAGAATTACAGAGCTGCAGATTAAAAAGCAACGTGCCCTACCTGCCACCATATAGTGGCTGGTCGGCAAGCGGTTAAATGTTTTATCGCTTAAAGTGGATGTAAACCCGATTAATGAAATTTGAGCTGGGCACATATATCTGCAGTGTTTTCTTATTTCTCTTCAAAGCCCTATGTCCCGTAGCTGTCTCCTACTCCGTTATTCTGTTGTCAGCCTGATAACTCCTGACAAGTTCTCCAACACAAATGATAAAAGCAGCTGGAGTTTTGTATTGAGAAGGTTGCTATGAATAGTTTAGCACTGAGCTAAACAATTCAACAGAGCTGAAAGTCTCTACCTATGAGGAGAGGGGGTGTGTGCCTTTCCTACAATCAGCTGCCTTGGCTGTATGCCCAGGCTTCATTGCAGTGATAACCAGGAAGAGAAAATCTCCTAACACAATGTGCACTTTCTAATCAGTATATAAAGATGAAGACAGCAGATATACAGTATCTCACAAAAGTGAGTAAACCCCTTACATTTTTGTAAATATTTTATTATATCTTTTCATGTGATAACGCTGAAGAAATTACACTTTGCTACAATGTAAAGTAGTGAGTGTACAGCTTGTATAACAGTGTAAATTTTCTGTCCCCTCAAAATAACTCAACACGCAGCCATTAATGTCTAAACCGCTGGCAACAAAAGTGAGTACACCCCTAAGTGAAAATATCCAAATTGGGCCCAAAGTGTCACTATTTTGTGTGGCCACCATTATTTTCCAGCACTGCCTTAACCCTCTTGGGCATGCAGTTCACCAGAGCTTCACAGGTTGCCACTGGAGTCCTCTTCCACCAGTCCATCACCTTTACCCTGGGCTTCATTAGCAAGGTAGCAGTCGTCTTGGAGGTGTGTTTGGGGTCATTATCATGTTGGAATACTGCCCTGCAGCCCAGTCTTCGGAGGGAGGGGATCATTCTCTGCTTCAGTATGTCACAGTACACGTTGGCTTTCATGGTTCCCCAATAAACTGTACCTCCCCAGAAGCACTCATGCAGCCCCAGACCATGACACTCCCACCACCATGCTTGACTGTAGGCAAGACATACTTGTCTTTGTACTCCTCACCTGGTTGCCGCCACACACCCTTGACACCATCGGAGCCAAATAAGTTTATCTTGGTCTCATCAGACCCAGGCCACAGGACATGGTTCCAGTAATCCATGTCCTTAGACTGCTTATCTTCAGCAAACTGTTTGCGGGCTTTCTTGTGCATCATCTTTAGAGGAGGCTTCCTTCTGGGACGACAGCCATGCAGACCAATTTGATGCAGTGTGCGGCTTATTGTCTGAGCACTGACAGGCTGACCCCCCACCCCTTCAACCTCTGCAGCAATGCTGGCAGCACTCATATGTCTATTTCCCAAAGATAACCTTTGGATATGACGCTGAGCATGTGCACTCAACTTCTTTGGTCGACCATGGTGAGGCCTGCTTTGAGTTGGAACCTGTCCTGTTAAACCTTGGCCACTGTGCTGCAGCTCATTTTCAGGGTCTTGTTGAACTTCCAGTGACCAGTATGAGAGAGTGATAACATCAAATTTAGCACACCTGCTCCCCATTCACGCATGAGACCTTGTAACACTAACGAGTCACATGACACCGGGGAGGGAAAATGGCTAATTCTGCCCAATTTGGACATTTTCACTTAGGGTTGTACTCACTTTTGTTGCCAGCGATTTAGACATTAATGGCTGTGAGTTGAGTTATTTTGAGGGGACAGCAAATTTACACTGTTATACAAGCTGTACACTCACTACTTTACATTGTAGCAAAGTGTAATTTCTTCAATGTTGTCACAGGGTTTGTTTCATCCCTGTGTTTCATCTGAGGCTGTTCACTTCACTGGGTATTTTTGAGGGTTTAAATCCACTTTAACCACTTGCTGACCAGCCACTGTATATATACAAAAGAAAAAAACTGCGCTCTAAAATAAAATTGCAAAAACTGAACATGTGCAATAAAATAAATATGATTATAAAGAAGCCCCAAAATGTGTCAAAAACACATCAAATTTAAATGTAATTAGTGTAGTCCATAAGTATAGAAGAAGTGAGAGGAATCCTCTGGTAGTTCTCTGTGAGAGTCAGGTGAGAGAGTGGGATGACAGACACACCCTGCACAGTGATCCTCCATCACCAAACATATGTGCTTACCAGATGGAAGGCACAATAAGGCACGTCTCGGGATGATATCCAGGTCAGGCAATGCACCACTTATCCAAATAATGCTAAGGATGGTAAGCATGTGAGGATGGTAAGCATGTAAACATGGGTCATACGATCTCCCTCCGTGAACGTAGCTCCAATCAGACCATACCCCGAACCTTCAGGTAATGGGGTAACAGCATAAACCAATAGTAGGAATAACGGCCCTTCCTCCTGGTGCAGGGGCTAGATCCTTCCCGGTGATGGGATACCAAGTTAAAGACCAGTAAATGGGGGTGACAACCTTTAATCCTATGACCGGCAGCCTCATGCGGGAACTCAGTCCCTCCACGGATATAGAGGGGGTCCCCAATGTGAAAAGAACAAAAGGAAGGTCCCAAATAGTGTAGTATTGTTGGCAACAAGCTGGGTTTTATTAGCATAAAAGGTACTCACATAAAAACAAGTCAAACGATTCCTAATCTCAGACGAGCGGCGAGCTCGTATCAACAGTCGGCATAGAGTGCCTGTCCCGTCCCTACGCGTGACGTCACACACCACGTGACTTCATCAGGAAAGAGACATTTGGTGTTTGGGAATACACTTGAATTGAAGGAAGTGGATGATCATGGAAAACTGTTTGGGCTTTTACCTACTTAATGTTTGGTGCTTTTGTTAATATGTATCACAGAATTTGTTTATCACATTAATGTGTTTAATTGTGCATAACAATTTTGTTGAAATAAAAGTAATTTATGCTTCCTTCACATTGGCGATTATTTCCATATAGCAGATTCTTGTGGCTGCAGTCATATGTGTATTTGAGAAGAGCAATCACTGTTCAAATCATGTAACCACACCCCCAGTGGTTACCCACTGTTAAGGCTGGAATCCACTGTATGCAGGTAATTGCCCATGTGAAGGAGACTTAAAGTATAAGTAAATGCAAAACTTTTTTGGGGATTCTGGATAGAGTGGATAAGGATTAGAACACCTGTAAGGTTTTTATTGCTGTCTGTGCCGCCATTTAGGGAGATCCCCCTCTATTTGCCCTGTTTACCATTATCATTGAAAGTGAAAGTAAAAAAAAAATCCCACATTTTGGGTTGCCCCAAGAAAAGCAATAGTGGAAAGAGTGGAAATCTTCCAATGGGAACACTAGTTCTGGTGACCTGGGGGCCCCCAAGAGATGGGACAGGAAGTGAAGGGAAATCTCAGTAATGGGACACAGATGGCAAAAAAAAAAAACAAAAAAAAACCCGTCCTTGCTCCATCCAAAATGAAAAAAAAAAATTGCCTATAGTTCTACTTTAAGGGTTAGCTTTATTATTTATTGTTTTTGGCACTGCAGTATTTGTTTTATTGGAGAGGTACATACAGTCAGACATTTGTTTCATCAGAGGCAAAAGTATTACAAAGACTGGGTTTAAAGCAGTATTTACCTACTGGTCTTCTTTCACTAGGCAGATCCAATGGCAAGTGACTTGAGCCCACAGGAAGGCTTAAAAGTGAATATTCAGCATATGTCCCCATAGTGCTAAAACAGATAATCATCATTAAGCAGAATGCTATTATTAGTAAGTTCTTTAAATGTAAACTAAAGCACACAGTATGAAGATATCAGGTGTACAGACTTACCTTTTATTGAGTAGCCTCCCTGGTGGTATGCTTATGTCAGATTTTTGCGTCTCAAAGCGGTACAATTATTTTGCATAGAAATTTGGCGTTTTATATTGTAGGCCTGTAATTCTTAGCAATAACACACTTAAATCTGTCCACCAAGAGTCTAGTAGATATCCCGGGTATGATAAAGTTTGAAACACAAAATCATGAATTATAATATAATAAATAAAGATAAATGATTCTAAAAAATAATAATATAATAATAAAATTAATTTCCTCACGATTCACTATCGCTCAATTCTGCAAGTGTTCTAATTCACTATCGCTGTTTTCTAGCTGGTCTAAAACCAATTTTGACGTAAAGGGACACTTTTTGGTTGCTATGGACAATCTCAAGTTTCCAGGCAGAAAGACAGCATATATAATATAAAACTGCATGCAGGGCATTGGACAAAGCACTAGGGACAAAAGGGATGTGAAATAATTTCATACAGTAATGTAATCTGTTAGATTACAGTGTACTGTATGTATTATGATTTTTCACTTTTTTAAATTTGCCTCCGGGCTCCGCCCCCGTGCTTTGCGGCGCTCGCAGGGAACGGAGCCCGGCACAGAGAGGCTTTGAGCGGAGGGCAGAGCCCACGGACACAGCGGGGGGACATCGCAGGATCCTGCGGACAAGGTAAGTATACCGCACCAGGATCCTGCAATGGAATCCCAAGTGTGGCTCGGGGTTACCGCTAATGGTGCTGAAATTTAACCCGAAGCCACACTCGGGAAAACTGCCAGGGAGGTTAAAATAATGCTTTGTTCAGAACAAGCAAATCCGTTTTACCTTCAAAACCATTCATCCTCTGAGCATGCCTTTCCACAGTGCCCGGTAAAGTAGATAATAATTAATACTTATCCGCAATGGCGGCCGGTGGTAATTTTCTTTGGGTTGGGCGGCAAACAGTACCACCCCCCCTTTTGGTCTGTCCGTTGGTCCATCCATCCGTCGGCGGGACTGGTGAACTTACCCCATCTATGCGGCGCTTCTCCCGGGCTCTCGGTGGTGGCGGCTCTCCCGTTCTCCTGCGCTACACGGGAGACAGTTTTGTCTTCTGTTTCCTCCCTCCTTCTCGGCGGGAGTCTTCTCTTTTTGGCCAATCAGAAAACAGATCTCACAACCTCTTCTGCTGGATTGAGGATCAGTGTTACAACAGCAAATATTTATTCGCTGTTCTAAAACCTGGGTGGGCTCATGCCGCAATGCTCTGCGTCATGAGCCAACATATTTTGAAGCCTATTAGAGCCAATGGCTCTAATCAGGTGCTTCAAAAAAACACCCCTGCCGCTGTAATTCAGGCGCCCGGCATCCTGAAAGGAGCCGGATGCCTAAAAAGTGGGTAGCAGCGGCGGCTGTGGATAGATCAGGGCCGGTGCTACCACTAGTACAAGTCTCAGCATCAGCAGGCAGCCGCTGCTTCATTCGCACATAGTTTTAGAGGCGCAACGGAGGAATGGAAGCAAGCAAACCTTCATTGATGGGCGCTGGTGAGGCTGCATTTGATGGACACTGGTAAGGCTGCATTTGATGGGCGCTTCATTAAAAAGGTGGGGTATACATGGGCAGGGCAAAGGGGGAATAGTCAGGGGTGGAGCCGGGAGGGGCAAAATGAGGTTTCGCCTAGGGTGTCAAAAATCCTTGCACCAGCCCTGGGATAGATTCATGCTAATGAATCTATCCATTAGTCATATAGGGGGTGGCGTGGAGAGACGGGGCGGTGCCCAGGCCCCTAATGGCAGGGCCCCTGCTGCTTTTTAGTTTATTTGTTCCCCTAGTTACACTATGAGTAGTGGGATTTAAAAGACTTACATTGTTTGAGTTGGTCTCACTTACAGCACTGTACTGGTACCACACATATAATCTTGTGATTTGCTCACCTCTTGCACTCTACAAAGTGTTCATGTAAAATTCCTAACAGCAGTCAGATTTAAAGTTTTAAAGAAATTTTATTTTTCTTTTTGAAATTTTACCACTTATCCAGTGTATGTCTTTATGTTGGCACATACTGTACATGCCATAACAAACCACATTTGTTAGTAAATTCTACATATGCACACTGCAGCCTGAGTGCATATGTCTGTGTTCATTGCAGGCACATCGCAACAACTTGCTTGTCCAAGCACACTTAAAGTGCTGACATAAGTTTATAAGCTGTAGTAATTAGGGACAATTGTACCAACACTTCGTTTTTTTCATGCAACTGTTGCAACGGCATTTGTACATACTCCTTCACACATATAGACTATTCGTCTGTTTTTCATCTATCCGTTGACAGATGAAAAACGGATATCAATGCATGTCTATGTAAAAATGGATGACAACAGATGATCATCTATTTTCATCAATTTTCATCCGCTTCAGTCAACATCCCTTTTTTTGAACAGATGAAAACCCTATTTTTCATCTGTCAAAAAAACAGATCTGACGAAAAATGGATGTAAACTGACAAATGGTCAGTTTTTCATCCATTTTTGCAGTGGCAACTAGTCACTGTGAGGTGCGGGGGGTGGGTGGGTTGTCAGAGAAAGGCAGGAGAGGTGAAGAGCAGTATACACAGTGAGGGGCAATCTGTACAGACAGGCTCCTTTACTTGCTGACTGTCATTGTCAGCTTTTAAATGTCATTTTTGTCTTTTTTTCCCTTTATTCTGGAGCTGTGATTTTTTTTTTTTGGGGGGGGGGGGGGCTCAGAGAAAGACAATACAGGAGAAGAGATGTACATATAGTGAGGAAGCAGTCTGTACAGACAGGCTCCCTCACTTGCCGATGCTGACTGTCATTGTGAGCTTAATTGTGGGCTCTTTTTTTTCTATATTTAATAGCGCCGGGAAGGAGCTGTCATTCGGTCCCGCCAATAAATTAAACAAAGGGGCAGGGTCACCAGGTGATGTCACTGGGTGACCCCGCCTCTTTGTTTAATTTATTGGCGGGACCGAATGACAGTTCCTTCCCGGAGCTATTAAGTATAGAAGAAAAAGAGCCGACAATTACAATCAAGCACTGGCAAGTGAGGAAGAAGCCTGTCTGTACAGAATTCCCCCTCACTGTATATACACTTCTCTTGTCCTGTTCCTTTCCTTGCACACACTCCCCCCCCCCCCCAAAGAGGACCTGTCATGTATATGCTATCACATAGGGGACTATTGGCAATAAAATAGTAAAAAAAAAAAAAACACATGGAAAAAAAACTGATTAACTGATGAAAAATTGATGTCAACTGATCCGTTTTGTTCTTTGAAAAACCATGACTGAATGGATGAAACAAACAGAAGGTGGGTGTGAAAGGAGCCAAGGGCAGGCCATACATGGGTCAAACTTCGAAATAATTTTCTTTTAAAAATCTTATGTAAGAATTTTCGTTTGAATTTCGCAGCATTAGTGGGTTGCAGCAACAGCCGATTTTCGTACAGCCATTGAATTTAAATCATCGGGCATGTTGGAAATTTTTTTAAAAACTAACGATTTTCTAATCAATGATGGGAGAATTGTGTGAGAAATGTAATCGAAAAAGAAATGCGCATATGCAAGAAAAGAAAATTCCCGGAAAGAAAAGAAGATTCCCAGCTACAAAAATTATTTTCTGTAGCAATAGGACGTGAAATTCAAGGCTTGGTTGGTGGAATTTCAAAATCAATGGTGGCACCATCGGATCACAAAACGCACAAAATTTCTGATTTTCAAAAGAAAATGATTTCAAAATTTGACCATGTATGGCCAGCATAAGAATCAACTGCTATGTTTTGCATCTGTTAGTTTTCAATAAACAAAGGTTGAAAATGAAATTCTAAAAAAAAACAAAAAAAACATACAAATGAGGAAAACACAAAGTTTTAGATAAAATGCCAGTTATTAAAGTTCTAACAATAAAAAGCACTATTACCTCAATCATTCAGAACCTAAAGTCCACCAATCTGCCAGAAGAAGAAAACTACTTTGTTTTGCACAGCTAAAATCGAAGGGACCAGCAGACTTTAAGTGAGTTTTTGACCTTAGGTCCTCTGCGACATTTACAAAAAAGAGCCCACTTATAACCAACATTCAGTAGTAAGACATAATTAATAAAATAATCATGGTAATGTTTACTCAATACAATAAATCTGACATACTTACAGAGTGTTCAGGCGTTGTCTTGGTCGTCTTAAAATAGATACTTGTGTTGTGTTTTCATCTGCCAGTTGTGTTAAGAGTAAACAGGAAAAACCCAAGATGAGTGACAACAGTTTGTAGAGCTCATTAAAACCCACTAGATTATAATTACAGCATCGTCCTCTACAATACATTACAAGTGACAATTTCAAAAACCAAAAGGAAACCTATTTCTCAAATGTATTACATATACAGACGTCTATCGTGGGTAGAAAACAAAGCTTCTGTTTAGTTTCTTCAACTTTCTAAAGCTTATCAATATCTGTTAAGTCTATTTAACTCTCAGTGCAGGTGGAGACTATTTTAATTGAGAAATATTGACCAGTAATAACTAATAATCTGTTAACCATTGCAGCAAGTTGTTCAATATGGAATTTAATGCAACTACTGTAAACCAATGAAACAAAAACCTTTAGTTATCCTGCTCACGCTAAAGGTATTTTAGCAATTCTGCTTACACAAATGTATCTCTGTGGGTCTCATCAAATATTTCTGTCTTCCACAAACACCCATGCATCCAATCTTTGTAATTTAATTGTTCTCACACCCCTCATCACATGATCTGTGGATTTCCTTCTTTGTTTAACCTCACTCTCTTCTTCTGTGGGAACACGTACCAACTACTCTGAACTTCTGGGTGAAGACATACTAGTATATACACTCACTGGACACTTTATTAGGTACACCTGGCTAGTACTTAGTTGGATCCACTTTTGCCTTCAGAACCGTCTTAATTCTTCGTGGCATAGATTTAACAAAGTGTTGGAAACATTTTCGTCCATATTGACATGATAGCATCACACAGTTGCTGCAGATTTGTTGGCTGCACATCCATGATGTGAATTTCTTATTCCACCACATCCCAAAGGTGCTCTATTAGATTGAGATCTGGTGACTGTGGAGGCCATTGCAGTACAGTGACCTCATTGTCATATTCAAGAAAGCAGTGGTGAGATGATTTGAGCTTTGTGACATGGTGCATTATCCTGCTGGAAGTAGCCATCAGATGATGGGCACACTGTAGTCATAAAAGGATGGACATGGTCAGATAGGCCACCGCATTTAAAAGATGCTCATTTGGTACTGAGGGGCCCAGAGTGTGCCAAGAAAATACCCCCACACACACACTATTACACCACCAGGCTGAACTGTTGCTACAAGGCAGGATGGATCCATGCTTTCATGTTGTTTATGCCAAATTCTGACCCTACCCTGTAGCCTCAGTTTCCTGTTCTTCCTGACAGGCACCCGATGTGGACTTCCGCTGCTGTAGCCTCAAGGTTCGATGTGTTGCATATTTAAAGATGGTACTCTGCATACCTTGGTTGTAACACTTTTTTTGAGTTTCTGTTACCTTTTAATCATCTCGAACCAGTCTGCCCATTCTTCTCTGACCTCTGACATCAACAAGGCATTTTCCTCCACACAACTGCCGTTCACTGGATATTTTCTTTATTTTGGACCATTCTCTGTAAACCCTAGAGATGGTTGTGCATGAAAATCCCAGTAGATCAGCAGTTTTTGAAATACTCAGACCAGCCTGTCTGGCACCAACAACCATGCCACATCACTTAAATCTACTTTCTTCCCTATTCTGATGCTTGGTCTGAACTTCATCAAGTCGTCATCACCATGTCTAGATTCCTATATGCATTGAGTTGTTGCCATGTTATTTGCTGATTAGCAATTTGTGGTACCAAGCAATTGAACAGGTGTACCTAATAAAGTGGCCGGTGAGTGTGGCTAAATAAGAGTGGGTAATCATGGAAGTTGTTAATAGGTGGTAAAACAGTAACAATTAAAGCCGTACAACACTACTCTGCAAAAGTAAACTTTGTCATTGCTATAGTAAAACATATCACAAAACATAGATGCAATAAACACAGAGGCTTGTCATTGGAAAAAAAAATAAGTACCGGTATCTAGGTTGTGGGTAATAAATGTGACAACAATGAAGATGTAAAAATTGTATGACCCACAAAACCTTGGTAAACCTTAACAAGCATCAAGAGAAAGACTTGAACTTTTACATTTACACCCTAATTTTTCTCACGATAAACAGAACCAGTAATAACTGGATCTTACTTAGACTTAGCCAACCAATGAAAGCCATTGGCATGCCAGCCTTTCTGATAATTATTAGGTTTTATGTTTAAAGACTATAAGACAATAGGCTCAGCTCAAAAAACTAGCACACCAAGATAAGGATACTTTTTTTTAAAAAGTGACAGTTACATACAGTGAAGTCCAATGAAACCTGAACATTTCAATCGCATGGCTATAAAAAAAAAACCTCCTTGTGCTTGTGGTGGATTGAACTCAAATTCTACTAAACATGTTCGGCTTACAAAAATTCTGCTATTTACAGTTGTGCTCATAAGTTTACATACCCTGGCAGAATTTATGATTTCTTCGCCATTTTTCAGAGAATATGAATGATAACACAAAAAATTTTCTTTCACTCATGGTTAGTGTTTGGCTGAAGCCATCTTTTTAAATCATAATGACAACAGAAACTACCCAAATTACCCTGATCAAAAGTTTACATACCCCAGTTCTTAATACCGTGTATTGCCCCCTTTAAAATCAATGACAGCTTGAAGTCTTTTGTGGTATTTGTGGATGAGGCTCTTTATCTTCACAAATGGTAAAGCTGCCCATTCCTCTTGGCAAAAAGCCTCCAGTTCCTGTAAATTCTTAGGCTGTCTTGCATGAACTGCACGTTTGAGATCTCCCCAGAGTGGCTCAATAATATTCTGCTGTAGCCAATGACAGATCAACTTGGCCTTGTGTTTTGGATCATTGTCATGTTAGAATGTCCAAGTACGTCCCATGCGCAGCTTCCTGGCTGATGAATGCAAATGTTCCTCCAGTATTTTTTATAACATACTGCATTCATTTTGCCATCAATTTTAACCAAATTTCCTGTGCCTCTGTAGGTCACACATCCCCAAAACATCAGGGATCCACCTCCGTGTTTCACAGTAGGAATGGTGTACCTTTTCATCATAGGCCTTGTTGACTCCTCTCCAAATGAAGTGTTTATGGTTGTGGCCAAATAGCTCAATTTTGGTCTAACACTCCAAATGACTTTGTGCCAGAAGCTTTGAGGCTTGTCTCTGTGCTGAAGAATTGCGTATGGACTGCGCCAACTTTAAAATAAATTTGTGTACCACAACTTCTGAATGTAACCTTATACCTCGACAATATATATTATTAACCTAATGTTGCAGAGTATCCTCACGTTCTGTTCTGCAAAAAAGGAACCCTACTCAGTGATTTGATGTAGTGTCCTCAGACATTATCACCTTTACCCTTCAGTGAAAGTACAAAAGTACGTGCTCTCATGCCCTGATATATATAAAATATATCAAATAAATGTATATGCAATAGCATATTGGTTCACTAGCATACGTATTTATCATTGCATATACATTAATTTTATATATTTTATATATATCTGGGCATGAGAGCACATACTTTTGTAATTTCACTGAAGGGTAAAGGTGATAATATCTGAGTACATTACATCAAATCACTGAGTAGGGTTCCTTTTTTGCAGAGCAGAACGTGAGGGTACACTGCAACATTAGGTTAATAATATATATTGTTGAGGTATAAGGTTACGCACAGAAGTGGTGGTACACAAATTTATTTTAAAGTTGGCGCAGTCCATATGCAATTCTTTAACCTTTACAGCCCACCCGAGAGTGGAGTGAGCTTCTTTTGACTGCAGCAGACACATACGATTGGCAAACCACATTTTTATTTGCGCCGGTATCCTATATATATCTTGTCTCTGTGCTGGTTGGCATATTGTAAGCAAAATACTTTGTGGCATTTGCGTAGTAATGGCTTTCTTCTGGCGACTCGACCATGCAGCCCATCTTTCTTCAAGTGCCTCCTTATTGTGTATCTTGAAACAGCCACACCACAATTTTTTAGCGAGTCCTGTATTTCACCTGAAGTTATTTGTGGGTTTTTCTTTGCATCCCGAACAATTTTCCTGGCATTGGTGGCTGAAATTTTAGTTGGTCTACCTGACCGTGGATTGGTCTCAACAGAACCCCTCATTTTCCACTTCATGATTAGAGTTTGAACACTGCTGACTGGGATTCTCAATTCCTTGGATATCTTTTTATATCCCTTTCCTGTTTTATACCGTTCAACTACCTTTTCCCGCAGATCCTTTGACAATTCTTTTGCTTTCCCCATGACTCAGAATCTAGAAACGCCAGTGCAGCACTGGATAAAAGATGTATGGGTCTGTCAGGAGTCCATAAACTCATCGACTTTTTATACACACACACACTAATTACAAGCAAACAGATCACAGGTGAGGATGGTTACTTTTAATAGCCATTCGAACCCCTTTGTGTCAACTTATGTGCATGTTATCAGGCCAAAAGCACCAGGGTATGTAAACTTTTGATCAGGATCATTTGGGTAGTTTCTGTTTTCATTATGATTTAAAAAGATTAAACACAGTTGATTGATAATAAATAGCTTAAGCCAAACACTAACCATGAGTGAAAGAAAAGTTTTTGTGTTATAATTCATATTCTCTGAAAAATGGCCAAGAAATCATAAATTATGCCAGGGTATGTAAACTTATTAGCACAACTGTATGAATAGAATGACCACTAACAATTTCCACATACTAAGTTTAACCACTTACGGACCGGCCGCCGCAGTTTTACATCGGCTGTTTGAAGGAGGATATGGTTGTTATGGCAGCAGCTAGCTGCCATATCCCCGGTATCCTCTTCTTCAGCGGGAGTTCTGTTACAAGATGAAGGTGGTCTCCGGTCCGCCGCAAGATCACTTTTTCCCGCCGCGCTCAGGTGCCGGCCGCCGCTTACTGGAGCTGTCGGCAGCGACGGAGGCGATCGGGTCCGGTCACTTGCTGGGTATGGAGACGAGTGAGGGTAAGATGGCCCCCACCCGTCTCCATACCACTGCTGGGCAGAAGCGACGTCAAAACGTGACTTCCGCCCACAGCTTTTAAAGGGACATTTTTTTTTAATCTTTTTAAATGACAATTTTTTATTGCATTTTAATGTAAATATGAGATCTGATGTCTTTTTGTAAGACCGCTGCACAAATATGGTGTGACAGAAAGTATTGCAACGACCGCCATTTTATTCTCTAGGGTGTTAGAAAAAAAAATGTATAATGTTTGGGGGTTCTAAGTAATTTTCTAGCAAAAAAACTGTTTTTAACTTGTAAACAACAAATCTCAGAAAGAGGCTTGGTCCTTAAGTGGTTAAAACATCTAAAATGAGTTCTGTATAAATGACTTATTTCTTGATTTTATCATACCAAGTATGAAAATGTTATGTTTTTGTGACCACAAATCCTCTGTGTGTCTTGTCAAGCCTTCTTGGTTTGCCACAGCTAAGCAGCTCTTAATAAAGTTTATCACCTGGTGGGTGGACATACATATGCTGGTTTCCTGAGTTTGCAGGTTTGTGCGTATGGAGAACAAAGACAGACCCAGAAACACATCCTTTGTGCCAGTATATCTTAAACTAAATGTAGAATTTTTTTAGTTTAAAAAAATTCAGCAAATAGAGGGAATAGAGCTAAGATTTAAAAAATGAAAATTCTAACACTAAATGTGAAAAAAATATAAATAAAATACTTCTATGGCATCCCCTCTTTTGGCCTGTCTCATTCCAGATTTGACTCTGGATCTATGTGCAAGCAGAGGCATAACTAGAACCTTCAGGGCCCCTGTGCAAGAAACCATGAAGGGCCCCCCTGACCCAGTCCCGAGGCCCTTTGCATCGGTCCTAGGGCCCTTTACTTCTGTCACGGGGCCCATTATTATGGTAAACAACAAAAGGGAAAAAAATGTGGCCAAGGAGACACCAACTCAGGCTACCCTGTATTAGAAATGTAAAAAAGTTTATTATCAAATAACCATAAATATACCCAACAATAATAGATATCATCATTGGTGTGTGCAGCCTGTTGCATTAGGGTGTGTACACCAGAGCACAATCACACATTTGTGTATATCAGCAGAGCAATAGACTGTGTTAGTAGGGCAGTGGACGATGTCAGTAGTTTTTTTATTTTTATTATTTTTTATTATTTTTTACAATTTTATTTTTTAAATTATTTTTTACAATTTTTTTTATTATTATTATTTTTTTTTATTATTTTTTTTTAGGAGCCCCGTTATGGGCTTTGGTGAAATATCAAGGATCTAAACAGACCCCTGATTTCTCACTTTTGAGACAGAAAGAAACTGAGGACAGAGATTCCCCAATCTCTTTCTCTGTAGGCTGTAGTAAACATAGTTTACTATGCTTCCGTTAAGAATGAAGACAGGAGCAATAAGTGCAGATCACTTGCTGTGTTCATTTAGAAAAGGAAGAGGAGGGGAGCGGAGGGAAGCTGGCAGCACTGCAGGGGGAAAGAGGAAGCAGGGGAGTCAGCACTATACAGGATGATTAGAGTGTGCCCAGGCACACCCAGCACACCCTGTGCACACGCCTATGGATATCATCAAAATAGAAAACCACAAGGAAAAACGGAAATCAAAATTAAATACTACCCCCAGTCAGACCCAAAGGAACCCTCCCAGCTCCCTATTAAACCCCCCAAGAGACACCCAGTGACCCACCACCACAGTCCCTGCTAAACCAGCCTGCATGGAAAATACGAAGTAAAATAATACATAAAGGCAATACACTAATACCGCTGTCTGAATAGAAACTGGGGCAACTATATATGAGTCCCAATTAAAAATATAAGTGGACTAAAGGTCTGCATGGTGTAAAAATGGCATGCCATACAGTTATCCTCCAGTGGATGGACTGCTATCCACGTCACTATGGCCAATCCATAATATATTGCAAATGCAGATTGTGCCAAACCACCAAAAAAGTGGTGTTAGTCTACACGTAGCTGGTCCAGTCCAACAGAAATTGTGATTGTGGCTATTAGTGATGGGCTTGGGCGTGTTCGGATTGAGCATACCAGGAAGCAGTCACTGCACACCGCCTATCATAGGGAGTAAGGCATTTCCCGACCTGCAGCTGCACATACACACACTGCCTATAATTGGCCTTCGATTGTCGGTATGTAGCGCCGGATAGTGGCTATGAACCTCTTGCAATAGCCAAGGAGTCAATGTAGGTTATCGGGGGATAGAGCTGGATGGATGGCTCAGCTGCACTCTGTGAGTGATGTGCAGCAGGTAAGCTCACAGTGTGTAGACAATGCTATGAAAATGTCTCAACTGCCCTCCTGTAGGTATATAGCTGAAAGGCTCACTGTAAATGCTCTAAGCTGGATGGATGGCTGGACTGCAATTCTTCTGTAAACAATGACAAGAAGACTAATCTGATCTTTACTCCTCCTGCGGACTTGTTGCCTTGAGATGAGTTGCAACCTGATACAGCTGATGCTACTGATGAAATGGGGAGTTCACACACAATGTGTGCATCCAGGACGGGATGAGCTCACTGCAGATCAGTGTGTGGTGCTAGACAGGGAGCCAACACATGAGCTGAGTGAGCTCTGCAGATGCTGACCTGTGTAGAGCCCTCCATATCTTCACCCTACCAGGGATATTACTGGACGATCCAAAGTGCCACTTGAGATTCTCCCAGATGCTGGGTCGCCTGTGTTAAAAGCTTATCCCTGCAGGATGCAAGCTGTGAGAACTCAAAAACCACTTCATTCCAATAAGTTCCTGTAGCTCTTTAGAGTGGCGGGCTGCCTGTGAGAAGTCTTCCAGCGGTCTTAGGGTCCCCCCACAGTGGCGGAACGCCAGGGCCCGGTTGCAAGTGTGATTGCTGCGACCCTGGTAGTTCCGCCACTGTGTGCAAGTTTAAAAGAGTGCTTAGTGCAAGCTACAGGATTTGGGGGGGATCTACAATATAGATATTGTGAAGCCTGCCTTTACACACACAAAAAACTTTAATGCCATCCCAGTCTTAGTCCGTAGAGTTCAATATTGAGTTGGCCCACCCATTGCAGCTATAACAGCTTCAACTCTTCTGTCCACAAGGTTTAGGAATGTGTCTATGGGAATGTTTGAACAACTTCCAGAAGCGCATTTATGAGGTCAGGCACTGATGTTGGACGAGAAGGCCTGGCTCGCAGTCTGTGCTCAAATTCATCCCAGAGGTGTTCTATCGGGTTTGAGGTCAGAACTCTGTGCAAGTCAGTCAAGTTCCTCCACTCCAAACTCGCTCATCCATGTCTTTATGGATCTTGTTTGTGCACTGGTGCACAGTCATGTTGGAACAGGAAGGGGCCATCCCACAAAGTTTGGAGCATGAAATTGTCCAAAATGTCTTGGTATGCTGACGCCTTAAGAGTTCCCTTCCCTGGAACTAAGGGACCAAGCCCAACCCCTCATAAAACAACCCCACACCATAATCCCCCCTCCACCAAATGATTTGGACCAGTGCACAAAGCAAAGTACATGAAGACATGGATGAGCGAGTTTGGGATTGAGGCAGTGGCGGCCCATCCATAGGGGGCGCATGGGTGCTGCCCCTCCAGGCAGCCACAAAAAAAGTAAAAAAATAAATAATTCTTTTTTTTAATACTGGCCCTTTAAAAAAAAAAAAAAAAAAGGTCCTTAAGTGCACTGTGTTTGGACGCCTGACACACTGCGACGCCGGACACAGTGCACTTATGGGAAGCGCCACGTCTATGCAATCACGAGATTGCAGACGGCCATAGTAATATATACTACAGGCACTGGGCGGAACCTACTGGGCGCTTCAGATTTGATGACATCTGACCTGAGTTAGATGCCACTTCCTGTTTCTTTCTCCCATTGTAACAGAAAATTCAAAAGTGTAGCGCTATAAGCTCCGTAAATATATGTGATAAATAAATATGTCAAAACAATATAAGGAATTAGTAGCCTCAGAAAAACTACTCAGTATAAGCCTTAGTGTACCAAGTAAGCAAATGTGACAGGTGACTGATGAACAAAGCAGTAACACTTATGCAATATGCATTTAACACTTCAAATAATAAGTGAAAAGCATCAAAAATAATATATAATAGTCCATATCAAAATATGTGAAATATTTGTGAAAAAACCAAAAGTCTATGGTAATAGTGCATAGGCGATGATGCACGGATGTTTCCCAAACATGCAGGGGGATTGTTAGACCCAATCTGGCAGGTAAGTGGACCGTGGAGAGACCAAAAGTGCACAGAAGATTGAAAACAGTGCCAGGACCATCACCAGAAATTGTGGAGGCTTACCAGAGTTCAGAGGCGGCTCTCTAATTAGGCAAATTAGGCGGTCGCCTTAGGTCTCGCCCCCAAAGGGGCCTCGCGGCCGCCTAATTTACCCTTACCGCGACCTCGATGATTCGCTGGGACCGCCCTGCATTCTTGATCCGGAGTCCCGGCAAATCAGATTCCCGCAATGCCCGCGGCTTGTGCGGGGTGTCTCCGCTCCCGCACGCCGCAAGCTCCACTCCACTTCACTGTGCATTGCAGCCGGCATCTCTCCCCAGCTGCCTGACACACACAGTGCACTGCGGAGCGAAGCGAACTGAACCTGCCCCTCCTCCTCCTCCTGTGCTGTGATGTTTTCCTGTGCACGGAGGAGGAGGGAAGGAGTCACACCACTGTACCGAGGGGCGCGCTGGTCTGAGGTCTGTGTCATCTAAAAGTGAGTCTTGGAGGGGAGAAGGGCATGAAGAGGAGGGCGAGGGAGGGAGAACAAACAACGAGTTCACTTGGAGTGATTTAGGGGAGAGGATATCCATCCATCCCTCATACCATCCTGGCTCCATCCACCCCACCCCAATCCCGGCTCCATCTATCCCCTGATCCAATCCCAGCTCCATCCATCCCCCATACCATCCCAGCTCCATCCACCCCACCCCCATCCCATCCTGACTCCATCCACCCCACCCCAATCCCATCCTGGCTCCATCCATCCCCCGATCCAATCCCAGCTCCATCCATCCCCCCGATCCAATCCTGGCTCCATCCACCCCACCCCAATCCCATCCCGGCTCCATCCATCCCACCCCAATCCCATCCCGGGTCCATCCATCCCCCGATCCAATCCCAGCTCCATCCATCCCCCCATACCATCCTGGCTCCATCCACCCCACCCCAATCCCATCCCGGGTCCATCCATCACCCGATCCAATCCCAGCTCCATCCATCCCCCCATACCATCCTGGCTCCATCCACACCACCCCAATCCCATCCCAGCTCCATCCATCCCCCTGATTCCATACCAGCTCCATCCATCCTCCCATATCATCCCGGCTCCATCTACCCCAATCCCATCCCAGCTCCATCCATCCCATCCCGGCTCCATCCATCCTCCGAATGCAATCCCAGCTCCATCCATCCCCCATACCATCCCAGCTCCATTCACCCCAATCCCATCCCGGCTCCACCCATCCCCCCGATCCAATAGGATTCCCATCCCATCCCCCATACATCCCAACTCCATCCACCCCCCATACCATCCCAGCTCCATCCACCCCACCCCAATCCAATCCTGGCTCCATCCATCCTCCCGATCCCATCCCGGCTCCATCTATTCCCCCAATCCCATCCCGGCTCCATCCATTCCCCCCTGATCCCATCCCAGCTCCATCCACCCCCCAATCCAATACTAGCTCCATCCATTCCCCCCGATCTCATACCGGCTCCATCCATTCCCCCGATCCCATCCATTCCCCCAACCCATCTTGGCTCCATCCATCCCCCCCAAACCATCCCGGCTCCATCCATCCCCCGATCCCATCCTAGCTCCATCCATCCCCCGATCGCATCCCGGCTCCCTCCATCCCCCCATTCCATTCCGGCTCCCTCCATCCCCTCGATCCCATCCTGGCTCCCTCCATCTCCCCAATCCTTTCCCAGCTCCATCTACCACCCCGATCCCATCCCAGCTCTATCCACCCCCGATCCCATTCTGGCTCCATCCATTCGCCCGATCCCCTTCCAGCTCTATCCCCCCAGAACATATCTTCTCCCCTCCCAAAGCCTCCCTAGTACATATCCTCCCCCCAATTAAACAGGTGCTGTCTGTCACAAAGGGGATGGCATCCATTTGATGGGCACAGTGGCTGCATTTGATGGCACAGTGGCTGCACTTCATGGGCACAGTGGCTGCATTTGATGGGCACAGTGGCTGCATTTGATGGGCACAGTGGCTGCATTTGATGGGCACAGTGGCTGCTTTTGATGGGCACAGTGGCTGCATTTGATGTGCACAGTGGCTGCATTTGATGGGCACAGTGGCTGCACTTGATGGAACAGTGGCTGCATTTGAGGGCACTGTGGCTGCATTTGATGGGGACAGTGGCTGCATTTGATGGCACAGTGGGTGCACTTGATGGAACAGTGGCTGCATTTGATGGGCACAGTGGGTGCACTTCATGGGCACAGTGGTTGCATTTGATGGACACAGTGGCTGCACTTGATGGACACAGTGGCTGCACTTGATGGACACGGTGGCTGCACTTCATATGCACAGTGGCTGCAATTGATGGCACAATGGCTGCATTTGATGGGCACAGTGGCTGAATTTGATGGTCACAGTGGCTGCATTTGATGGTCACAGTGGCTGCATTTGATGGTCACAGTGGCTGCATTTGATTGGCACAGTGGCTGCAATTGATGTTTTTTTTTTTAGAATTTTTCAGTTTGTTTGCACCCCCCCACCCAAGAATTGTCAGCCTCTGACCATCTCTTGTATCATCTCCGCAGTCTCTGACCATCTCCTGTATCATGTCTGCTACAAATTGCACCAATATTAAATTTGCGCTTACTCTAAATGATCATAGAAAATCATATAATCGTATGAGCCGCTCACACCACAACTAGAATCGTTGCCAGACAGATGGATAAATGCAAAAAATGTGTAGCGCTAAAAACAACAAACTATCTTAAAAACAGTAAGTTAAAAAGGCCTGAACATAAATAGTAATAAACACAAATAAATGTATCACATATAAAGTAGTTCAAATAGGCAGACAGTGAGTTAGAACGAAATGGGTCACTCCCAAAAGTGAGGTGAGGAGCGCCTTCACCAAAATACAGCAGAAAAGTATTGGAAGATGTTAATCTGCAGTCACTTAAAAAGTCTCATTACTATATTGAATTCTCATATCACACCACTGTGTCTTTTCAAAACATGCAGTGTCCTTGGATGTTACAGATGGGAGCTTACCGGAGGGTTTGAACCCAAAACAGCGAAAATGATAAACTCTTTCAAAGAAGCTCTGTGGAAAGTCCGAAACAAGATAATCTTTAATTCTAAAGTGAGACCCATAGGAGAGAATGGACGCAGGGGCTGCATGACTATGGGAGGAACAGGGGTCAAGTAACGGTCAGTCAGGTCAGTGGTGGGGGCAAGAAGTCATCTCTTACCTGATTGGAGGTAGAAAGCAGATGGGGCAGGGCCAGAGGCTTGGGGTCCGGTGTAGGGGGTGGATTCTTCATCATTCAGAGAAGTTGGAGAGGAGACATCTTCTAGGGACACCCTTGCTGATCACCTGCAGGTTAGAAAAATAGGGAGATGAGTGATCTTGATGCCTTGCTGGCTCAGGTCAGGGCCGCAGCGGTCGAGCGGGGCCATCAGTGGCTGCAACAGCAGCTATCTGATGTGCTTGGGGGGGTCGGGAGCTTCCCCCCCACCTGCCCCTTCTCCCCCAGGGCGAAAACGAGCCAGGAAGGTGCGCCCTCCGGAGCGCCTGAGCCCATCTCCTGTCCCACGGCTCAACAGGCTAGAAGGAGCCCCTATCCCAGGGACCCTCCAGGGCTGGCTGCCGGGCTGCATCCTATCAGTTTCGGTGGGGGCCCTGGGAGGAATCCTACCCCCCGGCGCTCTCCAGTGGCTCGCAACACAGGCCGGAGCAGGCGGCAGCCATCCCCCTCCCCCCCCCGCATGGATGTCACGGTGGGGAGGACGGCTCGGCGTGGGAGAAGCAGCGGTGTCAGCGGTGGGGGGCGGACTTACCCCTCAGCTGCTCCGAGCGATGTAGAGCCACAGGACCCGAGGCATATCACTGGGGGGGTGCCGCCATCGTCCCCCGCCAGCCGCAGACGCAGGGCTCCGGAGCGTTCGGCTCCCTCCATGGCCGCTGCACAGAAGAGGTTTCTGCATCAGAAAGGAACAGACACGAACGGCAGGGAAGTTGGAGCGCCCTCTGCTGGTTCGCCAGCGGGATCGCAGGCCGGGTCTTCAAGCTGGGGGACACGCCCCCTTAAAGAGACAGCGCGTCCCTGCTGCAGCTGGGGGTACTACAGTGCCCAGCAGCTCTTCGGGGGTGAGAACTGTGCCTGGGACAGAAGAAGAGGCTTCCGGGAGCCCAGATGAGGAGTCGTCGGTGCGAGGGAGGCAGGGGACGTCGCCGTGGCAAGATTCTTCGGCTGAGTCCGGTGAGATTACCGGCGCGGATGATGATGATGATCGGTCAGTCGGGAGGCGTCCTGCCTTGAAGAGTCAGCTGGGATCCGGACAGACGGCTAGTCGTGTGGCGGTGCGGCTGCAGCCTGGTAAGTCGCCAATTTTACCTATACTTAATAGTCAGGTGGGGGGGTGCAGTGGGGGTTTCTGCGGGGGCTGGTACAGGTGGATCAGGAATTGTGGGGGGAGATGCGGGTGCAGCGCCGGTTTTGTCCGCATTTTTTGCAGGTTTTCGGGATTTGTTGGCTCGTTTTGACCCGGCGGGAACTCCTAGCACATCTCAAGGGCCTGTTGGGGCATGGGCTCCGGCTGCCTGGGGCGGGATCGCTAGTTTTCCTACCACGGTTCCCTCAACAGGGCCGGTGGCGGTCCCGGGGGCAGGGGTGTCCCCCGGTGATAGCGTAACAGCCGCGTCGCTGACAGAAGTGTCTGGGGCGGCAGCGAATAAAGGGAAGGAGGCTGCTGAGGATAAGGTCCGGTTGGCGGAGGCGGCGAAGTGCGAAATCTACGTGTGCTTCGAGGGCCCACTGGGGGTGCATTTGAAGCCAGACGTACGGGAAAAATTTTGGAAAGGGGAATATGTTAAAATATTCTCTCTTTTGCCATTGGAAAAATTTACTATTGACAAAGGGAAGGCAGACGAAAGCAAGAAGGAGGAGGAAGAGAAGCGTCGCTGGAGGCTTATTCCGCGCACTTTTGCGAATTGGCTTCAGGCGTTTGCCATCTTGGCTAGCGTGATTGGCGAAAGAGCGCCGGAGAATTGTTCTCCACTTTGTTGTTATCTGGATGCCATTGGGGAGGCTTATCGGGTTTATGGGGGTGTTGCTTGGTTGCGTTATGACAAGCAATTCCGACAGCGCAAAGCTTTGCGTCCGGGCTTGAGTTGGGATCATAAGGACATTGGGCTTTGGATGAAGCTTATGTCCCAAGCACGGGTGTCTGGACAGCCCTTTCTTGGGGGGGGCGGCGGTTCAGGTACCGCTGGACAGTCGGCCTCACAATGGAAGGAATTTGTTGGCAGTATAACGAGGGGTCGTGCCGTTTTGGCAAGAACTGTCGCTTCCGTCACGAGTGCTCTGGTTGCGGGAGCTCCCACAGTTATGCCAAGTGTTTTAGGAAGGAAAAGTCCCAACCCGTCGAGTCGGCTTCAAAAAGGGAAGACGCCGGTAAACCTCCCCGCGATGGTGCCGTATCTAGATAGGTATCCGCGGAGGGAGGCGGCACGTTTTTTGGCTGATGGTTTTGCACATGGTTTTCGGATCCCGCCAATTTCCACAGGTTGTTTCTGCCAAATTGGCGAAGGAGGTGGAACTTGGGAGAATGGCTGGACCATTCGAGCACCCCCCCCGTGTCGTCTTTACACGTGTCCCCCTTGGGGGTTGCCCCCCAAAAAAAAGGGAATCCGCTTTTCGCTTGCTACCAGTGCACCCGGACAGTCAGCATTTGCTGGGTTGTCGTTGGGAGGGGCAGTTTTATCTTGACCGGTGTCTTCCGATGGGGTTCCATTTCTTGCGCATATTTTGAGGTCTTCAGCACCTTCGTGGTATGGGTGGTTCGGGAAGAGACTCAGTTGGGGTCGGTGCTGCACTATCTCGATGATTTCCTCTGCATTGGTCCTCCGGATTTTTTTCAGTCTGCTCAGTAATGTTGCACACTTTGGAATCTATTGCGACCTGTTTTGGGATTCCCTTGGCGCCGGGAAAAACGGAAGGTCCTTCCACGGTCATACAATTTTTGGGCATTATCATTGACACGCGTCTCATGGAATGTCGGCTCCCGAGCGACAAACTGGAAGACTTGCGTCGGGGGGTGGCTGAGGCGCTGGCGGCAAAGAAGGTGAGGCTTAGGCAGTTGCAGTCGTTATTGGGTAAGCTTAATTTCGCCTGCCGCATCATGCCTATGGGACACATCTTTAGTCGTCGTCTCTGTGCTGCTACCGCAGGGGTTCTTATGCTGCATCACTTCATTAGGCTTTCAAGGGAACTGAAGGCTGACCTGAGGGTTTGGGAAAAAATTTTGGTCACGTATAATGGCAGGTCATTATGGATGGCCTCTGTTGTGGCAGCTTCCGACATTGACATTTTCACGCATGCGGCGGGTAGTTCGGGCTTTGGGGCTTTTTGCCAAGGGGCTTGGTGCACGGCGGCGTGGCCCAAGGAGTGGAGTGTGGCGGGGTTCTTGCGTAATTTAGTGTTGCTGGAACTATTTCCGATTGTGGTGGCGGTTGAGATTTGGGGCTCCAAATTTCGGGACCGGAGGGTCTGTTTTCATTGCGACAACTTGGGGGTGGTGGAGGTAATATTGAGCTTGTCAGCTTCTTCGCCGCCGGTGGTGCCATTGCTGCGTCACTTGGTTTTACGGTGTTTAAGTTTGAATTGTCTTGTACAAGCTGTTCATGTCCCGGGTGTTTTGAATTCCATTGCCGATTCTTTGTCTCGTTTTCAGTGGACAAGGTTTCGAAGGTTGGCGCCGGAGTCGGAGCAACTGGGGGTTCCTTGTCCAGACAGGCTGTGGAGACTGGCATTGGAGTAACGGAGGAGCTGTTACGTCGATCGGTGACCGGGGGTACATGGGCAGCGTACTCGTCGGTGTGGGGTGAGTGGTCTAACCTGGTAAGTTCGGTTGGGAGGAATGTTTCACAACAGGAGTATTTGGCTTGGCTGCTGTACTTTATTGGGAATGGGTTTGCGCAGGGCACATCGGTGTCGAAAATGAACAAGAGTTTAGCTGCCTTAGCCTTTTTCTTTCGGAGTCAAGGCCTGACGGATGTGACAAAGGATTTTAGGGTGCGCCAGGCCATGAAGGGGTTCCGGAAGGGGCGAGTGCATCCGGATTCTAGGCACCCGGTCTCGTTTGACTTGCTTCAGGAGTTGGTTGGGCTGTTGCCAGGGGTTTGTACTTCCAATTATGAGGTGAGGCTGTTCACGGTGGCTTTTTCATTAGCATTTTTCGGGGCGTTGCGTATTGGGGAGCTGGTGAGCAAGAACAGGTCAGGGGCCGGGGGGTTACAATTGAACGACGTGACAATGTCAGGGGAGTGTGTTCAGATTCATATTAGTAAGTCTAAAACGGATCAGTTGGGAAAAGGAGTTTCTGTGTCATTGTTTCGGGTACTGCCGGCATCTGTTTGTCCGGTTTCTTCGGTGCAACGGTATCTTGAAGCGAGAGGGTTGGGGTCGGGGACCTTTTTATTGCACGAAGATGGTTCATCTCTGTCGCATTTTCAATTTTTGTCCGTTTTCCGGCGTTGTTTAAAGCAGGCGGGTAGGGAGGTTTCACAGTTTAATACTCACTCCTTTCGTGTGGGGGCAGCCACAGAAGCGGCCAGGTGGGGTTTGGATTCCCAGGTGGTGAGACGGATAGGGAGGTGGGAGTCAGATCGTTTTAAGATTTATGTTCGCCCTCATCTGCTTTGAAGTGTCATTGTATGTTGTGCATGGTTCTATGTTCCTTTTTGTTTCCTTTCAGGTCTTCCTACTGGTCTGGGGTGGATCCTGGGGGATTCATATGTTTTTGGGGGGCTGTTCGGGCAGATGCCCGACCGGATGGGAGACAACTGGGCATTTCACGGAGTGAGGCTGTCCTAAAATGGTTAGGGATTCGTGGAATGATGTGGGGCCAGGTTATCCTGGAATTTCATTATTTTTCCAGAGTTGACAGGCCACCGAATGTGGTAGTTCTCCAGGCAGGGGGCAATGATTTAGGGGTGCGTGCAGCCAGGGATTTGGCGAGGGATATAAAGTTTGATGTTTTGCGCCTTTTGCGTGATTTCCCTGGCTGCATCATAGTATGGTCCGATATTGTGGCGAGAAAGAGGTTGCGTTTCGCCCGCTCCGTAGTTCAAATGAACAAAGCCAGAACCAAGTAGAACCGGGAGATTGGGAAGTTTGTGGCCAGGTTGGGAGGTATAGTGGTCCGACACAGGGAGTTGGAGGATCAGTCTGTTCGCTATTGGAGAGATGACGGTGTTCATTTAAATGCTGTGGGTATAGACATCTGGTCCCTTGGCCTTCAGGAAGGGGTGGTTCGGGCTTTGCAGGTGTGGAGGAATTCGCTTGAATGAGGTTTTCAATCAAGCTCATGTGGCGGTTCAAGGGGTCTTTGGGGGGTCAGTGAAAATTTTGCATGGTCACAGGATTAGTGGGGCCCATCTAAGGATGGCGCTTTCCTTTGGTTAGCGGTGGTTCTCCCAGGAGATAAGTCCCCTGGGGGAAGGAAATATGGAAGTTGGTGTGATGTCCGAGCGTCCTCGAGCCAGTTGGGGCACAGCTGAGGATATAGACCATTAAAGTCATTAAAGTGTGCCTTTTTAATACACCCAAAGACCTCTTGCTGTTGGATATTATTTTTGTTCTTACGGGTATGTGTTACGTGTTTTCACGTTATGTTATTTATTATTTGGTTAATAAATGGGGCTGCTGTGGCCTTTTAAAACCCATGTCACGCGGTCTGTGTCTTTAATCTAATGGTAAGGACCCAAGGTTGACGAATCCTTTAGTCAAGTGAGACCCATAGGAGAGAATGGACGCAGGGGCTGCATGACTATGGGAGGAACAGGGGTCAAGTAACGGTCAGTCAGGTCAGTGGTGGGGGCAAGAAGTCATCTCTTACCTGATTGGAGGTAGAAAGCAGATGGGGCAGGGCCAGAGGCTTGGGGTCCGGTGTAGGGGGTGGATTCTTCATCATTCAGAGAAGTTGGAGAGGAGACATCTTCCCACCCTCCCGCCCTTGTGTTAGGGGTTAGCATGCTGGATGGACAGGTTGAGGGAGTGTTGGTATTTAAGGATGGGGTACATGTTGTTGTTGTTACTGGTTTTGCTTTTCAAAAAAAGAAAAAAAAAAAAAAAAGAGAAGGAACACATAAAAAAAAAAAAAAAAAAAAGAAACATAAAAAAAAAAAAAAAAAACTATATTTATGGTTATGGTATAATTTCATGTTAAGGTGTATTGTTCAATTTTGTCGCAGCAGTCGGCGGTTCAAGGGGTCTTTGGGGGGTCAGTGAAAATTTTGCATGGTCACAGGATTAGTGGGGCCCATCTAAGGATGGCGCTTTCCTTTGGTTAGCGGTGGTTCTCCCAGGAGATAAGTCCCCTGGGGGAAGGAAATATGGAAGTTGGTGTGATGTCCGAGCGTCCTCGAGCCAGTTGGGGCACAGCTGAGGATATAGACCATTAAAGTCATTAAAGTGTGCCTTTTTAATACACCCAAAGACCTCTTGCTGTTGGATATTATTTTTGTTCTTACGGGTATGTGTTACGTGTTTTCACGTTATGTTATTTATTATTTGGTTAATAAATGGGGCTGCTGTGGCCTTTTAAAACCCATGTCACGCGGTCTGTGTCTTTAATCTAATGGTAAGGACCCAAGGTTGACGAATCCTTTAGTCATGAGACTACCTCTCTTTCAAGCAAGTGCATTTGCATTTTTGGTCCCTGCTAGAGCCATTCTATCTTTGGATAAATGGAAATGTCCCTCTGAAGAGGAGATTTATGGAAATGAAACACTGCCATTCAACACATCTCATATCTGGCAGCCTAGAATAAGAGAGATACAGGGGGCAATTATAGTGTCAAGTTTGTTTGAAATCGTTATTGGCATTGTTGGTTTACCTGGGGCACTGCTCAACTATATTGGACCTCTCACTGTTGCGCCAACAATATCCCTGATTGGACTTTCTGTGTTTGAAGCTGCAGGACAAAGAGCTGGGACTCACTGGGGCATATCAGTTCTATCCATTAATACGGGTGGAGAAGATATGCTTTTAGATCAGCTTCTTTCAATACCATCAGACTGCCAAGATCTTCCCACCATTGCCAGGGTGCAATAAAAGCCGGTTTGACCCTCACAGCATACGCTGTTTTGGGTTCAAACCCTCCGGTAAGCTCCCATCTGTAACATCCAAGGGCACTGCATGTTTTGAAAAGACACAGTGGTGTGATATGAGAATTCAATATAGTAATGAGACTTTTTAAGTGACTGCAGATTAACATCTTCCAATACTTTTCTGCTGTATTTTGGTGAAGGCGCTCCTCACCTCACTTTTGGGAGTGACCCATTTCGTTCTAACTCACTGTCTGCCTATTTGAACTACTTTATATGTGATACATTTATTTGTGTTTATTACTATTTATGTTCAGGCCTTTTTAACTTACTACACATTTTTTGCATTTATCCATCTGTATCATGTCTGCACAGTCTCTGGCCATCTCCTGTATCACGTCTGCAGTCTCTGATCATCTCCTGTACTATGTCTGCAGTCTCTGATCATCTCCTGTAGTATGTCAGCACAGTCTCTGACCATCTCTTGTACCATGTTTGCGGTCTCTGACCATCTCTTGTATCATGTCTGCAGTCTCTGACCATCTCCTGTACTGTGTCTGCAGTCTCTGATCATCTCCTGTATCATGTCTGCAGTCTCTGATCATCTCCTGTATCATGTCTGCAATCTCTAATCATCTCTTGTATCATGTCTGGAGTCTCTGATCATCTCCTGTATCATGTCTGCAGTCTCTGACCATCTCCTGTAGTATGTCTGCAGTCCCTGACCATCTCCTGTACTATGTCTGTAGTCTCTGATCATCTCCTGTATCATGTTTGCAGTCTCTGACCATCTCTTGTACCATGTCTGTAATCTCTGATCATCTCCTGTATCATGTCTGCAGTCTTTGATCGTCTCTTGTTTCATGTGACCTTCATGTAAATCAGGGGTCTCAAACAGACGGCCCTCCAGCTGTTTTAAAACTACAAGCCCCATGGATAAATATGTGTGTAATATATAATATATATATTTGATTAAAGAAGAATTGTTAAGAGAAAATTCTATAAACGGTGAATTCATAGTTCATAGAATTTAAAACTCTTAATATATGCAATTTATACAGTTAATTTTTATCGCTTGAATTATTTTTCCCATTATGGATGTGAATGGGGCCTCATGTCTTAGATTTGCCTAGGGCCTCACAAAGCCTAGAGCCGCCTCTGCCAGAGTTAGTGGCCTGAAATGGCATACGCCATACAGGTCAAAAAAGCTTGTCAGTGCAGCCTTGTCAGTGCAGCCTTCCCCAGTGCAGCCATGTCAGTGCAGCCATGTCAGTGCAGCCATGTTAGTGCAGCCTTGTCAGTGCAGCCATGTCAGTGCAGTCTTGTCAGTGCAGCCTTCCCCAGTGCAGCCATGTCAGTGCAGCCATGCCAGTGCAGCCTTGTCAGTGCAGCCTTCCCCAGTGCAGCCATGTCAGTGCAGCCATGTCAGTGCAGCCTTGTCAGTGCAGCCTTCCCCAGTGCAGCCTTGTCAGTGTAGCCTTGTCAGTGCAGCCTTCCCCAGTGCAGCCATGTCAGTGCAGCCTTGTCAGTGCAGCCTTCCCTAGTGCAGTCTTGTCAGTGCAGCCTTCCCTAGTGCAGTCTTGTCAGTGCAGCCTTCCCCAGTGCAGCCTTGTCAGTGCAGCCTTCCCCAGTGCAGCCTTGCATCCTGTGATCCCGGACCCCTGCCATCCTGTCCTTCAAAATCGCCGACCGCGATTTGAAAATGGCGCCGCCAGCGCCGAAAGACACAGAGCCGGTCCTCGGCTCTTCTCGGCAGGTCTCGTTCACTTTCGGCTCCACTTGTAGTCCCGCCCGGGATGGGCGTGACTATGAGCGGAGCTATCCGAACCTAGCCGAGCGGTGCTCGAGTAAAGACGAAAGTGGCCGAGAAGAGCCGAGGACCGGCTCAGTGTATTTCGGCGCCGGCGGCGCCATTTTCAAATCACGGTCGGCGATTTTGAAGATCTGGCTGCTCCGGATCACAGGGGATCGTTGTATAACACGCACCCGTGATTTTCCCCTGATTTTAAGGGGAAAAAAGTGGGTGTTATACGCCGATAAATACAGTATTTACGGAGCTTATAGCGCTACACTTTTGAATTTTCTGTTGCTATTATTACCCTGAGTCTACGGGTGTGTTGGCTGCTGCTCTAGTACCTTTCCTGTTTTCAGCGCAGTGCTGTACTTACCCCCTTTCTCCCATTGTGCCCGAGAGAGGAAACAGGAAGTATGCCGCTCCATTGCCGCTGCCATTTGAAGGAGACACCGCAGGAGAGGACAACAGCAAGGTAAGTACCGCTGTGCGGAGAAAGGGAGAGGGGGGATTGAAGTGACAGAGGCTGCATTTAATGGGACACAGGCATGCTGCATTTGGGGGAACAGAGGCTGCATTTGGGGGGACAGAGGCTGCATTTGGGGGGGACAGAGGCTGAATTTGGGGAGGGCAGAGGCTGTATTTGGGGAGACAGAGGCTGCATTTGGGGGAACAGAGGTTGCATTTGGGGGGGACAGAGGCTGCATTTGGGGGGGACAGAGGCTGCATTTGGGGGGAACAGAGGCTGCATTTGGGGGGGACAGAGGATGCATTTGGGGGGGACAGAGGCTGCATTTGGGGGGAACAGAGGCTGCATTTGGGGAGACAGAGGCTGCATTTGGGGGGGACAGAGGATGCATTTGGGGGGGACAGAGGCTGCATTTGGTGGGACAGAGCCTGCATTTTATGTGACAAAGGCTGCATTTTATGTGACACAGGCTGCATTTGATGTGACACAGGCTGCATGTAAGGAGGGACTCCGCTGGGAGCACCTGATGTAAGGACGGACTCTGCTGGGGACGCCTGATGGCATCTGGTTGCAGGCGACCTGGCTAGTGACACACTCAGGGCTCCCACTGATTCTGCATTATGGTGAGTTGAATGATTTAATTTTATATTACAATGTAATAATGTAAATAATGCGCTTCAATCATCCTGACACCATAACAACTATGGTAATGAGATGATTGAAGTGCTAACACCAGGTGTTTGGAGTATCTTTATCTGCTAATTGTTAAACTTTCTAGAATACACATATTTCTATTGTTGTGTAGGATCTGGGCCTGCTGTCCCTCCATCCCTCTCCCTCCATCCCTCATTCATCTCAGATGCTAACCACGCCACATTAGAGCCACGCCCACTATTTTGCTGAAACCACGCCCATTTTCACCAAGTGGGAGGGGTCAAAAAGGAAGGGCGGGGTCTGGCGCCCCCCCATCCTAAAACTTCACCAGCCGCCACTGGATTGAGGAACTTGACTGGACTACCCTCCACCCGATAGAACACCTTTGGGATGAATTAGATTGCAAGCCAGGCCTTCCCATCCAACATCAGCCCAGATAGTAAGCAATTGTGCTGCAATTTTGAAAATGATTTTCTAAGCTATTGCTAGACATGCCAAACTTCACATGTTTGTTTCACAATTGCAACAAGTGTGCATTGCATGACTCCAGATCAACTTTCTTTGCAAACATTCTGCAAGTCTGCTGCAAGTTCTGGTTCAGTAAAGTTGTACTATAGTCATCCCACCACAGGGTTCACTGTGGCTGAATTTTCATGCTGTAGACTTGCAGAGCTTTTGCTGTAGACGCACCACTGCAACTATGCTCTTGCTAGAGACCTGCCACGCAAATTTCCTACAAATTGAAAAAGTGTCAACTAGAACTTGTGCTTCAAGTGCTCTGCAAGTGTACAACTTGCCAGTAAAAATGTGCAGCAAGTTAACTTATATACAATTCAACACCAACACAAATGTCTGGCAAGTTATCCTTGCTATCTGGGAGTGCCTGACCTCACAAATGCACTTCTGGAAGAATGGTCAAACATTCCCATAGACACACTCCTAAACCTTGTGGACAGCCTTCCCAGAAGAGTTAAAGCTGTTATAGCTGCAAAGGGTGGGACAACTTAACTTAATATTGAAAATTAAACTTAGAGCTGCTTCTATATCAAACATGTGTACTAAATAAGCATATATAAAGTGCTTGTGCAATCTCTAGTGCATCGTAGTGCAATGATACGTGAAAAGTTCATCCATGCAAGCAAAGTGCCAAAGCAGTGGATTCCTGCTTGTCAAGATTCAGGTGCCCCTCTATGCTCCCCTCCTGAGTCCCCACTCACCAGCAATATGATTCAAAACCGCATTGTCTTTGTCTTGCATCAGTAGATAAATCTACCCCCTTCTTTCTCCTTCATTTAAAAGGTTCCCATCATAGTGGTATATGACATATCATTAAAGAGAAAAATATATATAGCGTGATGGTTTATTGAAAGTTTTAAAAGCAGATGCACTTACAGCAAAAAAAAACGTTAAGGCATGTATAAAATAAATGTCTGCCACTGTGGCGTGCATTCCAGCCATCAGATAAGCTCTCTATCTCATCCCTGCTTGACGCGTTCTGAAGACGCCCAGCGGGAGGGGCGAAACACGCCAAAACTTTCAATAAACCAAACAGTATTACGCTATATACATTTCTCTCTTTATTGGTATGCAATATATCACTATGATGGGAACCTTGTAAATGGAGGAGAAGGAAGGAGGTAGATTCCTCCACTGATGCAGGACAAAGACGATGCTCAGGAGGGGAGCACAGAGGGGCACCTGAATCTTCTCAAGCAGGAATCTACTACGTTTGCCACTTTGCTTGCGTGGATGAACTTTTCACTTATCATTGCACTATGATGGACTAGAGATTGCACAAGCACTTTATATATGTTTATTTAGTACACGTTTCATATAGAAGCAGCGCTAAGTTTAATTTTGTTTATTGTCAATTAAGGGGTCTTTGACCTTACACGATAGCTGCAGCTTCAACCAGAATTGTTACACAACATTTTTTATTGCATGTGAATGTATAATATTATTTATAGTTAGTGGAATACACACAACCATAGCGCAGGTACTCTCATAATTTTACTAACTTAATGTTGAACCCTATAGACTAAGACTGGGATGCCAATAAAGTTCATGTGTGTGTAAAGGCAGGCATCCCAATACTTCGGACAATATAGTGTATATGCAGTAAGAAAGTAAGAGGAAAATAAAGGGGGGGGGGGGTGGTACAATAAAGAATTCAGAGGAACCTGGTTACAGAGAAAGAGCGAAGGGGGTGAGGTGGGGTTGTGGTTTAAAGAAGGAGTCACATCAGGGGGAATATGAGCACAGCACTACCTGCATGGAGATTACCTGTTCTCCCTGTATCTGCGTGGGTTTCCTCCAGGTACTCCAGTTTTCTCCCACACTCCAAAGACATGCTAGTAGGTTAATTGGCCACTGTCTAAATTGGACCTAGTATGTGTATGTATGCATGTGAGTTAGGGACCTTCGATTGTAAGCTCCTTGAGGGCAGGGACTGGTGTGAAAGAATAACCTATATACAGTATATAAATAACTAATATGACAAGAGAAGTGGGACTACAATTCTGCTTTAAAATGAGGTAAGAAAGAGGAGGAAGATTGCCTCAGCATTGGCAGTTGGTGGGCTATAGCATGCCTCAGCATTGGTAGTCAGTGGGATAAAGCATGCCTCAGCATTGGTGGTCAGTGGGATGAAGAATGCCTCAACATTAGTGGTTGGTAGGCTAAAGCATGCCTCTGCATTGATGGTCAGTGGGATGAAGAATGCCTCAACAATAGTGGTTGGTGAGCTAAAGCATGCCTCAGCATTGGTGGTCAGTGGAAGGAAGCAAGACTCAGAATTGATAGTTTGTGGGAGGAATAATGCTCCGGCATTGGTGATCAGTGGGCGGAAACATACTCCAATATTGGGGGCCAGTGGGAGGAAGAATACCCCAGAATTGGCAGCCAGTGGGAGGAATAAATACAGTGTTTATATGAAGATGGTGCTATAACCACATTCATTAAAAAATATTACTTACTCTGTGTAAACATCAATAAAAACAAAAAGCTGTGTGCCAAACAATAAAAATAAAGTGCTGAAATAATCAAAAAAGTGTTCTGTGCATATCATAAATATATTAGAGTTCTGAGAAAATTCATACATTTCTCCAATATCATAAAGTGTCCCGTGCAATCAAAGATCATCAAATCTTCAAACTTATGGTGAAAATGAAACCCATCTCAGAGACATGCTCCACCTTCAGTGCATAAACTACCACCAAAATCTGCTAAACCACTCACCAGAAAAACTGATTGGTAATATCAACAACCAGCAAATGCTTTATGAATGCAGAATGCAGCTATCACAGGGGTGCAGGGGATCTTTCCTCAAAGCCATCACTAACGCTCATCCCACAGCAAACACTCAGTCATGAAAACCCAGATTATAAGAGGAGATAGGGGTAGATCTAAACTTAATTCAATAAAAAAACGTAACCCCATACACTTACAAAGTGTACAACTTGCAAAGCGCATAACAATTCTTTACTATTCTGTCCCTCATCCTATGACCATGAGCTTGGATCTGTCATGCGTAGGGATGTTGCATCAAAGACCCGTCTTACGCGTTTCATCAAATTATGTCCTTCAGGGGCTGGGGGCAGAGGAATAAATACACTAGCATTCCTGCTCCAGCATTGGTGCCCAGTGGGACAAATTAAAAACACCGGTAATGGTGGTCAGTGGGTGAAGGAATCCTCATTGGTGGCCAATCTGAGGAATGAGTATGCAGATCCACTGCTTTGACTTCACTCCGGCTCAACTTGCAGCATGCTTGTTCTGGGTCCATGACTCAAACTACTGAAGCTAGAGAAAGGCATTAAAAGTTTTCAGATGCAGGTCAACAAGGATAGCCAACATTAATCTGTCAGTGTAGATGTTTCCTTTATATACTTTATGAATGCTTGCAGAATCTGATGACTAGACTAGACTAATGTGTGCTAGTTAAAAATTAAATAATACCCTTGTGTGCGAGGTCTTCAAATGAATCAGCCTTCTGGTCTTCCTTTGCTTCACCAATCCTACTGGGAAATTTACACCCCAATGGACAGATTACAATTCTGTGCTGATTCAGGAATCGTGCTTATATTAAGTTGAGACAGTGCAACATCAATATCATTTGAAGAGCGAAACCCAGTCTGTCTATAAATAGCACACTTCTTGCTGCATATTAATATTGGTTGTGTTTTCTGCTTTCATTCTTTGTGGTCTGTCCTTACTAATGGACTTCTCAAAGCAATCAAATACTGGCTGAACAACCCATGGTGATCATGAATCTGAATGATATACTTGTAAGCAGGTTTACACAATTTTGTAGTTTAATACAGAATTTTGTTGCAGCTGATAACACATATAAATTTTAATATTATTTTTCTGATTCTCATTGCTCTGGAAATTATGGATATATACATATTTACACTGTTATTCAAAATTGTGGGCACCTCTGGTCAAATTTTTTTTTTTTCTTATTTTCTCAACCAAAAGGCATTTAAGTGACATTCAACTCTGGTCTAAATGTAAAAATTATATTATATTGTGTGATTCATAAAGAAGTATACAGTTTCAACACACTATAAAACAAGAACAATGTAAGATATTTTATGTTACCTGTAACAGAATTGTAGAGGAATGTTTCAAGTTTTTTAGAGACAGTCACAGATGTTCTATTTATGCACCCTTACCCACCCAACACACACTGAGCCAGTAATCAATTTCCACCCAAACGCGAGTTAAGATATCTGAATTAAGTGCAGTTATAGTGGCTGTAATACGCTGCATCAACTCTGCTAGATCAACAGGAAGGGGAGGGGGAATACCTTGTCCTTTACGTACCCCCACGTACCCCCACAGGAAAAAGTCACAAGGTGTTAAGTCAGGACTTCTGGGTGGCTATTGGGTCAGTGGCATGTTGTAGTCTGCGGCTCGTTCAATCTATTGGTGAGGAAGATGTTCATTGAGGTAATCTCACACGTCACCTGACCAGTGTGATGGTGCATCATTCAATTGGAGAATAAAGTTGTCACTGTCGTCCTGCAACTGTGGCATCAACCAAAGCCTTAACATATCCGGAAAAGAGCCTCCCGTGATAGTTTTCTCGTAAAAAAAGAAGGGGCCGTACACTTTCTTTTTGGACACAGCACAGAACACATATACCTTAGAGGAATCTTGCACATGTTGCACTGCAAATCTGGGATTCTCCATTCCCCAAAAGTGAACATTTTGCTTGTTTACCTGACCACTCGCGTAAAATGTAGCTTCATCAGTGAAAATGAAGCGATCATCAAAATCGTCATTTTCAAAATGGTGCTGTATTTCGCCACAGAATTCAAGTCTTGTCAAGGTCAGTGAGATTTTGCGACATCTGCACTTTGTATGGAATCATTTTTAGTTTCTTTCTGCAGACAGTGGGCTGTGAAATCTGCACTTCACAACTCACCTTCCGTGTTGATTTTCCCAGGCTTCGTTGAATGGTGGTGCAAACACTATCGATGACTTCTTCCGGTACACGCGGTCATCCAGGAATTTTAAGTTTCAATTTTTTTATGAAAATGCCATTGCACAACAGTTACAGATCCGTTTTGCTCAATTCAAGAACACAAAACGCCTTTTTAAATAAAAAAAATATTATACAGGTTTTATATAGCACCAACAGTTTGCGCAGCACTTTACAACATGAGGGCAGACATTACAGTTACATTACAATTTGGTACAAGAGGAATCAGAGGGCCCGACTTGTTAGAGCTTACAATCTAAAAGTTAGCCTTCTCCGCTGCAGACGCTGACATTTTCACTTCCCTCAGTAGTTGGACACAAACTTCATGAGTACTTTATGAGTACATCCACTTAACGGTTTGCAGTTGTGGTCCTTGTCTTTAACTGTAATGCCACGTACACACGACCGGTTTTGCCGTCGGAATAAACTCTGAAGGTTTCTCCGAGGGAACTCCAACGGAATTCCATTCAATCGGTCTTGCCTACACACGGTCAACCCAAAGTCCGACCAAATTCCGACCCTCCATAACACGGTGACCTACAGCACGTACGACGAGACTAGAAAAAGGAAGTTCAATAGCCAGTAGCCAATAGCTTCCGTCTCATACTTGCTTCAGAGCAAGTGTCGTTTTTGGTCCGTCGGAACAGCATACAGACGAGCTGTTTTCCCGATAGGAATTGGTTCTGTCGGAAATATTTAGAACATGTTCTATTTCTAGGTCCGTCAGAATTTTCGAAAGAAAAAGTCAGATGAGGCACACACACGATCGGAATAGACGATGAAAAGCATCCATCTGACTTTTTCTGTCGGACATTTTGCTCGTGTGTACGCGGCTTTACTGTTTTACAGCTACTGGAAACTGTATACTTCTTTATGGATCACACTGTATATTCTTAAGGTAGTTCTAAAGGATATTTGTTTTACCTAAAATAAAAAAGATGTTATACTTGCCTGTTCTGTGCAATGATATTGCAAAGACCTGTTCCGTACCTCCCCTTCTGGAGTCCCCACCGGTTCTGTTCACTCCTCTTCTTCCCCCAGTGTACCCTCAGCAAGCTGTGTGCTGCGAGTGCACTCATGTGAGCATGTCCCGATCCAGGATGTGTGAGGCCATAGACACACATGATGCCAGTAAGCCACGCCCCTGCTCCCTCCTCACAAGATTTGACAGACAGCAGCAGGAGCCCATAGTTCCAGCTGCTGCCTCGGTGTCCTGTGAGAAGAGGGAGAAAGCTGCGCTGATGCAGATGGGAACAGCATTTAATCAAGAGAGGACTCTGTTAAGTGTTTAGGTCAAGGAATGCATTAAGGTAAAAAAATCTTTTGACTTTAGAACTGCTTTAACTCAAAAAAGTGCTTTCTATTGCTCTCAGCCTCCTCCAAATTCCTTTTGTTTCCTGTTGTAATCTGACTTTCTTTTAGAGGGTGGCTACGTTCATTCTCCATGGTCCCACGGTATGTAGGAACTTTGCCACCCTTTCCTTCTTGCTTCTTTGATCGACTATGAACTATGGGATTTGTAGTATGCACAGAGCCGTACACGTGACCACAAGTATCATAAACTACTCATGTTAAACAAACAGAAGTGAGAGGGAAAGGAGCTTGCGGAGGATATTACAAGGAGGAAGATAAACTTTTAAGGAACCATTTAATGAAAACTGATTACAGGACCATTAAGTGGTGGATGTGTATGATATATTTCAGAAGAATTGAGATATTGTTTATGTCACTTTAATGATTATAAACAAAATATATTTTAAACCAGTTACTAAATGCTTGCTTTATTTCAAGAACTGGAAAATGTAAACATGGCATGTACAAAAGTTTAGGTACCCATCCAGTTGGCCCACTGCTCTATTATATTCTTAGGTTAATTGAGTTGCCTTAAAATTGAACTCTGGGCGTAATCTCTAACAACCCTTTGTCCCCTCTCAGCTATCTGATGAATTAAAAAAACAAAACCTAAGCTGCAAGCCCCTGTTTTTAACCACTTCCCATCCAGCAATGTACCCATACGTCCTTAGATGGGAAGGGTGATATCTTGGTGATGGCCAAGACATATTTTTTTCTTTCAGCCACCAATTCTGAAGCTGGTAAAAGTAATCAGAGGGGTTAAAGAGCCGCTGGATTACTTGTATAGGCGGTCCCCCCTTCTGCCGCCACCTATACCAGGGTCTCCCAAGTGATCAGGGAGGCAACCTGGCACCATTTGGTTCCAAATGTGAGGAACAGATGTAATTTCTCCCACTGTGTTACGTGAGAAACCAGAAGCGATGAGCATTCTGTCATTTCCGGTTTGGGTCTCATGTAAACAAACCATAATTGGCTTGTACAAGCATCAGATCAAACAGATCTTGATTTGATCTGATGCCTTGGAGGGCAGATGAGAGATCTAGCGTCTAATAAACTCCAGATCCTTCCATTAAAAAAAAATTGTCACTGCCCATGCTATAAAAAGGGGGATGTTATTCATCCCTTGTGATAGCAATAAAAGGGATAAAAAGATACGGTGTAAAAAAAAATTTTTCAAAGTACCCCCATCCCACCGTGCTCACGCACAAAGGTGAACACACGTGCCGGTCCCTCCCACATATGTAAACTGTGATTGTACCACAAATGTGAGGTATCGCTGAAAATGTTAAAGCAAGAGCAAAAATTATAGCATAAGACCTCCTGTGTAACTCTAAACTGGTAGCCTGTAAAAGCTTACAAAGTGTTGCCTATGGAGATTTTTAAGTAGTTTGGTGCCTTTCCACGAGTGTAAGCAATTTTAAAGCATAACATGTTAAGTAGCTATTTACTCATGATAGCATCATATTTTATATTTTACCAAACAATTGGGTATTATATAATATTTTTGTGCATTAGAATTTTTTTTTAAAGTGCTTTAAATACTGTGTGACATAAAAATTGCAACACAAACCATTTTATTCTCTATGGCCTCTGCTTAAAAAAATATATGATGTTTGAAAGGTTCTAGGAAATAAGTTAGAGTTTTACATGAAGGAGAGACATGCCCGAATAGGCCCACTGTTGAAGTGGTTAATCTAAATCTGTGGTCTGAAACTCTGGTTTTCATTTCATCTTTTTTTTTCCTCTGTATAAAGGAGAAGTATCCTTTGCCTGAGTGATGTGAACACTTTCTATTGGCTGTCCAGTGACAGTGACTGTCCCCCACCAGCTACTTCATACACACACAGGTCTATTATTTCTTTGGGCAAAGACCAGATCCATCACATTTCCATATGTAGTACCCTCCTAGAACAGATTGCTAGAGAGGTTTGGGTAAATATAGTCTTTTTGGCTTTTCTGTAAACATTAGAGCAGTGTATGATTCTTTTTGGCTGTTGTGGGTTTTGCAGACTGCAGGCTCAACTACTTCCCCATATCTGCTAGTAGGTTCTAGAATGTAGTGGGCTGGAAAAGGCATTCCCTGAGCTTGAATATTGATGGGACTCTAGCCAATTCCTGGGGAGGTGTGTTCTGAGGCCTGGAGCAGCAGGATTCTTGTGACGAAGGAGGAGATCCCAGCTTGAAGGAAAATGTTCTGAGGCCTGGAGCAGCAGAATTCTTGTCATGGAGGAGGAGATCCCAGCCTGAAGGGAAATGTTCTGAGGCCTGGAGCAGCAGGATTATTATAATGGAGGAGGAGATCCCAGCCTGAAGGACTGATTTTCTTCTGGGCAGGTTAGCTGAAGCCTGTTGCCGAGAATTTACCAAGGTCCAAGCTCAGTGGGAGCTAGGGGGGACTATTTTCCTGGAAGCAGTTTTGAGTCAAGTCAAGGGAGTGCACAGAGGATCCGTCCTGGAGATTTCTAGTATAGTATCCATCCAGTATTGGACAAGGGGTATTCAAGTATCTGGAGACACAGTGAGTAAAGGCCCAGAAGTGGGATTTTAGTGGCTGTTCTGCTGTTGAACCCCTGGTGTGACTGTCCTAATGCTGCTAAAGTGGGATTTGCCCTGATGGAAGTCCCAGAACTGTTTGTGTCTCTAGTCTCTGCCAGGGGTGAGTGCCGTTGGACAAGAAGGTCTGTCTCGCAGTCTCCATTCTAATTCATCCCAAAGTGTTCAATCAGGTTGAAGTCAGGACTGTGCGGGCCAGCCAAGTCCTTCCACCCCAAACTCGCTCAACCATGTCATAAAGACATGGGTGAGTTAATTTTCTGGTGGATGAACCTGACTGGACTGCACCTGAGTCCTGACCTCAACCCAATAGAACACCTTTGGGATGAATTAGAGTGAAGACTGCGAGCTAGGCCTTCTCGTCCAAAATCAGTGCCTGAACTCACAAATGTGCTTCTACAAGAATGGTCAAACATTCCCATAGACACACTCCTAAACCTTGTGGACAGCCTTCCCAGAAGAGTTGTGTTGTTTTAGCTGCAAAAGGTGGGCCAACTCAATATTGAACCCTACGTACTAAGACTGGGATGCCGTTAAACTTAATTTGTGTGTAAAGGCAGGCATCCCAATACTTTTGACAATATAGTTTATGTAAGGCCTTGCAGTCACTGTGATTACAGGCTGGGTCACTGGATGCCATGGCTGAGGACTGGAGAACTGCACTACGGTAGCACAGCCGCCAAGTCGGTGCACCCTAGACCATCCAAATCACCCTTCCATCAGAGCCTTCCATCACACACCTTTGGACTACCAAGGCTTTTTTTTGTTTTCTTCCACATGACACAACAATAAGGCATTATAAACATAACATTTATACTATACCATAATAAGGTCTAGTCCTTTCCACAGACGTGGGGTGCATCTAAGAAGATACCATTTTACGGGATGACACTGTTATCTCCTCTTACAGACTATCAGTTCTGTTAATGGCTCCAACAACATGCGTAACATTTGAGTTTGCTGTTCATTGACTGGTCCTTGTGGTATGATTGACATTCAATGTGATAAAAAATGTGGGTTAAATAACAGGATTTACAATAATTTCTGTGTTTACTCACCATATACACAGTCCCCATTGACAAACACTGTTAAGCTCAGGTCCAAGCTCAGTGGGAGCTAGGGGGGACTATTTTCCTGGAAGCAGTTTTGAGTCAAGTCAAGGGAGTGCACAGAGTATCTGTCCTGGAGATTTTTGGTATAGTATCTATCCAGTATTGGACAAGGGGTATCCAAGTATCTGGACACACAGTGGGTAAAGGCCCAGAAGTGGGATCTTAGTGGCTGTTCTGCTGTTGAACCTCTGGTGTGACTGTCCTAGTGCTGCTAAAGTGGGATTTGCCCTGATGGAAGTCCCAGAACTGTTTGTTTAGGATTGACATCAATGTGATAAAAAAGTGGGTTAAATAACAGGATTTACATTAATTTCTGTGTTCATTCACCATATACACAGTCCCCATTGACAAACACTGTCAATGGAGCCTGTATACGTGGATGGTGATTGGTGAACAAGACAAGATTTTTTTTTTTCTTTAAGCTACACTTTCTATAATGAGCTAGTATGAATTCCATAAAAATATGTTGTAATATCTTCATTCTAGATTCAAGTATTATGATCTCTGTATGTGTTGTCATGGGAATTTTGCCCTTACTTCCTGTCTGGTAAAGCCACAGTGAGCAAAATAGGAGAAGTAAGGGAACATCTGTCTAATTTAGTCTTGGATAACAATAAAAAATGTCTTGGCTTAACATACACTTTAAGGACATTGGGCCGCCTAGTTAAAAACAAGTAATAAATATAGTTAGAATGTATATATCCTAATTAAAAAGTGTAATATAATCCGCTTAATTAAATATATAATTTTTTTCCCATAAAATTATATATTTAATTTCCAAATTTTTAAAGCGAACACAGACCACAGTCACAGGCCACAGTGACAAACTGTTTTTTTTTTTCTTTTATAAAATATCCCTTGTACTTGGAGACTTTCTTGTTGGCTGTGCAAATCATGTAGGCACTATAGACAGAATTATTGTGTCTTAATTATTGTACATTAAATAATAATGTATTTTCTGCTGTTGTGTCATGGAAAGGAGATAATGGGAAAGAATGCAGATCAGGAATTCTGTCTACACCCTGACTTCTTTATTGCATGCTTGTTCCAGGTCAGATGATATTGAAGTCATTGGTACCAAATGACAGCCAGACATGTGAAGATGACAATGAGCTATATATGTTTCCATGTATGTAGCCATTTGTAGGTATGTGGTTTTGAAGAAGGGCGTTATCCATGTTAGCCTGAAACATTACCATGTATACCAAATTTTATATTTTAAATAAATATTTTATGTGCAGCAATTCCAACTTTTTTTTCTATATTTTGGCCCTTGGGAAGGCCTGATTGCTTGCACATTCTGCTGTGACCGACGTGCACCTCACCCCTTGAATATATATATATATATATATATATATATATTTATATTCAATATAGTTATACATATCAGTATACTTGTCCTTAGATGAGATGCATTAGTTGTCTTTTATCATCCTTTTTTCGTGTATTTTGTACCCGGTAATTCAGTGAATAACACACTTCTAACTGGGTGGCTACGTTCACTTCTCCGTTTCATCCATTGATGCCACCCAGGCTGGACTAAAAATATAGTCTGCCTTTGTTAATCTCCATTGACTTAAGAAGAGGATATTGTTAGTAGTTTACAGAAAAAAAGTAAGATTTTTTTTTTATTTCAGTGCAACTAACATTAAGTGACAAGTACACTGCATTTGTGGCATGATCAACAGGTACTTTTTGACAATGTTTTTAGCCTGATATGGAAAAATGCAGCAACCCCTTCTAAGGACTGGTAAGAAGCAATATATTAAATGTTTTATTATTCTTGGGTTTTCTTATCTTTTAGTAGAGTTGGGCGAACAGTTCGAGCTGAGCAAAAGTTCAGCCCGAACATTGCCTGTTAGCCCGTTCGGTGAACACCCGAATTTGTGGGGTGCTCCATGGTGTGTTCGTCCGCCGAGTGCTGCACAGTGAATTCTAAGCCCTGACTGGGCAAAGTTTTGCCCAATCAGGGCACAGTGAGTAGTTGTTAAGGAGTGGGCCAGGAAGCCGGCTGCTGTGGCCTTAACAACAGATGAGTCATGAGCTGTCAACGGGCTTCCCCGCTGACAGCTGAATGAAAAAAAAGAAAACATTGCAATAAAAAAAGGTGAAAAAAAATGGCGTGGGGGTCCCTCCCAAAATCCATACAAGACCCTTATCCGAGCATGCCTCTACCTCTAGACCTAACAAACTTTTGACCTATACAGTATTGGGGCCCCTCTGAAAGTTTATTTTTTTAAATCCAGGACTCCGCTTTAATATATTGTTTTTTCTTTAATGCAAGCTGTATAAGTTCCTGAATTTGGCTTGATATCAGGATCTTGAAGTTCTTGTACATCAGAGCTTGAAACAGCAAATAAACCAATCAGTTGTGCTGAAGTGCAAGAAGCAAGATGATACTGTAGAATGAGAAAGTAGAGTAATGAGATAAACTCATCAGTCTGCTGCTTCTCCTACCATTGTTCAGTCATAGGCTGCAGAAAGCACAATCTGCCAGACAAGATTGTGGTGTATGACAGAGCTGTGTAAATATCAAGACTTGATGGAAAGAAATAGTAGGTAGGTAACACCTTACATTTATTTCATGAGTGTATTTAGCTGCTTACCTAAAGTTCAGTTTTTAAGTAATCATTGGCTTCTCTCACAAAAATCCTTCTTAAAAACCCAATAAAGGCAGCAGATACATTATTTCTCCTCTTAATTATGGGACCAACAGGGCCAATAGTGTGTAGTAACGTATGCCTTGAAATCATATCTTTATTTACGCATTGGTATTTCTTCATACATTTAAAATGCTTTGTGTTTTCAAAGCAGAGTTCAGATTTACAACTTGAACAATGTTTGTTAGCTAAGCATTATATCCAGAAAATATGTCTTTTGTTTTAGTGATGAGCTGGTGGAGGCCAATTGTGACCATGTTAATCAATATATTTATAACTGGTCAATTTTCTTATTAGATAATTATCACAATTATATTTCAATCTAACTTTGTTTAATGTAGATCTAAACCTCTAACTGGCTAGCATTGGGTATCATAAACATTTGCCATTTTTTATTTTGATAAATATTGCTTTTTCATTCTTTGTTGCATATCAGTGCTGGTATTATATTGTAGCCTCTTTCAGACACTTTCTGTTTAGATACCCTTTTTCCAACATTGGCTACACATTATTGCTCAGAGCCAGCTTCCTGATAATGACAACAGTGTGCGTTGGCATGGTCATATGTGTTGGCATGGCTTTTAGTCTTAACCAAGAGCTCCTGTGACCAGGTGACAATGCTGGAGCCCAACTGAGAGTTGTCTGAATAAGGATCTACATAGCAGGATCACCTAGTATTATTTTAATACATCAAGCAAAAATACAGAAGCATTTAACTGGTATAAAAACAACATGGAAACTCACAAGCTGCACAATGATAACAGCGCGTCTCTGTAAAAATTCTCAGATAGGACCCACTCCAGTAATTTCAATTGGATGGCAATCTCTGTCTCCTGATGGCACCCCTAGAGGTAGAGGCTTTATCCAGAAGAAGGTCGGGTCAAGGACAAGTGATGCATTTTGAGAATAAATTCCTGATTATTAAAGTGAACCTTCAGTAATTTTTTCAACTTTACATCTATTAAATCTTTTGCCCTTGTTGTTTTAACTTTGGATAGTAAAACATTTTTTTTTCTGCCAGTAAATACATTATACAGCCCACTTCCTGTTTCTTGTCTTTCATTAGGACTTTTGACATCATACACAGCTCTGTCTTTCACTCTTGTGAGAGTTTGCCAGGAAGGGAGGGGGGATGAGTCATAAGAGGGCCAACGAAAGCTGCAGGGCTGCAGAGCTAGAGGTGCGCCTCTGTGTGTCTGTGTAAATCCAGGAAGTGAACAGGCAGCAGCTTCAGCTGCCCACAGTTAAAATGGCTGCAGCCAGACTCAGTGGAGGGAAATTTATGCAGCATATTTGGCAAGTACAGAATCACAGTATTAAAAAAATAATATGCAAAGTGGTTGGAGGGAAGCTTCAGGGAAAAAGCAGCATAAGTACCATATAATCTAACATGCTCTTATATTTATTAAAAACATAAAAACAGCCTAAGATTACTGTATAATAATTAAATAATACATTATAAGCACATAGTGGCTATTCATACTGTATATAAATATGTGAAAAAAATAAACATGAGTAGGACAGTCTTGAACAGATGGTCCTGTCTAAAGATTTTGACAACCACCAAGTACTGTAACAGCCCAGCCACTGGCAACGGCATGCAGGCTGCAGTAGACTGTCCCATCTGGCTCCAGAGGTACTGTTTTCATTGTGAAGCTTGTGGGTCGACACTACTTATTAAATGCACCCATTTTATTGGAAAAGATCCGGGCACTCATCTCATCTTTCATCATTCCTTTTGGGAATTTTTACCTCTTATATCTCAAATTCTAAATTAAAACTACCTATTCTCTTTTTGCAATATTAGCACTTTAATCTGCGTGTCAATGGAGATCTGCAACCAAACCACTGGAGGAACATTTATATTAATTGGCCTGTCACATAAGCCAGACACGCTGGTTCTTTTATTCATTGGTATCTTTATTGTGTATTTTACCTGTCAGTTTAGTAACATTCTAATAACATTATTAATATACATGGACTCACACTTGCACACTCCAATGTACTTCTTTCTCAGTAATCTTTCGTTCCTGGATGTCTCCTTCACCTCTGTAACTTTACCAAAGCTCCTCGATATTTTTATGGATGGGAACAAAATTTCTTTTATAGGATGTATGGTACAGTGTCATTGTGTTCTTACATTTCAAAGTACAGAATATATACTTTTGGCAGTCATGGCTTTCGATAGATTTGTAGCCATTTGTAGACCACTACACTACCTATTGATCATGAACCATAAACTTTGTGTCTTCTTATCTCTCTTTTCTTGGATAATTATATATGTTTTCACTGTGCCCATCACTATATTAATGTCAACATTACAATTTTGCAGCTCTTGTGAAATCAACCACTTCTATTGTGATGTAATGGCCTTGCTGCAGCTCTCATGCTCGGACATACTGAGAATTCAGATTGTTATATTTATAGCGGCAGCACTGTTGGGAATACCCTGCTTTCTTCTGACACTAACCTCTTATATTTTCATTGCTCAAAATATTCTGGCCATTCGTACTACTAGTGGTAGATCCAAAGCCTTTTCTACCTGTTCCTCACACCTTACTGTTGTAACATTGTTGTACTTAGTGCTGTTTTGTCTGTATTTACGACCTCCATCAAAGATGTTTTTGAGTGATGGTAAAGTTATATCACTGTTAAATACAGGTGCAATACCTATGCTAAATCCCCTTATCTATAGCTTGAGAAACAAAGATGTGAAATGTGCCTTTAAAAAGCTAATAAGATAACTATATATGTATATAACTGTATGTCTGGGCAAAATATAAAATAAAACATACACTATATTGTCAAAAGTATTGGAACGCCTGCTTTACACGCACATGAACTTTAATGGCAAGTCTTATGCCCTGTACACACGGTCGGACATTGATCGGACATTCTGACAACAAAATCTATGCATTTTTTTCCGATGGATGTTGGCTCAAACTTGTCTTGCATACACACGGTTGCACAAAGTTGTCAGAAAATCTGATCGTACTGAACGCGGTGACATAAAACACATACGTCAGGACTATAAACGGGGCAGTAGCCAATAGCTTTCGTCTCTTAATTTATTCTGAGCATGCGTGGCACTTGTGCGTCGGATTTGTGTACATGCGATCGGAATTTCCGACAAAGGATTTTGTTGTTCGAAAATTTTATAGCAAGCTCTCAAACTTTGTGTGTCGTAAATTCCTATGGAAAATGTGTGATGGAGTCTACACATGGTCGGAATTTCCAACAACAAGGTCCTATCACACATTTTCCATCGGAAAATCCTATCATGTGTACAGGGCATTAGTCTGTAGGGTTCAATATTGAGTTGGCCCACCCTTTGCAGCTACAACAGCTTCATTTCTTCTGGGAAGGCTGTCCACAAGGTTTAGGAGAGTGTCTATGGGAATGTTTGACCATTTTTCCAGAAGCGCATTTGTGAGGTTAGGCACCGATGTTGGATGAGAAGGCCTGGTTCGCAGTCTCTACTTCAGTTCATCCCAAAGGTACTCTATCGGGTTGAGATCAGGACAGTCAAGTTCCTCCACCCCAAACTCGCTCATCTATGTCTTTATGGACCCTGCTTTGTGCACTGGTCTAAATCATTTGGTGGAGGGGGGATTATGGTGTGGGGTTGTTTTTCAGGTGTTGGGCGTGGCCCGTTAGTTCCAGTGATGGGAACTCTTAAGTCATCAGCATACCAAGACATTTTGGACAATTTCATGCTCCCCAACTTTGTGGGAACAGTTTGGGGATGGCCGCTTTCTGTTCCGACATGACTGCACACCAGTGGACAAAGCAAGGTCCATAAAGGTTTATATACTATTTGAAATTAATACATAACCCAGCAGAGTTCTATTTTACACACAGAAATTAATCTAAAAACTGATACAAAAATGAACATTTTGATAAACTTTGTGCATTCAAAGTATAAACTTATTAGGATATGGCCAAACCAGACTTTATGAAATTGATAATATAAATTATCATACTTCTTATACTTATCATACTACATTTATTATAGTAAAATTAAAAAAAATTAATTAAATTTGTTATACCTTTGCACTTTCATAAAATAATTCACTGCTAACATGAAATATAATCATCACTCTATTAAAATTAGGGTTCATGATGATTACTATTAAAAAGCCATCTTTCTTTTAAAAAAACCTTACATTTTATGTCTTTTCATTTTTTTAAATAATGCCCTTATATATTTGTATATGTTTAAGACATGTGAAATATGTGTTGTATAATTGTAGTGGAGAAAATCCAGGTTAACAGCCTGAGTCTGCTATCTGGAAGAGTTGTATAAAACCTAGGACTAGATGGACAAAAATACAAATCCTTTGGCAGAACCTATATATGTATTTCAGCGATGAATTTAGCTGTGTACCTGCACTTTAGCTTTAACGGTAACAAATATGTTATTATGTGGAATCGTAACAGACTGAAATCAGACATGGGTTTATCACAAAAACACAATATGACCTCAGGCATTGCCCAACGGCAAGGTGTGAAGAAGAAGCCAAAAATAACAGAAAGCATGCAGCAAAATGTTTTCTACAGATTTGCTGTCTAGATACATAAACTAGTTTTTTTACCAACAGGAAGCAAACACACTAATTCTAATGCCCCGTACACACGGTCGGACTTTGTTCGGACATTCCAACAACAAAATCCTAGGATTTTTTCCGACGGATGTTGGCTCAAACTTGTCTTGCATACACACGGTCACACAAAGTTGTCGGAAAATCCGATGATTCTGAACGCGGTGACGCAAAACACGTACATCGGGACTATAAACGGGGCAGTGGCCAATAGCTTTCATCTCTTTATTTATTCTGAGCATGCCTGGCACTTTGTCCGTCGGATTTGTGTACACACGATTGGAATTTCCGACAACGGATTTTGTTGTCCGAAAATTTTATATCCTGCTCTCAAACTTTGTGTGTCGGAAAATCCGATGGAAAATGTGTGATGGAGCCTACACATGGTCGGAATTTCCGACAACAAGGTCCTATCACACATTTTCCATCGGAAAATCCGACCGTGAGTACAGGGCATTACAGTTCTCTAACATGTTAGGCTGGCATAGCATAACGAGTACACTGAAAAAACAATATTTTCAGGTAGGAAAGTTCTGTGTGCTCTCATTTAATACATCAAATCATTTACCGTAAATGAAATAATACATAAAACTGAAATAATGTCTGCATCATTATACCTCAACCCAAGAAAATTGCCATGATGACACACTACCTTTTCTATGTCTCCCCACTGTGCCCTTGGAACCTATTGAATCTGTTAATGCTCCTGCCCTGTACTGCATCTCTATGTGCAGCCACTGCAAGTGCTGGGAGGAGAGGCATGGCTTTTGCTGTGTGTGTCCCTCTTATGCCACCTGTGCATGCAGTGCTTACAGTGGCTGCACATAGAGTTGTAGTACAGAGCTAGAGCATGTATGCACAGGAGGCTCATATGAAACTCCATAGATTTTGCGAGCACAGTAGACACACATAAAACAGGGAGTGTGTTAGTTCATGCTAAAATTATGTAATGTTTTCCTATAATATATAAGACTGGCAATAGTTTGGTTGATAAATTGCCAATTTGGGATGAGGTGGGGGTGGCTTAACCCTTCTGCCTTGCAAAACTAGAGTCATTGCTTCACATCCCAACCACAACACTACCTGCATAGAGTTTGCACATTCTCCCTGTGCTTGCGTAGGTTTCCTCCTACACACCAAAGACATGCTGGTAGGTTATTTGGCCCTAGTATGTGTATGTATACATATGCATGTCATGTGAATGTACAATATATGTAATAAATACATACATTATGTGTCCATTACAAGGACTTTTGGGTGTTCCTCAGGGTTGGCAATGGAGACATTACTAAACTGGGAAATTGCCTAGGGTCCACTTCTAAGGGATCACCCTCTTTCACGGTGTAGTCAACATATGGTTGCTGTTCTCCTTTCCTCGTGTGATTTTGAAAATAAACAGCTGGACTCAGGGCCTTAATGCACTGGCACTCAGCTCAGGATGAGACAGAAAGATGCACAGTAGGTGTATAGGCAGGTTGCCTGCATGTGTATTAGTTAGTTAATTATCTTATATTAGTTAGTGGCTGGCCCAGGCAGAGGGGGGAAAGAGTTAATGTGGGTACTTCAGTTCCCTGGCTTTTTGGGTCCAGGCTGCCCACTTGTGATATAAAAAGGGAAGGCTGAGATCCAGGGCCCTTGGTCTTGCCTGCACTTAGCCACACATGCTGTGACTGGATTGGATTAGGACTGCAGCACCTTGCAGTCTACCGGAGGCACTGGAGTTCCAGAGAACATCCAAGACATTGAGAACACCATCAGGGACTGCTACCTCTCTGAGGTAAGCCTGGGCAGCCAGGAGGTAGATAGGGATGGTATGACATTATAATGCATGTTGGACTGTACTATGAATCCGTTAAGTAAAGTTGCATAAACTGTTCTGAGCCTGACCTAAAGTTATTGAAAGGGGTGAATGTTGGTTCTTGCATATCAGAAGAACCAGTGTCTGTAAAGCACATGTGGGGTATGAAGTTCAGCTGCTACAATAGGTCTACTTGGCAAGACAAGCAAGAGGAGTAGAGGGTTGCTATGGGTAACCAAGCACTGGATCAAGTTACAAAGCACCAGTCTTTAGGTATGATACCTGGTAAAGGTGACAGGTCCTCTGGTAGCGAGGGGGTCAATGTTCTGGCTCCCTCCCTAGCAGCCAGTTTCCAGTAGCAAACCGGACCAAAACTGTGTTAAGGAGATCCATGACCTGGTCACATGGGTACAGAAGAGAGGAAGTTAATAAGTGCACACATGAGGTCCGCTCTATGTGCACTGTGGGACCCCATTCTATTACTGGGTGCAAGGTTACAGAGGTACATTGGACGGGTGTAGAGGGCGGGGGCTCAATAGGGTACCTTCTAATGCAAACATACATAAAGTTATGGTGTGTAGTGATATGAAACAATCTCGTCTCTGATATTACTTGTTCTACAACTCCAGGTGGTCTCACTTACAGCAGCTGGAAAAATGCTGTATATAATAATGGCACATCTGGTTACTGGATTTTAATGCTACATGACCTAATGCCAGACATTGTTAAGGTTTAGTGACACTGGACAGTACTTTTCAGCGGAATTCTACAGTTTATTACTACACACAGTGTTACAGCTAGTCTCTAAGTCACTGCCATAATGTTAGACTTTCACATGCCTGGCTGGTCCCAGGCATTGATGAGCATGTGCACGGCAAAGGCACCCCCACCTGCAGGGTGAGTAGACCCCGCCCACAAGTGGATGAGCTTAGTATCAATAAGAAAGCTAATAAGAAAGAAAATGAAGATTGCTAACTTTAACCTTCCACTGTGCCTCCAGCTTTGTGATGCAATGATGGGGACTCTGAGATAAGCATGCATTTAATAGGGTTACGTTTAGTTGTCCAAGTGGTGTGCTGAATATACTGGGGTTGCATTGTATAATAAGATGTATGATACAGTGTGCTAAGTCTATTAGGATTCCTGACCTTTTGGATAGGTCACAATTTGCATGCCATTTTCTTTTTTTTCTACACATGAGGAAAGCAAAATCTTTGTTCAGTCTCCTCTATAGAAATATTGTTCTGCTAGGCTTTACTAATTCTAACTCTGATTTTATTGGTTGTAAGAAAACTATCCTGTCCTTTTTTTATATTCTTTGATAGTTTTTGCTACCTTAAATGATAACCTGTTTCACAGTGCACCACTCTCAGGGTAAAGAACCCCCTGTCCCTAAAACTGATGATACATTTTTTTCAATTAGCGACTGATGTCTCTTTGTGCTTTGTATTGTCAGTTTACATTTTCCAAACCCTTATATTGACTTTGGATACATAATTTTTCTTCTAAAATGTAATTTAAAGGTCATTATCAATGCTTGTTTTAGTTCATTATTCCTCAAACTATAAATAAGAGGGTTAATGACGGGGATAATCATGACAAAAACCAGCGTCACCACCTTATTGTTTTCTAATAAAAATGAATATGTGGGTCGCACATACATACTCAAGGTGGTGCTGTAAAATATTGCCACAATAATGAGATGAGAAGAGCATGTTGAAAAGGTCTTTGACCTTCCTTTCGTAGAACTGATTTTAAATATGACTTTAATTATAAAGATATAGGAAGTTAATGTGAGCAAGAATGGGCCAAATCCTAAAAATGCCCCTTCCACATATGTAATAGTTTCTATAGTATATGTCTCAGAACAAGAAAGCGTCATCAAAGCAGTCAGATCGCAGAAGAAGTGATTAACCTTGTTAGATCTACAGTAACATGCAACAAAGGCAAAATATGCATGGGGAAGGGTATCAGCAAAGCCAATTAACCAACAACATAAGGCAAAAATAACACACAATTTCTTGTTAATAGTCACATTGTAATGTAATGGGTCACATATAGCTACATAGCGGTCATATGCCATTGCTGACAGTAGAAGGAACTCAGAGCTGGTGAAGGCCAAGAAACTGTACATTTGTATAATGCAGGCTGGTAAAGATATTGTCCTGTCCTTTGCTAGGATAGAGTAGATAGCCCATGGCATTGTAACTGAACTAAAACAAATATCAATCAATGATAAGTTTATAAGAAAGAAGTACATAGGCTTCTTCAGTTGCTGACATCCACATCCAAGTACTATAATCAGCATATTGGCTATAATGACTTGTAGATAGGCTACAGAGAACAGAATAACGAATACAACTTGATGGGAGTTGTAAAAACCGATTCCCAGAATTAGAAAATAAGAGACACATGTAGAATTTTCAGGCTTTACATCCAGACCTGTTTTTCTGTCTGGCACATGTAAAATAATTAAACAAAAACTACAGAATATGTGGTTTCATTCTTTCTATTTATTGGTATAGCAAATGGTTGATAGTTTAAAAAAATACAATTCCCTCTAGGATATTGCAAGAATCAGACCACTGTTTTTGAAGATTCTTACCTGTTTAGTTTATGTTCTGTTCTGAAAAAATAGCTATTTGTCTAGTTATGTCTTTCCTGAATGTTTTTATTTGCCTTCATTATAAACAACTGCTGGAAACTCAGTTTTGTTGAACTTCCTGTTGCAGGGGAAACTAGAACTGTGACCTGTATTTGAGTGTAACTATGTGAGACTAGCAGAGAGCTAATGTAAGCCAAGAGGAAAATTAAATTGCTGGGACACCAGTGGAGCCCTATTACAATTTTTAGAAAATAGCAAGCAATGATTGTGTAGCAAATACATACATCTCTTTTTTTTTTAAGCAAAAGTGGTATCTTCATTTACATTTTCTTTAGCTGATTATAGTGAATTAGATGATCACTTGTGATCCGCATGCTGCTAATGAGATGAATATTAACATGTATTGTCATATATCAGAAGCAAGAAAATAAAATCGTCTACCCTGAACCTAACTGTAAAATGTGTTAAACAAGAGTTAAGGAATGTCTTGTTATAGTTTGATGTACCATTCGTTTTCCATGTCCCTTCCTGAAATAAACAAGCTTTTCTTTTTATGCTTTCCATGGTATGCAATCTTTGTGCGAAATCTCAATTTGTATTCTGCAAGTGATCAAAAGTACAGCAAATAAATTTGAATCTATATTTCTGTTATTAAAGTAAAGCATCTAGGCTTGTTATAATTAGCATCATGTATGAAAAGGATTTTCCTTTACCCGTGTGCATTGTTGTATAGTAACAAGCTGATTTATACTTGAATACCAATTCTTTATATAGAAGCCATTTCCCCCCTGACTAACATCTCAAGCTGACTGATAATAATCTCAGAAGAATAAAACAAACTTTAAATTCTTAAGTTTTATGTTAACTTTAAACCAAACTGTTTAAAGTGTTCAGACTCACAAAATGTTTACTGTGTCAGTTGCATCATACAGTATTTACAACTGAATATGTTTAATATCTGCAAATACCATTAAATTAGTGGACATCTATCATTTTAATTTCTGCCTGAATTTAGAAATATCATAACACCTCTTCATTCAACTATATCAACAACATTTTGGCTGTATTTTGGATTTTTCACAATCCTATTCCCTTGCTCCTTTAATCAGAGAAGTGCCTTTTCCAGGAGGCTGCACATAGATCAAATTCTAGGTGGCACATGGAAAAGAATAGGACATTTTTGGCAATGTCCTTAGGCCTAGTGTATTGGGAGTTTTATTCTTGGGGAAATACTTACAAATCTCTGAGATCCCCTCTCCAGGCTCATCTTTGACCACAATCTTCAGCCTCCCTCTGTTCCTACAGTACAAACAAATGGCCACTGCCCCACCTATAACTGGCCTTCATAGCAGGGAACACATGGAAGGGCGATGCATGTCAAACAAAACCAAAGAAAATTCCCAGCTGAACTCACCAACCAGCCTGCTAACCAACTGAATTATCCTGTCTAGTTTGCATTAAAAACAGGGGTTTAGTTTGCACACATTTGCAAAAACATGCGTAAGCTGCAGTATGTCAGAAACCATGAATCAGACTGAGACAGAAGTACTGTTAAATCTCACTTGTTTAATAATAATAAAAAAAGGTAAACAGAGTAAGCCTAGTCAAAACATAGCCAGAGTTCAGGAACCGGAACGGATAGTCAGACAAGCCAAAATGTCAGGGAGCCAGAGATGAGCGTAGTAGAACAGCAAGCAGGATCTGGAGCCAAAAGGAATGTCAGCCAAGCAAGTCTTTAACAGGAACACAGGAGAGCTTCTCTAGAGATGTGACCAAGGCAAAGGCAGAGATCATCTGGGGCTGGAAGGCTTAAGTAGGCAGGACTGATGAGCAGGATATCATCAACAGCTGAGTCACTGTGGAGAGGTAGGAGCTGGCAATTAGCCGACAGCTGAGTGGCCAGCTCAGAGAAGGGAAGGGCTGAGCCCAGCCCTGAGAGTACCCCCTCCTCAATGACCCCTCCCACTCGGAGGACCACCAGGCTTGAGGGGAAAACGTCTATGGAAATCACGGAGGAGGACAGGGGCATATACGACCGAGGATGATACCCAAGAGCGCTCCTCCGGACTGTACCCTTTCCAATGCACCAGGTACTGTATGCGCCCACGGAACCTATGGGAGTCAACAATGGACTGTACTTCATACTCCTCATGGTTCTCAACCTGTACAGGGTGAGAACAAGGCACCAAGGTAATAAAGCGGTTGCAGACCAAAGGTTTTAATAAGGAGACATTAAATACATTTGAGATACACATATTAGAAGGAGGTCTAATGTGTAAGCCACTGGGTTAATCCTGCAAAGAATGCGGAAAGGCCCAATAAACCGAGGTGCGAACTTCAGAGAGGGAACACGAAGTCGGAGGTTGCAAGATGACAGCTAGACCCTATCCCCAACCTGGTAGGAAGGCGCAGGCAGGCGTCTGCGGTCAGCATGGAGTCTGTACCTATTATTAGCATGTCACAAAGACTCCTGGACTTGTGCCTAAGTGGAACGAAGACCACGGAGATGCTCCTCTAATGCAAGAGTTCCTTAGAAGTGCTCAACTTCTTAAGTGGAATACAATGAGACATTTTCGAGAATCGGTCAACCACCATAAAGATAACTGTGTTGCCCTGGGATTTGGGTAACTCCACAATGAAATCCATAGACAGGTGGGTCTAGGGCCTCTCTCCATTGGGTATAGGTTGTAGGAGGCCCACTGGAAGGTGTCATGGAGTCTTACTCTGTGCACACACGGAAAAGGCAGCTACGAAGGCGAAGGCCTTTGGGAGAATGGTAAGTCTGGAGCATGGCAGTATGGAGACTCTCTGGGACAAAGCAGTGGTCACAAGGTTTCTCAGGAGGAGCATGATCCTGAGCAGCAAGAATTTTGTCACCCAAAGGAGAAGTAAAACAGGTGCGAACTGTAGCCAGAATAAGATCAGGAGGAATCACAGGAACCGGAAACAACTCCATCATGGAAGTAGAGGAAAATTGTCGTGACAAAGCGTCAGCCCTTACATTCTTAGTACTGAGTAAGAATGAGACAATGTAATTGAAACTAGACAAGAAAAGAGCCCATCGCGCCCTTCTGGGAGAGAGGCGTTTAGCCTCAGACAAGAATGTGAGATTCTTATGGTCAGTAAGAATGAGAACCGGCACAGTCGTACCTTCGAGGAGATGTCTCCATTCTTTCAGGGCTAAAATAATCGCTAACAGCTCTCTGTCACCAATATTGAAATTGCACTCCGCAGGTGACAATATCGTGAAAAAGTAGCCACGAGGATGCATAGCGCTCTCAGAGGTAGGACGTTGAGACAGAAGGGCGCCAACTCCAGTCTCAGAAGCATCGACTTTAAAGATAAAAGGTAACGTAGGATCAGGATATGCCAACACAGGAGCAGAAATAAAGGCAACCTTGAGACTCTCAAAGGCTTTAATGGACTCCGGAGACCAACACTATGGGTTACCGTCCTTTCTGGTCATAGCAGTCAGGGGCTTGACCAGAGATGAGAAGTTATGATTAAACGTCTGATAATAGTTGACAAAGCCAAGAAAACGCTGCAGGGAATATAAACCCATGGGTCGGGGCCCCTGTAGGACTGTTGAAAGTTTCTCTGGGTCCATCAAAAAACCAGCAGTGGAAATTACATAACCCAGGAATTTAACCTGTTCGCGATGGAATTCGCACTTCTCCAATTTACAATAGGATTGTTCTCTCTTAGTTTCTGAAGCACAGGACAGACATCTGTGGGGTGGCTCTCCAAGGACTTGGAAAATATGAGGATATCGTCGAGATAAACCACCACACATAACTGCAACAAATTTCGGAGGACATCGTTAATAAATTCCTGGAAAACTGCCGGGGCATTACAAAGGCCAAAAGGCATTATGAGGTACTCATAATGGCCTGTTCTGGTATTAAACGCAGTTTTACACTCGTCGCCCTCCTTACTCCTTATGAGATTGTATGACCCTCTCAAATCAAGCTTCGTGAAAACCGTTGCTCCCTTGAAGCGGTAAAATAACTCTGTAATCAACGGAATCGGATAGGCATTCTTAATCGTGAAACGATTGAGACCCCTATAATCAATACAAGGTCTCAGTTCACCACTCTTCTTCCTTACAGAGAAGAAACCAGCACCAGCAGGAGACGAGGATTTGCAAATGAAACCTCAAGAATGTGGGTCTGCAACATACTCCTCCATGGCCTTATCCTCCAAGACGGACAAAGGGTAAACCCAGGCACAAGGGGGTAAGGCACCAGGTTGAAGGTCAATTGTGCAATCATATGACCGGTGTGGAGGCAAACTACCGGCTTGACCTTTGTCAAAGACATCGCTAAAATCGCGGTACTCCTCCGGCAGGGAGAAGAGAGAAAAAGTGCACAGGACCTTGGTTACCTTCTGGAAGCATTTCTTACTGCATTGTAGAAACTGCCCTGTTTCTCCGAAAATAAGACCTAGCGTGATTGTCGGTGATGGCTGCAATATAAGCCCTACCCCCCAAATAAGCCCTAGTTAAAGTCCTTGTAGGTCTTATTTTCGGGGTAGGGCTTATTTTCGGGGGGAAAGGGTAGGGCTTATTTGGGGGGTAGGGCTTATATTGCAACCATCACTGACAATCACACTAGGTCTTATTTTCGGGGAAACAGGGTAGGAGAGAACCTTAGCATGGAGCCAAACAAAAGAGGGGTTGTGCCTCTGTAACCAAGGATAACCAATAAGCAGTGGAAACTTAGGTGAGGAAATAACTTGGAATTGGATTATCTCATGGTGAAGAGCCCCTATGGCCATGGACAACGGAACATTCTCACGAGTCACATGGGCAGGCTGTAGAGGTCCCCCATCAAGAGCCTCAATGGCAAGTGGAGTGTCACGCAGCTGCAGCGGAATCAAGTGCTTCGATACAAAGGCAGTATCAATAAACAGGCCTGCAGCCCCAGAGTCGGTTAGAGCCTGTATCTCGACGGACAACCCAGCCCAAGAAAGGGTAACCGAAACCAGGGGCTGTGAAGACTTTCAGGTTCCAAGCGAAGACGAAATGCTGCATGGAATCTTAGCATCAACACATCCTGCGCTCACCAATGGGTAATTCCATTTATAGAGAAAAAGCTTGCTCCAAAGAATAAATGCTGCAATATTGGCAGAAAAAATAAACTTGTTGATTAAAAGAAGCTGCTTACATCAAGTAAGAACAAAAACCGCAGTATAAAATGGGAATAGTGACACACTCAAGTGACGTCACACTCAAGTGACGTCACAAGGCTCCACTCAATGCGTCCCTGAGGAAGTCACATGACCAGTGACGCAACGCATCGGGTGGAGCCTTGTGACATCACTTCCAGTGCTGATTATGGAAGCGTGGTGAGGAGGTGAGTGTTTCACTACTCCCTGCAGTTTTTGTTCTTTTTTGATGTAAGCAGCTTCTATTATTAAACAAGTTTATTTTATCTAGCAATATTGCACTATGGTTGTTCTTTGTTTCTTGTTGTTCTTTGAGTGCCATTCACACATGAAGCATTTATTCTTTGGAGGGAGCTTTTTCTCTATATATGGAATTACCCATTGGTGAACGCAGGATGTGTTGATGCTAAGATTCCATGCAGCATTTCGTCTTCACTTGGGACCTGAATGTCTTCACAGATCCACCAGCGGGATTCCCCATTTGCTGTCTGATGAGCCTTGTTTGACCTTTTGGTCATTGTTAAAGGTGAGCGGGCAATCTATAAATTTTACAGTCGATGTTGGATTGTTGCTTTGTTTTCCTCCTATCAAGCTATTTTTATGAGATATCCATCTCTATATAAACTGATTCATACCATTGGGCTTTACTTGGACTTTTGTTTTGCGTTTTTACTTTTGTTTATTTTATTTTATGGCACGCTATATTGAATAAGCGCACCACTCCCATTTCTCTTTTTTTTTTGTATTTGCTTACGCAGTGTTTTTGAGTACACTACTAAGTGGTTGCAGCTATTTCACAGTTATTATACATTTATTATACTTTTGTTCTTTCTGAGTTTATTTTGATTCCTTATTTTCACTATATTTACTAGAGTTTAATGGTTTATCTTTATCTTATATTACACATAGTAGCGCGCAAGTTTTATCTCTATAACCCACCTATAACTGGTCTCCCTCTGTTCCTCCATATAATTCCTCCATATTTCAATAATTTACAGTATATGTATAATCTATCTTGCTCCACTGCTGTGTTAAATAGCTTATTGGTGAATGGTCATATCTACAGCAAGGATTGAAAGGTCCCTTCTGTGTGGCTGTTGGGAAGAGGGGTTGACAGTGAAATGGGCAGGTAGAGGTACTGATAATCTGCATTTGCCTTCCCCACTGAATCAAGTAGTGGTGACTTGATAACATCAGGCCGGTCTAAATTGAGACAAGAGGTGAGCATTGAGGAGACCGGTCACCCAGCACACAAACCAGGCAGAGGTGACTGGTCTTCTTAACAGAAAGCGCTGGGATCCCACTGTGTGCATACAGAATTAGTGAAGGTTAGAAAAATCTCTAAAGAGCATAACTACAAGCGAAAAACACACTATACATGTAGATGAGAAATTATTACATTTCTATAAAATATTATTTCTGCCTGGGGGTGAGCTTTATTACATACCAGAGCTCTGTAAAGCAATATTAGCAGTTCTCAATACTAGGAATCATCAAGTGAGTAAAGTACAGGAGGACCTCCTACTTTGCATGTGTATAGGGCATTTAAAGAAGTGGTTTATACCAAAAGAAAATCTCTCATAAACACACATAAACTAAATACATTAATGTCAATGATTATCTGCTGTTTTATAAAAAAAATCCCTTTCTCTAGCAGTGCTCAATTGCCACCATCTCCTGTGTAGTGAACATGTCTCACGTGCACAGTTGTCAGTCACACATACACCAGAAGTGTCATTGCATGTGTGAGCAGCACAGGCAGATCTTTGCTGCATAAACAAATAACAGCTCCTAATCAGAGTAGCCAGACAGGTATAGCAGGACCTTTTACTGGTGTTATCTATTGAAGAGGAGCAAAAACTCAAATACATAAGATAAAAGCCATCTTTATTAATGTCATTCCAACTTTAACATAACAGGTTGGTGACTAATAAATACACCATTCAAGAAAATGTAAAAACATACACTTGTTAGGGCTCATGCACACAAGGATGTTTTAAAAACGCCAGAGCTACAGCAGCATTAAAAACGCCATTTTTTTCACGTTTAGCCAGGTTTTAACAATAGTGTTTTCCCACTTTAGCGTTTTTGGGTGTTTTATTTTAATTGAAAACACTCTCTATAATGTAAAAACGCCTAAAAACAACAAACGCGGCTAAACGCGGCTTGATGCGTTTAGGCGGGTGTTTCGACGTTTTTCATTTTTCAAGCTCGTTTTAACTGCTCCTGGAAGCACAGGCTGGCTATTTTTTTTATTGCCGCTAAATGCTTATGCCCCCAAACGCCTCTGACTGTTTATGTGTGCATGGACACAAAGGCTAACGTGGAGGGGATTTTAGAGGCATTTAAACAAAACGTCAAATGTCCCTAACAGCAGCTGTAAAAAAGTCCTGTGTGCATAAGCTCTTAGTGTAAAACAAATTGGTGTTACTGTAGATAAAAAGTATACATTCAAATTCTATATATGGTTTTGACATGAATTCAGAAGAGGATTCATTCAGCATGTCTAGCAGAAGGCTTATCCCCGTTGACTGAGATGCAAACTCTTTGAACTAGAGCGATGGTGACCTCGCAGGCCACTCATGCCATTTTTTCTACAGATAACATCTGTAAAACAGCTAGATGGAGTTCTGCAAATACATTTATTTGGTGCTATTGACCGGATGTGTTCAACAGGAATCCAAGCTTTTCTGCTCTTCAGTACTTTCTGCTGCATTATTAATGCAATAAATTCCTTTTCCTTTCAATTGTTGTCATTTCTTTGTTATCTGTTGTTAAAGCAAGTAAGGCCTGGTAAATACTAACTTTAAAAAACAGACAGCTTTGGTTGGAGCCACTGTACTAAACATTCAACATTAGTACAACGATCTCCCCCGCTGAGCTGTTGTGTTCTGAAAGGGGCACAGCCCCCCCACCAGAACACTCCGATCAGCGCTCTCTGCCATTGGCTGAGAGTGCTGATCGGGAGTCAGTCGGCTGCTAGTTTTCCAGCATGATCGTCCAATAGAAGCCAGACAAACAGCCGGCTTCTGTCAGACAGGCCAACATACACAGAGGCTGGATGTCGGCTGTTTTTTTTTAACCGGCCAATGTCTCCCCACATTTGGTCCGTGTGTACAGGGCTTTACGTTCTATAGTATACTGACATGAGGTGAGCCAGAGCCTGGAATATAGAAGATTGTCATCCATACTTACTGTAATTTCTCTTCACTGGCTTATCTTGTCGGCCCCCCACCACCAGATGTCTTGCCACAGTTCTAGTTATGGGGTTGACCTGTGTCATGCTGACATGAGGATATGCAGGGAAAGGAAATTTTCAATAAGCAGAGATAACATCTTCCCCCCTTGATGTGTTTTTTTTTTATGTGCCATAATGGTAAAGTCATACAAGAGCTTTCTATTCATGAGATTCATTTTAATGGAGTCAGGAGAATCACCTTATAAATAGCAATGTTTGGGAAAACACCATCTTTGGCAGGATTGCAGGCATAAAATCATTGGCAGGAAAATCTATATGGTAACATACCCTTAAATTGTAGGTGCACCTTTCAATTATTGTCTGTCACTCTGTAGAAGAAATTCACTCTCTCTGTCTCTTTTCCCTGGTGACCTTGACAGAAAGTGATGGCAAATCCATACTTTTGCAGCAGGGGACACCTGTCTCATTGACAACTGTTTAGAAGAGGAATTCCCTTTAATTCAGAGAGAATTACTCTCACTTAATGTTGTATCTCTGGGACAGAAAGTTGGACATATACAGACAAAAAATACCTGACAAAGGTTCTAACTATTCCCTAATCTATCCCTAACTGAAAAAGAAACAAAAGTTTAGCTATATTTTAATAAATCTCAAAACTTGCAGACCAAAAACTGAAGACCAAAAATTGACCAAGTAAAGACCAAAAAAACAAAAATTGCAGCCCAAACTAAAAAAACAAAATGTGTATGTTTTATTCCAAGTTCACATATGTGCGAATTAAATGCAGATTCCAAAAAAGGTCCTGTGCGTTTTTGAGTTCGATTCAGGTGCAAATTCAGGAAAAAATTCAGACCTTAATCGCACCTGAACCGGTGAACAGAAACGCACCTGTCCGCAGGCTGGAAACCGCGGCCATACATACAGTATGTAAACCCGGCCTCAATCAAAGTAGAGCATTTTGCAATTAGTTATTTCAGAAAATTTGGAAGATTAGATGATTCAGCTTTACTAATACAGTATATTTGTAGAACAGTTAAAAGTACAAAAAAAAAATGGTCAATGAAAATTCAAATAGGGGAATTCATTAAAGCTATTGCGCCACTTTTCTGGCATTAATTGCTCTTTTTAATGTGTTGCACCTAATTCAAAAGACATCTGTGTTCTGACAGCAACTCGTTCACCAAATTCAGGTAGTCCTAATTTACTCCACTCCTAAACTGAGGCACAACACCTGCGCCAAATTCAATATAAAATACCGACAGTTTGTATCTTACAAAAGTGGAGCTAATTAAGACCAACTTTTTTTTGGCATACAAAGACAGGTTTTGTGAAAGTGTCTTCTTGAATGTTTTCTAAAAGTGGTCCAGCATGCACTAAATTCAAGTATAAGTTCTAGACCGGTACAATAATTTGGTGCACGTTGCACCACTCTTAGAATTCATGCAAGACACTTTTGCAAAATCTGTCTGTGCCAGTCTTTACGAATTCCAGGGGAAGTGGTTTAGACTGCAAATGTGTTATACGGGTCCCACCTAAACTGTGTATTAATAGCAAAACTCTCCTTAGAATTCATAAAGACTGACACAGTCAGATTTTGCTAAAGTGTCTTGCATGCATTCTAAAAGTGGTGCAGCGTGTGCCAAGTTCATATACCTGTCTTGAATCTGGCATATGCTGTGCCACTTTTAGAATGCATGCAAGACACTTTCACAAAACCTGTCTTTGTATGCCAAAAAAAGTTGGTCTTAACTAGCTGCACTTTTGTAAGATACAAACTGTTGGTATTTTATTTTGAATTTGGGGCAGGAGTTAAGCCACAATGTAGAAGTGGAACAAGCTGAATTTGGCACACAAGTTGCTTGACAACCAAAACTGTTGCAGATTTTTTTTTAATTAGGTGCCACGCATTAACAAGAGCAATTAACGGCAGAAAAGTGGACCAACAGCTTTATTGACCTAAATGTCAAAAGTAATTAGCTCAGTTTGAGCTTACAAATGCATGAAAAATGTATGTTTGCATTTATTTATCAGGTCATAAAAAAAATATGTGTTCTGACATGATATGGACAGTCGTCAGGTTATTTGCATTTTTAAAATAGAACAGTAAAATTAGTTTTGACCATTTGTTTTGTTTGAAGCTTCAGGTCTAAAGCAATATAGTTTTTACTAGGAAGCAATTTGTTTTGCATGTCAAATTCTGAGTTCTCAGGTAACTGGGGCTTATCACGAATGACTAGCTTAAAGAAATAATAGTTTATGAAAAAAGACTTTGTGAAACCCATAAACATTGACATAATCATTAAAAGAACATTGCTCTTTGGTTTGGATATACTTCAAGGATTTTTAACCACTTGCTTACCGGGCACTTAAACCCCCCTCCTATCCAGACCAATTTTTAGCTTTCAGCGCTAACGCATTTTGAATGACAATTGCGCGGTCATACAACGCTGTACCCAAATGAATTTTTTATCATTTTTTTCCCACAAATAGAGCTTTCTTTTGGTGGTATTTGATCACCTCTGCGGTTTTTACTTTTTGTTAAAAAAATGTAAAAACCAGAATTTTTTTTAAAAAAAAATTTTTTTTTTTATATTTTGTTATAAAAAATTTTTAACGGGTAATTTTTCTCCTTCATTGATGTACGTTGATTAGGCGGCAGTGATGGGCACTGATAGGTGGCAGTGATGGGCACTGATGGGTGGCAGTGATGGGCACTGATGGGTGGCAGTGATGGGCAGCACTGACAGGTGGCACTGATTGGCACTACAGGTGGGCATTGGTAGGTGGCACTTGTGAGCATTGATAGGTGGCACTTGTTGGCATTGATAGGTGGCACTGTGGGCACTGCTAGGTGGCACTGTGGGCACTGCTAGGTGGCACTGTGGGCACTGCTAGGTGGCACTGTTAGGTGGCACTTTTGGGTGGCACTTATGAGGAATTTTTTGTGCTTCCTCTTTGGGACCGATGTCCCTGGCATCTGAGCCGGTGATCGGCTTTTTTCTCTACTCGCGCTGTCAGCGCGAGTAAAAAAAAAAACGATTGCCGTTCTTCATGTTTACATCATGTGATCAGCTGTCATTGGCTGACAGCTGATCACATGGTAAGGGGCCGGGACCGGCCCCTTACTCAGATCGGTGATCAGCCGAGTCTCAGTGACTCGGTGATCACACCGCGCCCGGCACGCGCCCTGCAGGGCGCGCGCAGGGAGCGTGCACAGGGGAGGCCGTCATATGACGGCCTCCCGGGAATGTAGGTCCGCGCTGTGGCCGTCATTCGGCCATAGCGCGGATGTCTAGTGGTTAAAGAGGTTGTAAAGGCAGAAGGTTTTGTATATTACTGCATTCTATGCAGTAATGTAAAAAACATTGTGCATGCAACTCCAGAAGAGCATGATTGGGGCTGCTCTGTGCAAAACCATTACACAGAGCAGGTAAGTATTGCATTTTTGTTATTTTAATAAAATAAATCAAGAAGCTATACAAACACTTTAATTACTACAATTAATAGAAATATGTAAATATCTATTTACATTAGTTTCTTGTAATTCCCGGTACAGCAGCACTCACTCCCACTCAGAGTCCAGCACTCAGAGCCACAATTTTTTTCAGAGCCACACATTTCACAATTGCTGTCAGCCTAATACCATGAACAGGCTTACCAGAAGAGAGATCACAGTAATTTCACTGGGGAAAGAATAGGGTTTTTCATTGGTGTGCCTAGATCTTTTATTGTCAAATCATAAGCTGGAATAAATATTTAACCAAGCCATAGGAACTTTACCACCATATCAGTTCCTTACCTCCTTCCCTCTACCACATCAGCATCTTAAAAAATCTGGTTGTATGCAGATGCACCAAAGGCCTCTGCCAGGTATTTGGGATGTGGAGGGGGGTGAGGCTGGGGTTCTGTGTCTGCGCACAAATGCCACTAGTTTCTGGTATATGTGTATTGTGCCAACCCACTGCGTAGACATACCAGCACCAGTGATGTTTTGTGTGTGCACTGAATATTGAGGCTTGCATGTGCCCTCAGCGTCACATTGCTTTCTGGGATAGGTGTGACGTGGCAATCTCAGGAGCCAGTAGGGCCTCAGCCTAGGTCATAAAGCAAGAGGTGCTACTTTGTAGCCCAAAAAGTTGCTGTACTTTGCAGAGAATAGAATTTTTAGGAGAGGAAGCAGGGGGGAACAAAAAGAGAAAAGGTGGTTATAATGGGTTAAAGTGTTACTAACCCCAAGACCCTGCATTCACTTTATCTGGTATCTCACAGTACACAGAATGTGGAAATACAATCATTTTAGTAAATATAAACTGCTAAATATCTTTTCTCATCAGCAGTTAGAGCAGTCTTGTGACTTGTATCAATGTCTGGTTAAAGCTTGTAGGAAAAGTTTTCATACTGCACTAGCTGTCCTATTAGGATTCAGGACCCCTGACCCTCTGTCTGGACCAGGCCCGGATTGGCCATAGGTTAAACCATGCACTTGCCCAGTGGGCCGGGGCCGCCAGGCTGCAAGTCCTTGCAGGGCCCAAGGCAGCCGGGCTGCTCTTTGAGCCCGCGCTGCTCATCCAGCCTCTCTGCGGCCGTCCGGTTGCCAGTTAAGCTCAGCCATCGGCGCCAGGGAAGGAGCTAGATGAGACGCCTTCGGCCTCTCTGCGGCAACACGGTGCCTGTATTGGTCAGTCGTCATTGCCGGGGGGGGGTCGTGACTGCGAAGGGGGAGGAGCCAGAACAGACACCTGCTGCAGACACCTTGGGGCCAGATAACAGAAAACGTGAGTGCAGCCCTCCCATGTAACCTGAATAGGAGAAGCAGTGGGGGGCGGCTGCATATAGAACAATCATTCTCTTCATCTTCCTCCTGCAGTATTGGAATGCCTGCGAGAGGTAAAGGAAGCAGGCATTCCGAGACTGCAGGAGGAAGATGGAGAGAATGATTGTTCTATATGCAGCCGCCCCCACTGCTCCCCCTATCCTGCTTCTTTCTGCTGCCCCCCCTGGGCTCTCCACCCCACCCATACCCTTTGCCTCCTCGTGCTCTCCACCTCCCCCCATGCTCCCTGCTGCCCCTCTGTGCTCTCTACCAACCCCCATGCTCTCTGCCGCCCCCTAGTGCTGTCCACCTCCCCCCATGCTCTCTGCCACCCCCCAGTGCTGTCCACCTCCCCCATGCTCTCTGCCGCCCCCTGTGCTCTCCACCTCCCCCCATGCTCTCCACCTCCCCCATGCTCTCTGCCGCCCCTCTGTGTTCTCCAACTCTCCCATGCTCTCTGCCACCCCCCGTGCTCTCCACATCACCCCCACGCTCTCCGCTGCCCCCTTGTGCTCTCCACATCACCTCCACGCTCTCCGCTTCCCCCCTGTGCTCTCCAACTCCCCCCATGCTCTCCGCCGCCCTCCCTGTGCTCTCCACCTCCCCCCATGCTCTCCACCGCCCTCCCTGTGCTCTCCATCTCCCCCCATGCGCTTTGTCACACTCCCCATGCTCTCTGCTGCCCCCCCATGCTCTCTGCCGCCCCTCAGTGCTGTCTACCTCCCCCCATGCTCTCTGCTGCCCCCTGTGCTCTTCACCTTCCCCCCATGCTCTCCGCTGCCCCCCTTTGCTCTCCTCTTCCTCCCTGTGTTCTCTGCCTCTCCCCTGTGGTCCTGTGCTGATCACATGCACTCTCCCAAGAAAAAAAAACTCTCTAGCAATACACACCAAACTGAGCATGTGCAGCCTGACTCCAGTAACTCTGTCTTTGCTCTCCACCTCCCCTATGCTCTCTGCCACCCCCTGTGCTCTCCACCTCCCCCCATACTCTCCACCTTCCCCCATGCTCTTTGCCACCCCCCGTGCTCTCTACATCACCCCCACGCTCTCCATTGCCCCAATGTGCTATCCACATCACCCCCACGCTCTCCGCTTTCCCCCTGTGCTCTCCACCTCCCCCCATGCTCTCCACCTCCCCCCATGCTCTCAGCTGCCCCCCTGTGCTCTCCACCTCCCCCCATGCTCTCCGCTGCCCCCCTGTGATCTCCTCTTCCTCCCTGTGTTCTCTGCCTCTCCCCTGTGCTCTCGTCCCACCCCATGTTCTCAGGGTTCTTCCCTGTGCTCTCCATCCCCCCCATGCTCTTTCCTGGTCCCACCTCACCCCCTCACCCCACACACCTCTGCTGGGTTCCCCCCTCCCCTCCCTCAGGGGATCTGTCAGGGTGGAGAGTGGGGAAGGGACCAGTTAACATGTCATGGGCTGCTCAATCCAAAATGCCCGGGCCTAGTTTTTGTCCCAGTCCGGGCCTGGTCTGGACAGTGCTGATTGGCCCATTGCTGATCAAATGCACTCTCCTAAAAAAAAAAAAAAACTCTAGCAATACACACCAAACTGAGCATGTGCAGCCTGACTCCAGTAACTCTGTCTTTTCCGGATATGTTATGAGGACAATGCAAGAAGAGGAGGATCTGTGCATACAGGATCAAACGTTCTTTTTACACAATGCAGAGGATTAACTATTAGGTTCCACAGTGAGTATAACAAGCATGCTTTACTGCATACAGTATACATACTGATTTTACTGTTGTGGGTTTAGTAACACTTTAAGATATTTTTTAACTTTAGAAAAATGAAATCTGGCAGGGGTTCCTGGATCAAAAGAGTACTGACTAGAATTGCAAATCCTTAGAAACCCCCATGACAGTTTTATTGTAATCAGTGCTGGCATGGAAAACACTTGCAACAATTATTTTAGTGTGTTTTGTATGCATTACCCTAAAGAGTAATGGGAGGTGAGATTCCAGGGAAATGCATTTATTTATAGCTTATCAAAACCACTTCTTCAGTTCACATGCAGGGATGCTGGCCCGAGGCTGACTTGTTCTCCTGGTCACAGTTCTTGTTAACCCCCTATACCCACAGCACTCCACACATAGACATGTGCTTTGACATGGTCCAGATTATGGCTCCAGGAGTCCAACTGAGCACCAGGGGCCTGTAGCATAACCTGGGTCACCTAGCGCATTTTCCAAGAGGCTTCCGCTCTCACCACCAGGAGGGTGTTCCCTTTCCTGTAACAACCTTGTGAGTCAACCAGGCTTGTAACGGTAAATAGCACACCCAGGAGCTTAAATCACAAAATCCATTAAATACAGTTGCCCCAGATGAGGCAAGGATGAGACAAGGAATTTGATGTTGGAAGGGGGGTGGGGAAGGGGGGGCAAAGAAAGGGGGCTGTGAAGGGGACTTGGATGCAAAGAAGGGGGCCGAGGACACTGATGTAAAGGGGGGAAGTCTGTGATGTAAGGAGGGGGGCTGTGATGTGAAGGGGGAAAAAATGCATTGTTGTAAAGGGGGACTGTGATGTAAATTGGGGGGCTTGGATGTAAAGAGGTCTGTGATGTAAAGCAGGCACTGTATTGTAAAGGGGTGCTGTATTGCCAATATTTGTCTTCAGGCCGGGTCCAGAGGTGTTGGGGGAACTGTGTAATGTAAAGGGGTCTATAGGTGTGTGGGGGGGGGGCACTGTGTAATGTAAAGGGGTCCAGAGGTGTTGAGGGCGCTGTGTAATGTAAAGGGGCCCAGTGGTGCGGAGCTGTGTAATGTAAAGGGGTCCAGAGGTGTGGGGGGTGCTGTCTAATGTAAAGGGGTCCAGAGGTGTGGGGGGCGCTGCGTAATGTAAAAAAGTCCAGTGGTGCAGAGCTGTGTAATATGAAGGGGTCCAGAGGTGTGGGGGTGCCGTGTAATGTAAAGGGGTCCAGATTGTGGGGAGGGGGCCTGTGTAAAGCAAAGGGGTCCAGAGGTGTTGCCCCATCAAAATGCTATAATTGGTCTTAAACTCACCTTTAATCCAGTGTCGGGCAAAGCTCCCCGGTGCTGATCTTTGCAGGATCAAATTTACCTTCAGGCTGAAGCCCCTGGTCTTTTTCCTACTTAGCAACACCCCTGACAGGGCTCCATAGAGACAGATAGAGAAATAGATAAACCTATGTAGAACTACAAGTTTTAGCATGTATGCTGGAACTTGTAGTGACACAAAGCAGGTAATTCTCAGTTTTTGCATTTATGCTTTTTTTGTGTTTTGGAGAAATGATAAGATGTGATGGAGTTCCCATCTATGAGATGTTTGCCTGGGCCTGCCAGTGTCTTGAAACAGCTCTACAGATCACATATGTATTTCAACTGTATCTTTTTTATATATGTTTGGATATTTTCTAAAGTTAAAACCAAACTCCAAACCATGTCAAATAATTTTTATTGAAAATATCTCTCTTTTCTGACTTTTTTGACCTAGAATCTCTTTACTATTTCATATTATTGTTGAAACTGTGTGCCTAAGGTGAATTCTTTAGTACAGCCATAGTAAATAATTAAATAAGTTAAAATAATGCAGCTTTGTATTCATTAATATATCTTTAAATATATTTACTTAAATGCAAGCATTACATCTGTCTGAATTTGAATGCTATCAGTCACTTGCAGTCCCTGCACAGCAGAGCTTAGACTGGGAAAGACAGAAACAGTGCAATGAGGTGTGCTGCTGTGAAAATGTCAGGCTGATAGGAGGAAAGAGCAGAGTGGTAGGGAGATAAGTTCCAAAGTCTATTTTTTTTCCTGTCCCGTCACAGGGTTGGGGTGAAGAGGAGGCCTGTAAGCAAAAGTGTAACTGCAGCAAAGAACTGTGTCAGAAAGGGCTGTGTGACGGAGTTCTGTAAATCTCTGGACTGCATTCTGTAGATCTTGTAGGTAATACTTTTGTATTTAATGTGTTTTTCAGCTGTTTGCATGGAGTTCAGCTTTAAGGTCTTTAAAGTATATCATTAAAAGAGATTTTTTTTTTTTTTAGTTGGGGAGGATTAAAAATCTCAACAAAATTTCTGTTTAGTACTACTACAGTTTATGTCTAGGCAATGGATCTCAAGGGATTTATTTTTAAAATGGTAAAATATGGCAATTATGTCATACACAAACAGTACACGAGCAATTGTTGAGTGATTAAAGCTTTTCCTTCTTTTTTTTAGTCTTTAGGTAGAGAAGTCACGCAATGTTTCTCTAAGGGAGGTTTCTCACCTCCTTAGTGGCCACATGTCACTAGTAAAGAAAGTAAGAGGAAATGTCCAAAAGGTATTCAGAGAGAAATAAAATCTTTCACAGTTTGTTTTCTTTGTTTTTTTTTTAATGGAAGGCTTTGTCCCCATTAGAGATTTTCTCTCAGTTCCTGTTTCTGTAATAATGTAGTTGACACAACAAGCAGGGGATAAATCTGCAATAAAGCGTTTAACCCACCCCTCTCTAAAAAAAAAAAAAAAATCCAGAAGACTCCGTCTCTATGTGGAAATTAGTTTACAAAGTACATTCTTGTGAAAAGTAACTATATTAATGTGAGCAAAACATGACTTCATAGACACTTGCTTTTAATATATGTTTATTTGCATTAAAAACTCTACAGACTGTAAATCTACGTAGGGTTTTTCTGCCACCGTATTTTTCTGGTTTTCTCTTTCTGCAAATCTGCAAAAAAAAATAAAAAATTAGTATCTAGACACTATTTGTATTTAAACTAACAATGTAAGTAAACCCACTATGATTTCAAGAAGACAACAACTCTGAAAATTCATTTATGGGGTGTAAATGCCTCCAGCAGTGACATAAGTATGAAAAAATGAATTTCCTAATTTGTTTATTGATTCATATTGTTAGCAGCTACTGTTCCTTTACTGCTTGGAGTATCTCTAAAGGTACAGGGCAGCTATTTGTAAATACATTGGCCCCTTTCTCACATGCTGTCCGTTTTTCATTCATTCATTGACGGATGAAAAATGGACATTAATGCATCTCTATGGGAAAACTGATGTAAATGGATGATAATTCAATTTACACCAGTTTACATCCGCATCTGTCATCATCCATTTTTGAAACTGATCAAAGCTCTATTTTTCTTCCGTTAAAAAAAAAACAAAAAACGATTGGATGAAAAAACATTGTAAACTGAAACGGATGAAAGACCGATGAGCACTGATGAAAACCTGATGAAATACTGAGTACTTCATCCATTTTGATGTGACTGAACTGATGAAATGAACAGTCTGCATGTGTGAAAGGGGTCTTATTCAATAAAAAAATCACCCATACTCTGTCAAAGAGGCATATTTTTGTTGTGATATCATATGTGATGCCACATGCATGCTATAATGAGAAAACAGTTCTCAAATGCTCACTTAAAGCGGAGTTCCATCCAAAAGTGGAACTTCTGCTTTAAGCACTCCTCGCCCCCTTACATGCCACATTTGGCATGTCATTTTTTTGGAGGGGGTGCTTAGTTTTGAGTGGGACTTCCTGTCCCACTTCCTGCTTCTGCCTACAGGCCACCTAGGCGACTCCTCCTCTCCCCCCAGGCGGCCCCCCCTCTTGGCAATCTTCTGGGACACGTTGCCTGTCCACTGAGAGAGCGCAGCGTGTCTCGAGCATGCGCAGTGCGCGCCCGGCCGTAAAGCCGCAAGTTGTCATGGCCGGGTGCCCACATTTTCAATGAAGGCGCTGAGGAGAGGAGGGGGAGAGGAACGGGGCTCCATGCGGCCGCATCGCTGGACCTTGGAACAGGTAAGTGTCTTTTTTTTAAAAGTCAGCAGCTGCATTGTTTGTAAACAAAAAAAGCCTGGAACCACGCTTTAAGGAACACTCTACTTGGACACAAACTAGACTTTATGTTCTACATAAATTTAACTAAATCTTAATTTTTATCAGATCCCACAAGCAGTCGCATCAATCACACTGGGGGTTATTTACTAAAGGCAAATCCACTTTGCACTACAAGTGCAAACTACAAGTGCAAAGTGCACTTGAAATTGCACTGAAAGCGCACTTGGAAGTGCAGTCACTGTAGATCCGAGGGGGACATGCAAGGAAAAAAAAAACAGCAAAGTGGATTTGCCTTTAGTAAATAACCCCCAGTGTGATTGATGCGACTGCTTGTGGGTTCTGATAAAAATTAAGATTTAGTTAAATTTATGTAGAACATAAAGTTTAGTTTGTGTCCAAGTAGAGTGTTCCTTAAAGCGGAGTTCCAGGCTTTTTTTGTTTATTAACAGTCAGCAGCTACAAATAGTGTAGCTGCTGACTTTTAATAAACAGACACTTACCTGTTCCAAGGTCCAGCAATGCTGCCGCACGTAGCTGCGCTAGCTTGCACATGGTTGGATGATAAAATCAGCAGAGCTTCCCTTCATTTCAGATCTACTCCTCAGATTTACAGCGACTTGCACTTTACTAAACGCAAATCCACTTTGCTGTTTTTTATTTTCCTTGCATGCCCCCCTCGGATCTACAGTGACTGCACTTTCAGTGGAATTTCACGTGCACTTTGCACTTGTAGTTTGCACTTGTAGTGCAAAGTGGATTTGCCTTTCGTAAATAACCCCCACTATGTAAGATTTGACAACAGCAGAATAAGGACTTTTGAGCATTATAAACCACCATTGTTCCACAAAGAGGATTTTAGAGAGGCAGATTGACAAATGTTCCCTTTACTCAGTTCTTCAATAAAGCCTTTCATGCATCTATGTCAAACCCATTTGCTGTTTATGATAGGGTGAGAATTATGGCAGATATCAACAGTCTGTGATTTCAGTGGGTACATTCAGTTGGTAGATCTTTCCACCTATAATTTTTTCCAAGAGTTGCTTCTCTGCGGATGAGCTTTCAGCAATTGTGTAGGATTTCCATAATTTGGGTAATTTTTCTTACTTAAATTACGTAATAATGGTATAAAAATGTTACACAGCTCTTCTGTGATATACATACCATGTTCAATGTCTCTTCCCAGGTCTAGAGTCATGGCCCTTCTCTCCACTATGACTTTCAGCAGTACCAGTGTGAGAATGGCTTCCTGTAAAGTCATGAGTATGATTTTCTACATGTGGCTTCTCAGTAGGTTTTCCCTTTACACCGTTCAGATGTCTTTTGGGTCTTACATTTCCGGCGGGTGGCTGTAAAATCAAATTTCCAAAATAAAACAACGCACAGTGTTTTTCACTGAGGAACACTTTCAGTGATCAATATATCATTATAACTGCCACATAAGTTTACATACTTTCACACTGAGGGCATTTTTCAGGCATTTTAGCGCTAAAAATAGCGCCTGTAAAGTGCTTGAAAAATGCCTACCATGCCTCCCCAGTGTGAAAGCCTGAGTGCTTTCACACTGGGGCGATGCGCTTGCGGGACGTTAGAAAAGGGCCTGCAAGCAGCATCTTTGGGGCAGTGTGGAAGCAGTTTATACAGCGCTCCTAAACCGTGCCTGCCCATTGAAATGAATGGGCAGCGCTGCCGAAGCACCTGCAAAGCGCTTTGGCAACGCCGCAACACGGGCGCTTGCAACCCTTTATTGAGCCGCTAGCAGGGGTTAAAAGCTCCCCGCTAGCGGCGAAAAAGCGTAATACAACGGTAAAGCGCCGCTAAAACTAGCGCCACTTTACTGCTAAAGCTGGGAGCGGCTCGGTGTGAAAGGGGTCCAAGACAAATCATTGTTACTTTAATGTAAAAAGTTGAATTGCATGAGTTTCTCAGGCTTATTTGTTAGTGAAAGAGCAATGTTTAATGTACCAATAATAGTCAGTATGGCTTTATTAAAAAGAATAATACATATTTTATGCACTTTCAAATGTTTCCTGTACAAACTTGAGCAAGGCAGTTTACAGTTTATATTGACTTTTGTGTTGATTTATAGGCTTCAGTACCTTGATCAATGACCCAGAGCAAGAATGCAGTTTGTGATTTTTACCTTTCTGAACTGCATGCCAATTGCACTTCAGTATCTCAGAAGGTGCTGAAGCCAGAAAAAGCCAGGCAAGTAGTTACTAAAGGTCAGTAATGGCAGTACCTGTACTTTTCTTAGTACAAGCTCTCTAAACTGAAATTCTCAGAATCGTTTTAAACTATTATAACTTGTTCTCATTATTCATTGATATTACCTCTTAATAACTCACCTGTCCAGGTTTTGGCCCATTTGCTGGTGCTTTACCACTAGGAGGTGGGTTTCCATTGGCTGGTCTTGGGCTATCTTGAGAAGGGGGAGGGTTGCCACCATTTGGTGCTGGGATAACATCACTGGCAGGAGGACCGTTGCCATGTGGTCTGGTGTCAAAAGAACCATCAGGTGGAGGTGGGGGTGGGCCAGTTACATTGGGATGGCCTGATGGACCAGATGGATTCCCAGTTTCAGGGCCAGGGTTTCCTCCTGTAGACAATATTTGAACAACTTTGTAAATTACTATGACAGCAACATATCACATCATGCTTTAGAATGCTATTTACCAATACATCTATTGTAATTGCTGCATTTTTACGTATCATTATGTCCATAAGTATTACTGCTCTATTATAAGCATATATTTTTCTTAAAGAGTGGCAATATTATCTGGTGAGCAGCTAACCATTAGAACTGGTGAAGGGATGCGTCATTCTGCACTAGACTCATGTTTTTTGCTGTTTAAACAAAAAAAACAACATTGGTAATGAATGAACTTTGTACAAAAGCAAGATTGAACTGCACTTGCTTTGAACTTTTTTGTGATCGGTAATTGATGTTTTAAGTTAGTTTTTTAGTTGTTTCACAAATTATCTAACTTTGTGAAGTTTATTTAGACATTGGGGTTGATTTACTAAAGGC